>VRYO01001463.1:30406652-30503998 GCA_009812075.1 Sialia sialis
CTTATAATTGTGAAGTTACTGTACATTAAATGTTTGGTTATGAGTGGATTGGTCAATGCTTATGATGTGGAGCCATGGAGGTAATGAATTTGAAAACAGCCTTTGCAGAATACCTTTCCTAATTAAGTGCAAAGCCTAAGGTTGTTTGACCAATACCTGGCTATGTGTAAATAAAATTTTGGGTCTTGAAGAGAGAATCCATACCCAGGAATTAATCTGCATATGGATTCATAAATTAAAGCCACATGATAAAAATTCTAAATTATATTTAAAAAAATAATAATCCTGTTTTTCAGCCAATACCACAAAGAATTTCAATGTGGACCCTCTGTATTTCAGTACTTACAATGCTTCCAGAAGCTAATCTGAGTACCTCCAGAAACTCAGTGTTAAAAACTGACTGAATTTTAGTCACAGATGACTTAACTTTTGTCATCCCTTGGCATGATTCTGTTACCACAGAGACAATCAATTTGTCTGAATCAATGCAGTCTGAACAATGGCGTAAATGAAAAACTCTTCACAGCAAGAAATATTCAATTTCATTCCTGAGCAAAGACAACTCAGATTGTCTATTCTGTCTGCCAAGCAAGACAATTCCATTGTTCAGGATATAACAGGCATTGTGGCAATGGACATGAAAACTCTTTTTGTTTCCAGCAATGCTAGGGCACAGCATCTCAATATCTATCAATATCAATATCTATTTTACATTAAGTCTTGTCAAACTTGGAGCACAATATTTGCCATCATGGCTCGGTCACATCTCTTCACTCCTATTGTCAGAAACCAAGTATCTGTATTTGATAATTCTGTTGAAAACAGCCACAAGAACAGAGAACAAGATATTAATAGCATTTAATAAAAAAAACCAACAACTTTCTTTTCTTTTCTTTTCTTTTCTTTCCAGTATTCTATTCTATCTAAAAAATTAAATAATAATAGTTTTTAAAAAATACCTGCTTTTATATTATTTCCCATTCTAGTTTTTTCCTTTCTCCTATTTCCAAGAAAAATTCTAGTTAGATAAATCACTATTTGCTCCATCCTTAAACACAATTACATAACAATATTATTTATGGGTTTAAAACCACAAAACATATCAATAAGCAAGGATTGCATTTTTTATTAATTAATTCACTATCAAATTCATGGCAGTCATCCATTTCTTTTCAATAATTCAAAGTTTTACACTCTATGACTCTTACCACTCTTCAACACCAGATTATTTTTTCAGTTACAGCCAATGGATGAAATAATATTGCTTTGGAGTATTAAAGAAAATTGGTGTGAAAACTCTTCTGAGTTATGTTTCACATGAAAAATTACTTAAATGCTGAAAACAGATTTTTTATTTTTTGGAAAACCCTAAATTTTCCTCAGATATGTAAATGTACCAATTAAACTCCATTGCACAATTTTTGTTCAATTTGCCTTATTTTTGAAGCCAAATTTTCCTATGGAAAGACAACTACAAGGCTGAAATAATTAAATAAATGTCTGAAATATATTCTAGTGGCTTTCATTTTTTGGAATATGCTATGGTGATTCTAATACAGTTTAACTAATGGGAGCATTATAGTATAATATTCACCATAGTTATTAAAAGCATAAAGTATTGAAAGACATGAACTTTACCAGAGCAACATTTTTGTGGGGAGTAAATCTTTTACTTTCGAAAAATAAATATTTCTTTAATCACATATTACAGATATTTTAACCACAGATTTCTGAACAGCACATCTGTTCCTATATCCACAGTGACGCATCATGTGGTGGCATTTCCTATCTATTTATGTCAATTAGGCCACTTCAAATCAGTAAAACACCATGCTTAAGAGAATAGGGAATTCTTATAATAAAGAGGAATGTATACATAACTGGGAATATGCATGTTTCTGTGCATTTGCCAAAAAAAAATCTTGGATCCAGCTCTGATTTCAGCAGCAGTTTTGGCTTGTCAGGCACAGGATGTGGACTCATGAAAAAATATGTGTATGTGGTATGAATGCAAGAGACTTATTCTATTTTATAATGGAAGTGCAGCAAGTAAAATATCTACATATGGAAGAGTATTGATGTTTTCATGTCTATATTTAATACTACTGTCCCATTATATGTCTGATTTTAATATCCAAACTCTTTTTGTTTTTCTAAGGTAAAAGCAGTTTCTGAGATGATTTTAAATGTGATCTGCTGTTACACGTATTTTTATTTGAGATATTGGCTTTTTAAGTGTCTGGTATTTCTGATTTCTTGGAATGTTTTCAAATGGCTTCTGGCTAAAAACTAAAAACCTTGGCCTAAAAATATCAAATTCTTTTTAGTTCAGTCAGTAGTATTGAAAGTCAGACAATACAGAAAAGAGAGATTAAATTCAAAGTGTATACATTTGTATATTTGTATAAAGCCAAACTGTATAATATTAACTATGCACTGATCAAAATGAAAAATCAAGTACACAGATCTAAAATAGGCAAGAAATTTCTCAACCTGTGAATGAAGGATCAAGTGGAAAAAAAAGGCTTATAGCCTCTTAAAAATTCACTGTTCAGGGTTTCATACATGGCTTAGATAACAAATTAAAGTGCTGTTTTTCAGACAGACATGGCAGAGAAGCCAAAAAAAACTGAACTAGAAAGAGGCTTTGTTAATACATGCTGTAATCTTCCTTCCCAAACTCTACTTTCTCAGAAGTGAAAGACTGTTTAAAACTTTCTCACAAAGCGACATACCTAGCAGAAGACAACCTAGCCATATAAAAATTTATTAAAACAAAATTTTTGCTGAGATTAAGCTCGGGAACATCAGCTTACTTTTCTACTTGCTATGTTTATGCGTGTTTACCTTCAAAATGACCCTACTGCAAAGACATCTAGCACTTGCAGAGTTCATGAGCAAATTTGAAAATATGCATAAAGCAATTTAAGAACATAAATTCTGTCCTGTAAGACCCTAAAAGCAAACAAAAATATTTTGAGTTTACATCAAAGCTTGCCAGCATAAATAAAATTGGCACTGCAAATTCCTTCTCTTCTATTCCATGGACTTCACTAAGAAGAATGGTTCCTTTTGACACTCATTTACTTCATTGCAAAGTGAATATAAAATTTTACTTTTCTGAGAGTAATACTTTGTGCATAGCAGGTACAAGATTACAGTAATTTCACAACTGTAAGGTGCACCCTTTTGACTAAAATTTTGATCGAAACCCGGAAGTGCGCCTTATAACCCAGTGCACCTTATATATGGACAAAGTTTTGAAATCTGCCAACCTGGAAGTGAGAGCCACGAGCCGAGTTGAACTGAGCCACGAGCCGTGAGAGCTGCACCAGCCATGAGAGCTGTGCCAGCTGCTGCCATGAGGTGGGCGGGAGTGCCTGGGCCTGCGACACGGGGAGGGTGCCTGGGGCTGCGTTTAAAGGTTACGTCAATCCATGAAGAATGTTTGCAAATTGAGCGCCTGCCAGTAAACCCCATGATCACTTGATTCCATTACTAATTTGTTACTTTGTTGCGCGTGGATCCTCACTGCAAAAAGAAATTGTGCCTTAGAGTACAGTGTGCCTTATACATGGACAAAGTTCGGAAATTTGCCGACAACCCACAAGTGCACCTTATAATCCAGTGTGTCTTATAGTTGTGAAATTACTGTACTTGTATTACATTGGGAATGCATCCTTTTTTTTCCTAAAGTATAAATTCAATTGTTAAAGCAAAACACAAAATTGTATTATATTGTGTTCTTGTGAGGTACAAATGTGTTAAGTTCAAGATAAACTAAATCTTTCAGTTTATAATGTACCTGTAAGACACCAACTAGGGCTGTACTTGGAACATCCAAATTTTTTCTCAATTTTTGGCACAAAGAATTTGGCAGATTTCAAAAGAAAATCTTCTATTTGCATATCCTAACTTCTCAAGCTCCCTTTTTAATACTCTTTCTAAATTTCAGCCAGGTGTAAAGGTGGCCTTATACAGGCTCTAAGAAAGGATTCATTTCCAGCCATAATCAGAAGGACTTGTAGCATAGCATTAAAAAAGATGAAAGTTAAATTCTCACTTCAGCATTTGAAGACTTGACAGGCCTACTACAACTAGGGCCCAGTTATTACTGTTTTTACCAAAAAATCATCAATCTTCATATAATCTTCTTCAGCATTTGTTTCTTTCTTTTACAAGCTATGTTAAATGAAGTCAAGTGAGTTAGCAATAGCCTATCTGAACACATCATCAATGGATTTTGAAAGATCTGCTTTCTAAAGAGTAATCTCACCCATACCAAGACTTGCCATATGTATTTTGGAAGCTATATGGGAATTATTTCCTTCTGTGAGGAAATGGCATGAATCAAAGGCATTTCAGAGGTGATAGACAGCCTGCTCATGGAATTGAGAAAACAACATAAGAAAGACCCATTTATGTAGAACAGTCATTCAATGAACATGCATGTGTGGCAACAACGAATGCAGCTAACCTGTCATCTACCATGGAGACACTCTCCCATTTTGGGATATTCTGAACAATGTCTAGAATAGCAAACATAGAAAGCAATTATTGTGTAGAAAAAATTCTTCCAGGAACTGGAACTCAACAAGTCCTAAAAAGTGAAAATTAGGTCCAACAACTAAGAATGAGTATTACAGAAGTACAACATGAGCATAGATGTAAACAACTCATCAGAATAAGTTTATTGCTAGTTTACTATCAAGATAGCAGAATATATTCAGAATAATTCCAACAGCTGTCTGCTCTGGGTGTGGTCTATTTTTCATTAGGAACACAGATGATGAAATAGAAAGCATATTTGTTCAATTTACAAAAAATACCATGCAGACAAAACCCACAAGCTTTTGGCAAGGCAGGATTTGAATTCAAAGTTGTCTCAGCCGAACTGGATTTTAAAAACCAGCATCCACTTCAATGAGAGAACCAGTGCTACCCCTAGGAAGGAATAATCAGCTGAATATACAATGTGAAAAAGCAGGAGGAGGTTTAGAGGGACTATTCACTAAATGTGAGACATCAGGGCCATATCCATTGTGATGAAGTTTTTATCTAAATTCTATTAAAATAAAATAATTTCTTTTAAAAATTTAATTTTCTTCGATTAACTTAAGATGTAGTCACCAGAGAGAGGAGCCTCAAAGTGGAGTTCAGTTAGCAGCACTAGCAAAAAACCTCTAGAAGAATGGTAAGTTGTCTGAAAAATACAGAACCTTGACAAAGATACATCTAAAGAGCAAGGAGAGACAAAATATCTCCAAATAAAAACGTGGCCACTGTAAAAAGAAATTAAATTATCTATTTACCATGTTCATTGGTAATAAAAGGTAATACATATAATGTAACAGGTGACATAGCACAGCACAAGGGGGAAAAAACCCCAACAATTCAAAAAGGTGGGAAATGTAAACACAGGCAAAACTAGTTCAGGAATATTGTAGTATCTCCATTAGAAACTAATATATATTTAGGTAATCTATCTGGGTTTAGGAAGGGAATATGGACTTGGCATGGACTTCTGCCATAGTGAGAGAGTTCTGTCCATTTTCAAAATATTGCCCAATATCCCCAGTATTCCCAAAATCTTGTGATTAATGTTATATGGTAAATATTGTACTCATAATGCTGGAAATAATCGCTAAAAGCAATCTCCCAGCAACTTCCTATTGTGGGCCAAAATCTAGCAACTATATCTTTCAATTTTTTATGATAAAAAAATTCTCTCTGAATTTTAGTCTGAGTGCTAGTGCATTTACTGCACACATAGAAGATGGAAGCAGCTCCCTACCATTATCGCAACACAATTAAAAAAAAAAAAGTGCACTGTGTAGAATTAGTTTCTTGAAGCCCTCAGTGGTTTCATCTGAGCCTGACTATGCAGAAATCAGCATCTGAATTCTGTTTTCTGTCTAGACTAACTGTATTTAAGACAGAATGGGATTACTTTGCAATCCTTCGATGGTTTTCAAAAGTGTAACTCAAATAACTAGTCTGTTTGGAAGTGGACACCAACAAACAGGATAACAGATAAAAGCTGGAAAAAACTGATGATTGGAAATGCATGATGTAAACAAGAGTGAATGGATATGCCATAGGTAAAGATACAGAAATTAAATGCTTTAATCAAGATGTGTCAATATTACATAGTTTCAAAGACAGAAGAAATACACCTTTCAAACTTTTTCTTTTAATTTTTTTCCATGTTTTCTTTACTAACCTTCAGAACTGTAAGCAGGTTAGCATGTTTTCACCATCTCTTGAAAATTTTGTGTCACCAAACTGTAAACCCATAGTTAAAATATTTTAGCCCCATCTATAATTTAATAAATCTTCTTAATGAATCTTCTCATGCACACAGTTATTGAGAAAACTGTGAAGAGAAACATATACTGAAAATGTCCTCTGTGTTTTCCATTATTATTTATTAGATTTTTTCTAAACCTTACTACTGTTTAACCCAAATTGCCATAAAAAAGTTGTAACTCTAAGTATCTTTCCATCACAATTTGATATTTTATATCTTTCAGGATCCCGCTTGCTTCTGTATATGGAAGTTGCATTCAAAATAGTCTATGGTCATGCAATTGAAGTGTTTTATCTAACCATGGTGGATAAGCAGACAAACCCAGATTTGTTTAGTAAATGGATCGAAAGCTCTAGGGGATATGGTGTGCTATTGGAGTAAGCCAAGAAATGTTGGTTGAACACTTACTAAATATTTAAACCACAAAAACTGGATAGGTTAAATGATTCTCCCTTCAGGCCTGTTTTTGCTGCTAAACTGAAAGGTGAAAATAAAAACCAGCAATAACAGTCAAGAATCCTATTCAGTGCCATTCAAATAATCCCCATAAGGAAGAAATAGCAACAACTGATCATCTCCTATATGATATTACTACATTGTCCTAAGAAATCAAGTACCACTTGGATAAAGAGCTTCCCAATCATTCCCCCAAAGTTATTGCATTTATAGACCTTTTTAAAGAAACCAAGGCTATGAAAAAAAAAAAAAAAAAAAAGCGATAATCTTTCAGAAGTAAGATATTAGAAAAAGTAAATTAGAAAACCTCTGACTGTATTTTTAGACTTTTTGGTTATTTTCATTAGTTGTGCACAATAAGAAAACTTTGACCATTACTACTTAAAATATATGTAGTTGTTAATTCCTGTGGCTCCTACTGGCCTTGAAACTGAAAGTGCACTCAAGGAAAGATCATTCCTCAATGGAGACAGCTCTGCCTATGCCACAGTTAATCACAGGCTCCACTGAGGCACATATAGGACCCAAAAATGCATTATATCTCAAAAAAATAGTCTGTTTAATTTCTTTGCGCAACCAGCAACTTTTGTTACTGTGCTTTTGATCAAAACCTGTGAGCAAGCATATGTAGGAACAGACGTCCTAAGAATAAAGTGCAAGCTACTCTAAAACATTATCTTAATTTACCTCAATTTTCTCTAACGGGGCATTAAAATGTGGCTTTATTTTTGGTGTCATTTTACATGATGAATAATTGAAGGTTCAAATTTCGTCTGAATCTTGCAGAATTTTTAATTGTGGTAAAATGGCCCAAAAATTAGGCAGAATATTTTCCAGAGAAAATTATTATGTAGCATCCATCAGTTGACAAACCCATCAAGAAACATTTTCAGATAAGTTAGCAGCATATAATACCTTGGAGGTAGCCTGCATTATGTTCACCATCATGAAAAAGTAATCAGATAGAAATCACACATTTTCATATTGCAGTTTCCAAAGCAGCTGTAACTAATCCAAGGTAAGTTAGAGATGCATCAGGACGTCTATTTTTAAATGCCATCATCTTCTTTATACATAGCACTTTATATCTCTGTAAACTGTACTTTGTTTTTTTTATGTCTCACATATATGCATTATGTGCTAACTTAACATGGCTGTGGGAGTCATAATGTGGTTGGTAGGTTTCTGACTTGTGCTGTTAAATCCTCAACAAATCTCATGACTAATGTTGCATTAACATATTATTTGCACAAAATTCCTTTTCTCTTAAAAACTGTGGTGAATAATTGCACATAAAATGGAAAAGCATTCTGTGCCTCTTTTGAGCATGTGTAATATTAAAATGTTAAAAAGGAGATAAATCCAGCAAGGCGAAAAACACCCAAACAACTCACTTGATTGAAAATTGATATAAATGCATGGAGTAATTTGTTTTAATGTGCAGTGAGATTCAAATGTGATAATATGCATCCACATGACATTCTGCTCAATGCTTTCTAAAATGGCTGCACACTGAAATAAACATGATGAATTTCAACCTAGAAAATAACCTTTCCAGAAAGTTGCAAGAGCTTGAAAATTGCTGTTTGGAAAGAATATACCTTCTGAGCCATAGAAGGAGACTAGTTCATCTAAAGTTTCTGAGTTTTATTCAAACCTGTCAAGATCTGCAAAGAAATAACTTATTTTGACTGCTTTATAAACAATGAATTATTTAAGTTTTTCATACTGAGGAAATTACAGCAATCTAACGTATATAAGGCGCACCAGAGTATAAAGCGCACTTCTGGGTTGCCGACAAACTCCCGTACTTTGTCCACATATAAGGCGCACCGACGTATAAGGCACGCTTTTTTTTGCAGTGAGGATCCGCTGCTGGCGTCCCCCACGCGGCCGCCGGCCCTGCCCACCCCGCCAGCTCCCTGTGTGCCGCCCCTGGCCTGGCTCAGCTCGGGCTGCTGCCGTGGCTAACCCCGCTCCACCACCGACCCCGCGCCCCCTGCTCTCCCCATGCCTGCCAGCTCTTGCCCTGGCTCTCACAGCTCGCAATTCCAGGTTGGCAATTTTCCAAACTTTGTCCACGTATAAGGCGCACTGACGTATAAGGCACTTCCGGGTTCAGATCAAAACTTCAGTCAAAAAGGTATGTCTTATACGGGTGAAATTACTGTAATTAAACAAGCAGACAAAATTTACAAAATTCTAAACCAGTTTTTGGGTAGTTATTTGAAGTAGTTTGGGAGTTCATGAAAGGAAGTTGCAAAAATATTTCAAAATCTTAAGTTTAGATCTCAGCCAATGCAGATCTCATACTTCAAACCTCTTTCATTGTGTGAAAGTTCCACACCAAACATTCAGGATTCAATACTAGAGTCAGTTTGCCATAGTCTTTCCAACTATATTTGCACATCCACCTGAATCTCTTTGCAGAGTTTCAGTTCACTTCTTAACTGAATACCAACACAGATGGGAATTCTGAACATATCCACTCTTTACTCGTGAAACAAAGCATGAGCAGGTCCTCACATCATCATCATCACTGTAACTCTAGACTTTCCAGAAAATGACTTCCCCTTCCAGAATCCTGAGTAACTCTATCATAGCACTTTAAGTTCCACAGATGTCAGGGTTTTTTTTCTCAAAGCTTTCAAAATAGTACTTTTCAAATAATTTTCTTCTAGTTTCATCACTGTTAATGCTAGATGAGCCTTATAAATTTCTCAGTACAATGTTGCAAATTTCTCTATTGATAAAACAAATGAAAGAAGAGCTTCATGTGAGGGGAAAAAAAGGAAAGAAAATTAAAAAGTCATGCTATACCAGCCTGAAATCTTGTTCAGCTTCCTGTTAAACCCAGTAGATCATGTTCATAGGATAAGCAATTTAACAGAGTAAACAAAGCTATTCTAAAAAGGCTTCATGTTTTCATTTTTGTTTCAATAAATCCTCTCTGAAGCAGGAACCCTTTTTTGAAAATCACAGGAGACAAACTCATTATTGGTCTTTGTGGCAATGTATCTTGAACTTAAAGGTCATGTTGAAGTCTGTGTTTTAAAAGTGATGTACATGCTTGCACAGGTTACAAAATGCCCCTGTTTAAAGGCAAGTGTGTGCATAAACACGCTGAATGATAATTTTATGTTGCTCATTGTCTAGAATAACTGCTTTGTAGAGTGTAAGACTCTTATGTAACTCCCATTTTCTTCAGCGGGAGTCTTTTATTAGCTCCAAGAAAAATTGGAAAGAATTTGTATTTGCATGCAGAGTTTGATGTTGCCACTTCCTTCATCACTTGACACTCAATGTATGCTAGAAGTGTTCTTAATGAGGAGAGGAGGTAACTTGGAGGGGGAGAAGGGGGGAAAAAACCCATTAGTTTCTCTGTTAAATCCATGCCTGGAATTTTATGAAAGGACACAAAGAAGCTGCAATGCAATAGTATCCGGTCCTCACAGCTATTTGCTCAACAGCCAGTGACAAGTTCAGATGATGTAATGCTCCTAGCACGTACATTGTTACTTAAGTGAGTTGATAATTAATACCATGCAGGAAGAGATTTGTTTGGGTGTCAAACTACTCAGAGTTGGTCTCTGCAGCTTTGGGAATGTTTCTGCTTCAACTCCCTCTGCTCTTACTGTGCACAGTCTTCTCTCAGCAAGTATTTTTTTTCATTTTCAGGGTTGTGTTGTTTGGGTTCCCTTCCCACGATTGCCTCAGGGTCCTTAATTGCTACGCACACAGCACATTACAAACGCTGCTCCCAAATGCTTCTACCAAAATGAAATTTCTTGTGTGTCCTGGCAAATTATCATTAATTTATTGACACCAGAAACTCACTCTGGCAGCAGTAGTCTAGGATGGGATCTGGACTGTAAGAAGAAATTTTAAATGGAATGGAAAAGCCATTTGAGAATGATCCTCTTAAAATATCTGTGAGAAAGCATAATGCACACATCATATGCTTTAGAGACACGTCATTTTATTCTTTTTTTTTACATGCAGCTGTTTTTCAGTATTTGCTCTGGAAAGCAGTTGTAGTGATTAACTCATATGCTAGGAATAAAATACATGCCCAGAGTCTGCAATGAGCTTGCTAGATAAATTACCCAAGCTCTTCAACCTCAATAATGTTTAGAGGTCTAATACCTATACACAGTTCCTATTTCCAACAGAAACAATAGAATATTTACCTAAGGACCAGTCATACAAATTTTTTCAAGAAACTAATCCTTGGCAGAGTCTTGCAGAAGTAATAGTTAATTTCTTAGTGCTGTTTCCTGATAGGCAGTGAATATTAATATTTTGAGAAATGGAAGTGGAAATAGAATATATAATGCCTATAAATAGAATATCTTATTTCTTTACAAGGAATATTATTATTCTCTGAAGTGATGTAAAACAAATTGTGATGCTTAGGCTTTTTATTTACAAAACAGAGACAATTATATTTATATCTTCCTGCTTTAGGTAGAAGATTTATAAGCTTCAGCAAGAATTTTGTTTATTTATTTAAATAAAGACAAAACAGTGAAGAATGGGCACTGAATTACACACATACTTCTCATTGCTGAAGTCACTGACCAGAGTTAATATGAAATAAACCCTTATTAAAATGTATTCACAGAGTTAGAGCTGTCTCTGTCTGGGACTATCAGCTCTCATAGGTATACAAAAACATCAGCATGCCTGCAGCAGGGCCACGCTTCCGTGCCAAGGCCTGGCACTACATCACAGGTTACAAAACAAAGCTTCCAGCAAACACTCAAACTTTTTTCACAGATCAGCTCCAGACAGTAATACACCTAACTCGTTCATTGAATTAGTAATTAGATATGATCTAGCTATTTGTAATGCTGGAATTTCATTCAGGATGTCTGCCTTTTGTGGACAGTTCAAAGGAATTGACTAAAATTCTATCTGTTTCAGCTTTATTCCTATTCTCTTGTAAGATTACCTAGAGTACATTTATTTTAATTACGAGGAACTGTAATATTTCACTATAGCTTCTTAAACATTATTGCAAATAACCCATTTATCCAATGTATTGGGAGAAAGATAATTAAAAGGCCCTAAAAGAGATTAGTGTAGGTTTGCTTAAAGCCAGCTTCTCTGAGACACTCATGAAATATTCCCAAATACCAACTAGATTTTCTACTGGAAGTACAGAACAGTACTCTGAATGCCATGCCTACAAAATGGCAACAGAAAAGCTGCTTCATATAGCTAATCTATATGGTGAATTTATGAAGGCTGTGAAGGTTAATGTAAGGCAAAAAAGATACAAATAATCAGCCAAAATCCATATTATGTTTATTGCATTTTTAGCTAAAATTTTGATTGCATGATAATTCGTGAGTAACAGAGTGTGAAGAGTGAAGCTGGGATTGATAGAAGTCCTTGGTCAAAATGCTTGAATGTCTTAAATGTTTACGAAGAGTAAGATTAAAACCATTTCAATGAAACAGTATGCTTCTGTCCCTAGCTAGATTTCTTGTTTAGAAAGACAGTAATTTCACAATTATAAGCCGCACCTGATTATAAGCCGCACATCCATGTAGCCGGGTCGACCATGGGATTTGTCCATATATAAGCTGCACCCGAATATAAGCAAGGATCCATGTGTGACAAAGTAACGAATTAGTAACAGAATCGTGCCAGCGTGGGGTTTGATATCAGGTGCTCAAGTTGCAAATAGTTTTCATAGACCAGTGAAGCCTTTAATGGCAGCCCTAGGCGCCCTCCCCAGCTGGCTCGCTCTTCTGGATTGGCATTTCGCTGGGATTTATCCATAAATAAGCCACACCTGATGATTAGCCGCACTACTGGGGTAGGCTGGATTCTTCAATGAAAAAGGTGTGGCTTATAATCGTGAAATTACTGTATACTGTAACTCACTAGGGGACTTTTTGGCATTACTCCTAGGCTGTCTTCAGATGGCCCTAAATGTGTTAGCAATGGGTCCGGTATTCAGAGAAACAGCTAAGTGGCAGAATATCTGAATTAAAATGCATATGTCATTGCACCAAGGCATGACTAGGGTGCTGTCAGGATGATTTGTTAAATGTGAAATCAACAGGCACCCCATAGAATTATATCTTGGCAAAAGCTCCAGGTAAGTTCTTTGTGATATATATAATAATGACTCAATTTCTTTGTGAAAGAAAGCAGAAAGAAAGCTCAGATGCTATTTTCTTATGTTCAAACTTTCAAATCTAGTAGATACCAAATGCTGATATCAAGATACTGTTTTTCTCATATTAAAAATAAATAAGTCTTCAGGTACTTGGAGCTAGAAACGTATCCTCTTATGCTTGTTTATGGCAGTTCAGAAATCCTAAAACATCTAAAAGCTCCAGACAGGTTTTTCATAGGGAGGTTGGCAGAAATACGGAATTGTCTTTAAGGGCATGGTTTTCAGTAAACATGGATAAATTTTAATCCCAAAATTCTCTAGTAGATGATTGGTCCTTCCTCTGGACAGCAATATAGATATCCTGATACATTACAAGGATTTTCCTCCATGTCAGTTCAATCTTTTTCACTTAATAACCTAAAATAATTAGAAGGTGACATCAAGGTTGGACTTGATTTCAGAGTCTGTTTTCCAGATTAATTATTCTGAAATTGATTCTATGATAACATTATATCATCCACAATGAGCATCTAAATTGGACTTCAAAGGCATGAGACACAAATGCAACATTTTCCTTAATGGAATTGATTATTTAGAATTATGTCAACATTTATCACTATACCAACTTAGTCTAAGTCTAATGAAATACTTAAGCCCAGCTTAAGAACAGCTAATAAAAGGTAAGTAAGTGGCTTTGGACACTCACATCTTTGTAGATAAAGGTGAATTTCATGCACAAATCTAAATATACATTGATTTTGCCACACAGTCATTTAAAATGTATAATAAATCATCTTTGGAGAATACAGAAAAGAAAACAACTGCTGTGATTTAAGACTGGAACTTATCAGTCTTTACCAGCAATACAAAATAGGAGGCAGAAGCACTCTCCAAGGGAACAGATAGTATAAAAATTCCATAAGTAGGCAAATGAAATGACATAAATTAAACAATTCTTTCTTGTCTCCCATACAAAAACAAGAAAAAATGTTGTGAAATAACAACCTGGTTTGACTTCGCTTTTTGGTTTATATAAAGGCATACAAACAGGCATACAAACATGCAACAGGCATGCAAGAAATTACTAGGTAAGGATTTATGCTAAGAAGTATGCAGAGTAATAAATATTAGTCTCACAGAGGGCACTTAAAAAAGTTTTCAAAATATATTTCTTATAATTTTTTTTTTCCTACCCTAGAAGCTTTTTAGTTATAGTCAAAGAAATACATAAAATGGTGTGAAAGACTGCTTTTGTAAAACTGTCTAGTGTCAAGTATTGGATCATAATATTTGTTATGTCTTTTAACTTAGTAACAGCACGTGAAGAGGCAAAGTAGATTCATGGAGGGAGATTTTTATAAAGTCCTTTCATTCCTCCTATGGAATGAATAAGATTTCAATCATGTTTTAGTATATATTTCATTAATATAAAAAGGGCAAGAGGCAAAGTCAAAGTTTCACGGTTTGATTGTCCTCTCCAATCAAAATGTTCAATAACTGCAATGAAGGGAATTCTGCTAACACTGCCCACCTTTGTTCATGGGACAATAAAAGGACCACAGATGATTGTGTTGCTCTTTAAGACCAGCAGTGCAAGCAATGCAGTCTTTATGCTTGGTGTCTAAACAGGGGTGAATTCCACCTATGGGCAACCTTGGCCTCTTGTGCTAGCAATTATATTATTATAAAATATGAGTTTTACAGATGAACTAAATCCCATCTAGAATCTTCACCCAGAAAAACCAGCACTGCTGTGCCTTGTTCAGAATTTTTCTATTCCAGAGCTGGCATCCAGGTGTGTACTTGCAAAATAACTTTGATTTTACATCTACAATAAGCATAACACAATTTAAAAGCATAGATGCCACAGAGCTTAATTTAGAAACTGCTGCTTTTATTAAATTTAGCTACTTTTCCCCGGCAGTTTTACATCAATAATGACTTCAAAGTGCTAGTAGCCTTCATTAAATTGAATTACTTTCTCCTGTAATTTGAAAAGTAATGAGGCAGTTACTAAATGAAGCTGTTGACAAGAACAGAGACTATTAAAAATTACATGGCAAAGTATGAGTAATAAATAACAATAGTTAGTGTTCAAGGGTAGTTTCTGGATAAAATTGCACAAAATTCACAAGTTTTTGCCGGTCATCTCCTCTGTGCATCTAAGAAACGTGAATTTTACCTGAGTAATTATAATTATAATTATGTTCTTTTTCAAACAGCTTCTATTATGGTGCCCTACTCATTGTATCTAAATATCTTCCAGTTGAGCTTTAAGTGATACAATTATCTGCTATCAGTAACTTCTGGTTTGTGTCATTTGTTCTTTTACTATGGGTTGGACTTGATGATCATAGACATATTTTCAAACTTTAATGATTCTACAGTTCTGTGATTCTCCCCAGTGAGAGAAGTAGTTTCCTACAGAAGCATTTTTTGTTTTGGTGTGCTTTGTAAGTGCCTTTCACTTTCCAAGGGAAAGTTTATCAATTTACAGAGGAACATGTAAATATGATGTTCTATAAAACTGATTAAAAGCATAACGAACACTATGGGAAGAGGATGAGTACAATGTACCCTCTGTATTTCTTCAATTATTTACACATAGTAGCATTCACAATAACTGGAGTTTTCCAAATCCTAAAGCCTTTATACCTAAAGTTTATTTTCCTGGATTCTGTAATACTTTCCAGAGCTGAATAGTGGGAAACTGAGTCCTCTTTTACCAGGTGACAAAGAATTGCCCACTCAAAAAGAAATAATCTGAACATACTCTCCTTTGATTTTACTTCTGTCTTGTTTGTTGGTTGGTAATTTAATGCCAAAACAGACTTTAGTTTTGCAAGTGGTCACCTGATTGTAGTATAGCAGTCCAATACGATGGAGTTTTGTACCAGTAGCTCATGATCAGTTGAACCAAATGGAGAAATTCCCCATTGGTACTCAATGGATATCTTCCTTTGCAAATGGCGCAGACAACAGATTTGATTTCTGGCGATCTGTTAGGGTTTCAGGACCAAATGTCTATGTCACATTTTTCCTGCAGGGAAGTTTCTGTCAGTTCCCAGTTCTATTTCATACCATGTATTAATAAAGAGAAAATTGATGAAAAAACTTTATGTACACATTGGAAGCAAGACATTCTAGATAGCACTTAGGTAGATGGTTTCAACCTTGTTTTCATCAAAACATGCATCTTCAGAGCTCCAGTCATACACTTCAGAGTATACAGAAAGACACTATAAGGAAAATTCACACCCAAAATAACCCTTCTCTGCATCCTGTCACTAATACAGATGTGGCCTTTGTGAACACTCCTTTTATAGAAGCTCAATTTATCATAATACATGGTCTAAACAATTCACTCTGTTTCTGGAGAGCCAGCATTCTTCTATAACTAAGCGTGAAAAAGAGTTTTTAGAGATTAAGAGTACAGTAATTTCACAACTATAAGGCACACTGGATTATAAGGTTCACTTCTGGGTTGTCGGCAAATTTCCAAACTTTGTCCATATATGAGGCGCACTGGACTACAAAGCACACTTTTTTTTGCAACAAGGAGCTACGCACAACAAAATAGCGAATTAGTAATGGAATCGCACGATCGCGGGGTTTACTGGCAGGTGCTCAATTTGCAAACATTTTTCATGGATTGGCGCAGCCTTTAAACGCAGCTCCAGGCGCCTCCCTGTGCCCCGGGCCCTGGCACTCGCATCCACCCCCAGCACCAGCTGCCGCAGGTTCTCGCGGCTCGCACTTCCTGGTTGGCAAATTTCCGAAATTTGTCCATATATAAGGCACACCTGATTATAAGGTGAACTTCCGGGTTTTGATCGAAATTTTAGTCAAAAGGGTGAGCCTTATAGTGTTGAAATTACTGTATTTATTTACCCTTTTTGTATGGATAAAGAAGATATCTATTGTGGTAAAGAACTACTGTCTCCCAGATGGGGATTTTGGAGTTTTTTGTGAAATTCTAGTGCTTACTATTTGGGTGGGCAGAACATAGTAAGCACCAATGAAGAATGAGCCTCACATGAAGCAGTGCAAGAGCAGCAGTGGTCTGACCAGAGCTGGTTTTGTTGCCCAATGACTTTAGGGCAACACATCACCCCTCCTGTCCCAAGTGATGAACTGATGGAGTCCAAAGTGGTGAATTAATTCCTTGTTTTGGCTTGCTTGCTTGTATGGCTTTTGCTGTTCTTACTAAAATATCTTTATCGCGATCCTCAAGTTTTTCTTTTCTGATTCTGCCCCTTATTCTACTGCAGGGGAGCGAGCAAGAGGCTGTGTGGTGCTTTAGGTGCCTACTGGAGTTAAACACAACATACACAAAGAAAGCATAAACTACAAAAAATAAAACAAAAATAAAAATTTCTTTAGATTTGTTTACTCTTATTTGTGTTTCTATAAAAATTTAAATTCACGAAGAACTCACAGTGCTCAACAGCAGTGAATGTTGAGTAATCACTCAATTGCCCACATATGGATTCAAATAGGTAGTTTTCAACATTTCTTTTAGAAAAGATTCCATATCTAGCCATAAGAGTTTAAAGTGAGGTCAATGTCTTGCTCAAAAATGAGGATCAGCTAGTGCTTTTCCATTAACTAGTGCTAGCTCAAATCTCTAAGAGGAGCAATTCCCCACAGCTACCCCATCCCAAGTATTCACATTACTGTTTAAAAGCTCAATTTAGTGAGTGGCTGCTACCTCAGACCACTCAAACATATTTGAAACAAAGGCAGTAAATGTTGTACTATTAACTAACTCTGAAGACCTTGTCTGTTAAACAAAAAATGTGCTCATGACTTGTTAATAAGCTAATATCACAAATGGGTCTTACTAGCAGGTATTGCATGCTTGGCATTTGTCTCTAAAAGACCTCTGAAACAAGCACTGAGTACAGTAGTCAATAACTATCCTTCTTCTTTGCTGGGCTGCAAGGAGACTTACCTATGAAAAATGGTTCTTAATTACCTGTTTCATGGGTGATCGCCAACTCTACAACTAAATGAATGTATATGGCAATATTATTGACTCTTCTTTCCAAAAGACCATGTTAAATGCTTAGTGTACAGCCCTGTACCTGTAAAGGGCTATGGATATGACCAGAATTTCAATGATTTTTCAGTAGCTGGCTTGTTTAGAAGTGCAAAACAATAGAGCTGTACACAACGGAATGCCTGCTCAATGCATGCTCTCCAACCTTATGGGTTAAAGTACCAAAAAAGGGAAAAGAAAAACTAATAGTAGTGTCTAATCCGTCTTCCAATTGATTCAACACTTCAGTGCAATTTGATAGTTCATTTTATTTATTTACTGAAGTTTCATCAGTATCAGAGGGGTTTTAAGGACCAGAACATCAAAGTTTTTTGAGAAACTTTGCTTTCGGTGAGATCTCAACAAGCATTTTAGAAACTCCACCATTTCTGCTAGCTGAACATGACATTGTAAGTAACTGGTTCTCCTGAAGAAGGGCCTGGTTGAATACTTAACATTTTTACATTCCAAGAAGTAACTGCAACTCTCATAGCATAATGCATTCTGCAAACCTTGACTGTCATATGTCTTCCCTATTTTTTTAATGTTGCAAGTCATAGGGGGCTAGAGTGTAAATAGAATGAAGATGAGAGAAGGGAAGGAAGTGTAGCTTTACATATGGAACAATTTTCCTCGTCTTGTATGAAGTATAAGATAATAGAAGGTAAATGCTAATAACATGCTTGGTTCAGTTACAGAACCAAAACACTCAAGGAACTCTGCTGTAAATTATATCCTGCAGAAGTTGCAGCAGACAGAATGGGAAAAGACAATCTCCAAAAGCAAAGTACTTACTTTTCCTGAGAAATTTTTATTAGAAAATTCCTTATGGAGAAAAAAAAAAAAAAAATCAATTTTAGTATTGACACTGCTGCAGCCACCCATCACCTTGTTGCCTTCTTCTGGTCCTCCATCTCAGCACAGCCTTTAGGGCACAGCTGAAATCCTCTGGTAGACAGATTCAAGATCATTACATCTGTGGTCTGACCACAGGGGATGAAATCTGGTGTGGTGAAAGAAACTTTACAGTCCCGCTGTCATCATGCCCAGCCTGATCATGTCCCGCTCCTGGATGGGTTTCCAGGCTTGCCCTCTGCCAAGGAGCTCCCGCTGTCCTCAGCCCCCTGGGTCAAAGGATCTTCTGGGTCACGGGTGGCCAACAGTCTGAAAGTTGATGATTTCCAGGTGGCCAGACAAAAGGGAGTGGTGAAAACACCAGTGGCAGCCTTTTGACCACCAGTGTATGACACCTTTCCTAACTGGAGGAGTCATGCTTGTATAAGGGAAGGCATGTCTTCAAAGACACACCTAATGGACATACTTATCTCTGCCCAAGCTTCTAAAAAAGTATTGTTTTTGAAGCTATTGAAGGTAATTTTAATTATGCTGAATTCAGGAATCTAATTCTCAGATAAGGGTGGGCGAAATATATTAAGATATTAGTAATTCAAATATACCAAGATAAGTGTTTTGTTGTAGTCCATTAAACTTTGCCCAGCCAAACTCCAGTCAAATGTAAATTTTAATTTCAGTATATTTCCTTCTTCAGTAGCAGGTAGTATTAGCTTATGCAGAAACTGTAGATTTTTCTTCTGTATTAAATTTAAGGGGTTGAAAGAGCCAGCATAAATGCTAGCATACTTTTTTCCCCTCAAACCTTGTTAGAGGCTTATCTTGCCTCATTGAAAAATTATTTTGCCTTCATTCAAATTTGCCCACTCATTTTTACCTCATATTAATACATCTGGTTTTGCTGTGCATTCAAAATTTGTAGCTCAGATTTTATTTTTACTGAGCCTTGCTTATACATTCAAATAGAAAGAAAACACTCCCTGTGGGGATAGAAATAATCATCTGTAATTTAAACTACCCCTCAGGACCCTCCAAATACAGAGGATGCTAAACAATAATATGTGGACAAAATGAGTGTGAGTGATGACATTTTAAAAAAAGCAAATGTTGGCATGGGAGTATAGTCAGTAATGGAAAAGGAAATAAGTAAATTTTATTTCAAAACTGATCATGAGCTTATTTCTCAAGCTGGGCAATTTTTGGTTTCGCTCCTTGAAGGTGGTGGTGTGCTGTTTTCCAATGGTGGAGCAGTGACACAGGTTGCCTTCAGAGGCTGTGCAGCCTCCATCCTTGGAAATATTAAAAAACTGTCATGATCCTGGGTTGCAGGTTCTAGATGGTCCTGCTTAAGCAGGGGATCAGAACTCCTGCAGAGATTGCTTCTGAACTCAGGCTTCTGTGATTCTGTGAAATGTGATGTCAATTGTGCTTCTATGAATTCTAGTATTCCATGTAAAAAGCTATTACTGAGATTTGACAACCATCCAGGCAGATGATAGTATAATATTTTTCCAGTGTTCAAATGGTTTGATTTCCAAAAAGTAAGTGCCAGGCCAATTTTTAGCACGTTTTACTTACTATCTGATTAGAAAACATCTCTGCCTATGCATCCCGACAGAATGCAAAAATTGTCACAGCTATCTTAATATAGAAATAATTCTGCCAGTCTATAGAAGAGATACTTCATTTTTTCCTCTTTTTCTCTTATTCTCTTCCTTTTCCTAGTCCTTAATATTTTCTGCATATTTACATATACATACATACATCTATATATACACATATACATATGCATATACATATATACACATGCATATATATATATATATATACACACTGGTTTGCTAAAAGGCTGATGGTAACAAACAAGAAAAAATATGTCTATCACATAGTTTAAATAACTTCAGGATTTAGTAGCTAAATCCCCAGAATCATGTACTAAAATGATTAGGTTTTCTGATCTTATCTAGTGGCTTCTACAAGATTACTTCAAATGACTGGGTGCATTAAGTATTATTTTACTCTGATTTAAGTACCTACCTGTAGTTTCTAACCTTGTACTCCAGAAATCAGGTTTTAAGAAAATCTGTCAGTAAATGTAGAGGTTATATACCAACAAACATATAGTGAGTACCCATATGTGTACCTATTAAATAAAAACCCACTATTGTTACTTCATTGAGGTTCAATTAGGACCCTTTGAATCATTAGATTTTTGCCCTGATTAACAGAAAACAAAAGGTGTGTGTATTTTTCCGTCTGAGTGTTTCTGAAGCAATGCTAAGAAGAGGTTTGGGTTCTGCAATACCATACATAGTCATAGGATGTAATATATATTCCACCAAATAATAGCAAAGATTAAATCCACAAAACTAAGTTAAAGAGGTTCTTGTTCAGTCCCCCTAAATATTCACTAGATGCAGAGAAAAGAATTCAGAGCACTCCCATGGGATTTGGCACATTTTAGAGCCTGGCAAATTATCATCTAGAACTGGCTCAAGAGGACACACCTACAAAAACAAGTACCTGTTAGTTTGTATGAGACTGGTCTAAAAACCTGGCTTTTAACATTACCCATTCTTTTCACTGTGCTTAGTTTAAACTCTGGCTCTGAGTTCATCTTGCATAAATAGGCAGTGAGCTGGGGGCTCTGCAGGGGTTGCCAAAAGAGCCTCTCTCTCAGTCAAAGAAAATTAACGACAGTAAAATTACTTCATGGTGCAAGCTAGAGTTTCTATTCTAGCCACACACCAAATCCAATTCTCTCCTGCTTTACTTCCCAAAACCTTAATTCTGGAAGAGATATACTTCATTGTCTAACCAATTATTTATGAAACCAATTATTTATTTATTTATTTATTTATAATAACCAATTATTTACTATTTTTATTATTAATAAATAAATATACCTATTATTTAGTTATTTCAATAGCAGCAATTTTTTAAGAATACCATAAATTTAAAGAGAGTTTTGTTTGTTTCCTGCATTATCATTTTGTGTTGTTGACTAGGAAATGAGCCTGGGAACAGGAAATTATTCATGCTCTATTGTATACGTTTATGTGGATGATAAACTATAAAACCAATTTAGATGTCCTTTAAAAAAACTTTGCCAGTGTTTATTTTCTGTGAGTTCTTGAAGACTGTAGCTTTAGAATTCTAAACTATACCATCAGCTCATGTAAATAAGCAAATTTTCCTTGAAGCCAAAATCACTGGCCTGATTGACACCAGCTGAAAATTTGGCTTGAGCTTTTAAAAATCACTGTGAAAAAATGTTGGTGTTGTTTTTCTTGACTAAGATTGTTTGCCAAAGTGGAAAATGAAGCAAAAGCTTCAGGGCTAGAAGAGTTTCAGCTATGCAGCTCAAAGACAGCTGGGACAATGGGCCATTACAGGCAGTTGCTTCTTCCACATGACAGTAAAGTTAGCCGATCCTTTTTTTTTTTTACTAAATCTGTGTCCTTTAAACCAATAAATCCTCTTGAGCATGCCAGGGCATTTATGCCCTGGCAGAAAGAGATTAAGGGAGCTGTCAGCTGTGTCAAGCGCAGAGATTGTCTGAAAGCCAAAAGAACTGTAACTTCATCTCCAAACTTGGCATGCCAAGTTTGAGACCAGCCCCGTAGGAGAAGGCAGGGAAGGCTTGTCTGGGGCAGCAAGGCCTCTTGCAATGAGACCATTCACCTCTTTCATTCCTTTGGTTGAAGTGAATTGTACCTTGCTTGGAAGAACATCTTCCTGTGTCTTTGTACTATTCTTGCTCACAGTAGTAGAGGGTAACAAGATTAGCTGGCTTGCTGTGCAAAGAAGTTGGCAGAGAGAGATGCACCCCAGAAAGACATACAGGGATAAGACTGCTGAGGAAATGTGTGTAGTGGAGAGAAAAGAGTGAGATATAAGGTCAAGCCTCCTCATGGAATTATAAACACTTGTACTCAGGCTGTTTGTAGCAAAATGAGAGTCAGTTACTCTTATGTAATAGAGAAGCAAAGTATTTTGAATAATCTGCACACTTCTTTGTTAGTATTTTTTTCCCTCTGAAATAATTTCATACTGTTTTGAATGTTCTGTAATTCCTGCTACTTCCTCAAACATTTCTAAACCAAAATGCTTCACTTCCTTTGTTCCCCATTGAGCTGTTCTGGTGAAATCAGACAAATAACATTTTTTTAAAATCAGTTCATTCATCACACTCAAATCTCTTTGCTTAGTTTAAAGATATAATGTAGAAAAAACATTTGCTTTTTATAGAGTTTTGTCTTATCTCATGGTACTGCAACACTTTCCACTTTTACATGGTCTTCTGAGTTGTGCCTTTGGCAGATACAAATAGGCATGAACAGACTGACACAATGCTTTATGTTGGAATATGTCTGTCAGTGATTAAAAGATTGAGTAACCTGAAATTGTTAAACTAGTCATCACTTTCAGCTTACTGTTACATTTTATAAAGGACATGTGCTGAGGTGGGTATTCTGGGCTCTTGACTGAATGTTTGGGACACAGTTTGGAATTAGATGAAGGTCATAACATACATCCAGCTTGAAGGGACATATGATGAGACTGAAAAAGGGGATTTTTTGTGGAAAATATGAAAATATGACTGCATGTATATAAGTATTTATATGTATATACATAACACCAAGAATAGTGTTTGCCAGTGTCTGTAGACTGTCTCCAACTAAAGAATGAAAAGCATCATCTAATCCCTACTAATCCCTGCATTGAATTTCCTGATCCTGCAGCCACTGGTTGGGTAGATTAATCACAGACTAGTAAAAAGCACTAGAGGCAAGGCATAAAGAGGATACTTTCTGTCAGCAGATCAACACCGTTCCCTTAAGATCCTTGCAGAGAAGCTTAATGAATTGTGGCCTTGATGAGCAGAGAGTGAGGTAGATTAAAACCTGGATGAACAGTGGCAACCAGAGAGTCACAATCAGTGGAACAAAGTTTCATTGGAGGCCAATGCTCCCCACGTACCTGTACTGGGTTCAAGCCTACTTAGCATCTTCATAAACAATCTCGATGGAGGGGGACAGCACACTTCCAGCGAGTTTGCTGATGACACAAACTCAGAGGAGTGGCTGAAGTTCCAGGTCATACTTCATAGTCCTACAACTGAAGTGGAACAACTCTGTGCACCAGTATGTACTGGGCTTTGAAGAAGAGAACCTGGGGGCTCTGGTGGACACCAAGTGGGACACGAGCCAGCAGAGTGCCCTGGTAGCAAAGCAAGCCAATAGTTCCTCCTCCTGCATTAGGAAGAGTGTAGCCAGCAGATGGTGGGACGTGATCCTGACCCTCTACCCAGCCTTGGAGAAGCTCCACTTGGAATGATGGGTCCAGTTCAAGGCTAGAGTCCAACAAGAGGCCACACAGATGATTAAGGCACTAAAGCTGCTCTCCAATGAGGAATAGCTGAGAGACCTGTGACTGTTCAGCCTGGAGAAGAGAAAGCTCAGAGGATCTTGTCACTGTCTATAAATATCTGACAGGAGGATGAAAAGAGAACAGATCCAGGCTATTTTCAGTGGTTTCTGTGACAGGATCAGAGTTAATGGGCACACACTGAAACACAAGAGGTTTCCTCTGAATATGAGTAAACAAATTTTTACTGTGAGGATGACTGAGCACTGGCACAGGGTATCCAGAGAAGCTGTGGAGTCCCCAACCTTGGGGACACTCAGAAACTGTCTGGACATAGTTCTGGGAAAACCAGCTCTAGGTGGTTGAGCAGGAGGTTTGAACTAAATGATCTCAAGAGCTACCTTCCCACCTCAGCCATTCTGTGATTCTGTGATCATGCTCCACTTGAATGTCCCAGTGAAGTGAATTAGCTGTCTTTTTATAAAGGCTTCCTCATATGAAAGCACCTAAGACATTATCCAGAACAGGCAATGCTGACCCTTCTTCCACTTAAAACAATTGAAACACCAACATAGCCAAAATTTTATGATCGTGTCATGATTTTCTAAAAGCTGAAGTATTATTATTATTATTATTAAAAGAAAAGCTACTCTTATTCCAGTTTTTGAGGATTATCACAGATACTGGTGTGATTATTCTGTCAAATGACTTACACCAGTTGAACTAAGAAGATAATCTGACCTCTCATTTATCAAATTTGCACCATAATATCTATCAATACAGAGCTTACTTTTTCCTAAAATTGCTAGTGCTCAAAAACTGTCTGTTGTCATTATTCTTAGTATACTGAAGATGCCCTTGCTATTATGCTTCCTGGTATATGTTCCTGCTATGGCAGGACTCCTTCCCTCCCTCTCTCTCCCCCTCTCTGTGATTTCACATCAGCATTTCCAGTGACAGAGCCCTGCAAGGAGTCTGCCATCCCTCTAGCCCTGCTGTGCAGAGAGATATCACCACAGACATCCTCTCAAGATTTTTCTCTTCTTTTGAAACTCCCACCTTTGACTAGGAAGGAAAAGAGGAATTTTTGCTCTTGCTGAGACACAAAGCAGCTGGGTTAGGTGGGAGGAGAGACACTGCCTCTATTTCACAGTTACTTCTGTCACTAGGTATGAGCTATGAGAATTGGGTAGCAACTTCAATTGTGCAGATACTTTTTATAACTCCGGGGTCAACCCCAGAAGTTTTACTAAATAAGTCCTTCACTAGCACATATCAGTTAGTCAGTAGGCTGAAAGATGCTATTTCCTTTACCCTGGCTTTTGGGAGAAACTAACAGCATTCCACACAAGCAGATTACTTTCCTTGCACTGAGAAGATAACCCACATATTATTACAATTTTTGTAACTTTTTATCAATGCACATTCTCTGGATTTTTCACTCCGAACACACTCCTGCCCAGAAATACATAAATCAAGAGAGTACCACTGACCAAACTGGCAGAGATTCACGGTGAACTAAAGATTGGAAAGAACAAGCAAAGAGAAAAGTTGAACAGACTACAGGAATATAAGTTCAGTTTTAAGTTCTTGCAAATTTAAATAATTAATTATCTAACTCCAGAAATTAAGAGATTGTTCAGTTTAGAAGACATGAAGATGCACTTGCTAACTAATCTAAGCATTTTGGGAAACCTTTTATGGCAAAATTATAAAACTCTCCACCCAATCTTTGGCATGCTGACTCTTAGAATACTTCTTAAAAGTGAAAGAGTCACAGGAGTCTTTATTTCATCAGAGGACACTGAGAGCTGTAAATCAGTATTATAAGCAGTTTCAAGGCGTAAAGAAGTATTTCTGAAATACAATGAGGGATATTTCTTATTTCATCTTACAGCTATCACTAAATTACTTCAGACCACATTTGTTAAAACTAACTGCAAAAAAAATTTTTCTGCCAGTCCTAGAAAACAATGAAATGTAACTCAAATGGATACCCATTTAAGTGTTTTGTTGGCAGAAAGAATAAAGTTCACAAGAAAACTGTTTTCTGAGAGTTTGAGCACTTGTGAGTGAACTTGAAAATTTGCATCAGATTTTTGTGCATCAATATACCTCACTGAGTTCTTAGACACCTACCAGTCAAACTCCAGAAAAATTCTCATTCTCAGCCCCCCTGACCTCAGTATTTACCTAGTTTTACAAAGCAGAAACACCCAATGAGCTCTGAGATGTTACTTAAAGGTTATTTACTTTGGGATAATAAACAGGCAGTTCTAAGGTCAATCTTTATTAATATTTACTCTTTGTTTTATAGTAGCATGTACCTGTTTCACTCATGAATCGTGATACAAGCACATCAGTTCATCTCCTAATACATCAAAGTGCCCTGCTTTCCTTAAGAGGTATTTCTCATATTCTCTGATATCTCAGCTATTCTAGCTTTTACTGCAAATTTTTCTCACCTTTCCTGTTAAATATTTTCCATGCCTTTGACTTATGTTAAATAAGAAGCTGTGTTGGAATCTCAGCCTTCTCATGAGTTGCAGACCGACATTTTTATACACATGGTTCTGAGTTGCTGCTTGGGTGCTGTACTGGTGTGAGATATTTAAGAGACTAATGTCTTCTGAGAGACTTTGATAGAGATGATGATTTTCCTCAAGTATTATTAAATTTAGGTATTTTTATTGGACTGTACTTCTCCACAACTTGTAATGAAAACTACAAATTGAATTAAAGCATTAGCAGAAAAGAAAGAACAATACTTTTACTGTGCAGTAGATGCAACAGCACATCTCAGTCAAGGTGCGACTTCCTTATTTCTAGGACAAATTTTACATATTACAAAACAATAAATTACAAACTAATTGCCTTGTAACTCTAGAAAACCACTGTAAAATGCTTTATTAGAAGAAGAAGTAACCAAATTAAACCCTCAATCATTAGCAGAAGGGCATTTATTAATAAGCCACCAAACCCATCTGTTTAGATATTCCTGTTACCTAAAAAGGCAAACCTATCTACTTTACCCCGCAGCTCTTATTGCATAAGAGAGAAGGGCTCAGAGTGTTTCACAAAATTATTCCTTGGCTCAGTTTTATAGCTGTGCTGGAATAGGACTATCACGTTCTGTACAGTAAGCACTAAATCAATTCATACAATGCACTTCTTTGTGTACTGAACTGAGCTAAATCCAAAATCTAAGTCCTTTTGCATAAAATGATTGCTCTGTTTCTGTGCTCACTGCATCCCACAGCCTAAAAGGTCTTGCTGTTGTTCTGACACAATGAAAGAAATAATTACTCAGAGGACATGTTCTTCAGCAGGCAAACAACCACCAACAAGAAACAGATGGGTTTAAACAGATAAATACGGAATGAAGACTGAACTGACTACAGGGAGATTTATTTAGCAACTGTTTCCAATTTATCTTTGGGATGTACAGTAGTAGCAATTCATAAGAAGTCAGAGCCAGCTTGCTATTTACATTGCATATAAACAAGCTTAAGTGAATAATTACTGAAGGACTTGTTTTTCAAACTGTGTAACTTGTTTGGAAGCCCTACTACCTCCTGGCACTTTTAATTTCTTGAGGATCCTAGAACTGATTAGTATTACTACTAAGTCTTCTGAGTTTCTCAGCTTGCAGATATGTGAACAAGCTACTGTATTTATTCTAAGATCATATTTTTAATATGGATATTGTAATAGAAAATCATTCATTCAAACACATCAAAAAAAGTTTTTTAAACTGCATAACTAGACTTTATATTAAATAAGTTTCAAGATTATTGCTAATATTGTTATAAATGCTTATGCTTTAAATTAAATTTGGAGATTTAAAAGCCCAATAGTTACTGATACAGGCAACTGATTTTTTTTGTGTGTCTACCAAGATGTAGTGTTGTTTGGCCAGCATATCTCAGTTTTCAACCAACAGCTTTGCGGTCAACCCTCAGACTAATCCCATTGTTAGCAAAGATAAAACCAATATTGGATAGAGCACTGTGGGCAGATATTAAATTGAATAACTGGGGTGATTATTGCAGTAATCAATGCAGATAGTTAACACAGGAGCATCATGGTCATTTCAGTTGCATGTTCTGGACTTTCCTTCTTCCATCTCTTATATTTTCCTGTGCCTTATCATACCATGCTGATCTGACTGGCGGGATTTGCTAGCTTCTGAATATTTAACACTCATTATTAGCACTTTTCACAAGATGCTATGATGGTTTAATGATGTAGGCATCTGTCTCCCAGCAAACAGGCTAAGACAAACAAGACAGCACAGTTCATTGAACAGCTGATAACAAATTTCAGGTGTCACATTACCATCCTGTACTAACACGGAGCAGGAATCACATTCTATTGTATTTTCACTTGTCATGTCAAGGACTTCTGCTTTACTAATAACAATATCAATAATATAAATAATGACCATATATACATTACTATTTCCATCATTTATTTTTGACAGCAAAGACAGGCTAAAGCAAAGACTGACAGCATGGCTTCTTTTCCCATATTCATAATGCATGTTTTTATAAAATCATATGCAATGTTCTGAGCGTTAAAGTGTGCTGTCATTTGTATATCTAAAGCTGTCTAAGATGCATATTATATACTGAATGAAATAAAAACCTTCAGGCTTTTCACTCCTTGTATAATTCCCTGGAGTTCCACAGATGCTATAAAAACCCTTAAGCCATGGAAGTGTGACAGTACAGTATTTCATACAGTATTTATATACATTTCTTAACAGAATATTGCACTGTATGAATAATCTTTGCAAGTTTCAAATGTTTATATTTCTAAATCTTGCCCTTTGTATGGCTACAGAAATTGCAGGAAATAAACCCCCCTTGTGTATTCACAGGAAACTGGGTTATCTGGCTTTTAAACCAAACTTCAAAAGCAATTGCCACACAGAAACTGTTAATGTGAGCAACTTGGTTACATCTCTGCCAGATGAAGTAAAGTGTCATGCATTGTTCTGAACATATCTATCAATACATGCAAAACAAAGGCTGATGTTATTTTCCTCTTTCAAATCAACTGAGAAGCCATAGATAGCCGACACTGACACTCTTAACATTTACATAAAACCCAAATCTATTTCTTCAGGTAAAAATGTATAAACTTACACATAAATTATCCCAATCTGTGTTTCAGGCTTGGTTTCAAAATCAGTTTAGGCAAAATTTTGAGATTGGACTGTCCTCTGTGCAGAAAACAAAACATAACATCTCTGAACCCTTTAATAAAAATTCTTCAGCATCCATATTTTAGGAAATGTTTAAGTTTCCTTAGTTTATGTCCAGCTAGTACTGTATGTCCCATATTCCCTAAAGCAAAAGTATCCTCCCACAACTCCCAAAATGGTGAGCCATTGTTAAAAGAATTATCTTTTACCACTTTCACTGTTTGTCACTTTAGTTATGAGATCAGGATGGGACACAGCACAGCAGAGCAATGCAGCAATTGGGCCTTACTGAACAGCTCACCAGGCAAATGACCCAATCTTGACAAATGTCTGACTCTTCTCCAAATAACTCCTATGCACTTCGTTGGAAAATATTCCTCATGAAGCAAGTCTTAATGGGAAAAACCACAGGATTGCAAGAAAAGGTCCATATGGACCATTTGCTGCTTCGCACATGCTTTTAAGGGCCTACTGTATTTAGCTTGCATTTCTTGGAATTTTAGCCCTTTCAAAAATTATAAATGACAAATATTAGAACGGTGTATTGATTATATAACTATATAATTATGCAATATAAATATATTAGTGTATTAATATATCAATGGCATCAATGTATTAATACATTTTTGTTATATATAAGTAATAATAATTCTTGTTGGCTATTTATAAGCCTTCCCTGAGAAGAAAGCAAGATATTATGAATAGCATTATATAAGCTTTACTCTCTTGCTGATTATCTATTTTTTTTAATTTCAAGTTCGGAACACAATTTTTAAACTGCTCAGTTAACCAAATATTCTTCAGAATTTAAAAATTGACTTTTCTGCATTTCTTTTCATCAGCCAAGTTTTCCAATACTGTCAGTTAATTAATTAATGCTTTGCATGAATTTGTTGTGAGCATCTGTTGCTTCTGCTGTAGAGACAAATACCAAAATATAGCTCTTACTCTACAGCTTTCTGGCAATGTGGCAATTGCTTACAGTAAACACAGAAGAAATTTTCTCAAAAAGCCAGTGACAGCTGGAATATTTAGATAAGAACAGGATAGTCATTGCATGTGGGAAAGCAATAGAACTCCAAAAATTTGGGCAATGGCATATGTGAGGAGAAAGGGGGGTGAGTAACTTTCTTCTTGTTCACTCTATTGATTAGTAGAGCTGCTCACAGCAATTATTCACACATGGAATGTTGGAGTTCTCTCTTTCTCCTCCCACCAAGCACAAATTTTATTGTTACTGCCCCAAGGGACCACCCAAGCCCCATTGCACAGCAACTTCCAGGAAGTGTAGGCTGGACTTTACAGAAAAAAGAAAGCAAAGATACGCCTCAGAACAAAAACAAAGGCACCAGAAAAAAAAAAAGCAGAGGAAAAGGGCAGAAGTTTGGTGTGGCAATTGTGATTCCATGCAGGACTCCATACACCCACCTACCTGAAGTAGGTGTAGTTGTAGGCGGTCACAATGTTTTGTTTTGAAAGCCTCCCTCAGTAAGTTATGTGTCCCCAAAGGTGGCTTTATTGCATTTTATGTTCTGATAATCCCAACTGCAGGTGTGCAAGATCTTCCTGTATTACTCCTTTGGTGCTTTTAAGAAAAGGCGGTGCAAGCCCATCTCAAGCCTTTGAATGACTTGGAGATTCATCACAGCCTATTCATCAAAGTCTACCTGCACTTCGGTTTCAATCCTGAAAAATGGTTAATGCCAGTATTGCAAAATCTATATAAAAGCTTCTTTCAATGGCCACTACTTGCAGAAAAAAATAGGGTTATACATAAAAGACTCTTTGTCTCCCTCATCAATTTGACCTGGGTCAAAACTTGAAAAAAATGAGATTTATCCATAAGACTTCTGACGAAATTAGTGGAAGTTTTATGTCTAAATTGCCGTTTTAGAACCTCAGACTATGGCTGCAAGCAATGTTTAGGTCAGAAATACAAAGAAAAAAAAAAAAGAAAAGATATTTAGGTTGATTTCTTTCTCTCTCTTGAATCATGACCAAAAAAACCCAAAAAACAAAACAACAACAACAACAAAAAGAAGCAGTGAAAGGTATTTTTACAATGTAAATTAATTTTATTCAAAACAGATTAAAAAAATCTATCAAAGCTTGCCTAACTACATGAGGTAGTACATGTAGCAAAAGAGAAGGCAGAATATAGCATTCTGAAATATGAAGAGTATGAATAAGTTTACAAGTTGAAGTGAAATAAATTCAACAACAGAAACAAAATATACCAAAAACGTTTAACAGCTTTTCAGTCTTAAAGCACCAATATACTTTTCATAGAAAGAAACATAGTATCACCACTACATGTTCTTCATATACCATAATATGGTAAAATTAATGTAGCAAGCTGTTCACCATAAATGAATTCTTTAATATTGTGAAGCAACAAATGACATAATTGTCACTGGGCTTCCTACCACCATACTTCCTGGCCTGCAGGAGTATTTGCCAGGTCACAAGGAGCAAGGTTAGCCTTTGTTACTATTTTCTTTGGTTTTTTTGAACATTTACTCCCATATTAATGTTTAGCATATCGATAACGTACAGTTCGAGGCTATAAGCTTGCAAATATTTTTGTATGTGTACCATGCTACTTTTTTTTTTGAACCCAGATTCAGTTAAATCAAAGGAATCACATGGCAACAGTAAAGCATGTGTTTGTGCAGAACTTCAGGCTTATTACTTAAATTCAGGTTACTTCACTTTTTAATACAAAGATTTTACAAGATCCTTCAAGGTTGCATGTCTGTTTCATGCACTCATCCCAGTGAAGTATCTGTGAAGGACTGGGCCATAATCAGTTATGGTTATCTGAACTAAAGAACTTAGCAGCATCCAAAAAATATTTTATTAATCTATTTTAAAAATAATAGACATGAATGGCCCAGTCTCTTAATAAGATTTTTTAGAGGAAAACATGCTAGCATAACCCAGGGCTTCTTCCTATATTTTATATTTCACATTTTATTTGAAAACAGGTGTTTGTAATTGTTATGATTAGTGGGAAATTGAGAACAATCAGGCTCTTCATTTATGCTTTCTTGGCTAATGCTACTTCAAATCATCAAAAAGTTAAATGTCTTTAAGGCATGATTTATTTTATCAAAATATTGGGATGATTTCTTTTATGTACATTGAAAATAAAACCTCAGGCCTCCCTCTGGTATAGTTATAAGATTACTGTTAGTGGCATATATAAAGCACCATATAATAATATATTCAGATGAAGAAAACAAAGAACATTTATGAGCTTTGAATTAACTGTATAGGAGTAACTGCTAAGAAAATATAGCAATATTTAACACAGGATTCAAAGTATTGTTATATATCATTATAGATTTTCAAATGAATTTTTCTCCCATGTTTATTTTTAAAGATTTTTTCATTAAGATTTATATGTAATTTAACCTTTTTGGTGGAAAGCAGTATACATCTTCTGTACAATAATGTTACAGCTTTATACAAATTTTAGGAATCACAAAGAATGGTCTGTATTAATCTTTTCCAAGTGCTCTGGTTTCACTTGCCTGTTTTATGTTTTACTTGCTAGATTCAAACAACGGCAAATACTCTGAAAGCCTTGCTTCCTGGAGGATTCTGTAAACTGAAACAAAACATTTCTTATGTTATTTTTAAGACCATAACATTTCAACAAAAATTTGTTAAAATTTTAATTGTTAATTCTACTATCCTGCAGAACTTCTAGTGACAACTCATTAATTTATCTATCTAGGATTTCTTTAAAATTGCTACAAACAAAAACTACATAAATTTCAATTTTTTTTTTCTGAACAATTTAACAGGAACAAAATACAACATTAAAAAGTTCAATTAATCCTTTGTGATGAAGGTTTCTCATTTAAAGAATTGGAGCAAAATACAAAAGATGTTTTGGAAATCAAGAAAACATACATCTTATGCTTACTATTCTAGCAACTGTATTTGGAGAGAACTTTCAGACCCACGAGATCACTTGTTTGTTAGTTGCTTATGCAATGAATAGAAATTGATTTCTACAGAGACCTAATGTCTAACAAAACCAAAGGGAATGCCCTCTGAATGGATAAGTATCTGGCTTCAAAAGAAAATAAACAAAAATACTAAATTCCAATGAAGTGTTAGTAGAATATGTATTTTTGTCTTAAAAGTTGGACCAGCATGCCTGTTTAATGGTGCATTGTTTTTTCTTTAGCAAACCCTGTCTGAAGACTCTCTGTGAAGGAAAAGCAAATGGAGGTGGAAGCAAGGAAAGGCACAACAGAACAGGTTGGCTGCAATAGCTTTAGAATTCATCATCTTCTGCTTCCCAAAAAACATGCATGGGACTCTTTTCCAAACTGCTGACCTCCCAAACTTTAGTAAGATGATTTACATGCAAATATATGTGTATTCATACATATTTTAAAATTTGTATTTATAGATAAAAGATGTATATTAAAGTATAAATTTTGATCAAATCTGCAACACTCTTCTTGTCTGCCTCTTTACTCAAGATTAATATGGAGAGCAAAAGTGTCAATAAGGAAACACTCTAAGGGCACTGGATGATCACAAAGAAAAGTCAAAAAATATGCTAAGTCCTCCACTGAGCAAAGAAAATCTGTATTTTACAAGCTTCCTGATTTGTTGAAAGGTCTGAGAGAACAAATTCTCCTACCCACAGTTTAAAACAAGACAAAAACACTCAATGTTTTCCTACTTTTGAGTTTTCTACAGAAACTTTTTGAGTTTTTTCCCCCACACAAATTTCTCAGAAAGACTATAGACTGGCTAGGTAGCAACCATTTTTAGCCTAAGAAACAGTCTTAGCTTTACAGGACAAAAAGAGTGATACAATGTTTTTAAAGCAATTTCTAATTCTTTCTTGAGAACCTGGAGAATCCTTTCAGGGATTAAATTTAATCAGCAACATGTAGCTATACGTTTTCATACAATGTAACATACAGATACATTCAATACAACTAGTGAATTTTCATAGCATCTCCATATCTTTCAGAACAACACTGTTAACAACAATTATTTTTTAAAAGACATCAAAAATCTGTTTAAATTCTTGAGAATTTTAATGTTGGTGAGTATTAGGAATGATTCAGGATCACTGGTTGGATAACCATGTAAATCACTAATGAACATTTCATCATTAATGTAAATTGTTAATATTATATTAACAATAGTGTTAATCAACGAATCTGCATCATTAATGCTAATTTAAAAAAAAATCACTAAGGAAGTAAATGCAATTTTCTTATCAAATGTTGTTAGTTGCAACAGAATCAGCAAAGCAAACAAGAGGTTTACTTTATTTCATAAGCAGCTTTTCAGGGTAATGTTGTATGAGCTTAGAGGAGGCAGGCAGCTCCACTACCACAGCATCTCCAAAGTCACCAGTTACACAAGCTCTGTAAATCACCCCTTGTTTGCTTGGATTCTAGACTGCCCCAGGTACAAACAGACACAATGCAAGACTGTGAACCTTATCAAGGTCAAGAGCAAAGTGTAACCTTTGCAAATGGGCTCTGTACCTTTCTGAATATATCCCATTTTGGAAGGAAGCAACATAGACTTTCCTTTTGTCTACTGGCATCACATCAACGTAACCACCCTGGTTGCGGACCACGCCAGCGTGCACGGCTGCCCGGCAGATGCTGGAGATCTGAGGAGGGAAGAAAAAGACTGGATTTGCACTCATCCTTTTATTTCATTTTTTTTAAGAAGACAAATAAAGCTATTTAAACCATGTCTAGGAGACATAAAATAATTACAGTAATTTCACAACTATAAGGCGCACCCTTATGACTAAAATTTTGATTGAAACCTGGAAGTGCGCCTTATAATTCGGTGCACCTTATATATGGACAAAGTTCTGAAATTTGCCAACCCAGAAGTGCGAGTCATGAGCCGCAGCAGCCGCGAGAGCTGTGCCAGCCAGCGTCAGGGGCAGGTGGGAGTGCCACGGCAATTTGCAAATTGAGCACCTGCCAGTAAACCCCCACGATCCTGCGATTCCATTACTAATTCATTACTTTGTTGCATGCGGATCCTCGCTGCAAAAAAAAGTGCGCCTTATATATGGACAAAGTTTGGAAGCTTGCCACAACCTGGAAGTGCACCTTAAAATCTGATGCGACTTATAGTTGAGAAATTACTGTATATTTATTGCACTACTACTTTCATTCGTATTACAGTAATTAAATCAGCTTCATTAGGAATCAGGCCATTTTACAGGAACTCAGAAAGACATTTCAGATCACTTTCACCATGATGCAATAATAATTTATTTCAGGCTATTTCAGTTCAAAAATCAGGAACATGTTTGAATTCATCAGCCTTTCAAAATTAAAGGATCTATCAGCCAAAAACTCAAACATCAGTGAAATGATCCATAGAGGGAGCATCACAGTTTTCTATCCAGGCATGGGTAAAACTAAATGCTAATTAGATGAAGGGTATAATGTGAGAATCAGACAGAAGATAAGAGGTCCAAAATGAAAGTCCTCTGTGAGTTAACAGCACTTATAGCTGCTTGAAATCTCTATTTTCTGGTTACTAACTCCCCTTGTGATAAAACCATATCCACAAAAGGATTTCTCAGTAACAGTCTTGATAATGTTAATTTAAATAATTGGTTTAAACTTGCAGTACTCTATTACTTCCACCATTTTAATAATTGCCAGAAAAATGAAATTTTCCTAGATATTCCAGAAGATAGGTCCCAATCTTTAAAACACAGCATAGCAAAGTGCAGTTCCAGCTTCAGTGTACCTCCACTTAGAGACAAGTTTTTTTGGTGGGAAAAAGCTTTCAATGCAATAGGTTTCTCCACAAGCAACCTTAAACTTAGCCAACGTAAATACAAGTAACTGGCCAAACAAGCCACAATTTAAACAAAAAACTGCATTTCTTCCAGTTATAATTGGAATAATTTATATATGTTATCATAGCCATTTTCAATCTCAATGCTATATAACATCAGGAATTTAAAATAGCAATGATTTTCCTACTTTCACTCTAAGCAAAGGAGTTGCCAGGTTCACTCATACATAGTTTGTCTTTTAATGTTACAATATTTAAAACAATAAAGATCTGAAATATTTTATGCAAATAATCTTTTCCAAAGATGCTTTAGAGTTTTTCATTCCACACTGCTGGGTGCAGTTTTTGAACATGCCAGCAAGGATGCCATTTATACCCCTCTGTACTTTTCCTCCTCCCAATGTTGCAAAACTTTTGTTCTACCCTGAACAGCAATAGATGCCTTATTGTTAAGATTATAGCACCTCTTATTTATCCATACTGTGGAGTAACTAAAGAGTAGACTGATCATGTGCAATTTCAAATACCCAGGAGGAAAAATGGCCTCTGCAATACAGGATTACATTCAGAAGAAATAAAAGATGATATTTACAAGCAATTAACTACACTGAAGAACTAGAAGAATACTATTCATTCTATTCATTCCTAGTACAATAACACAGCAGTAGCTTTTTTTTTCAGTTTCCACTGCGGATATAAAAAAAAAAAAGGCTAGAGGTACAATTGGGGAAAAGAAAGATCAACTTTTTCACCTCTATAATAGCAACCAAAATCCTACACCCTCTACATCATGAGATAGGAATATACCTTCATAATTACATTTGAGGGTGGCTAAGATACTGGCTGTTCCAACATAATTTGAAAGTTTCCAGTCAAGTAAAAAGGAAAGGAAAAGTCAAGGGATGGAGATTTTCACAGAGGAAGCTGACTGCTTGTTGGAAACTGTCTTCAGCAGAGGATGGGGCATTGTTAGGGCTGGCACCACAACTGGACCAATCAAGTACAGCTGGGCTAATGCACAACATTTCAAAGCTGAAGGCAAGACACTTGAATGGAATATATGAAAAAGGAGAGGTCAGAGGATTGGGGTTCATGAAGCCAGCTCAGATGCTATTTTCTGATGAAAAACAAACTGATATTCTGACGCTACATTCTAGATGAGACTGGAGAACAAATGCACATAGTTTTTGAATAAATGAACAATTACACAAGTATAAATTCATAATTAAAAATCAGTGTGTAGAAATAGCTATGAATAGATGCATATACTTTTATGGACGTATATTTATAACATATAACATTATATAACATATAACAGAATAATTTTTTTCACAAAGTATTATCTCTCAAGAACTTCTCAATGTCTTGGAATGAGACTATAAGACATTCATCTAAATGGAATCAGATTCCAGTAGTGATGCCACAGTATTTCCTATGCTCAATATTATGACATCCGGATCACACTTCCTAGTGGTCTAGGGCAAGTCTCCTGTTGATTTAAGCAAAACAGAACTTCACTATTTCTATCACAAATTTCAGCATATTATCTGTGGTTCAGATCAGCATCCTTATGTCACTTCCTGGAAAACTTCAAACATTTGGAGTTGTTTCTTTAATTTTGATGAAGAAATTGCAAAGGATATATAAAGCAGTATTTTAAAGTTAGTATGAATACTTCATGCAGCATTATATGGCTGTGCTTTATTACTGTGCTGTGAACGCTCCTAAACTTATTAGTGTTTTTAACAGGTCATAGGATCTGAATACCAAGTTACAGTAATTTCAAAATTATAAACCGCACCTGAATATAAGCCACACTTCCGGGTAGCCAGGAAGACCACGGGATTTATCCACATATAAGCTGCACCCGAATATAAGCCGTGCTTTTTTTTTTTTTTTTAACTCCGCGTGGCAGAGGTGGCGGGGCACTCCGGCCCGGTCCCACACAGCCCGGCTTCCCAGCAGCAGGGGTCGGCCCACCCTCGTGCACCCCTCATTTCCGGCGGTCCCCCTGCTCCCAACGGCTCCCGCTGGCACAGGAGCCGGCCCACCCTCTTGCAGCCCCCTGTCCCGGCGGTCCCCTGCTCCCAATGGCTCCCAGTGGCAGGGGCTGGCCCGCCCTCTTGCAGCCCCTGTTCCTGGCGGTCCCCCATTCCCAGCGGCTCCCGGTGGCACAGGGGCCAGCCCGCCCTCGTGCACCCCCTGTTACCGGTAGTTCCCCGCTCCCTGCGGCACAGCGTGGCGGCCCCGACTGGCGGCACAGCAGGACGGCACAGCCCGGCCGGCACTGCTCCCCTGCCAGCCCGCCCCTCCTGGCAGCAGCGGCCACCCCGCCGCCAGCCCTCCCGGCTCGTCCTGCCTGGCAGCGGCAGCGACCCTGCTGCTGGCCAGCTCGTCCCACTCCCCGGCAACTCTGCCACCAGCCCGGCTGGCTCCTTGGCGGCTCTGCCACCGGCACGCCCGCCCTGCTCGGCAAAGCCCGCTCCCCACCTGCCTGGCCACTGCTCAGTGGCAGCTCTCCGCTTGGCCGGCTCTCACTTCCGGGTTGGCATTTCGCTGGGATTTGTCGATAGATAAGCCGCACCTGAATATAAGCTGCACCACTGGGGTTGGCTGGATTCTTCAATGAAAAAGGTGCGGCTTATATTCGTGAAATTACTGTAATTATTTTCCTTCTCAAGAAATACCAGTATCTACCACAGCATAGCATCACTCTACAAAGGTATTTAAACCACAAGCGTCCATCACACCATCATAGCAATTTGGAACTATTTAATAGCGTTCTACATCATATTCTCTATATTTTACCATGGCAGAGAATTATGAATACTTCTGCAAAAGATTCAGGGAATATTTCCATATATGGTTACTGAAACAAAAATTAGTATGACTAATCCTCAAATGGTATAAAATTATAACTCCATCAAACGCTTTAGATAAGATATTTGTTGGTCTCTAGCCCCTGGAAGAAGGTAGACACACTAAAAAATACAAATGAATCCTGCTCTAAAGATGACGATTTATCTCTTTTACCACTCTACTCTCTGCACTAAAATCTACTAAAAACAATCTAGAACAGCACCTTCAGTGCTTCACCTTCACTGACAGCATCTGAAGATAAGAAGACTCCCATCTCTGGTTTTTTACCTTTATTTATGTCCATTTTTTCCTAAAAGCAGTATGGCTGCACACATTTCTATATAATGGAGATGAATAATGAGATAGTACACCTAAAATAATTTTAAAGTATACATCTATAACACTAATTCAAGTCACTTGGGACTTCTCCAGCCAAAGAAAATATATACAGTAATTTGACAATTATAAGCCGCACCTGATTATAAGCCACACATCCAGGTAGCCGGGTAGAGAACGGGATTTGTCCATATATAAGCCGCACCCGAATATAAGCCGCATTTTTTTTTTTTATTTTTTAAAGCGAGGATCCATGTGCAACAAAGTAACAAATTAGTAATAGAATCAGCCAGCGTGGGGTTTGGTGTCAGGTGCTCAAGTTTTCATAGACCAGCGAAGCTTTTAAAGGCAGCCCCAGGTGCCCTCCCCAGCCAGCCCTCACTTCCAGGTTGGCATTTCACTGGGATTTGTCAATAAATAAGCCGCACCTGATGATTAGCCGCACTACTGGGGTAGGCTGGATTCTTCGATGAAAAAGGTGCGGCTTATAATCGTGAAATTACTGTACTCTGAGACTCCCTCCTGTCAAGGTTAGACACAAGCATGTCTTCTTTCTCCTGCAACAGTCTCCTCTAACTCACTGGGAAACTTGGTCTGTAGCCCTTAATTTCAACCACAAAGCTGAAAGAAAACCATCTTCCACAAAATAGACTTGGAATGAAATCTATTTTCACTGCCCCTTTTATACACAGTAAGGATGCAGTTGACAAATCAATTATCTTTCTAAACTGGAAATACTATTCACACCCATGACACTACTTATGGACAAGGGTGCTTTCAGGACAGGACACTCAGATAATCCAATGGACATCAGATAGTTTCAAAATGCTGAGGAGTAAATATTCACATATTTTCACATATTTCAAAGAGCTGTAAAGTAGTGAAAATTATCATCTGACCCATCTGGTTGCCATACTGCCCTTTATGAAATCCATAAGACAGTTAAATTCTAGAGCTTACTGTCAAAAATATGAACTGCTTTCTCTGACGTTACATCCTGGCACCTCCATTGGAGACATGACAAAGGAGGGGCATAACTTAGAAATCTCTTCTCAGACTTTCTACCCACCTCAGAACTAAACCTGCTGTAGAAAAGATGGGGAAAAAAAAGTTGACTAGCAAACAGAATGATCAAAAAATGTCTGTTAAAATAATATGACAGTGTGAGATACTTGATACAAATATATCAAAACTCTGTTGCAAATACTTAGTTATCCACACAGAGAAGAGATATTCAAAATAACGAGACTACCAACTTTTATGAGACATTTTTTTGTATAGTCGGACAGAAGTTATGCTGCATCAGGATCTAAAGTGCAACAGTTTAAATAACTATACACTGCTAATGTTGAGCAGTGGAAATTTTGATAAAAAAATTTAAATCATGGGTCCAGAGACTAGTGAAGCTTACAATAAATTTTTAAATAACTTTTCATATCTTCAGCATCTGACTACCGCTAACTTAAATGGGAACCTCTGAAAAAGAACTGTTGAAAAGATGGTGTAAAAAAATCATCATATGGAGGAAAACTATGTATCTGTATTCTATCTTACAGTTACTTAATATTTTTCATAGAGTTTTATATCTCATTTTATAACACAATGTAAATCTCTTTACTTACATCAGAATAAATCCGTGTACCAATTACACGAGCGTAGTGTGGATTTGCCTGCATACAATTGTGAGGACAATACACCCTGAAAGATCAAAAACAAACCACATACAGTTAGGAAGAGTATCAGAGGATTAATATATCATGTGCAATGACAGCATTATTAAGTTTAAATCAAGTTCATTGTCTCTACATATGGGTCCATAATGCTATTTAAAAGCCATCAGTTTTTGAAGCTTTGGCCGTACAGGTGAAAGTATTGCTTATCCGCTGAGGTTCATAATGAAGTGCTTAAAATCATGCTTAAGCAAGTCTGGTCTTCTTTCCTTTGGATAAGAAGATGGTGTTCTTGTTCAATATATGTGAGGCAAGTAGAGAAATTAGTGAAAAAAGACAGCCTGTTGATTATTCTTTAATTTATCTGATTCTAAGGGCCCTATACAGAATGTACAGCCAGGTACCTTCTCAGAAGAGGCAGATCTGACCTGCTTTGATACTGATGACCTGGTGACACAAGTCAATTTAGCAACTTACAATGAAGCTGAGCATTGCCATATGTGGCTAGAATGAACAATCTTGGAAAGCAGTGAGACTCCTAGCTGATTCTGGGAGGTCTAAAACAAACATTGTCTTTATTAACTGCATTTTATTAACATTTGAGGAAAACTTGCTCTGTGATTAATGTCTTCTATAGCTTCAAAATCCACAGGAATACCACGTGGGAAGCTAAGAGCTGTACAGAAGGTGACAGCATCTTATTTGCTAACTGTGATATGCTACAAGCAAGAATTTTCAACTGAATCAAGGTCTACTCTGAGCTATTTCATTTGAAAAATGGAGCCACCCTACATGAGGCAGCCCTGGGCAAGGGTTCTTCTCTAAAATGTTATCCAGGTTTTAATAAATATTTGGAAAGTCACACCACTTGGGCATGCCAGACACTTGCCAGCTGGATAACTAAAATATGCTGATAAGAGTCAGGAAAGATATATTTGTCAGAAGTGTTGAAGACCTGCTGATTTTTAAGTCGGGAGCAAGAGGGGAAAAATGAGTTTGTGTAATCAATGCCATGGCTGATTACTCCTTGTAATTCCCAAGACTACATTTTCAGGATTAAGAGCATGCACAGAATCTTGAATGAATCACTGCCATTGTGAAGTTCCTTAAGTTGACATATCAGAATTACAAAATTTTTAACCTTGTATTTACTTTTTTTTCATTTTCCTAAAGACAAAACCTATTTTAATGAAGCTAACTTTGGTTTTTAATAAGGAAGAAAAAAAAGAAAGATAGAAGGAGACTGTACCCATCCATTCCTGTGCTCCACTCCTTAGCTTACTTCTCCACATCTTCCATCCAGAAAGGCAGGAGTCATAGCCAAACACCAAGTAAGTCCATGGACCCAAGTGCTACATGAAGGGATGTTTTCCTAGCAGTTTTGGCTTTGTACTTGTTTCCTGTGTTGGCTGTAGGATTGCTATGAAAGTAATCCTGTGGATATCTCCAGCTTAATTTGTGGTAAATCATGCTGCAGTGTATTTACCTTTGACTCATCTACGGTTTTAGAACTGTTACCAAATTCCTTTGTCAAAATATTGCGGTGCAGGCACCTTTTGAAGAGTTAAAACACAGGCTTCAAAGAAATGGCACAGATATTTAAAGCCAACCTGCAGACCAGACCTTACCTTAACCAGATATATTTCAAGTTTTTTTATCCAGTTTCTCCAGAACTCCCAAACAAATTGGCAAATTCCATGATAAATATTCTTCTATTTTATCTATTCTACCTATTCCATGTATTTCTATCCTTTTAAATTTAATCCTTCTATTGTATCTGTTTTACAGGTAAATAAATTGAAATAAAGTGTACTTTGCCCAAGGTGCACATATATAATAATGAACAATGAAAACAAGAAATACACATTTATTCACAGTCTTTAGTGTAAGGATTTCACTAAGATCAGCAACAGGATCTTAATGAGTAAAAGAAAGATTTTTCTAAAGAAAAATCCTGCAGATCACCTTTACCTATCTTGCCTTCTACTGAGACTAAAGACTAAAATATCACTTGGACACTTTTTACTTCATTTTTATAGCTAGTGTTGTCACCTTTCTCAATACCTTAATTATTATATTATTATTATATGGCAGAAAATAAAGCAGCACTTCAAATTAACAACATTTTATGAATTTTACCTTGGACAGTGTGAGGCTGGTTTTTGAAATGGGCACAATTGTTCCACTGTGGTTTCACAGGTGATAGCCTGAACTGAAGAAAATAAAGCACAAACAAGTAAATGTGTGCTATTTAGAAAGAACAGAGTAGTACTGAGTTTTTAAGAAATAAATACTGACCTGTTACCTTTGAAACAGTGAAGGAGTTAGCAGATTGGTATTTTCTGAAGAAGAAATATTAGGAGTTATCAGTAAATAACATATTTCAGTGATTTCCTTTAGCTTTTAGAATAATTTTTCATAGAAAATGTGAAAATAAACCCAAGAGAATGTCCACAATCAGTTTTTACTCACTGCACTCCCTTCTTCCCAGCCAGGAATATATTTATTGCAATTTACACATTTACTTTGTACTCCCTGTTCAAAAACAGCAATCTGTGTTAAACTCTTCCAGGAATTTAATTTGCTAAAAGAATGTGTGATGGGAACCAATTAAGCAATATATTGGTTCCTCATAATGCAGCATGTGGCTACTCAGAAGCTTTCCCCTACCAGAAGAGTTCATTCACCTTTTGCTAAAGGTTCAGTCCTATAAACAGCTCCAACAACTGAGAAGAGCTTCTCCTCACAGTCTTTCTGAAATGTTTCACCACATTTTACCTTTGGATCTTGCATCTCTTGTAATGGTCACCATCATTTAAAATGCAGTATAACATGTAAGAGTTCTCTTTTTCCCAGTAATTATATGGCACCCAGATATATCTGCTTCCTGTTGTTATAAAAAGTCAGGTACATAGATTTTGTTGTTTCATTACAAATTGATGAATGTTTCTATTTTATTCCCCTCATCTTCTATTTTTCTCCTCTTTTAACTCCTTGGATATGCCTCTGATTGTGATATTTTTCATCTGTAACAAAGAAGCTGGTGATGCCTTTGGCACCCATTAAATTACTTATTAAAAAAAAACAAAACAGCAAACAAAGGAAATTATTCCCTATTCACCTTTGGAGAAAATTGTTCCTGTGTACCCCACTGTTTGCCTGCATTGGTTTATTTACTTGTATGACCCATCAATTTCATATTGCTCATTTACTGAACTCCAATTTGCTTTCAATTGATGTAGCTCATACTTCTGTTGCCCTAGCATTGTCGAACACTGGTGTAGGAATATAAATTCTGTTGTTGACCAGCTTGTTGAGATATTCAGAACAGTACCCTATCCTAAGAAAATCCAGCAGCTGAAAAAACATTGGTATTAGCAATCCAGATAAGAAATGAAAGGGGCTGAAGATTAGGACATTTGCTGTATGCTGCATTGACACTTACTTTTCTATATTCTCTATTCTGTTTTGCAATACACAGTAGAGGTGAGATTGACTTTCTTTAATCTCTTCTTCAATAGATGAAATGGTAGTTTATGCAAGGCTCCATGTACAGACACTGGTGAGAGTCAGGTAGCTGCAAGGCATCCCCTGCCTTATTGATGGGCCTTTTGAAGGTTTGAAACTTTGGCAAATAATCTTTATTTATCCCATTGCCATTACAACTAGCCCTGAATTCCAATTCTCAGAGGATAGATGCTAAGTACACTTTACAGGCTGCACAATTAGGCAGTTTTGTCTTCTATAGCATAGAAACAGATTTCAACTGATAGGAAATCAGTTTGTTCCAGGTTAAAAAGTTTTTTACAGCTTATCTATGCCTAAATTTGTAAGCAAGCAGGCTCCTAATATGTTTGCATTGATAAAATCCAGATCTACTTCTCCCTTTGTATAAAAGCAAGTCAAAAAGAGAAATGTTTGTATTCCCATTTTGAGGCAGGTAAATCAAACCAGAGTCAGGTCATCAAATGATCAAATAAACTGATTGATATCAATGCCTTAAGTGCTACCCAAGTGACCAAACTATAGGCCACTGAATTTAGTCTACCATGTCAATGCTACTCTCTATGCTGGATTAGACATAACTGTTGCAAAGAGAAATTATGACAGGTGTCACAGCCTGTATCATTTGTTTGCACAGCACAAAGTGAGAGCACAGCCTCTGATGATTACCTAACACCTCGACTCTTGGGTTTACATGTGAGCCAAGTACATCACTCAGAAAAACACTGTTCACATTCAGCTCAGTATTACCCCTATGAGATACACACATACCACTGCTACATGTATACTAAATGTAGACAGAAAATATGGACAGCAATATAAAGCTCTGAAAAATACATTATGATAAAATGAAGTGTACTTTGCAAATACCAAACACATCTTAGAAAAACATCAATATTAATATATTTGAATCTATCATTGGATAATTATATATGGAACAGCCAAGCATTCTCCATTTCTAAGCATTGTTTTTCTGGGTTTTCCTTTAGCATCTCTACAGGGCACCTCAGCAGTGCAGTACACCTCCAAATTTAGCTTCCACAGTATGGAATACTATTCCATCACTGCCCAATCTAGAAATCTTGCAAAATATTTGTGCAAAATGTCATATGCAAACTGTGGAACTGTGACGAAATTAATGAGCCATACAAGAAGAGGTGTATTTTCTTCTTAATCCATATGCACTCCACAAGAGGGTCATTTACAAACACAAACTTGAAATATTATTGCTTTGTTAACTATCATAGATTGCTCTGCCCATGTCCAAAACACATAAATAATCTGCCAGTATGTGCTAGTTTTTCATAATAAATATATACTCTTACCAATTAATTAACTGAATACTCTCAATAATATTTACCTACAAACTCTGACTTACTACTGAAGTCACTCTGTAAATTATTTAACCTTCTCTCATATTACTGTACCAACTGTCTGTCCACCATTAAACATTGGTTAAATTTTCAGAATGGACACAATATCTCTATATCCACATGCCTTTTTTATAGCATTTTTGTATTCTTTATGACATAAAGCATGGCAAAATATTATTTAAAATGTGATATGTTTTGTATGAAATAAAAAATATAAACAGATGAAAATCTTTTCATACATTTTAAGAAAAAACTTACCCAATTGACTGAACACCATTCCTGTAGGACTTGATAAAGTAATTTTTCCTCCCTTGCCTCGTGACGTCAACCCAACCACCTTCATTGTCTAGGATGCCATAATGTATGGCAGCTTTACAAATACTGGATTGCTGAAAAAGAGAGCAGGAAAAGCAGACCCATGTCAGACAAACAAAAAATAGTTTTAATTACAACATGTCCTTATAAACTTGGTAGAGTCTTATCTATTACTTGATCCATGTAGGTGTTATTTCAGATTAACCACTTTGTCTTACTCAGAGAAACTATTCTCATTTATAGTACATTTCTTCACAGTAGCTGTCATTTTCTACACTGTTTTTCCATTTTACAGAGTAAATGATATAATCTCAGCTAGTATTAAGGTTATACACAAGCAGGTCCATCTTACTGCAACAATTTCTACAAGCATATCCATAAATTGCTGTATTCATCCTTTAGTTCCACCTTCACATATTCGCATGCACATATGTGGACACAAAAATTCTACTTCTGTGTATGGATAAGCATGAAGTACATTTGTACAGTACACACAGAATAGCAGATGCAAATTTAGGTCATCTGATGCTTTCTTAAACATTTGGTGCAAGCTTTTACTTTTGGTGAACATGCTGACATCCTCAAAATCCATTTTAATAGGATTTTAACTAGTAGGCCAACAGAAAAGACATTTCATTAAACACTCTACTGGTACAAAATCTAATTTAAAAGTATTTACCATTTCATAATGTACACTTCCAATAACTTTGGCTTTGCTATCCAAACAGCCAGCAGGACATTCATACCTAAGAGAATTAAATACAACTTGGTTTTAAATCCTGCGATTACAAAAAGGGGAAATATTCCAGCTCATGTACAAATATAGCCTTTCAGAAAAATCTCAATATGACAACTGTAAAATTTACCATACCTATTGCAAGTTGTTCCTTTGCACTGGTCTCTTAGCCTTACTTCACATGAAACAATCTGGGCTAAAACAAGCAAAAAGCAGATTCACTGCAATGAATTTGATACCAGATAATTCAATTTTGTTGATCACTTGCAAATCAGGTAAATTCCTTACACATCTGCTGCGTGCTTATCACTTCATTTTTCTCACTGTCATCAGTGCCCGTGGAGGCTGAAGGTTGATGCGCTCTTGGCTGGCTTTGCACAGTTGCATCCTGGGCTTTGGATCGCTGACGTTCAATCTCATTGGTTTCCTCTTCTGGTTCATGAGGGAAATAAGGTCTTTCTGAATCCTCTGTTTCAGAAAATGGGCAAATATATATATATATAATCACTCAGGAAAAAAAAAGAAATCAGTGTGGAATGTAAATTCCTTACCATGTTTTGGTAAACCAGCTTTGTTCTCATAAAATGATGGACAAAAGGAAGAAAGCAAGGAAAACTCTCCACTGCTACATAAGATGGAGAACTCAAGATAAATAAAACACCACAAGTATGTTTGTGATAATGAGAAAATACATACTTTTTTTCCCAGCTTGTGTAGCACAATTGAAGTATGAAACTGCTCTTAATACTCCTGTTTTAATATCATTATGCCATCAGAAAATCAATAGGACAAACTCTGTTACACATGGGCAAAGTTTTACCATAGATAACACACAATTGAAGCTTATTTCATAGTAACATACACCTGAAACTGAGGCCCTTCTATTTATACATAGTGAAAATAATTCTGAAACACTCATAACGTTATCTATATTTCTTATTTAGAATCATAAGTGCTGTTTGGGCACACACATGCAGCTTTCATATGGCCCATATGCAATCTCAGAAGTTAACAATAATTGCTAATTGAGTTGTTCACAGAGACAAACAAAAAGTAGCAGCTTCATAATACACTGTGTTTCAACGCTATAAATGCTATTCCAAAAAGTAAGTAATCATCCTAGCTGACATTTTATTTAATTACCAATGTCTTCTAGCTTTGTTCTTGATTTTTCATATGCACCATATGACGATGTCACTGAGATAAATGTTTCCCTGTAAACAAATGACTGCATAGACTTCCAGTATAATTACAGAAAGGAATATAAAGAGCACACAATGAGTCTCCATCTTTGTGTACTAAAACCCCTGAATCAGCACTTAGCAGCAGGAGTTCAGTGAACTCCATTCCCTCTGGTGAGACTCAGCCTCATGTATCACCAGTACATATTCCCATTCATCATAGTAAAGGAGGGCTTAACTGGTCTTTGGGCACAAGATATTTTATTCCACTCTTTTAAAGCAAAATGAGGAAAGAAATCAAAAGAAAACTTTTATTTCTATTCCCATTTATAGTTGTAACAGTGGAATAGTACATACCTCTATAACAAAGGTTTTCTCTACAACCTCCTCCAAAACTAGGGGGACACGCAGAACAGGGACGGCCAGGTTTATAAGGAGCATGGCCCCACCAGTTGCCCCTTTACAGAAAAAAATAACAAAAAATGAGCACATTAACATATTAATATTAAACAGCACTTAACATAACAAAGCTCTTAATAACAAATAAATAAATATGAAAACCAGCAGGCACACAGACCATAACATTGTTTCGATATTCCCAAGTTATAAGCAATAGAATGAGAGGAAATGGCCTAAAGTTGCACGAGGGGAGGTTTAGTCTGGACATTAGGAAGCATTTTTCACTGAAAGGCTTGCCAAGCACTGGAACAGGTTGCCCAGGAAGTGATCGAGTCAAAATCCCTGGAGGGATTTCAGAGGTATGTAGATGTGGCACTCAAGGACATGATTTAGTGGTGGACTTGCCAGTGCCTGGTTACTGGCTAAACTCAATGGTCTTAATGGTCTTTTACAATCCAAATGATTCTATGATTCTACACCAAATATATAGGATCTAGTTGAAAAGTCCATGAAGAAAAAAATAATAACTGACATAAATTGCTGTAAGGTCTTGTCAGACTGGCACAGCACCACAAGACTAAATTCCTCCACTTCATGGTAACAGGCTCCACTCTCTCCTAGATGGAATATCCTATAAAATTCTATCTTAACCATGGGCTTCCTGTTACATATTCCTTTAAGTCACAGTGAGAAGATACATTTATTTTTCAGAAAAATATCACACTATAATAAAGGTCTCTGATGCTATGTTATGTACTAAAACACAGAAAACTGAAGCACCAGGAAACTCACAAGAGTATTTGTGCGGCTGAAGGCTGTTTGGGAACAATGCTCTATTTTGTAACAGACGAAAACCAAAAAATAGAGACTGACTTCCAGATTATTTCCTTGTCTATTATAAAGTATCTTGCCCCCTCGAGATATTTTTGGGTGCCAATCTACTTACTTTGGAGAATAATTGCATACAAGATAAACTGCTTTTGGCCAAATCTGCCCCCAGATGTTCATGTTATGACACAAATTAATTGCACAACCAATTCTGCTACTTGTAGCCCAAACAACCTATGGAAAAGAAAAGAGGAAAACGTGAAAACCAAAGATGATCAACTCAAAATCAAAACTATCACCAATATACAAAACTCAAATAACCAAAAAGTGATGTATTCCCCTCTGCCATAAATGGCTTTAAGTGGCCTAATTAGAGCTGTCAAAAGGCCATTCAGTTACACCCTTAGAGAGAAAAGTTTTACCTTGAGGAAAAGATATAGCTCTCATTTTATACGAATGCTCTAAACATATATTTGATAGCGGAGCAAAACATGATCTGAAGAACTGATTCTTGGAGCCATAATTAATTGATAACTGTGAGTTATAAGTTAAAAGAACTCCTGTGTGCTGGAGTTCCCAGTACAGCCTAAAGACTCAGAGGGGTTTGGATTGGTTGGACTGAGACAACAGATATTCTTCTGCAGCAGAAGGAGGCAACAAAGGATAAAAATCACAAAAACACTCTTACACTGAATAGACCCAAGTAATGGATTTTAAATGAATATGCTTTTATGTCACTGCAATCTAAGGTGGCTGTGCTCCTTCATTCACCTTTCATTGCAGATCTCAAAAATAATCAAAATGACAAAGTCTGAAATGTTCAAATGATACAAATATGACAGGTGTTGAAAATCTATTCATTCAAGGTAAGCCAAATCTGTCAATCCATCAGGATTTAAGAGCTGAAAGAGGTATGTATTGTGAAGTACTAGTTCCACAAAAAAGCTGTATATATGTGTTGACCTTGCATGTAATCTTAAATGTAATTACAGGTTATAGATATAGTAAAGAAGAATATAGAGGTAACTATTTTAAAACTAGATACAATTGTATGTTATGCTAGTAAACAGAAAATAAGTGTTTAAAAATTGGTAACTTTTAAGTTTTCCAATGTTATATCAAAAATTATATGTGGACCATAGTATAAACTGAAGATTGTGATTTCCTGTTCACTGAAAACATGACTGGTACCCCTCAACAAAAGTTCAGGCTAGATACATAGATTTCAGAAGTATGAAGTAAATGATCACAACATAATTTTTAAATCTTCCCGAAGTTAAAACAAGGTCTTAAAAACTACTGTTTGATCTGAGGAATTCACCTAAGAAAACTTTTTATGGGAAGGGCTATCCAGATTATGAAAAGTGCACTGGGCAGTAACACTTAGTTTAACACTAGGGTTTGTGAGCTTTTCCCTCAATTTATGAGGATGAAATCTAAGGTTTTTATGACAACCTTACTTTGCCATTGGTACCCAGTGCTTGCAACTATGGAGTCTAAACAAGCCCTTTGTGGGATTTTGTGCTGTGGTATGTAATGTAAGATTAATATGCTCTAAGCATCAGTCAGCAACCTAGCTGGGAGTCACTGCCACTCTTTTCCATAGGTGATTAAACTCAAGCACACCTACATACCTGTGTGTAATGTGTACAAACAGGACCAGAGCATCTATATGGACAATATGGATTGCATTCATGAGGATAGGGGTATGTGAAATCTCTCACTTCATCATACCATGCTTGGACATGAAATGTTGGAGGTCTGTACCTAGGAAAGCCAGTAACAGTGTATTAGATCATTAAAAAAATGTAACTTCTACCATTTTCTCTTTAAGTAACAAGCTAATTTTGTTAGATTTTTTAAAAAATCACATATATTGCAGAAAAACAGTATCTTAAACTACCTTCCCCAGTGTGCCCCCAGATTCTGTCCAATTGATGGAAGGAGGCTTGCTGGTCCATGCTCCCACAGACAGGTTTCAGCCCATGACTCTGCAGATCTCTCCAGTTCTGTGTCCCAGGTCTGAAATTTAAAAGAAAAGAAAGGGAAATCTTCTTGAAAATATTTGGTGTGTATCTCATTCTTAAAAAAAAAATAAATTTAAAATTGTCCATTTTTTTGGTTTTTGAAGTTTCTTTTACTGAGGCAAAAAACTGAAAAGTAAGAATTGAAAAATGTATTCTGTATTTGTGTTACATAAGAATGAAAAATGTTTTCCCCACAGAAGTTTTAATCCCTTCACAGCATTCCCTTTAGAAACCATGTGCAGCTATGCTGCACTGAATAAAGCACAAATATGAAACTGAAAGGCTTAGTTCAACTTTCCAAGCTAAATTAAGTGCATTTTCTGTCTTGTGAGATTGTTTTTCAGTAATGGGCATTTTTCTTAACCAAAAGGGTATTATCCAACCTGCTTTCAAGCAAGGCTTTATTTCCTCTAAACCAATAGCTTACGTGAAATGAATGAGATTTCCTCTTCCTTTTCTACAACCACCTTCTATTGAAATAATACATAATTAAAGCACAAATTATGAAAACTAGAGTAAGGTTGTCATTCATTGATTTTATGGAGAGGTTGGCAAAAAAGGGACATTCGTGATAGTCAAGTCATGTTTAGAAGAAGCAAAAAAAAAAATTAGGAATTGTTGTTTATCCTTTATTTTTATTCTTCAAGGGAAATGGAAGAATAAGCTTGCAGCTGAAAGGCAAATCCAAGTTTCTTTCTTTCAAAAGCATACTAAGACATACTCTTCTTGAAAAAGGTCATACCATACTGTGAATGCATTGTTTTTACTGCACTTAGCCGGGGTTTGATCAAAGTGGTCCATCGCTCTAGTGCAAGGTATCCATTCTTCTGCTTGGCTTTTGGAATTTCCTAATAGCTGCAGAAATAGTTTCCAGATACCTGACTCTCTAATACCAACACTCAGGTAGGAACCTACAGTATTTCCAGGAAAGAAACATATCTTGGTAGAACCTGAAGAACCTCATCATACGTTCAGACTAAATTCCATTAAGTGAGACTATGCTATCCAAATTACAGTAATTCAATTTTTCCAGATCCAAATTCCCATGCAAATACTGGAGATCATGTCTACTAATTTTTGGCACAGATGAAAGGTAGGCAACTCCTTAACATAGCCAAAGATTACACAAAAGTAACAGACAAATTCCACATGATAAAACTCATTTTTGGATTTTGACATGCAGTTTTCAAATTATTGATCAGATAACCCATCAGAAACAAGTATGTCCTTGGTTATGCAAGACCATTATTATGTAAAGATTTTATTATCACTCAGTTTAATCCTAGAATATCTGTTCTTGCTTCTCTTCTTCAGAAGTCTGTAATGTTTTGGATTGCATTTTGTCTGTTATTATTAATAATATCAGCAAGTAAATAATTTACAGGATATATTTTGACTCCCAAAATGCAACATTTATTTGCACAGAAATACTCAAAGAGTATAATAATGACAGAATAAATCTTTTAACCTACCTATGGACACCAAGACCACTGACTTTAGAAAACTGTATGAATTTTCCATTCACTCTCATGGGGCATTATTTCTGTGTCATAAGCCACAACTTTTTTTAATCTCCACATGAAAATATTCTAATCTTAAATCATGAAGTTTTAAGGCAGTTTGTATAATTATTTTCCTCTTCCCTTTAGCTGTCACACCACCATACAATGTTCTTCTCCCTATTGTACCCATTGTAAAAACACATGAAGATTAACATACTTCCTCCACATATATACTTTGTTCTTATAGGCTGCAAAATAGTTGCTTCATCTGCTACCACAAAATCACAAGATCATAATATTTAAAATAAAAGCCACTACAATTTGTCTTTGTTGCATTTATTGCCACCTCAAAATACTGTAATTCATAGATTTAGCTCTTAGGATTAACAAGTCAAAATTAACACATTTCCCAAATAATTGATATTAAGAATGGTTTTGCCAACTGGACTCTGAAATACAAATTTAGAATAAATTAGACTTACAATACAAGAAAATTTCTGTACTTGTTCAGTTTCAGAATTTCCTATCTCCAAGGCTAGCTATAATTTCTTATAGCTCTCATGACCTTCAGAAAGCCAGGAGATATTCTCTTGTAAAGCATTCCCCCACATTTTCCACTCCTAAAACAGCAGCCATGTTAAAGGAATTGTACTATTCTATTTTTCTCACCACACAAGTTTAAAAATATTTTATGCAGCTCTTTTAACCGAAATCATTATACTTTTGGGGGATTTTTTAAGCTTAGAGCTAGGCAATCAATAGTAGCTGCTCTTCAAGTTCTTCAAGTAGTTACCTTTAATGAAATTTTCTTTAAAGAGTGATGAAAGCTATGCATGACAGAGCCATCCAGAACTCTGAAAGAACAGCTTTCTAATGAAAAACTTAAATTCATCGTTAATCCTCCTGACAGATGAACACCCACACTCCAAATACTGTTGAAATTGGATACGGGCTTCAAAAATAAGTTCTGTCTTTAACTGTTTCCCTGCCTTCATCCATGGTATAGAATACTGTCTTTACTCCCTTGACCTTACCTAGCCACAGATAAGCACACTTCCCTCTTTCTCAGCCTCATCATAATGCACTTTCCTTGAAGCAGCTTAACTTATGACTACCAAGAAATAACTTAATTTCCTTCTTATTTTAAACACTTAAGTATATTTTGAGATGTGATGGAGCAAATATCAAAAGTGTTACATATAGGGGTGTAAAAAGAAATTAGTCAATTGTAAATTGCACTATAGCAAAAAAAAATAACCTCAAGCGCAATGTTCAATGGGTTGATTTTCTCAAAGCCTCCACTTCCTGAAATGTCTTCAATAGAAGTTAAAATTTAAAAAAAACAAAAAAACCCAAACCAAACAAACAAACAAATCCCCCAAAAAACCCCCAGAAAACAACTCTACTAAGGAACATCAATTTGACAAAACATTCTGGAAGAATGTCCAAATATTCCAGTTCCAAAGAACTTCCTAGAGATTTCAGTCACTTTCTTCATTACCAGAGACTTCAAAGAAAAAGTGTGAACAAAACATCACTAATGTCCTACAGCCAGTAGATGAAAAAGAGATAAAAGTGCTAGAAGTCACAGTTACTTGTGTCTCCAAGACCTACCAAGACAGAAATCATAAAACACAAATCCAAATCAATGTAGAAATGAAAAGGTTTCCCAACCAGGATCACTATCATGACCTTTAATAAAAAGAGGAAAATTTGATATTCAAGGACCATTTTCTCCAGGCTCAGGGATGAGGCATCCTGATGAGCAAGAAATCAGGCAAAGGGGGCAAGAGACCTGTGTGGATGAATAAAGAACTCCTGTCATTACTTATCCATAGCCAGGAAATACACAGGAGATGAAAGTGGGGTCAGGCCACTTGGAAAGAATATAGAGAGGTGGCCAGAGTAAATAAAAATTTAAAAATTAGAGAAAGAAGGCCAAGGCCCTTCACGAATCTGGTCAAGGACAACAAGGACAAAATGAAGGACTTGTTCAAGTACAGTAAGAAAAGGAAAACTAAGGATAGTGTGGGCCTGTTACTACATGGACCAGGGACCCTGGTAGCAGAAACCTTTGCATTGAGCTTCATTGAAAAGACCAGACCTCAGATCTAGGAGATCAGAGTAGCAGAATGATGGAAGGAAGAGTTTCTCCTCTGTCAAGGAGGATTGGGTCAGTGAACACCTAGCCAAACTTAGCACTTTTAGACCCATTGACTTGTTGGTGTCAAGAGACCTGACAGACAATAGTGAGGCTGCTCACAATCATGTCTGAAAGCTTGTGGTGAACAGAGTGGTGCCCGAGGACTGAAATAAAGCAAATGTCACCCCAGTCTCAAAAAGCACAAGAATGAGGACCCAGAAAAATACCCCACAGTCAGCCTCACCTCAATCTCTAAAAGACAATGGAGGGCCCCATTCTGGAAGTCATCTCCACCAACGTGAAGGACAAGGTGATCAGGAGTACTCAGCACAGATTCAATGCAGGTGAATCATGCTTGACCAGCTCAATTTCCCTCTATGATGAGCCAACTGCCTGGCTGGATGAGGGGAGAGCAGTGGATATCATCTACCTTGACTTCAGCAAGGCTTTTTACACTGTTTTGGACAATATGCTTATAGGCAAACTCAGAAACTGCAGACTTGATGAGTGAACAGTGAGGGGTATCAAGACCTGGCTGAACAGCAGATCCCTGAGGGTTGTACTCAGTGGAACAGTGTATAGTTTGAGGCCTGTCACTAGTGGTGTCCCCCAGAGTTTAATAATGGACTCAGTATTGTTTGAATATTTTATCAATTACTTGGATGAAGGGGCAGATGTCTCCTCAGGAGATTCATTGCTGACACAAAGCTGGGAGGAGGTGCCCGTACCCCAGAGAGCTGTGCAACCTTTCAGAAGGACCTGGATGGGGTGGAGAGCTGGGCAGAGAAGAACCATCTGAAATTCAAAGGCAAATGCAGGGTTCTGCACCTCAAGAATAATAACCCCAGGTAAGAGGGAGCCAGGAGACTGGAGTCAAGATCTTCTTAGTAGTGCCAGGCAATGGGACAAGAGGCAATGGGCAGAAACTGATGCACAGGAAGTTCCACCAGAACGTGAGGAAGAACTTTACTGAGCAGGCGACTGAGCCTTGGAACAGATTGCCCAGAGAGGTTGCACAGACCCTCTCACTGGAGATAAAGAATCATCTAGATGCTATCCTGTGCCATATGCTCTGGGATCACCCTGCTTGAGCAGGGAGGTTAGGCCAGAAAACCCGCTGTGCTCCCTTCCCATCTTACCAGTTCTGTGATTCTATAAATGGTATCCCAATCAATCCCTGACGCAAACACTTGGAAAACTATTTAAACTTATATCTGACAACTCCAGTAATGCAAAAAATAAACTCAGGTGCTAGTAATAAGAATAATGAAATTTCTAAAACAAATTAAAACCATGTACGGTAAATCTGTAGTACTGCAATGCCATATCACAGCTTACTCCAAGAAAATTATCTTAAATATATTTTAAAGGCCAATTCTACAGTTTCATGTAGGTGGAATTTGACGAATTCGTAAAATTTTTTTACTGAATTATCGACATGCCTAATCATTGCTTCAGAGATGGGATCAAGAAAAAGAAGCTGCTTTACATTTTTGATACCACCTTGAATTTTATTCTTCTCTTCCAGTAATTAAAATAAGAGATACAAATTTCTCTCGTAAACTAATTATTCTAATTGAAGTTATATGGAGAAAAAACCTGTGTATCTTAATTCTAAGGATAAAAGACTGTTTATTTTAAAGTTTTTTTCATAATAATCCTGTTACATTAGTACTAAATATAATGCATTTCACAAAACAGGCTAAATGAAAGAAACATGTAAAATAATCTGCCTAAGTATTTAAAACATACCTCTTTACTGAAATAGGAATTTTATTCTTGTGCTTTTAATAGCATTCCTGTTTTACTTACATGATGGCAAGCTTTGGGCTTCAAACAATGAAAGCCTCTCCATATACCAAGATAAACACCTAAGTTTTCATGTTCATTCAGATCAAATAACACAATAAAGAATTTCAAACAAATACAAAACTAATTAGTGATCTTTAAAATGCCAAGATGCTTGGCATTTTAAAAGAAGCCAGAATAAAAATGGAAGAATATGAAGAGTCACAGCAACCTATTTATTTTACATCCAATCAGAAGTAAGCATTTCTCAATTTTTAACCACAGTGTTATCTGTGATATTAAACTCTGGCTACTGAAATGTATATTGAGCTGACCTGAATTAAGCTTTAAGCTTAAATTCAAGAAGTTCTTCCACAATACTCAAATAGTCAGTATTTTACAGATTTAAACCAAGAACACTTCTAAAACAACTTAACTCTTTCAAAGAAATTATAAACTTGAAAAGAAATCTCTGGATAGCTATAGGCAAGGATCTCTTTTTCTGCCAAAGGATGAATTAAATCTTCAAACACTGTTACTTAAAAAATAGGAATTTTCATAAAAAGGAGTATCATAATTTTTTGAAATATAGGTATGCACAGCACCTGATTTCTCATCCACTAGTTCCCTCATCCATGCTCTGATGTGACCAGGTTTCAAAGACTTTGCTCTATTCTAGATTTCCTTGGTAAATAAGGGTACAGAAGGGAGAACAAGAAGATGAAAGTGCATCAAGGCAGCTGATTCCCAGGTCTGACAAGCACTGACTGGGAATTGTTTGGTACTACATGCAAGATAATTCAACTCGAATTATCAAGAAAACGTATTGCTCAATGCTCATTATCAGAAAACTACATGAGATCTATCTTTTGGATAAGGTATCATCAGCATTGGCTTTCTACGCTGAGGTAAGCACACACTGAAAATACCACAAACTGCTCAGCAGCATGAACCTCCTTGAACCTACCCCTTTGTTTCGCAGAACACAGCTAGAGTGCACTTTGAAGTTGTTCACGGATATTCATTCCACAGAAAGACATAGCAGAAAAAAACCGAACCCTGAAATGCAATTAGCATCAATTCTTTTGCTCCACAAATCTGTTTGAATGGCACCACAACACTTGTCAACACAGGCATTTCTTTCATCAGTATCCTGCTAAAACTTACGTACCAAAGAAACACAGATATGGCACTACCAGTGTTTCACAGATGTTCCCCAACACCACCCTGGCTGAAGCCAAAACCCAGCCGGGCAGGTTAAACTGATTGGTAGCAGCAGTTACTGCCTCCAGCTTCTGACTCTTCCTCTACCCCAAAAGATTGCACTGCATTTTGCCACAGACATTGCAGACATTATGGATCTTCTGCCTGCTTCTGGTTTACAACATATTACATTAAAATAAACCATAACTAATGCCAGTTTAGCTTTACAGACTGCACTACAAATTTAGGAATTTAACCTCTGTCAACTTGGGGTTCACGTAGAGTGTAGACCTAGACCAATGCTCTGCTTAAAGGAGGAGCTGCTGTTTCAGTGAGGCTACCACATCTTAAATATAAATTCATCAAACAAATTACATGGGGCAGGATTAACCTCCCCTGAATTTAAACAGCCTCAAAGCAGATACCTGTATCTGATCTAATTATCTAAATAACTTTTGCAGTTACATAGACAAATAAGCATCAAGAGAGGGAGATAATTTTAGCCACCCACCTTTAACTGAGATAAACTATATGTTGAAGATTCTCATCTTTCTCTACTAACTAAAAGAGACTGGCTCAAATGCAGACATCTTCATCACAGACATCAATAGCTTTGTGAGATGAATCCCACCATTTGTGTTCCACAAGTGTTAACTCAAAAATGTACATTCTCATCCAAACCACACCAGCATGAGTCCACCTATTACACCAAAAGATATTGCAATAGAACTGCAAAGACCAGTAGCTCAAAAAAATGTTTTCCAGTTAAAAATAATTTTAAAAAACCAAACCAAAACTCAACAGTGGTAACTTTTAATTGGAGATATTTTCACATATATTGGAAAACAGAAAAAAAATCATATGGGACTATATGGAAATTAAAGAAGAGCTAAAATTTAAGCTCAGTAAAGATGGAAAAGTAAGTACAGTGGGCACCACTGAAAGTAAACATTTACCATGGCATAGTATAAATACCTCATTGCTGTATATATTCTAAATATAGGGAAAGAGTGGTAAAGTAAATACCACAGTACAGTATGGGTATTTATTTACTTTTTAAAAGAATCCACTGTATTAAGACTAATGACACTGAAAAGGAAAAAAAGTAAAGACGAAACATAGAATGAGAAATGCCATGAGCAAATATTCCAGAAATACAGTTAAAAAGTAGAAATCACCTGCATGGCACAGAAAAGCAAAGGTACAGTTAAAAACTTCTTCAAGAGACTGATCCTGACTGTAGTCTATCTAGCCTTTTCCACTGATAACACATAAATATATGGGGTTTTATAATTTATATTTTTATAATTTAAAATATATATTTTTATTTTTATAATTTGTATTTTTATAATTTAAAATTCTAACACAATTTTCAGAAAAATATTTACTTTCATTTTCTTCCAGGTTTTTATGATTTTAAGAATAAAGAGGATCTCTTTGATATGCAACCTAAACCTCCTGCCCTGCAATGCTAGTTGATATTTTATTATTACATAAAAATAATAAAAAAAATCCAAAACAACCTCTCTCCTTCCTGTAACTACCTTTCTTTATTTCTCAGATTAACCAAATTCAGCTGCTTCATTCCTTCAATCATCTCATAAATCATGTATTAACCTCTTTCATTCTCTTTAGAATGGGTAGACCATTCTTTTAAAATTACCAAAAATGGACATTTGCATTTCAGTAAGTTCTCATCAGTTTCACACACAAATGACTCATTTTTACAGATTGGTGCCACATTATTTAGGTCAGTGCAACTCCCACATCTTTGTACTGCATTTTACCTCTACGTTTTATGCCTTGTATTTCACTTGATTGATTTCTTCTTCATTCCATACCTTGCATTTAAGTTTCACCATGTTAATCCCTGGCCACTACTTATACTTCCCAAGTTCTAATTTTCATCATGTTCTTTAAAAGAACCCCATCCTGTGCCTACATTATATATATGTGTATACATATATATAAATATATATATGTATACACACATATACACACAGAAAAACATACACACTGCAGTTTTCAGGTGTACTCTTTGCTCACACAAGTCATAAGTGTTTAACCAGAACAGAAGAGGCTCCAACAGCATCAACACCTTCAGTCTTCCACCTGTTTAAAAGGAGGTTCTGTCAATTTTCTCTTGCAAAAACATCAGGGAAGAGTGTCAAGAACTTTCCAGAGCCAAAATATGGCACCTAATACTTCCCTAATTACTGGGTCTTTAAAAAAGTAAAATGGTTTGGCTTGTCATGATCACTTCTTGATTAGCAGGCACTGGCAGTTTTCATAAGCTTGTCTTTCCGTCATGCTTCAGTGAGGCAATTTCATCAGCATGAAGATGCCGAAGGAAATCCATGAAAACAAATGATAATTAGCACATCTGAAAGCAAATAACTTGCACTCAACTAAGATGCACACCTCCGGTCATTGGAGTCAGAAAAAAATGTGGCCTCCCCACAGCCTGAGGTCCCTTATCCAGCAGTGACCACAAAAACTCAGGGTACTGTAACACCAGGCAAAATCCCCTTGAAAATAAAAACCCAACAATGCTAATTAGTACTGATATATTCTTTAAGCACAAAGAAAAAAATAGCTAAAACTGCCAAACCTTCCTCTACCAAGAAAGAAAAGACAGGCATTTTCTGCTGGAAAACTACTACCTGGCTAGAAGTGAATTGGTAAGGAACTGACATGCTACCATGTGGCAGACTGGAGTTTATAGAGCTTTAGACTGGGCAGAGATCCCTGAATAGACCTTGAGGTTTCAACTACTCTTCTGGAAAAGAGTAAAAAGTAGGAAAACTGTGGCTTTTGCCTGGAAACAGGAAAGTGGTATAAGGCCAAAAATATTGTTCCCAAACACTGAAAAAATTCCACCAATATTTAGAAGTATCTCCTTATATTACAGGTTCATGTGTTTGAGCTTTTTGTGTTGAAGAAGAAGTAAAACCAGGAATAGGAACCAGCAGACATGACTAATCACGTTTAATTCTCTGTGTACTCTAAGAATGTTATAAAAACCTTGCTGGAATATTCAGCTTTCGAAGGTATTCTGAAACAGTGCATTTACTTAGCTACTTTTTAAAAGCAGTGCATTAAGACTGTCTATTAGAACATGACTAAAAATCACCTATTCACTTCTATATTCTAACAGGAATGGAAGAGAAGCAACAGCATAAAAGCTGATCTTTATTGCTCTAGTTTGTCCATTGTCAGATTATGAATTGCACACATTCATTACAAATAGTATTCATGAATATTTATACCTAATCACAAACTGACCAGAGCACAGGTCCTTACCTCAAATCCTAGAAGAGATTACCAGGTTAAACTCACTGTAACTGATTGCTTTCATACAGGACTTTTAGAGATGTTACAGAATTTCCTGCACTTTGAACAGGAATTAGCCATGGTATCTCAAATATGTGTCAAACTAAATGCTCTTAAAAGATGACCACTGTGTTTTGACATAAGTGAACTGAACTTACTGCCAGAAAGGATCTATTGATCATATGTGATACAGTCAGAAATATTTTCAAATAAAATCTCAAAAACGTATTAAAAAAATCCCTGACCACTTGACGATCCAACAGGGAATTCAGGATAAATCTACTGTGATATCTATCAGGCAGCCAAAGTCTGGGTTTAACAGTCTCACTTTAAGAAACTGTTATCTTCTTTCATAATAAAGTGAAATTCATCCATCTTTATATTACCAGAAGATAGTCTTTTGAATGAATCACATTTTTCTCTGATAGTCACACATGCCAAATCTAAGGCTGATTATATTTACATAGAACAAGATAATTTCTTGCATTTCAATAAAATAATGTTAAAAAACAAGTTGGGTTTTTTTTCCCCCCAAAAAAGAAAAATATTAGTGAAGGAAAATTCTGAGGCAAATATCACAAAGATGACAGGTGACAGAGAGCTACTTTTATAAATCTCATTGATCCTTTCTGTGTTCTGTCCATATTTTGTACTTCAGCTTAGATTCTGCTACTACTGATTAATATTTAATGCTTTTGTTTTGTTGGGGACAAAGAAGTTCTCTGACAGCAAAAATAAAAGATGAACAATGTCTGTCCTGTGTTGCTAATTATTTTATTTTGGGAAGGCTCCCTTAAACTTTGAGACAGTGAGCCTTTTTGCTACTTTCCACTTTCAGTTTCTTTACTTGGAGCTGCTTAGTTGTTGTTGGCATTACATCAATAGAAGTCATACCACTTTTTTTCTTGGCCACTTCACATTGCACAATCCTTTGCTAAAACTGCCAGGGAGAATAAGAGGATAAGTCAACGTCACTGTGCTCTTTGATGCAGAGTCAGTAGCCTTTGAGCACAGGCAAAGAAGCTGAAGCACTTCCACCAATCTTTGAAGTGAAGCAGAAAAGTGGAAAACCAGAGGGAAAGGGGGCAGGTTCAGTCTGAATAGAGCTGCTCTGTTCTTGGCACCCAAAGTGCTCTTCAGCCACTTAGGGAATTCCAAAAACCAAAGCCCTCTACTCAAAAGGAACAGGAATTGTTTTTAATCAAGCATCCCTGAAGAGTCTTGGCAAGCTGGGTAAGATACACTAAACAGAGATATCAAAATGTTTTGTCAGAAGAGTCTAGGAAATTTAACAGGCCACTTAAGATCAGAAAAATTCACCAAAACAAGTATGTCCACTATAAGGTCTTTGTGTTTCCTAATAGTGTTTCAATTCTCTGAGGAATACTACAAAAATAAACAAAACTTCCGCTGGGAACTTCCAGATACACAGAGAAGAGCTGCTGCTCCCTGACTTTAAATGATCATAGAACCTAGATGCATCACAAAATAGCAACACAATTTATTTTCATCCCTATTCAGTCACTATGATGCCATGCATAATCTTTTACTATCATGCAAGAGCTCTATCCACTAGTGGGTTCATATAATCCAAAGTCCAATGGTTTCCACTTAACTATAGCAGAAGATTGCCTACAGGAAAATGAAAGAACATGGAAATAAGCAATATATCTAAAATTTTTTGTCTTCTGAAGTCTTTCTGAATCTGCTGAGATGGAGAGGCAAATCTTCAAGCCTCCCAAAATCTAAGGCCCTTCACAGAGGTTATGAATTAGTCATGGTTTGGAAAGGAATTACACGGTATCAGCACTTTCAACACATCAGTACCAAGGTTTTCAAACTAAGACCTTCAGAGGTATTATACCAACGTTATACCAAACTAAGAAAAAAAAAATTCCCCTCTGTGAACAAAATATGGGTCCAATACTGCTGCTAGATACACATCCAGAATTTTACTGAAGAGCCACACAGCTATACCAATACATATTCTAATAGGAACTGTTTTAAAAGCACCTCTAGAACTTCGTATTTTTCTCACTAGTTTTTCAATATAAAACTTGATAGAAGCAAGTTATGGGCTTTGCAATGACACCCCTGGTATTTATTGGCAGGATCTGGCTAGAAGACTAGAGATAACGAAATAAGCAAAGACTTTCTTGCCCTAGAAGACACTGGTGTCTCCAATTACAGTAATTACAAAATGCAGCACATGGCTCGGGGCCAAGAAATACCAGGTTGAAATGCTCTGCTCTCTATCAAGCTGAAACCTGAATACTCTGTACAGCAAAGGTGCATGCATGGAATGAGGATCTCACATGAATCATTTGACTTCTTTGGGAAAATATGTATGAAATCAAGGAATGAATACTAAAAGAATGGTTTAAAATAGAGAAAATAGAGTGCATTATAAATTCATTAACCAAAATTACTTTTGTGAATACCATTCTTGGTGAATCATTTTCTTTTGCAAACTACAACTGTTTGGAATATAGACGAATTAACAGTTTCCACTATCCAAGCATCCAGTAATGACTATTTTTAAAGTCTCGACTGCAATAATCATGAGGAAAATCAGTTTTCATTAATGTATTCATATATTTGGATTTACTAAGGTGCAACGCTACCAATGAAATTATTGGGGAAAAAAGTTTTTGTAATTTCAGTTCATGATACAAAACTAATGATTCCAAAAAAAAGCCCAAAAACCCCCGAAAGATTAGGAGGACAAAGCATGATGGCTCTCATTTTTACCTTAAAGGATAGGTCTTTGGCAGGAAAAGCGGGGCAGGCACAGGCAGCTCTAGAACAGTAGAGCACTTTCCAGTGCTGTTAAACTCATGTGTGCAGCAAAAAGAAAATGTTCCTTATACCTTTCTTTAAAAGGAAACAGTCCAGATACGCAATGCATTTGCCATGAATTTTCATAACACACTGTTCAGCATAACCTCAAAAAAAAAGATTTTTCTTTTTCTATTTAAGCCATAATGTCAACAACCCAAAAACTTTCTCAGCTTTGAAGGAGGAGGTTTAGGAAAGAATGATCTAACATGAAATCATAAGGTCATATAAGGCCACTGCAGAGGAGTTTAATGTATTTTTGCAATGCTGTTCCCTACAGAGGAGCTTATGCACGTTCTTATACCAGAATTCTATACAGAAGAAGTGACAAAGTGAGGTGGAGGATCCAAATCAGCCTTAAGAAACAACAGCCAAAACTGAAAATACTGACAGGATCAAATTGCTAGGACCAAACAATATCCTTCAAGAACCTGGAAAAACTTGCTCATTAAACTTCTAATTACTGTGCAGTACACCATCTCTCTTATACCACATTAACGAAAACCAGCACATGGTTGATATTATTTTTAAAAGCTTCTAGAAGATCCTGAGAGACCACAAACTAAAGACCAACTTCCACTGGAATGATTTTATAGGGTAAGTTCAAAAAATATGAAATATACACATAATTACAGTAATTTCATGACTATAAGGTGCACCGGACTATAAGGTGCACTTTTTTTTGCAGCAAGGATCCATGCGTAATAAAGTAACGAATTAGTAACAGAATCATGCGATTGCGGGGTTTATGGCAGGTGCTCGATTTGCAAACATTTTTCACGGATCAGCGTAGCCTTTAAACGCAGCCCCAGGCGCCCTCCCCATACCGCAGGCCCCGGCATTCCTACCCAGCCCTGGCGCCAGCTGCCGCAGCTGCCCTCGCAGCTTGCACTTCTGGGTCAGCAAATTTCTGACCTTTGTCCATATATAAGGCGCATCAGATTATAAAGCACACTTCCGGGTTTTGATCAAAATTTTAGTCAAAAGGATAGTCGTGAAATTACTATACTCCCACGTATATTACACCTTGAAAGTGTCAACATGTGGAAAATGTTTAAGTGCAGCTAAGTTTCCCACAGAATTCCTAAGTTACTTAAAAATTAGCAAACAAGCAAAATTAAGCTATCATAAGATAAAGAAAGAAGTGATAAATGACACAAAAGGGATTTAAGAATACAAAATAGTTTTTCAGATTCCTTGCAAGATGTGTCCGTGGTCTCTGCAGCATACCTTCTTGACAATAGCCCAAGAAAAGAGAATGCAATATAGTATTCACTCTACAAGATAGATAAAAAACAGGAAAGGAAAAATAAAAGATAAAGACAGGAGTCTCACTAATGCTGTGATTGGAAGACAAAATGATTTATAGCATTCAATGTGAATGAATAAAGAGTTATAAGGACATTGCTGGGATAACAGCCAACTGTATATACACAGTAGTGTAGTAAATGACCTCTTAGCACTTAGAAAAATCTTGAAGTCATTGTGAATAGCTCTATGAAACATGTCAGCTGTAGGACACTAAGTCAAAAAGTAAAAGAATGTTAGAAATTATGAGGAAGTGGAGAAAAAAATACAACTATAACAATTTGCAATATGCCATAACTATCCACAGTTTGGCTTGCCCCCTTTGATTTAAAAGGTAAACAGGAGAATCATAGCAAAATGGAACAGCTTTTCAGATAGAATAGTTTTCAAGTGAAGGAATTAGGATTTTCAGCTGAAAGCCTATTGATCGCTGAGGAAATTATTTCTCACAACAAAGAAAAATAAGGCATCAAATAGAAGTTTAAAGGAAAGCAAATGTTCATTTTCATCAACTGCATAAATAAATTTATACAGCTCTGCAAATTGATGCCATGGATTCAAACAATACAAGTGGACTCAGATGCTTTCAGATACATAAAGAAAATTCCATGTGAGAGTATTCCATCTGATGCAAAAAGTACAAGAGCAGATTGAGGAAATCCCCAAGATGCTGTTTGCTGGAAGCTGGGGTGCTTCATTGCAGAAGCTTCTCTTTCCACATGCTTTATTCTTATCCTCTTATCTTAGGAATCCTTTACTGCCACCACCAGAGCCACAGTACTTGGGAAGATGAACTTTCCATCCAGTAAGTTCAGCCAGACAACCATGAGAATTCTTTGTTCATTAGACCGAGCTTTTGTGAATCTTACTGCACTGTAACTTTAGGTCTCTGAACTATGACAGCCCAGTAATGTTTGCTTTTGCAAAGCATATGGGAAGAGTAATGCAACTATTCAGTTTTCCTTAGTTTTTTAGGCGGTTTTTTGTTTGTTTGGAGTTGTTTTTTGTTGGGGTTTTTTTGTTTTGGTTTTTGTTTTTGGTTTGTTTTTTTTTGTTGTTGTTCTTAATAGAACCAAGATTTTATGCTGCAGGCCTTATCTCAAAAGTAAGGCTGGACTTTGTAAATGAGCACTAAACCCAATAGCTCCTACCCAGTGTGGATCTCCATCCCACCCATTCCTTAACTATGCATTCCAGTGTTCTTTTATCAGCACTGGTACTCATCTGATTCTGCCATGCAGGGAGACAGTATCATGACTCTGAATTAAAAAAACCCTAACATTACATTTTTAAAAATAAAATAATGTTCTTTAAGTACATGGATCAGTCTCATTATCAACTGAGGTGCATTCCATGGGCAGGAGCAGCATTGAGGCACTTCAGCCAGAGCTGCCTATCAGTCTGGAACATCTGGGGTAACCTAACAGTGCAGTGAGAGAGCCTGCAGCCCCCCCATACTTCTCCCAGCTCCAAGCACTCTTGGATATCTTGAACTTCTCAACTATACCACAGATTTATAGAGACACAGGTTTACCAGGGAGACACCTGGACCTTGCTCATCTCCATTCAGGTTCAGAGAGACCTGAAACTTTACTCCCCCAAGCAGAACTAGCTCTATTCACAAGGAGAGGGTTTACTAATACAAAGAGCAGTTTACAGGGACATGACTGTGCCAATAGCAGGAATCCTGTTTGCCAGCATGTCTATATTAATAAACCACACCAAAAGTAGACAGAAATATTTGCACCCATCATTGCACTCTGCAGAAGTATATGCACTCACCTATCTCACTAAACATCAGGCAAGCATTAAGATGGATAGTTTCCCTCTTCTGGAGCACTAATAATTATCTTTGGTAAGACATTGAAAGAAAATCTCTAAGAGTACCATAAAAATATACGTGCAAACAATCAGAAGTCCTTTCCTCATTCTGTTCAAGCACCTTGTGGCTTCCACTGTCTTCTAAACCCTCCTGTCTCCATCCCCTGTACAGACTCTCACCTGCTTCCTCCAGATACAATCTTCCTCCCCACTTACTAACAAGTTTAGACTTTTCAAATTGCCTCTCAGCATATTTCTGTGCTCTTAACCTCCTTCCATAAACTTCTGATCCAAATCGCAGTCACAGGTCTTAGCTTAACCACATCTATTCATCAAATGCTTTATCCATCACAACGATTTCTCAACACCTTCTTGACCACTCAGGCTGTCTCCACACCCTTCTCATGGGTCCCTGTTTCTCCACAGGTATCCATTTCTCTGACCACACACTTTACACAGACCTTTTGCCTTCACAGGTCTCAAACCCTTGCCCATCCTAATCCCTCGCTTCCTTGGATATTTTGCTAGAAATTGAATCTCACTCTCTCGAAAGCTGCTGCTCTGTTCTGAGTAACATCCTTGACATTAAAACTGGGTAATTGCTTTTCCATGCTACTTGTACTCTCTGGCTCAGGCATCATTGGAGAGCACAGAAAAAACAACAGAATCAAAAAAGCTTGTTCCAGATGTAGACCTAACACAGAGTCTAAGCCCAAGTGTGTGCAGTGCTGGAGGAATCTTTGAATAAAGCAGTCAAAAACCTTACTTCTGTGAGTATATCCAAATTCTCCTTTCCAAGATACATAAGACAGGCAAATGTAGTATGGCATTAGGAATGGAAAGAGGCACATAACTTAAAATCAGCTATGCTTTCACAGAATCTCAAGGAAGAGGCCTGCAGTATTTTAACATGGGAAAGCAAGTCTTCCCAAGTCTTCTTTTACAAAGAGACTTAATAGCTTGTTCTTAAGCATTCCAGAAAAAAATCAACCTGAGTGACTGGGAGAAAAATGTCAACCTCTATTATAACAAGGTGTGAAAAAAAAAATCACAACAGAAAACAAAGTTTACAAATATGTGCAAACAATTGTAACTGAACAGGTTAAAGGGGTTGCAGTTACTATCATTCCTTTTGTTTGGAGATGATATATGGCAACATATCCTCTGATTCTGTGAACTAATTCTCTGATAGCTCTTATTGTAATACAGTAACACTCATACAGGTAAACTTAAGTTCAACTGCCTTTAATGGGAGGTGGACTATAAAACCTTTAAAGGTCTCCTTCAACCCAAACCATCCCAGGATTCTATGGATGTTTTAAGCAAGCATGGTTTTCCCAGGACACATATATGCTCAGTTCAATCAGATCTCCAACCAGAAAGACACCTCTTCAGTTTAAGAAAGATATTTTGATCTGGAAATGTGTTAATATAAAACTCTGTCATGGAAAGTGTCAAGAAACCTGTATGATATTTGATATAAACAACTGAACCTCCAGCAATGTTATTTCCTTTGCATGAACAGGTAAGTCAACAACATACCATGTGGACAGAGGAAAAAGGTGCAGAAAAAAGTTAACTTGCCCATTTTTGTCAAACCTATTGACTTCTCAAAATGACCTGATTTCATCGACTTAGCAAGGAGAGATAGAATTAGCCTTGAACTATGACATAAAAATAAAGTTCAGAAACATGGGACTTAATGCCACTAATAACAGTCCAAATATAGAGGCATCTTAAGGAAAAAAAAATAAACAGAAATTATGCATTACATTATTAATTTCAACACAAAAATATACAGGTCTGAAGTAACACATGCCAACTTAAATAGAAGACTTTCTTGTTTTAAGACTCATTTTGCTCAGAAATTCCATCCTACCTAGAAGCATGGGAAAGAATACATGCATGCTATCTAGAGACTTAATGGTTCAGTAATCTTCTCAGATGGTAAGTTTTTAGGCCACAATTGTAAAATTAACTTTATTGAGTACTGTAATTTTGGAAGTTTGCCCCTAATACTGAGGAACTATCACTTAAATTTAGGAGAGCTATGAGAGATTAAACACATTAATAAAAGTAGAGCATGACACTTGATCTACAAACAGGCATTTTTATCTCACAGTTCATACCTGTATAAACAAACAAACAAAAAAAAAGACAAATAAGTGAAAAGTTCTTTAAATTAGAAAACAAGCAAGCCAAGACTGCAAGTATGCTGTTTTATAATGTGATAGCAGCTATTCTAAGAACAGTTTTTTCTGCATGTCACTATCCGTTTTTCCTTACCATATATTCCATATTGGAAGCTGGTGGATACACCTGACCCCGTAATTTATTATGAAGATCCAAGATACTTTGCATATCACTGTCTGTGATAGCCCTTTTCCCTCTCTGCTTGGCGATCCACCACTCACCATCTTCATCCATGTACTTTTCCAAAAGTTCCTCTAAGAGCGTGGCATTGGGAAGAACCATGGCAGAAACTGCTTGAGCTATGAATAGCAAGGTAGTTACTCTGAGCCATTCCTGTACTACATACTTCATGATGAATGATCTCAAAATGCTCAGGAGTTAGCTCCAAGACAAAGTCTTTCTTCCAGGTTTGCTGGCTGTAAATGCATAAGAGAGAGTAATGTAATTTGTAGACTGAAAGACTGGGCTGTACGAACTTATTAAGCAAGAAAATCCCAAGGTCACACAGATTTTGTAACTGCTGTTCTAGAGGGAGAAAGTGGGATGCTCCATTTTTTACTCTAAAAGTGCACACTGTTGATTTAGGAGGATAGCTTATCTTCAGCCTTATCAGCTTCAGTTTGTTCAAGTGGCTTTATATATTACATTCACACGCACTTTTCAGTGCCTGCATGCAAAAAGCATGCTTTTCATATCTTAAAAGGAACCAGACATCTATGAAGATTAGACTCTAGATAAGGTCTTCCAGTATTGGAACTTAACAAAAGAAGGTTAAAGGCTTGCAGTCATTGCCAAAATGTAAACTGAAATCCACAATTAACTTCATACAAAGTATCCCCTCAGTGCATTTCAAAATACGAGTTTGATGTAAGCTTTTGTTTTACGATTTCCAAAACCCTAATGAAACTAAAGGTATTCAACTCGCACACGAAAACAGGGGAGAGAGCGTTTTACTAGTCACCAAGCAAAGGAAAGCACTGAAAACTCTCAGCTGAAGCATTACCACTTCCAAGAGTACGATATTCTAACAACGCCTACTACACAACCGAGTGTTTTAGGTAGGAAAGCCGAGGTCACTCCTTCTCCCTGGGCGAGCACGCGCGAATCCCGCCCGGCGGCCCCAGCGGCTGCGAGGGAAACACAAAGAGGGCCACGGGGAGAGCGAGCCGAGCGCTCCCGGCCCCGGCCCGGCCCGCCGCCCCGGGAGGATGCTGCGGGGAGACGCTGCCCCCGGCAGTGCCCTTACCGCTCCGGCGGCGCCCGCCCGCTCTCCCGCAGCCAGCTTCGCTCCGCTCCGCTCCGCCGCCCGCCTCTCGCCACGCCCGCCTGGGGCCGGGGGGCGCGGGCACGGCCTCGCCCCGCCGGAGCAGCGCTGGAGCGGCGTGTCCAGCAGCGGGGCTGCCGCCGAACTCAGCCGCCGCCGCGCCTCCCCCGCCCGCCTCCGGGTCGCCACCACCGCCCCGAGTCACTCCACGCTTCTCCCCGCGGCTCCCGCCCCGCCGGGCATTTATCGCGGGCGGCGGTGACGTGCGGCGGACACCCCTCCCTCCGTCCCCGGCACCGCAGGGGCGGGACGGCCGCGCTCCGGGCACCGCTCCCGCCGCGGCCCCCGCGCCCTGCCCCGGCACCAACATCGGCCCCCGCGCCCTGCCCCGGCACCGACACCGGCCCCCGCGCCCTGCCCCGGCACCGGCCCCCGCGCCCTGCCCCGGCACCAACATCGGCCCCTGCCCCGGCACCAACATCGGCCCCTGCCCCTGCCCCGGCACCGACACCGGCCCCCGCACCCTGCCCCGGCACCAACATCGGCCCCTGCCCCTGCCCGGCCTCCCCACCCTGCCCTGGCACCGGCGGAGCCCGCGGCGGCTCCCGCGGCGGTACCTGCAGCGAGGGGCGGCGGGCAGTGAGCGCTGGCGGGGACCGCAGCCTCAGCCAGAAGCTGGCCGCGGTCCTGCGAAAGCTATCGCCCAGAAAGGTCAGGGGGGCCCCGTCCCCGGCCGCCTCCATCCTGGGCAGCAGGCAAGAGGATGCTAAGCCGGCCTGCTCCTGCTGAGACACGGGAGACAGAAAAAGCTGCGAGCTCCGCAATAGTCCGGAACATGTGAATATGGCTGAAGGTATCAGGACAGGAATTTTATTGTGGATTCAAACCAGCCACATGAGACTTCTCTTTACATAGTAGAATTCAAAAGTTTGTACCACTCATTCCTGTGCCCAGCAAGAATAGGCGCCAGATACATACTTTTTGTTGTATCGAAGTCTTCTAGACTGAAATTTTTTGCTAGCTGGTGGGGTTGATATTTCATTTACTTAGTATAGTTTGTTACATTGAGCTAACAGTGAGATTGACCAACTTCCAGTCTTCACAGGACTGCTGTATCAGCTTCCAAAAGTTTTCTGTATTTTCATGTTCAGAAACTAAGAGGCTGAGGTTAAAATTCATCTGAATCCAGCTGGCTTCAGACCAGCTTTATAAATGCTTCCAAATTTCATGGGCCCAAGAGAAACAATGCCATGCAAGTAACACACTGCTGCTTCTTGTGCTCTTTCTGTTTTAGTTATAATTTCGCTAAAGACTTTGGAACTAAGTGCAAGATGCTGTAGGTACACTTCTACTTACGCATTGTGAGAAACTGCCACCCGTAATTTAAAATTATTGTAATAAACAGTTAAGCACCATTACATCTCCTAAAACTAAAACTAATTATCCTCCCTTACCAAAGGCACATGCAGAGAGATGGACTGAGTAACTGTTTTCTGAATAGCTGTAACAGCAATAACAAAACTTGCGACCAAAAACCCAGTTGAAGGAAATTAGTAAGAGGTACATGATGCACAAACACAAAAGAGAATATGGCACTAAGAAAATCCTGGAAAGGAAGACTTTTAGCCTGAACTTCGGCTAAAATAGATTTAAAGAATAAGGGGAAAAGGTATCTTCTGCTGTCTGAATCTTCCTGCATTTGATGGGAGCAAGTTCCAGCAGTCATTGCAAATAAACAAGGATATGAATAAAAGATGTTTTACTTCATCGTCAATTTGCTTTCCTAATGGAAAAAATATGTGGAGTATGCAAATATGGATAATTGGGCTAAGAAAAGTGACACCACCAATTAAGGAAGACAAGGAAAGACTCTAACGCATATAAAGAATATTTAATAAATCTGCTGAATTATAAGAGCTGGGCTTTTAATTGAAAACAGAAGGAAGGATCCAAATCCAGGCCATTTTTCTGTTGATTTTAAAGTTTCTTTGGGTAATCCAACTTGTGATTTTCTGCTTGATGTTACAACATCACAGCACTGTATTGACTAAAACAGCCATTTAAAAGTCTGATCCATTAGAGAAATTTGGGAACATCTTATTTTTTACCCAAAAATTAGACCCACAGTGTTTAATTGTTACCTGGTCCTGACAGTGACTAAAAAGACAACTAATAATGATGGGAATGTAGGGGTTTTTTTTGCCAGAAAGACCTGCTGTACACCTGAAGTTTAACCCCTGGAGGTGTACATTGCTGCTGTCAGACACATAAGCTCCAGTGACTCTCAAATCACGACCCCCATCTGCCTGTCTGTACTAACAGTGTGGTCAATTGTTTCAGACTCACACAAAAATGGCTAAGCAAAAGACATTTCAAGAGAGATGTCTGTACGGTGAGAGACAGTTTTCAGATTTAATCTCTTCCTAATGTGGAGCAGGTTCTTGAATGCTCCTTTGCTGAGATCTATTATGCCTGCCATGTTGCTGAGTGGTCTGAATTGATTTTGCTTTTGGTGACTCTTGTTTAATCTCTTTTTTATTTCTTTTTTTTTTTTTTTCTTTTTCTTTTTTTTTTTTTTCAATTGAATATACATAGAGCTAGAGAAGGTATATGTGAAAGTTGGTGACTAAAATGGATGAACTCTGCTCAAAGCCTTACTTCAAGCTTTTGCTCAAACTGTTCCCCCCCAGAAAAAAGATTTCTGGAGAGGACAGTAAATTAAGCATATGAGTTACTAGTTTAAAAAGTTTCAGTTTAAAATTTTAATACAGTGGTTATATGAGGACAGAACTATTATTTTATGTCATTTGTATTACTTTGCAAAAGGCATTCTTGTGTATTTACAGGGAGTGGAAGCAATTATTTCTACTAAGGGGAGTTTCTACTCTGCTTCTAATTGAGACTAAGAACAGTTTATTTTTTTGGTTTGATTTTGTCTAAGACCAACAATGAACAAGAGTTATCATCAATTAACGTTCTTCAACTGGTATGAAATCTAATAAAGATTGTAACCATTGGAGAAATGTCAGAGCTGCAGGCCACTGGGGACCTGGGGTGCATGGAAGGCAGGATATCATTAAAAAGAAAAATGTCATGATTTAAATTACTCTGAAGATATATTTTAAAAGAAAAAGATACAGGAAATTGTTCTGATTTCTGAACTGTAGTTTATTATAAATCTGGTTAATTTACTCCACTTTCCTTTTAAGTGCATCAAGATCAAAAAGTATTTTTTTTTACCAGACAAAAAACTCTGGAAATAAAGAACAGTTGGACTCTTTTGAAATAGTCTGTGACATCAGATTTTAGCACACAGAATCATTATTTCAGTATGGCTGTTCATAGAATAGAACAACAGACAAATACACACTGCCTTTTCCTTTACACAGTATCACAAGAGATAATCAGCCAGCACCTGAAGGAGTAGGTTTCTATTTCCACCCCTTTCTAAAAGAATTTGAGCCTGATTGCCCGTGATTAATTTCCCCAACCTGTACATTACAGTGAGTGAGAACAACATTCTCTCTGTCACTTCTATTTCACAAAATAATCAAGTATACTTTGAGCCAGAAGGATGTGTAGTAACCCTTTTGTAACCCAGTGATGAGGACACTTCTGGTAAAATGAAGTCACACTAAAAACCTAAATTTACATTTAATGTATTTGAAATAAAGTACTAATTGGGGCAGGTTTATGGTACCATATATATTCTTATTGATGTAGTCTCACGTTTATGCTCACTCTCAAGCTCACAACCATACTTTTTTTTTTTATTATGGGGGAATAGGGGACTTATGAGCATATTGTTTTTTCTGCCTAGACAGATATACCCAGACAGCTCCAATAAATTCAGGCCTTCAAGCGCAGAAACACTTTGTTCTAAATCCTTTGCCACTGATTGATTTGGAGTACAACTGAGAACTTTGTTGGAGGTTATTGTCTCCAGCTATTTGTCCTGTAAAATTAACTGAATTAAGTGTTGCTCTTGTGCTCAGTGTTACTGCAGAGACAGGACTGGAACATTTTGCCCAAAACTAACTTGTACCTCAAGAGAGGAGTTTTGTCAGGATGAGTTTGGAGCAAAACCTAATACCAAATTTCATTATTTTTCTTATATTTTATTTGAAATGTGAAGAGAGCTATTGCTCAACTCAGTGAACTGTTCTGCAAGAGCAACTTGCCAGGAATAGATGTGGCCTCTTTGGGGAGACTTCCAGCAAGACCTGTACAGCTCAAACTCTGCACAGCTATGGCACACAGAGTCTGCAAGTGTCAGCCTCACACGTTACCCATGTGATGTCTGCAGGGCTTCATCTCTACTCCGTGTTGAAAATGGTTGGGAACATTGGAGGAGAAATGACTGGTGATCTTTACTGTGTGGAAAAAATGATACAGGCATCTGTGCTGAGCTACTTCGGTCACTGAACAAGCCAGAGGGTCTCACTGATGCTGAAGAAGATGCTGTGGATATCTAGAAGCCACCATCTTAGGCTTCCAAATATTATATTGCCAGCAAATTCCAGGTTGACCTTTACTGTGTGACTGCATGTGAATTTTGCATTTTGCAGTCAGGAAGGAAGGTCAAGATGCACTGATGTCCTGTTATTGTTTGTGTGCTTTGTTCTTCAGGATAGCAGTAAGCCAGATGCTTACAAACTGTAACTTCATGTGAAATTGTCAGATTTCATCAGAAGCACTATCGCCCTGTCTCTGGCAAAAGCAGCAATTACACAGCACTGGAGTGACCAGCACTTTGAGGTACCTTGAGCTAATATCAGTGTTCCAAATCCTACTGGTTCAGAGCTCTTGTAAATAAGCTGGGAGACATACATGGGTGCGGTGATGAGAAGTACAGGAAATAGCACTGCTCTGCCCCAGAGCTAGAAGTGGTGCAAGGCATCAGTGTTTCCTGCTGACAGAAGTGCTTGGGTCTGTTTTATGTACATACTTTATAGAATCATGGAATCATTGGTTGGAGAAGACCCTTAAGATCATCAAGCCAAGTGTTAACGTTGCACTGCCAAGTCCACCCCCTAGAATGTGTCCCTAAGTGTCATCTGTTTGGTTTTTAAATCAAACACAATTGGTTTTTAAATCAAACACATAAGGAAAAGGACCTATGGAATTGTTTCTGCATTGGCTGCTCTTCTTTACGCAGTTTCCTGCAGCATAATCAGAGGATTTCAGATGTCTTAATGGTCAAGAGTACAGTAATTTCACGCGTATAAGGTGCACCAGAGCATAAGGTGCACTTTTGTGTTGTCAGCAAATTTCCAAACTTTGTCCTTATATAAGGCACACCGGCGTATAAGGTGCACTTTTTATTTGAAGCAAGAATCCATGTGCAACAAAGTAACGAATTAGTAAAAGGCTCACACAATCAGGGTTTGGTGTCAGGTGCTCAATTTGCAAACAGTTTTCACAGATTGGCGTAGCCTTTAAATGCAGCCCCAGGCGCCCTCTCCGTGCCATGGGCCCGGCATTCCCGCCCCCGGCTGCTGTGGCTGCCCGCCCAGAAGTGGGGGGAGCTACCCGCCCACCTGGCAGAAGCGTGAGCTGCCCACCCCGCCCGGCAACGGCGGGAGCTGCCCGCCCGTGCATCGGGGAGCTGTGCATCCGGGTTGGCAAATTTCCGAACTCTGTCCATATGTAAGGTACATGGGCCTATAAGATGCACTTTCAAGCGAAACTTTAATCAAAAAGGTGTGGCTTATACACGTGGTATTACTGTAATCTATGTCTAAAGAACAGATTTTTGCCCTGGGAGAGACTCTGCCATGTCTGTGTCCCTATCTTGGATTCGTGTTCTTCTTCCCACAGCATCCTGGTTCTTAAAATCTGTGTGCCACAGTGAGGGTAGGAAGTAAAGAACCAGCCTACTTACTTCGGACAAACTTTGTACAACTGTAAGAGAACAAACTAGGCTGACAGTGAGTCCAGCAGAGCCTCTTCACATGAGAAACATGTTCAGATGCCAGTAGAATCACCTGCATTAGCACCTGCAACATCTCACACCATCCATGCCACCCTAGCAAGTGTCTTTGGCAGCTGGATCTCATACATCCAGCACTTCTGTGTAGGTACAGATATTTATTATCAGATCAGGCAGTGAAAAACAGTGTGATTTACAAGTCTCAGGACTTGTTTGGTATAAATCACGTGTCTTTTAAATGTGGGCAAAATCTTTAAGAATATTTAATTCTGATTTTATGTTGGCATGAATAAGCACGCTAATTCCACTATTATGTAACTCTTTCTTTTTTTTCTCTATAAAGCACTCATACTCTGCTATACAAAAAAAAGGTATTTATAAATTATACCAGTATGGGCTGTTTTGGTCAAATTATTAAGAATTAATTTATGTCATCCTACATATCACCTCAGTTTTCAATACCAGCTCATTCTAAATGATGAAAGATCAACACAATGTTTAAAACAAAGATTTAAATATTATTAATTTTTGTTTTTATTGTATTCCCTATAAATTTCTAGATAAGTGTAATCAAATATAAGTTTCCACAAGCTCATGAAAAGAAAGAATGGTTTAAAATTGATTCATAAAGTAAGTTTTAATTAGAATTATGAAGGACAATGAAAGCAATGAACTTTGTCTGTAGGAATATGGCTCTTTCATAAGTAGATCTTTGAAGAAGGTGGTCATTAGCATATTTCTATATTTTGCCTGGGAGCACTTCAGCCAGACTTATTCAAGTTTCATTAATATTTTAAAATTTGTGGCAAAAATGTAACTTTAATTATGGAGTTGGATTATTTGAAAATTAAAATACTGCCTTTAGCTGTACTAAAAGAGCACTCAAAAGAGACCTTGTGAGAATCTTATTTCTCCTTAAATCCCACAAGATTGAATCAATTTCTCTTTTAATTAATAGCTTATTTGCCAGTCATTTACAATTCAGTGCTTAGCCTTGACTGTTAGCACCTCTAAATACTCATTCCTCATGATGGGTAGAATATTTTCCGGCATCAGGGAAAGGTCTCTGCAGTGTCTTTTTTTGAGGCAGTGATGACTTCGGGAATTGATCCACGTGACAAATTTGGGTGGATCAAGGAGACACAGATATGAACATGGAAAACTAAAACCATTGCATTGACACCATGATGTGGATGGGCTAGCAAGTTCAGCAGCAGCTTTCAGCTCTGTGCCTCCAGTGCAAGTGGTGCAGGAAGAACCATTCTTCCCTCATTTCTTCTTTAACTAAACAGTGTCAAATGTTAATAGAAGGAAATCAGCCAGTTCTCATCTCTACTTCCTTCTGTCCCAGTCCCACTCTTCCCCCTCCCTCCGTGTGTCTGCTGTGTCCTTCCAGCTACAAGCAGCCAGTAATCTCACAGCAAGACCTAGCCCTTTACTCTACACTTCTTCAACTTTGCTACTGCTTTTACTTACCTGCCTCTTATTGGAAAACCTGACTACTTCTCAGGAGTAATGACTTTACAATTCCGTATCTTCCTACCTCACCACTCAGAATAACTGTTCGTAATTCTAAATAGATACGTCATTTATTTACCACCTTCTTGCCTGTATAGCAAGTCTGTGCATTAAAAAAATTCTACGTTTAGCAGAAATATGGGCCTGGGTATACAGGTGGCTGAAAAATATGAAAGGATGTTTATTAGAGAACTGCTTTTTCCTAGGAATCTCCTATTTCATCAGTCTTCCATATTCTGATGTTCCACATCCCATAATTCAAACTTCCTCTTCCCTCGAACCCACTGTTAAAAACAGAGCACCTCAGCCAAGCACTGGGGAAAATGCTGCATCCACAGCTGCTGCAGTGGAAGGCAAATCCACACAGCTACAGCTACAGCAGCAAGAGGGTATGTGAGGATTTGAGTTGCTGCTTTGATGAAATAGCACCTTTAAAGGAGTGCAGGATATACACATCAAAATACTGACCTGTTTATGTTATAAAACATAATTAGTTGCTCACAGAATGTGGGGCCCCAGCAGAGGAAGTTCAAGCAAGCAGTATAGTATAAGCTTTGCAAAGAAGCTTTCAGGTTTGCAAAGTCTATTGGCGCTTTCCAAAACGGCGTGGCCAACGTCAGCCAGGTAGGTGCCACTGCAAACACCACCAGGGTAAATACTGAAAGGTCAGCTCCCCTTTTGTGCCAGTTGTATGTGCCTGTTCTTCAGCCTTTTCACTCTAAACAGACCGATATCTGTATGTGTGCAAATATTCAAACATACATTCTTACACTGGTGCCAGTGTCTGTTTTTCTTAAAGAAGCAGTATTCATATGTGCAAACAAGACAGTTACAGAGGGTATGGACTGCAATATTTACACACCACAGTTCCTTCTTGCCTTGAAAAAACGGGAAAAGGTACAGGTCTTTCCTGATGAGGAGAGCTTTGGGATCTTGGCATCTTTGCAGTAGTACCTGACCAATCTGAGGAAAAACTTTGTAAGCCATATGGTCTTTTGCAAATATTCTTCCAAAGGATGCTATAAAATTCAGTGCAGCCAAGTGGAAGCAACATAACAACTTCTACTCAAAGTCCGTTTCCTTTGGGAAAGAAATTTGATGTGGCTTTATTTTAATTAGTTTGTACTGTTTGAGAGAGGGGGTGTGAAATGTTCAGACTGTGGTTGGACTGTTGGAATCATAGTCTGGATCTTGCAGGAGACAGGGGTTTAGAAGGCTTCCTCACATCATCCTTTTGGCATATATCAAAGAGGATGCTGAGATGTCTGTGGCTCTCACAGTGTGATTGTGCTCTAGAGATGTGGTAATGTCACAGAGCTGGACATTTGGGCTACTTGGGTAAGATTGCTGCTGCTGTTATCACAGATCTGCAACTTCCCCACATGTGAGTGCATGGCTAAAATGGGATAAGTTTGATTTCTTCATTTCCTCTGTGTAAATCATATTGACTCAGTAATGGAGCAAAAAAAGGAGCTATCTCTCACATATTGTTGATAGCCTGTATGTCCTTTGCAGTCAGCAAATCAAAATAGCGCTGTGTTTGCTATTGCTTGTCAGTCTCATAATACAAGAGCACAAAATTTCTGGTCTTTGGTCTGTTATTAGGAAAGTGACATTTTAATACTTGGGAGTTTGTAATACATTCTGCCAGAGGTGTCTAGCAGTTCGGTTTGGGTTTGTGCTTTTTTTAAGTCTCATCATAACACTTTGAAAAACAGCAAAAATGGTAAAATACTGCCACTTACGTGCAAGTTTGCCAGGGTGCATATTAAGGAGGTTTTCTTAAAAGGTGCTTATGCCTGGGGTAAATACTTCTCAGAAAATTCTCAGAAGTTGAAGTTTTTTTTTGGAAGATTGTGAAAACTGATCCTTGTGGTTTTGGTGAAAACTTGCGGATGACATTTTTAATGTATTGTGGCCTTTTTCTCCTAAATATTTTCATATCGCATTAATTTACAATGGAATTACTATGTATGAATGATAGCATATCGCATACTCAAAATAGTACTATCATCATAAAAAGCCACACAGCATTAATGTGGTGACCGGCCTGCCTCTGGGCAGATTTTAACTCTATGTGTTTTCTCACCTCAACCAGGTTTCCCTCCCTGACATCAGGACCACCCACTCATTGACATATGATAAGTCTTGAAAAACGACCTGTCAGCAAGACTCAACATCTATACTTAACAAATCATGATAAAAATAACTGAAATTTCTAAGGTTCCCAAAATATACATCAGAAAAAATGTTTGAGGGAGCTATATAATGCATTATTTCCAGATGTATAATAAGTATCGTGCTTCTTTTAAAAATGCTAAGGAAGCAGTTTCTTCCAATGTTTGAGACAGTATAAGGTAGAAAGGGCACATTAAGTAAACAGCATTAAGTACAGAAAGGTGTTTCGGAATTGGTTATGTCTATAGAGATTTCTACAAGGAAGCTAAAGCCCAAAGTCCTCCTGACATAAGCTTGTATTAAGCAGCTTTAAATATAATGTATATATTTTCGTGTGTAGAAGAATTATTTAAAGTATCATAGTGAAAATATTTCTGCTATTTTTCACATTTCCCACAACCAAGTGCTTATTCTACTTTCACACGCTTTCAAGCTGCTGCTCTCAGTACAGTGCCTTTTTCAGTTCATAGAGATACATCCATGCCTGCACCCAGCCTTTTCTTCTGCATGAGATACTCCCAGATCTCTTTGGGAAGCCTTGATTCTTTCTTGGACTGCAGATACTCTTCAAACCGTGCTTTGGACGATTCAGCATTTTCCCTAATCTCAGGGTACAGTAATTTCACACTTATAAGGCGCACGAGATTATAAGGCACACTTCCGGGTACTGGCAGTCCCTGTCCTTTGTCAATATACAAGGCGCATTGGCTTATAAGGCGCACCTTTTTTTTTGCAGTGAGGATCCGCTGCCGGCCCCACCCCGTGCAGCTGCTGGACTCCCCACCCCGTGCAGCTGCCGGCCCCACGGCTCACACTTCCGGCTTGGCAATTTGCCAGAATCCGTCCATATATAAGGTGCACCGGTTTATAAGGCGCACTTTTGGGCTAGGCTTGAAACTTCAGTCAAAAGGGTGCGCCTTATATGCGTGACATTACTGTACATTTGGTAGCACAAGCCAAGGCAGGCTGCACACTGCCTCCTGCAACTGCATCTCCTATGAAAGTGGAAATATCAAGTTGTCCTGGAGAACCCTCAGGAAGGCCAGCTGCCAGTTCAGGTCTCGTGGGCAAACATCTATCCCTGATAGAGCCTAAAACATGTCTAACCAGGACTGATACCATTTGGAGCCTTTCCAGAGGGCTTGTATAAATAACTCATAAACAGTTCCATACCATCTTCTGAATGCAAAGAATCCACTAAGTTTTATTGGAATATATTGATTGTTTTGTGCATACAGCATTCAATACTATACCCTATACTTTGTGCACTTACAACTGTCTTTGTTCACATTCCGTATTTTTCTGCAGCTAGCCCTTTTAAAGTATTTCCCACTACTTGCTCACCACAATATTGTTCCAGGCATTCTTGCCCACTAGAATGAATTTTCTCAGTCTCTTTCATTCCACAGTTTTGTTTTACAAGCCTGACTCTTCCCTGTTGCCTTTCTTATGCTCGCTGTCTTTTTCTTTTCATTGTTGGAACAGAGCAGGCATCTGTTTCTTTGTCTGTCCTACTCAATTCCTCAACAGGTGTTTTCCCTTTCCTTGACTTTATTTTCCCATCTTCTCTCCATCTGTCTTTTCCTCATACTCCACCAGCCTAACATGGTTGGTCAGGCTACACCATTGGATGAGAGAAAGGGAAACATGTCTCCTGCTATAAATACCAAATAAAGCAATGACAGAAGACAGCTGGATCCTGTTACACAAATCAGATTTTTGGAAAAAGTTTGATTATTAATTAGCAAGTGCCAGTATTTTCTTTTTTTCAGTGTCTCCTTTTATCTTTACCCTTCAAGTAGCAATGCAGTACAATAACAATTTAATATCACTGCTACAAAATAGTTAATAGAGTAGAAGTAGGAGCTGCATGCAGAGAGGGTATGGAGCTGAACCAGCAACTGGGGTGAAATAGCTCTCCTTGGGTGAACTTGGTTTATTATAATCCAATTGTTAGATGAGCACACATCCCACATTACCTGCCTTGAAGTAAGAATCCTCTGTCACTGAGCACGTGCTCTATATTTTATTTATTACAATTTTAAGAATGAAGCAAGAGAATTTTATAGCCATTATTAACAAAGGTATGCGTGACTAGCCTCAACCTCCAACTAAACCTGAAGAAATAGTATGAGAGTACGTTAAGAATGGGGGAGAGGTTAGGGGAGAAGTTAGAAGTTAGTTTCCATTGTAACTTCTGGGGTTAGTTGATGGGCTAAACATGTCTTCTCCCTGGTTGGGATGTCTATTGGGTAAGAACCATATTCTATGCTTGCTAAATTATACTCCCAAGCTAACTTTTATTGGTGATTAGAGCATGTCTTTATACTGCTTTGGATACCTTTTTGCAGTCAGATACTGTCACCTTTTCAAACTTTTTCAAATTTTCAAACCTTGACCTGCCAGACTTTTCTGTTAATGGTGGGTATATAAATAAAGTGTGTTATTCCATGCAATGGTGAGTGTTCGTGGCAGTCACCAGCAGTGGGTGACATACTCACCTAAGGGTGGAAAGTGTGGACAGGTGCCTCTTGTGCTGTGACCCTGAACACATTAGCCAAACCACCCTCTGATCCAGCAGGGGAGCATGCCCATAACATGACTGGTCAGCCATAAGGATCTCAGCTTTCCTGGGGTGCTCACAGGACAAACAAACAAGAAGTATTTTAGGAAAGCCCTTTCCCATTTCATGAGATAGTCCTGTCTCTTCAGTCTCTCACTTGACTACAGAATATAATATGGATCCTGACTTCAATATCCTTGATTGGTGATTGATTGATTAATTTATGGTTGTTAAACATAGTATGAAATATCAGTGAGTGAAGAACTACAGAAAGCCTGTAAATTCTCTGTAAGGAACTGAAAAATGTAGTCCACCTTGGTTTTCTCACATGTTCTCTCTTCGTTGTCTGAAAGTATCTTCAGTGATCATACACAGAGAGTAACAAACTGATATGCTTGTTATAATATTTCTACTGTTTTGAGTTCTAGGTATGCCATTTAATTGTAACCATTTCAAATCTTATTTGTCTTTGAAGAAAATCCCTAATTGTCTTATCAAGCTCTGAAAACATGATTGATAAAAAAGGAACTCTTTGGTAAGCATTTCAATCCACTAAAAGAAATGTTGATGTGGCACACGTAAATTGATGATCTGAAGTAAAAGAAGTTGATGAAAACAATCCCTAATGAATTAAATTACATTATTTATAACACAAGATGTCATGGTGAGTGAAGTGGTTTTAGTGAAACTCATTTTTTCCCCATTTAAAAAAAATCTGTAATAATATTTTATTAGTGGAATAAACCTTCCTACTTAAAAAACTAGCCTAGATCTCTGCAGATCTAGTTTTGGACAGATATTTGATTTTTAGGAATTATTTGTGCATATCAGAAAACTATTAATAGAATCTGGATTTATAATTTGCCAATTTTTAAGCAATTTATTGGAGAACTCTGAATTGTACCATCATCTTTTCATCCCTACAACAAAAAATATTTCACTCAATGTCAGGGCTGTACTATAGCTGGTAATGCTTTGTGGCTCAAAATAAGTGAAATGCTTTTGTCTCTGTCTCTTTTCCTTCCTGGACTGATAAATACAACACCTCATTTGTATTTATTAGTTACTGCTGCTTTTCTTGTCTTTCTATTCTGGCTTTCTTCTTTCTTTTATATGCCTTTTTAATTAAATCTTATTCTGTCCTTTCATTACTTATTAATGTTTTTATTGGCAAGCATGGTTTTCGCTCTCCTCACACAGCAGAGTCAATTTATTTCAATAATCTTATTTAGACCTAGTTATCACCAATAACACAGATAATCCATTTGTTAATTATGTGAATTGAAGTGAAAATTTCAGACCACATATTCCTAGCACAAGGTCGAATGGTCATACCTGGAATGGGGCTTCTGCTTCATTAGCAAATGGGCTGACTATTAATGTGACAGCATCTGGGAGAAATTATTTACAACTTCTTACTAGGAACACTTGAGGTGGGTGGGTAAGTAAGGATGTTTTTCCTATATGTCCATTGTGAAGGAGACTTTGAACACCAAAGTTAACCTCCTCATTTTGGCCAGCCCTCTAAAGCAGCCTACAATGACTATACAGGAGCTCAGACTCCTAATTTAGCTGGCTGAAGTCAGGCAGTGCCAATAACCTCTTCTCAATGCCTCTGCAAATCACCAGATCTCATTTAACAAAATATTGACAAAGATAATTTAACTGTATCTCTTCTTTTAGCCATGTTCCCATGGAGTAGTTTTCTGATGATACTTCCAAGCTTCTGTTATCTGTAAACCTCAATCCATGTTTTGTACTGATTGCTACATTTCCTGGAAGTTTGCCTTCACTGTGTAATGATTTGAAGAAAAGTTTCTCATTGTTTAGGTCTTTGTCTTGGTTTCTCATCTTCTTTAACTTGCCAGTGGACTAATTTCTAGCACTTTCACTCCTACCCATAAAAATAACAGTAGATTTTATTATCTACAATTTCCTTCAAACATATTGAACAAATGAAATGTGCAAGCACCTCATTTTGTATACTTTCTTTGGTTTTCTGATACCTTCTTTTTTTTTAAATTGCAGTGAGCAATTTAAGCAACATCACTCCTTTTTAGTATTAGCAAAGACATAGCTTGTTTCTAGTTCTTCATTATGCCGTAATGAAGAAGAGTAGGAGTAAAAGATGACTTGGCTTCAGTCATGTGGCCTGGTTGAGGTTATAGGAAATCTTCACAAGCTAACATCTGTCACATGGCTACTGATAAGTTATAATTCTAATGGCTGCCAGGATCACTGTGGCTTGATGGGTAACATCAGTCTGAAAGGAAAGAGAATGCACAAGATAATTTACAAGTAAAAATGTCTTGATTTGAAATCCCTGCAACATTTTAGGCTGTGGATGATGTGGCTGGACATGGGAAGAGACCTGGGGGTGCTGGTTGACAGCCAACTGAAGACGAGCCAGCAGTGTACCCTGATGGCCAAGAAGCCAATGGCATCCTGGCCTGTATCAGGAACAGTGTGGCCAGCAGGAGAAGGGAGGTCATTCTTTCCCTGTACCTGGCACTGGTGAGACCACACTTCGAGTGCTGTGTCCAGTTCTGTCCCCTCAGTTTAGGAAGGACGTTGAGACGCTTGAGTGCATCCAGAGGAGGCAACGAGGCTGGTGAGAGGCTTGGAACACAAACCCTGTGAGGAACGGCTGAGGGAGCTGGGGCTGTTCAGCCTGGAGAAAAGGAGACTCGGGGGTGATTTTATCACTCTACAACTTCCTGAAAGGTGGTTGTAGCCAGGTGAGGGTTGGTCTCTCTCCAGGCAGCAACTGACAGAAACAAGAGGGCACAGTCTCAGGCTGCGCCAAGGGAGATACAGGTTGGATATTAGGAAGAAGTTTTTATCTGAAAGAATAATTAAGTATAGGAATGCTTTGCCTGGGGAGGTAGTGGAGTCACCATCCCTGGATATATTTAAGAAAAGATGATGTGGCAATTGGTGTCATGGTCTAGTGTTAGGTGAGGTGTTAGGGCATGAGTTGGTTTTTATGATCTTGATCAACCTAGTGATTCTGTGATTTCAGAGAGTCTGCAACACAAGCCCAAGGGGCTCTGTGTAGAAGGCACAGACACACTTCTGCCAAACATTGAGCTCAAGCACCATCAGCAACTTACAGTTGTAATCCAAACCAAAACAGCCTGTAAAGTATAAAAGTAGCTCACACCGGTGAAAAGTTGCTGAGTAGTAAGTGGATGGGTATACAAAAGGAAATTATTTGGAAAACAAATTATTTCAGTGCTTGTATGGAGGGAAAGGTGAACTTTTTCAGAGAGGTTATTGGAGCTTTGAACTATCCTTTCCATCTGACTCAATGCTCTGTTTCAAGCTTCTCTTCTTCTGTAGCTTACTGGCTCTGGGCTAATTATAGGTTAATATGTTAAGGAGCAGTTGCACAGAATTGCCCTCTGTGTGCTGGATGTTACACACCAGCCTTTGGCTGCTGTCCCCACCGCAACATCGGGCTGCTTGTGTGAGTGGTGAAACAGGCACACAGGACACTGAGGACAAACAGGCATCACCACGGCAGCCGCAGCCCCACAGTGGCACAGCCACAAAACTAGCATTCATGAAGTAAGGGACAACATACAAAAAGCTGCCTACCCTGAAAAAATAGACTTTTCAGATGCTGGAGTTGTTAAATATAAGTGAGAGCTCATATTCAGTCTGGTTCCACAGGAGTTAGCAGTGATATCTCTGCAGCTAAAAAACTGTGATGACATGACATTTCATGGCCTACATCATCAGAGGACAACCCCATTGACATCCACTCAAAAACAGATGGAGAAAACTGAATATTGAGAAGACATGTTGTATTTAATTGCTGTATTTGAGAAAAACAAAGTTTCCCGGAGAAGCAGCTGCACTTTACTTATTGATTCTGTAGTGTTCTCCCTTTCCCAGAGGTTCCTATGCATAAGACTGAACATGCTGGGTCATGTATCAGTTACAATTACATGAACACAGGATCCTCCAAGTCCCTCAGCTGTCTATAATGTCATACATGCTTTAGCATCACATTGTCTTTTATCCCAAGGCACCATCTCTGGGGCAGAATTAGGGGCAGGTGACTGACCTATCCAGGCAGCTCTGCACTGGGATGTGCTATTGTGGATGAGAGAAGAATTGGAGATACAGCATTGAATGTAGAATGCATGTCATAGAAGGTAAACATGAGAAGAAAATCAGACACGTGTTTCTCACACAGAAACTCAGTGTTTTTCATTATTTTCTGCATTGTCACAGCATTGTGTGCTTTTCAAGAGGGTAATATAAGGCACTTTTTTAAACATAGATATTAGTTTTTCCATGTAACTTTTACTCAGGCCCAAAGCATGCTTTATAGTCATCATGTAAGCAAATAAAATTTCTTACTGTCTTTTACTCTCTCTAAAATATATATATCTACTCATGTAGAGGATTTCTGACATAGGAATAGAGCAATAAGCCTTTAATAAAGAACCTACTGACTTGATAAAGGTTTTGATCTTTATTTCTAGTCTTCTGTTGTTTCAATTTGTGGTTACAGAAATTATCTCTTGCAAAGAACATTTTCCAATATTATTTTGGTGTTTTGGTTACTAATTCTGTAAATAAACAAGACATTTAACCTGAGCTTTAAGAGTTGTTGTGTATGATGGGAACATGGAGGGTCATGAAGTAAAAATACATATACAGAGTTACATTTTGCTTATTTTGTGTACATCAGCATCTGTAACCGAGAAAACACAAAGTACAGGGTTAAACTTCTGGATTCTGCAAGGGGAAAATGCATTGCACCAAAATAACATTTCCATTTATGAATTTCTTAATTAAAATGCAAGCAAATACATCATTTTTGAAAGGACTTTAAATATTCCTTTAGCAGAACTATCAAGCAATAGATTTACTGTTATTCCTTAACCAAATATCCTTACTTAGTGATACAGCTAGGACTTTTTAAGCTTAGTACAAACTAGTTACTTTTTAATATTTTCTTGCTTTGATACAGACATACCTGATTTCTATACTTTTTTTTTTCTCAATCTGTGCAGTGTTCACTCACGCTGAACTTGTATATATGTAGTTTCTTTTTAATCAGAAGGAAATGGCACACTCCACCCTGGATAATCATTGTTATCATCATCACCATCATTTAAAAAAACAAGAAAAAAAATTTAACACCTACAGACAAGTGTTGTTATAGCCTCAAAAAGAGTTGACAAATTCACAAAAGAAAATAATATCAAAAGAGATCAAACACAAATGCATCTCTCATGCCTGAGGAACCCCATGAGACAGAGATGGCCAAAACCTGGGAAATTGAATTGAGAAGGATATACAGGTGCCTTGCTCTTTTGTTCCTGCTGAAGCACCCATGCTGGCTATTTAGAGAGCGGCAGTAATGAAGTAGATATATATCTCTGGTCTTTTATGTTCTGCATAGTATGCAATAAAGTTTAGACACCTAAGATGTAGGAGAAAAAAAAATAGAGAAAGTAATTGTATCATAAAAATATAATGTAATGCAAATTTCTGAAAGGCTCTCCAGGAATCATACAAATAGGCAATGAGCCATATGGCACTCACTGTTTGAGATCAAAACCCACTCCCTGAAATGCTAAAAGCTAATCATGTAGATTATTTGTTGTTGGCTCTTGATGGTGATTTGGCATTTGACCAATGTATAATTCACAGATCAGGAGGGAGGTTTGCTTCCTGATTAAATGGATAACAGACATTTTAAACAGATGCTCAACATGAATGCAAACCAATAATAATGTACTTCCACTGTTAACTTTTGAAATTTATGGATAATTTCACAGATACTTCATAGCAGCCAAAATGCTTGCTGGCAATAACTGATTAGATAACATAGATAAACAGCCATTCCAGTTTTATGTGTAAGGATATACATAAATCTCTTTAATTGTTAGGGTCCTCATTAGGTCCTTCCTTCCCTGAAGTAGCCTGACAATGTGTAGCAAAACCTATAGGTATAAATTTGGCACCTGAGTTACTTTCACTATTTTCCCTGAGAAAAGACACTAGTTTTACAATGTTTCCAACTTGTTCTCCACTGAGTACCAGGTATTATCTGCAAGAGTTCTTAAATAAATCATGCCTGAATGGAGATAGTTAATATGCCTCCTACAGCAACAGCATTTTAAGACTTGTCTTGCCTTGGGCAAGATTGTCCCTGAGATTTCAATGTGGCTCATATCTTGTAACAGAGAATTCAAACTGCATAATCTATTAATTCTTGCCTTGGTTTTTTTTGGTATTAAATCCAGATTTTTTCACATAATTGATATTTCTCTCCTATATAATCAGATCTGACTGCATAATTTCTTAAATTCAGTAAGGCCTTACTAAGGAAAAATGAGAATGATGCAGATTATATGGGTTACTATGAGCATTGTTACAGACAAAGATATTTAGGTAATTTGGCAATTCAGTGATATGTTAATGTTGGAAAAAAAATTCAGGGTCAGTGATAGTGAAAGGGACAATTGCAAGTGATCAGAGCTCCTGATTACAGCCATTTAAATTTAATGTCTTAAAAATTTACTCCAAAACTGAAAATAGAAAACAATTTGTATATGAAAGAATAAGCTCTGAAAAGACAAGCACTTACAGTAATCAGTATTTTAGAAGGAGATCGCCTAAATGTGTATGAATTATTTCACAATGAAAGACCATAGGAACATCTAAACATATTCTAATTGTTACATTTAAAAATAAGACAAACATGTTTACAGGCATTGTTTGGTATCACTGATGAAAGCCAACTATGTAGGAAAGGACAACAGTCAGTTAAAGAATATTCAAGTAAAACTAATATTGCTTCCTTCGAGCATAGTCTAATTAATTCACAAGGTGATCTAAATCCAAAACATTGTCTTAATCAGACATTGAAAAGTTATTTGGAAGATGCTAGACTCCTAGTTATTCAATTAAATTTAAAACTATGATTTTAAGAAGCATGGGAAGAGCATTAATGCAGAACTACTGAAGTTTTGAAAGGGCATTTAACTAAGACTGACTGCAATTTAAAAAAATGGGACATACATCTAGAAAAATAAAAGTTCCCGTTGGGGAAAGAAACAAGATAAAATGGATACCAATATAGCTATTGCACAAACACCAAGGAGATAATTTGATTTTTTTTTAAAGAGAGTGGTAATGTTGTAATGAAGTACTAATGAATTCAACCAAGAAAATTCAGAAAGTATTCAAAATAGTTTATAAGGATACAAAAGGAATAACATTTTTACAGACAAGTACATGATATCTCAATAGCCAATGTGTCCTTGTGGGCAAGAAGGCCAATGGTGTCCTGGGCTGCATTAAGAGGAGTGTTGCCAGCAGGAGGAGGAAGGTGATCCTGCCCCTCTCCTTGGCTCTGGTGCAGCCACACCAGTGATGGTCCAGTTCTGGACTCCTGATACAAGAAGAACCCAGACATCCTGGACAGAATCCAGTGAAGAGTCAGTAAGATCATTCAGGTACCGGAGCATCTGTCCTGTGAGAAAATGCAGAGAGAGAGTTTGGACTGTTGGGCCTGGGAAGAAAAGTCTACTGGAGGGCCTTTATTAATGTCTATAAATACCTGAAATGACGGGGCAAAGAGGACAGCCCCAGGCTTTTTTCAGTGATGCCCATGACCAAAGAAAATGGACACAAAGTGAGCACATGAGGTTCCCTCTGAACAAGAGGAAACATCTTTTCTCTGTGATTATGACTGAGCACTGGCAAAAGTTGTCAAGGGAGATTGCTGAGCCTTCCTTAGAGATGTGCAAAGGCCTTCTGGACCTGGTCCTGGGCCACCATCTATCTCTACGTGGTTCTGCTTGCAGCAGGGGGGTGTATCAGGTATCTGAGATATTTTGGGATTTTGAGAAAGGAAAGGCATTGGAATCGTGAACAAGTAGGAGATGTTCACCAAACAGGAAATATTGTCCACCTGAGCTATTGGACAGTGATTTCTGGCCAAATGAGAAGGGAACTTTTGATTAAAAGATCTTTCAAAGAGCTAGTATACATTTGGAAGACACTTACATGAACTCAGTCTTAGGTTTAATTCACAGCTGAAGGAAGAAAGATCAGATGAATGGAGGCACTTAAGAGTGAGACAGCTGAGGAATGTGTGTCCTAAAATTAATAACAATAACAATGCATTTACTAAGAGTATTATATTTTACAGAGCCAGAAAAAATGAAGCCAAAAATTAACAACAAAAGCTTGGAATATTTGTGTAACAATAAATTCTAGGATTAAATATTACACTCAATCACACAGATGAAACTAGATATGGTAGAAATTCCATAAACCTGTGTGGCATCCTTGCCTAACTGCCTTATCCCATGTAATGTAGAGGACTTCTCATTTGCAATTTCTGTAGCTGGCTTTTGACTTCCAGCTCTACAGTTGCTCAGGTTGCCCTGGCTAGTATTTTCCAGAGCTTCTCTGGAAGCAATTTTCCCTTGCTTTGGTTCAGTCGCACCTGCAGATTTCATAACTACTGTTAGTGCAGGCTGAAATGGGAAGGCACCCTGCAATTGCATCTCAACATTCTCCATGCACCGAATGGACTCTCATGATTCCCAAGAGTGTCTGTTCAAACATAACCATCATGAATGCTGATGATGACTCATGCCCATATGGGACTCTGCTGGACTGAGAAGTGAAAGAAACTGGTGAAAAGCTCCAGAGATCTTATGTTTGCCTGTGAAGGCTGTGAGGCTCTTGTAGGGAAGCAAAAGATTGAAGAATTGTGAAGCCTGAAAGGCGCTTATTAAGATTAATCATATGACAGAGAGATCAGTGAAAAGACCTCTGCCTAGAAAGCCAAGAAATACTGAGATAAATTGAGGATTTTTGAAAGCTAAGCTAAGCTGTATCTTCAAAGAAAGCAAAACAGAAAAAGAAGTTAAAACAGATAACACATTTCCTAGACCTGTATCTGTATGGGAAAAGAGCTCAAGGAATAAAGAATCACTACGCTATGCTGTGATGACTAGGTACAGTTTAAAGATAAACAAAATATAGTCTTAGACTAGATTAATATTTTGCTTTCCTTCTCAGTAAGAATAATTATACTGAGCATAAGGGCAAAAACAGGATGGAAAATGGGAAATGAGAGCATGGAAACAAATAGAACTTTGACCAAAGCACAATCAAACTTTAAGACAGCCTGCTGTGTTGCAGTGGGCTTTATGAGAAACCAGTATTTGAGCTGGATAAGGAAGAAATTAGAACAAAAGTTGAATGACCTTGAGGACCCGAGTATTACAGATGGGAGGGAATTATAGGGTCATGCACTTAGAGACTAATAACAGGAATCTCTGTTACAAATTTGAGAGCTAATCATTGAGATGGACAGAAGAGGAGGAAAACTTGTGTATGCTGATTCATCACAGGAAATCTGTATGATGTGATGTGTCTGTGAAAAAGGCAAGGAAGGACACATCCACACAGAGGGAGTGAGACAGTAGTGCCTTTATATGAATCATTGGTAGGGCTCCATGTGTAACAGTAGTTGTCCATGTCTAGGGAAGCAGGATTCAGAATGGGACAAAGGCACAGAAAGTCTGTTAGGAAGATCACAAAAATAAAATTCTTTTGTATAATAAGTGACAGCAACTGTATTTTTTTAGCAAATTAGAGGTTGAATAGTCTGTCTAAAAATGTCTTTAGGGTGTTCTTTCATTCAAAATCAGGAAGATAATGCAGCTGTTTAAATTAAGAACAGAGGTAAAACAAGACAAAGTCATAATTTAACTATGACAGTACTGAGGCTGCAAATTAAAATAATATTTTTAACCACAAACATGAAAGAATAAATTTGGTTTTAGTAGATGTTCTTGGGGCAAAGCTTAAATTTTCTTAGTTAGACTTTCTGTAATTTATGAAGGTAATTATATGAACTTGCATTATTTTGGGCTTTTGTAGTCCATCATCTTGGAGGTTCTTTCAGTCTCTTTTAGGTAAGATCCAAGTTATCTAAACAATGGGTAAAACTATTGTTCACCCTCATTGCCTTCTGTGAGAGATCACAACTAATCATGGTATCAATGAAGTTCATCAGAACAGGTCTGTGAGTAAAAATATTTGGCAAATTCTGCTGCTTAGTTATTTTTCAATAAGCTGTTATGGGGATGAGGAGAGAAGCACAATTTGAAAAGAAAGTTTAAATCTGGCAAAAGCCCCAAACTATAGCTATGGATAATACCTGGACATCTTTCTTTCAAAGCAGTGGGATTTCTTGATCCTTTTAGAAAAAGTGTTTAGGGACAGTGTATGGCCCATAAAGGAAATGTACTAGGCACAGAAGGAGTTCCATTAACAAGTTGCACAGATTTCAAAGGTACTGCCATAGCTTTTTCTTCAATCTAAAGTTGTCATAGTAATTCCTCTATCTGTGTGTCTGTGTATCTATCAAAAGGATGTTCTACTGTTCTGGTTGCCACATGCCCAAGACTCTGGTAAATGCTGAGTGGCATCCTAGAGAAATTGCTCTTGACTGTGGATAGATAATAGCAGAGAGGGTATGGAGGATGAGGACTTTACACAATCACATGCATGCACATGCAACATGCACAAACATTTACACACACCCCAGACAGCATATATATCACCTGCCTTAACAGTCTGAGTGATTCAAATACGTACTTTGTCTCTGTTCCCCCGGTAGTAATAAGTCATATAGCTCATAGGACCAAGAAGAAAGCATGAAAAAAACATAGGAAACCACACAGACACAAAAAAAAAGTGTCTAATTTCTTTTAACCCTAATACAATGTAGACCTTCTCATCTATTATTCTTATGGACCCTTCCACTTTGAAAGATTATTCAATCACATGATTTGTGATCCATACATAGCTTTGATTTATCTAAAATCTTTATACTATTTCGAAGTGTTTGATTTTTATTTGTATAGAAAAATGTCTTCTGTGCTTTTCATATTAGGAAAAATACAACACCCAGCCCATTGCTTTGCTAGATCAGATTCCTGTGTCAGTCTTTGTCCAGCTGCCAGAATTGTGGAGGGGAAAGGGTAATAAACTTTCACCCAGGCTGGGCTGACTAAAAGGTATCTTATCTAAATGAGTGCAATTGCAGCTTCATTTTAAATTCTCTCCTGATCCCATGTCTGAATTAAAGTTCAAAGAGCTGGCTTGTCAGGGAATTTAGGCATTTTCCTAATTTTAGGAAGTGACTTCAGTGGGGCATCTCTAGTTAGGCCTGTGTAAGTATCAGTACTCAGAGCCAAGGTCTTTGTGAGTGTAGTTCTTGCCTCTTTTCTGTGTCTGCCCAAACCTGCCCCACTGAGTTCAAAGAGAGATTACACTCTCCTTATCTTTTATAAATTCCTTTGGTCAACGTATTCCTCCAAGTCTATCACAAGTTCTTTTTTATTTTTTAAGGTAAGTTGGCAAAGACATTCTTCCTGAAGAGGTGTCCCTGAATCAACTACCAGTGTTCCTCTTCAAAATGATGGCTGATTTTAGTAAATAAGCAATAAAATATATCTGCATGTTTACAGAATCATATATCCAGCTGGAAGGGATCCACTAGGAAATACATGTTAAAGTATTTGAAATATGAAATATTATATCAATGATTTAATATAAGTAAATGAATAATATAGTATGATAAAACTATCAAGAACCTGGCAATCAAGTGACAATGAGGAGCTGCAAGTAGCAATCAGCTCTCCAAGGTCACATCTCACTGATCAGATTTTTAAGTTTAAAATGTGTTGAGTATTTCCTGAGGACAACAGGTTTTCTGAGAGAAGAGGGAATAGGAAGAAAAGAGTACCCTCTCTTTTTAACGCTTGCCAAAATGCACTGAGGGGGTTAAGGTTACTTGTCCTTTTGTGGTGCCTTTTCCCAAATTTCAGTTATTACCCTAACACACACAAATAACACCTTTCCAAACTAAGTCATGAACCGACATTATTTGCTCTGTACCCAACCTTTTTAGCTCAGTATTCTGCCTTTTATTCACCCATCCTCATCTGGTTTAGAACTCTACTTTCTAGTTTCTAATTTTGCCTCCTCTGCTTTCTGGTGTTGCTGCATCTGGAAAAAGCAGAGGGAGAGGTTGTGAAGGGTGAGCATCTCGTGCTATATTTCTACTTGGCAGAAGCTGCAACTCCTCCTGCCTTGGGCTGTTCTGATGGCAGAAGGCAACGGTGCATGAGGAGCATTTAGCACAGTCTTGACCCTGCTAGCAAGGTGTAAATCAATTAGCTGTTGAGCTAGCAGCCTAAGGCAACAGAGTGGGGGGGAAAGAAAATTATGGCTATCCTTATTTTGGTTTAAGGATGTTGTTTTGGTTTGATTTGTTTGCTGGGGAGGTGTGCGTCTTTGTTGTTTGTTTGTTGGCTGGTAGGTTTGATTTCGGTTTGGCTTGGTTTGGGTTTTGATTGTTGATATTTTTTTATTTCCCCCACAGGGAAATATCTTCTTGGCACCAAGCTATCAATTTTCAGTCCCAGTTAACAGTATCAGTGCATCTGATATGTAAATGTTTCCAAATGAGAGGCTAATTCTGCACAGCACCGAATTCTTTCAGCTGCTAGCAATTAAGATGGATAATTCAACCCCTCAGAGGTCTTATATTATGAAAGTATGAGTTATCTCATCTGCACTGATTAATTAAGATCCACCGAGGATAAAGTTCTGAACACTCTCACTTTTCAAAGTACTCCCTACGCTGAGTAATGACTATTTTCCTGGGTAAACTTTGCCAAGATTGGGAACATAATAAAGAATTTAGGGCTCTAAAAGGTATCATTTACTCATATGAATTATGCCATTTTACAGCAAAAGTTTCAGACTGCTACTCACATGAATAAGAATTGCAGTTCATCTATCATTAGGAAAGCCATCAATAAATAAATGTTGAAATATAAATATATGGTCACATCCTCAATACTGCAAAGAGCACCATTTTTAAGTGTACCAATAATTTAGCATGCCAATAAATGTTTTTAATGAAACCCTTCAGACTAGTGTTGGAATGATTTTGCTTGATACAAGTGGAAAAATTGTGCATATTAACCTGATGGGGGGGGTGTCTCTTGAGGCAATGTGCTTGCATCTGTGTTTGAGAGGCTTTTCATGTAAAAAACAAATATTCAGTAACAGAAAAATACAAATATAACTTAGAAAATTTTAAAAATAAGGAAAGATATTTAAAAGATTTGCAATTATGATTATTTTACTGTTTTTACACATGTGTGTGAGTAGTGTTTTTTGTTGGAGAACAGTGTCTGTATGAGATTAAATTTAAAATGCTTTTGTATTTAATGCCCAGGTATATTGTGAAACATATTCAAATGCAAAGCAACTTGCTTATTACTTTCATCTCGCCCTTTAATTTCAGAATAATGCTGCTTTATTCATATGAGGGCAATCTTTCTGCTCCACACCAGAATTTTGTGCAAGAAACTTGCTAAGTCAAGATGGCTTTTTGTTATGTTTAGCATGACCTTATAACTGGATTGTAAAATAGTTGGAGAGTTGTCTACAGAAAACCATGAAGCCTCTGCTCCTGCAAAGCTCTGCTCCAGCTTTGCCTGCCAGGCCTCCCACCCTTCAAGACTTCTATTGCTGCAAACTTTTCTTCAGGATATAATTGAAAATTACTTCACAAGTTATTTTCTTCACCTGCATGAAGATTTCCTGCTTCTCTTCATTCTGTGTTCATAGGCACAAAGGAAACTGTGAAAAGAAAGAGAAGCCCAGTTCCTGCCTCAGCTGTTAAATAGGATGGGTTTTAAAACTCAAGCAAGGATGGTGAAATGCTGCAAGTGTGTGGGTAGATTGCTCCCTCTCCTGACATCCTTCCATACTGCAGAATAGTTTTCCAACCAGTGAAAATTGAGGCCTATTTAATACATCTGGTTTACTACTGATTTTTACTTTCAATTGGTTCTTATTAAAAATTCGTAAAAATTAAAACAAAATATTTCAAAATAAGATATGATCTCTATTACTGCAATTTACTGGGTGCAATAAGGAAAAAAGCCATTCTAAAGAAATCCACTGAACTCATCTGATGATATTTCTCAAGGCCTCCCTAGAACTAAGCCTTTCATTTTTTGTGGAGAAGGTTCTGAAACAGGCACACAAGAATTTTTACCTTCTTCTACAGAAGAGAAGAAAAGAAGCTTATCTAGTGTCTACAGATACTGGAATATCACTTTATGAGGACTATATCTATTATGTGGTCCATTTCATAATTTCAACCTACCCAAGGTCACATTCGGTTCTCAGAGTTTGCTATGCCCTGTTTCTGATTACAGTAGTTTCACGAATATAAGCCGCACCTTTTTCACTGAAGATTGGA
>VRYO01001463.1:30504998-30545110 GCA_009812075.1 Sialia sialis
TAGTCTAGAAAATAAGGAAAATAATCCCTAAAGTCATAACATAACCTAATATTATAAAATATCACAAATCAGCCTCATTCATTCATTTTTCCCCTTCAGAACCATGGGGCCTAGAGATGTTATTTTCTTTATGTATTAAAAGGTGACATCTTGAGGCAGATAATTAATTTTCAAGTTTCAGAGCACAAGTGAAAATAAATTAAATATTTTTAAAAGACAGTAAGCCTCTGTTTTAGTGTTAGCTGAACATATGGAGGATTTCTGTGCCACTTGAAGGCATAGACACTAGCAAAGAAGGAAAAAGATGATCATCTCTCTGGAGAGGGGTTTCAGGCAGAGGATACCCTCAAAGGGAGCGTGGGAAAACTTGGGTCTGGTGGGTCTGGCTGGAGCCACGAGTCCCATCCTTGTGAGAAAGTGTGAACAGCACTGCTGGGGAAAGGCAGAGGGAAATGGACACATCCCCAAAAGCACCTTCTACTGCCAGAATGTGATGCTGATAACTATACTGACCCCCAAAGTCTGGGGGAAATATCTGCTAATGTTAATTGAGCAAGGTTTTTGTGAGAAAGGGATATTTAATATATTTTTCCTTGCAGTTAAATGCAGTAATTATAAGCCACACCTTTTTCATTGAAGAATCCAGCCTACCCCAGTAGTGCGGCTTATATTCAGGCACGGCTTATCTATGGACAAATCCCAGCGAAATGCCAACCCAGAAGTGAGAGCTGGCCGAGGAGGGCACCTGGGGCTACCTTTAAAGGCTTCGCTGGTCTATGAAAACTGTTGCAACTTGAGCACCTGACACCAAACCTTGGGCTGGTGCGATTCTGTTATTAATTTGTTACTTTGTTACACATGGATCCTCGCTTCAAAAAAAATAAAAATGCGGCTTATATTCAGGTGCGGCTTATATATGGACAAATCCCATGGTCTACCCGGCTACTGGGACGTGCGGCTTATAATCAGGTGCAGCTTATAATTGTGAAATTACTGTACATCCTGAGGAGATAATTTCTCTTCCTATTTCAATTTTGCTCATCACAATTTCTGTGGCAGTTCAGTTTTCCTGGGTGTATAAGAATGGCTCCCATCTGTGTGCAAACCTCCAAGTTTAGGAAATGGGCAGGAATATGCATTTAAAATATATAAACAAATTAAGTTAAGAAAAAAGTTGTTTGGTTGCCATTCAGAAATTTGATGAATATTTTACTCCCAAGAAAACAAAGCACCAAAATGGTGAAGAAATCATGATACTTTATGAGAGTTGGGAGAAACTTAAGAAATTTTTTTCAAAAGATCTTGGATGAGTCATCCATCTTCAAATACAGATGAGACACTTTGGCCAGTTCCATTGCAGGAGATCAGAAATTGACTTGAGTCAGGGATTCAAAGATAAGCAAAAAACTTGTTGGAAGGTATAAATTTGGCAAGGTGCAAATGTCTCTCTAGACAGAATGAAAGACATCATGACAGAAATCAAAAAGGAAAGAAACCAGGAGATGGTCAGACCAAATTGGCTGGCAGGAAAGAAAACTTGAACTGGAAATTATACAGGAACGGACTTAGAACAAACTAGAGGGAGATATTGCAAAGCACAGATTATTCAGAGATAACAACACGACGAAACCCTGATATCCAGCAACTTCCAATCTTAGCAACATCTCAGAAGTGCTTCTCAGCTTCTCATATTTTGAGTGATTTACTGAAAATTCCTGTTTAGTTATGATTTCTGTAAGTAAATAGAAAATCCAATACTGCCTAATTTTCTGTCAAAAAAAAAAAAAAGAAAACCTAGAAAGATAAGCTCTTAGACAAGTAGAACTACTATAATGTGAAGTTCTATTGCAATTTGTTGAAGGTCTTTTTATGAAAACTGTACACCACAAAATGGAATGTTCAATCTTAAACGGATTCTTGTTGTGAGTAAAACTGATTTTTTTGTAATACAACCTCTGTTTTCAGGGTATCATAGGCAACGATACAGTGAGAAACATTGCAAGAACTGAAACTTAATTCCACACAATAGTGGCACTTTTTGCCAGGAGCTAAGAGAGCTCAAGTGCCATGTGCTTCTATGGAAACTCTGAGCATCATCTTGATTAAACAAAAAAAACAAAAAAACCAGCATCTTGTGGCTCAAAAATCCCTTTCCCCTCTGCTGGGAAAAGTTTTGCTTAAGGGAAAGATTTGCATTTGATATAAAATGTCTAACAAATGCATCACTGTTAAGAACTTTTAAAACTAGATTAAATGCTAAAACCAAAAGAACATCTGATAAACATTCCTTTTTTAAAATACTTAAATCTATTTTCTGTGAGATAGTTGGAATAAGATTGATTTTTGATTCTGTGTACTTAAGGGTTTTTTTTTTCTTTCATTCTCATGGGTCCTCCAAGCCAAAACCAAAACCAGACTTGTTGTCTTCTATAATTAAATTTAAATAGATTAAGAAAAATATTTAGTTTGTGCAGATTGCTTTAAGTAATTGGCATAAAAGTGATCAGAGGGACTCTTTGAAGTTCATACCACTTCAGAGGAAGTGATGAAATTTCACTCTGGATTGGTACTAAAGTTTCTCTGGGCCAACTGGCCATAGCTTAATAGCATTATGACAGTGAGCAATGGAAAGTAGGAGGATCAAGATTAATTTAAATGAAAATTTAACATGTGACGGACACAGTAAAATCTCTTCCGCTAGATTTTTAATGTAAGAATACATTTAGGATGCCTTTCTTACAAGTTTTTGAAAAAGAAACATGATTTCCTTCCTTCCTTCCTTCCTTCCTTCCTTCCTTCCTTCCTTCCTTCCTTCCTTCCTTCCTTCCTTCCTTCCTTCCTTGGAAAACATTGCTGCAAATATTATCACAGCTGTAACTAGTGCTGCATAAAAATAGACAGTTTCCTTTTTAAGGAACTGTTTTGTTCTATTTGCATAAATATTTAGAAAACCATAACAGCCTCTGCACATAATACAGTAAAATATTTATCAGAATTGTCTCAAATGTTCCTTTATAGCATGCCTTCACTGTATGTGAAAAGTTTCAAAATCAGTGAGTGTCTCTCATAAAAAAATATAGTAATTTCACGGCTATAAGGCGCACCGAATTATGAGGCGCACTTCCGGGTATCAGCAAATTTCCAAACTTTGTCCATATATAAGGCACACTGGACTATAAGGCGCACTTTTTTTGCAGCGAGAATCCGCATGCAACAAAGTAACAAATTGGTAACACAGTCGCGCAATCGCAGGGTTTACTGGCAGGTGCTCAATTCACAAACATTTTTCACAGATTGGCATAGCCTTTAAACGCAGCCCAAGGTGCCCTCCCTGTGCTGCAGGCCCTGGCACTCCCATCCACCGTTCTCCCGCACCCTGCAGCTGTCAGCCAACCAAATCGCGATGTTGACCACTCTTGCTCCTTGTCCTCAGCACATAAGGAGCATTCATCAAGGTGAAGTAGTCACTGCATTAGGAAATCTTTATGCTGCATGTCCCAATTCTACTCCTTGGTGGTTTTCCATCATTCTTTTTTTTTTCTCCACTGCTCACTGGCTGTGCCATTTCTTCATGTTTAAACCAACAACTTTCCTCATCCTTGTCTAACATCCAAACCACTCTTACACTTGCAAAAACTTTAGTACTTTCTTCTCAATTAAATTTTGTTACATTTTTGAGTAAGAAACCTGCAATCACTGAAAATAAACAACAGCATTTACTCTAAATAACTACTTATCCACAAAGAAAAGGCTCCAGTAGATGTCTTTAATGCTAAAATTGTACACATATGAAGATCAGATATATAAATTAAATTATTGTTGTAGGTCCAAAAATCTCATGGAACAGAGGTTCTAGACTTTGAAAAACAAGAATTTTGCAGAGAATTATATATTCTGTGCTGGTAGCTCTCCTTGCTTATTCTATCTATTTAGTCTTCTTACATACAGAGTCCTGATATAGGTGTAAACTATGTTCATTCTCATGCTATTTTTTGTGTGTTCTTCCTTGTACAGATGATCATAATACAGCCAAGCCTGCCTGACTAGTTGCTGTGTGATTAGCAGTTTCTCATTGTTTATTTTATTGGTCAGCTTTACCATATGAAGTTATTCTTTGCTTTGTTTCCATCTTGGGTTCGTGTAAGTTATTGTGAAGGGAGAACTATTTTCAGCAAAACATAGATAATTTATCAGCAGCAGTGTAAACATTGCAGTATAGACAAAGGAGAAGGAAGGTGTCTGCCCTATAAAGAAAAATTTGATCCCTTGAGATCTCAGTGTAGCCTTTTAGGCTCAAACTAAAAAGTGCTTAGATTTCACTCTGATGAACCACAGAAACTGCTGTTCGTAAAGGGTAGAAAAGTTATGGGCCTATAGAACGATTATTTGCAGGGTCTTTTTAACCTCCCTGTTAATGTTGTTTATTCTTCCCTGCTCCATTAAAGGATATGACTGAAGCGCGATCATAGCTGAATCCTGAAAAATCCCAAGAGTCATAAAAAAGATAGATATAATCAGCTGATTTATATGAAGAAATGCATGTACATTCACATTAATAACCTCTTAACATAGTTTTGTGACTTTTGTTCTTCAGCCTCCAGGTTATCCATACCTGAGGCAGCTATTTAACATCATCTACATCTGTTGATGATATGGCTCAAGAATTGATTTTTTTATCCCTAAATCTATTAAAAAATAAGTTAGGCATTGGACAAAAGCAAAAGAAAATACATATGTGTTAAGGGAGATGTTATCTTTCCTTTTATATGGGGGCTTATGCACATCAGCCCTCATTTCTTCATGTGGCCACTAGATGATATTTCTAAATTTTATTTTATTTAGTTCTAAAATAGATTTTATTGCAGAAGTGGAATATCCTACCAGCCTTACCTACTTCATCGATATGGTATTCATCATGATCTAGAACATCCAGATGCAGTCTTAAATTGTTAAGTATGGGTTTAATTCACTTTAATTTAACAAAGAAGACTAAACATTACATGGCAGTTCTGTGCTTTCCTTCTTAAAAGACAGAGCATAAAACATCATAAAACACCTCTGAGCCATTTACTCAATCCAGAAGAAATTTTGAAGGAAGCAAAAGGAAACCTGCCTTGAGAAACTGTGCTGGTCATGCTCCAGCCTCCAGCACATGTAAATAGAAATAACCTCACTGTCAGGAGAACACAGGCAGTGAGGCTGTTATGTTTAATCCTTTTGAATAAGCTATTTAAAGAGGGCCAAAGTATCGTAAAAGCAATTAGAGGCTGTTTACCTGTTGGTTAGTGAAATCTTTGTATCTGTGGGTTTTGCTGTAATGGAAGAGGAGGAAGTGGCCATTTCTACCCACCAAAGACTGCTAGCTTCTTCTCTGGATGCAAAGAATTATTTTTTAAAATATATTTTCCAAATATGAATATTGTCTGAGTAAAACATTTTCAAAAGTTGTCTTTGGGTATTTTGAAAATGCATGATCCAAAAAAAATAGTTATTTTGGAATTACATTTTCTGTTCAACAGCATAGATGCATCTATGAATATGATAGTTCTGAAGGCTTGTGTTTCTGCTGGGAGTGAACCTGTTGGCTGCAGGCTGATGTGGAGAGATGAGGTGTTGGGTTCCCACAAATACACCATGAGAAAGAAGTTTTTTGCTTTTTTTGCATGAAAGACAGCCCGAATGTATGAGTTTATTATTCAGTGCACAGGACTCTATGCATCTTGTTTCTGTCTAGGCTGCAAGAGCTTCAAGTTCAGTCACTATGAGGGCTCCAGCCCAGTGAACAACTGATGCACGTTCTCTGCAAGTGCCATGGTCACTGTGGATGCCAGGGCAGTGGGGTGCTCTCCCTCTTGTAGCAGGGTGAGCTGTCCCAAAAGCCCTCCTGGCAGGCTGTGGTGAATTACCAGACTTGCTTCAGAGTTGCCTCCAGTCAGTGAAGAGTTGAAAAGGCTTTTTGAGGCCGTGAGCTAAGGCACTTTCTTTTCCGGCCCTAGGCTGAAGCAAGGCTTAACCATGGAATGATGAGGGTAAGGTCTCACAGCCAAGACCCTCATTAAGCCCTATTTTCATATTAACTTTCATACTCCTGAGAATGCAGATGGAAAGAGAACATGCCTTACATGTATGATGGCAGCCACCAAACCCCACCCATAACATGCAGTTGTTCCCTCCCTTTGCAAAGGGACAAAAATTATTCTATAAGAAGTGGCAAAACAAAGAAAAGCTTAAATTATGTTGTCTTTTTGACAGCCATACTTAAGCAAATATAATATAAATGGATTTTTTATTTGCTTTTCAACCATCCTACTAAGCCCTATTTCTTTTTCCTATATAAGTCTGAAAATGGAAAAGATATTTGAAAAAATATGTGAAAGAATCATATTAAATTGCTTGAGTTTTTAGGCCAGGAAAATGCTGAAAATTTGCATTTAAGATTCTGAAAAAAAACTTCTTGCCTTTTGGTGTGTTTCCAAAACAGATGAAAGTACCTCAAAGTACCTCACAGTTTTCCTCCTTGGCCTGGGGAGTATTTGATTCCTTCTACTCTTCTCAGGAATTTAGGCATTTACTAGATGGCTTTACTAATAATAATGGTCAAAAATCTTCACTAAACCATTTCTTAGAAAATGTGAGAATGCTGAGTAGCATGTTGCTTTTCCCAGAAATCTTTCCATTTACCTCATTATTTTGCTTTCTTCTACTGATGCCAATTGGATTGACCTATCTTAAAAGGCAGGCTTAATTATTGTTTAACTGCAAAGAAACATTTTAACAAAAAAAAATATTTTAATGCTTGTATTGTTTTATTTTTTAGGGGTGGGGATGTGGGTGGGTATATTCTTCTGTAACATTTATAGATTTGTCATTAGTCAGGAAATTATTTTGATAGCAGATAACCTCTAATATATTAGAGTATGCAGTGTAACGTAATGTATTAGAGTAGGGATTATACATAGATAGTTAAGGTATAATAGGGATAAACTTAAGCTCTGCTATTTAACTTTTGTGTGAGGAATAAAGTTTCTTCACTTCTTCAGGCACAACACTCAGAATCAAAGCAGAGTCAATGTGAACCCTACAAAATATGAGCAGATCAAATTTCTGAAACTGACATCAAAATGCAGCAGAACTCAGGGCTTAGACAATATGTGTGTTCCATACTTCTCCCACCTACATTTACTAATTTAAAGATAACTCAAGTTTAGAGTTGGGGTAAATGCTAAAATTAAATGTAACTCTGCTGAGCAAAGTTTAGAAGGCACTCAATCTCCATGAGTTTGAGAGTCATGTACCAGATGTCAGTATTGTTCCCAGCTGACATTTACTGGTGAAGAATCGCTAAATCTAGTTTGTCTAGACAAGAATTTATCTAGGTGGAATACTGACAAAATCAAAATTTCAGGATAGAATAAAATAAAAGGAACTTAAGAATTTATTACTGCTATCTTGATAGAAGGGTGGCTATGACTTTTGCAAGACTCAAAGACACCTCACCTAATGGAGGGGCAAATCAAAATATGTCTATAAATATTTTCATAATTCTACACTTCAGAAAGAAAACAGAAATTATATGTACTGTGTCTGCTCTTAGGGGAGTCTGTGAAAAACAGGATGTTCGTGCTTGGTTTTTATAAAACTTTTACTCTAAGCAATGCGATAAAAACTTAAATAAATAGGCATATAAATAAACCCCACTGTTTTTACTGTATTTTCTTGCTTTGATCTCTTTGTAAATGGGAAAGCCCCATGTTGCTTGTCCTAACAGGGAGAGAGATGATTCAAGGATGCCCCACTTTCCCGTTCTCCTGGGGTTCTTCAGCTGACCTTTTTCTTGGCTTACATAACAGTTTCAGATGTAAGCTTTTCCCTTGCATTTCCTACAATATCATCACCATTTTTATAGGTGGGGGTCAGTGCTCCCACTTTGTGGAGAGTTCATCTTATTTCATGGATGAAGTTGATACAGCATCACTGATTTGAAGTTACATTGCTCATTAAATTTATTTAATTTTTAAGAATATTCAATATACTTCATGTCCAATAGATGGCAGTGAAGGACTGAAAAAGCCTCCAGCTTTGTTTATTATTTTTATTTTTAAATGTCTTCTAGAGTGAAAATAACAAGCTAATGCATTGCAGCTTAATGCTTCCACTGAAGAGCAGACAGAATTTTAAGTTCCCTCTAAATTTTGGCCTGATGTTTCATAGGAATCTGAAATTTTCATATAGATCACAATCCGGACTTTGCTTTCTGATTTTTTTTTTTTTGTGACTGTTTCTGCTTCTATTCCTCCTTTCTTATCTCTTAAAATACATTCTTAACATTCACAAAAGCCTGTGCTGCTTTTTTGATTAGACATTAATCATTGTTGACAAGGGGATGATAAATTTCAGTGCTAATCTCTTCATTAAAATGGCATAATCCCTTCATGTCTCCAGGATAGTGGCCAATTGAACCTAAGTATATACAGAAGATCTTTCTGTGTTCATACTTCTGAGAAATATAGAATGTTTTACTGAATTACTTGAAGTTTTTGTATCAACTACATAAAAAAAGTAGGCTTTGCAGCAATCAAGAGAAGGAGATGTGTTTGAGTTTAGAGAGGAAAGTTGTTTTCCACTGAATGTAATATTCAAAGTTTCATTACACAGCAGTAAGATTTTTCAGAAAATCTTTCAGCAAAAATTTCACGTTGTTGACTGATTGTTCTGAAGGGCCTTGCTATCTTTTCACCATGAGTCTTCAAGCTAAAACTGATAGTTTATCTGCACTTCAGAAAAATGTGAGTTACAAAAAATGGCAGTGTCCCATTTTATGATTGTGCTTTCAGTCTAGCAAGATCTTCAAAGAAAAGTACCTGCAAAACAATATTTGCTATTTAAAAACTACCTGAAAGACAGAAGGTGTGAATTATACCCATGACATCTGATAGCCATAAAAATTACACATCCACTGTATAAACATGATTTATATTTTACAACACATATCCACATTCCCTTCCATGGAACAAATGCTTCCTTAATAGAGTTTGTATTTATCGTTCCATTTACTAAGAGTTTCCTTATAGCTCCTTGCATGAGTATGGACCTTCTCAAAGGTTTCAAGACTTTCTCTTCATTTTTCAGGAGGTTGGCCAGCTTTAAAAATAATGTGCATACAAAAAAGAGATCTTGAAAAGACAAATATGAGGCAGAGAAAGTGAAGATAGTATGGAAAACAAAATGGAAGGTTCCTAAGCAATGATTGACTGGTTGACTTCTGTTATTCCCATAAGGAATAAATTTAACATCTGTCTTGTGATATGGAATGCTTCAAAGCAAACTCTAAGCAAAGATGTTGGGGATTTGCCACCAGTGGTAGGTTTCACTGCTGCCTTTCTAGCAGTAAAAGCCCAAAATACAGGTTTGCCATTTTGTGCTCCCTGCAGTGAAGCAGCTATTCCACACAGTCCATAAAGGGTGCTGTTTGCAAAAGAGATTCAAATTTTCTGCTTTGGTAGTAGAAAATTAGTAAAATTGACCACTGTTTTTTGTTGGGGTTGGTTTTTTTCCCCCATCAGTTACAATGCAGTAGTTTTTTCCTAACTTCAAAATTCATATCATTTTGGCTCACACCTCTTTCCTGTAACAACATTATAATAGCTCAGTGGTTTGGATGGAGATGATACATCTTTAAATATCATGTCAAAAATCAGCCTAAAAAGTTCAAAGAACTGTTTTGGCATTGGATCAAAATTCACTCAAAAAATGTAAGCTTGTATTTATACAATAAACTGTGCTAAACAATGTAATTATGGTTCATCATGTCAACTTGAATAAACTTGAAAGGCTTCACTATTTTTAATGCCATTGTAAAAACGTACCAAAAGTGAAAAACGGAATACTGTGTATTTTCTATTGAACCACAAAAGAAGTCTAAGTGCAGATAATACTAAGGGTCTTGTTTAAAAACCACAAACTCCTGAGAATTTAGAGTTAATACTAAAAATACAGTCTCAACTTATTTTGTTGCATTTAGGTACTGAAGAGGTGGAACTACCTTACCTAGGCAGAACGGGGTTAGTTAAGGATCCTAAACAGAGTTTGAAAATATCCACAGACGCAGCATTATATGTCGCCAGTCCCATTTACGGATACTGCTATATTAATGACACAATATTTGTTTTAGAGGCCACCAAATGCCTTTGCCAGATTAAACATTTGTAATCTGGATCCAACTTTAATATACTCTTTCAAATGGGAAAGCCACAAACAGCTATAGGCAACATCAACACAGTCTCCCTCAATCTGTTAATTTGTCAGAATTACAGACATGGGAGAGCCAGTAATAATAAGCACCTTCCATGAGAACATTAATTAGAATGTTAAAATAATGAGACTCTTTGCTGTAAACAAATCTGAGTTTAGTGTGTTGGAAGAAAAATCCTACACTATTTCAACAAAAGATTGGCAGCAAACAGATCAGTCCAGAGAAATGAGAGCAGAGTATAAACTTCCTTCCCTCCTTTTATCATGCTCATGATCTGCCACTTTTGAATACACCTGGCCATCTTCTCTTTTTATGACTTGGTCCTTACTTGCCATTTTAGGCATGTCTGTAGAGTATATCTGCTCACTTAAACATAGAATATAACTCTCTTAGAAATGTCCACTTCCCTTCCTTAGGTGGAACTAAAGTGATTATCCTGTACTTTCTCTACCGCCACTGGATTTGCTTTTTCAGTTCCATGGGCTTTTGATGACATGGCAATAAGACAAAAGGAGAAGAGGAAAAACAGTATTAAGTACAACATTAATCTGTAGCAATTTCAGCACTGGAGACCTTTTTCTGGACTAGCAGACTAGATTAATGCTACAAATATGGGACACCTGGCCATGATACTGAGCTCAATGGTAATACAGCTCATGTTCTGTGAAACTCTTCCTTATTCCCTCCCCTCCAGTTCTGGGATTTCTGCCCTCTGCTCTTAAAGAGAGATTCTTCTGCAAAAGAAAAACATTTTCTGTGAAAAATTATAACAAAAGGTTAATTGTTGAAAGGTTTGCTCAATTTTAATGTTGAAAAATGGATATGCATTTGGGCTCTATGCATATTATGGCTGGAGTGTCTGTCTAGCAATGTAGCAATTCTGTATTGGTGTGGTACCTGCCTTACCAGGTATAAGCCACTGGGACAGCCCTCTCACAAAAGCCAAAGAGCAAACTAGCAGATATTATGCTGCTGTTTTCCATGAAAATTTGCACTGAGATTGTATAGAAATAAAACAGAAGCTCAATCTGTAAGGGGTATTTTGCTTTCAATCTGCTTACCCAAAATACTATAGCCCAAAAAGGAGCCACTGTACATTTTTGATTACTATTTTATCTTTTCTATTTATCTCTGTGTTGCCTGATGTATTGGTTTTGCACGGCCTGGATTTTTTGTAGTGAGGGGTGGCAGGTGTGGCTTCTGTGAGAAGCTGCTAGAAGCTCCTTTCACATCCGGCAGAGCCAATCCCTGGTGGCAACAAAGATGGACATTCTGCTGGCCAAGGCAAATGAAATAAGAACAAAAAGTTGGTGCACAATTTTAATTGCAGCCATAGAAGAGTGGAGTGAGGACATGCAAGAGGAACAACTCTGCAAGGCCTGTGCAGAAGGAGGGGCAGGAGATGCTCCAGGCACCAGAGCTGGGATTCCTCTGCAGCCTGTGGTGATGGCCATGGTGAAGCAGCTCTGCCCCTGCAGCACACGGGGATCCATGGGGATGTAAGAGATCCAGCCTGTGGAGAAGCCCTGTGGATACCTGAGAGGAAGCTGTGAGCCCATGGGAGACCTGTGGAGAGAGGGGCCCTGCTCCTGTACTTGTCCCTGAAGGATTGCACTGCATGGAACAGCGGGCCATGCTGTAGCAGTCTGAAGATGGACTGTTGCCCTTGGGATGGACTCATATTGCAGCAGGTCACAGGCAGCTGTTGCTCATGAGATGGACTCACATTGGAGAAGTCCATGGAGAACTGTCTCCCATAGGAGGGACCCCACAGTGGAGCAGGGGAAGGACTCCTCTCCCTGAGCAGCAGAAGTCGTGGGTGGTGAACTGACCCTAAGCCCAGGCCCTGTCTTCTGGTGTCACTGGGGTAGGAGGTAGGGCTGAAAGGAGGGAGGGGTGGGGGGAAAGTGTTTTCAAGGGCTTAACTTAATTCTCATTATCCTGACCTAATTTTATTAGTAATAAATTCATTTAATATCTCTAAGTTAAGCCTGTCTTGCCCATGGTGGTATTTGATGAGCAATCTCTCCCAGTCCTTATCTCAACCCATGAACCCTTTGTTATATTGTCTCTCCTCATTCCCATTGCAGCTTTGGTGGGTGCCTGGCATCAAGTCAGTGTCAACCCATAAAACCTGACAATGCAGCCCTTATTATTTTTAGACAGTACATATTGCCAATTAGGGACGTGGTTTAGTGGTACACTGGGCAGTGTGGGGTTGACAATTGCACTGGAGGATCTTCAGGATCTTCTCCAACCTAAATGGTTCTGTGATCATCATAATCCTGTCAGTCAGAGATGGGCAGAGAGAGCAAAGAGGTGGGAGGTTGCAATAGAATAAGATGGTTGAATGGATGGATAAATAAGCAGAAAATGGGCTGGAGAAGAGACTGGTGGAACTGAATGCTAGGAAATAAAGATTAAAGTTTGACAAGTGCAGCATTTTTTAACATATTGAGAAAGAGCAAGGAAGAAGACAACAGGGAAAGAGGAAACCTACTTGCAGAGCACAACAAGTGAAGCATTAATTGTGCTTTATTTAGCCCACATACAAGAAATCGGTGGAAACAACATGGTGTAATGTCACACAAAATACCTGCAAACATAGTGAAGCATTTTCAGATTTGTTTGGAAAAAAACTCCTGATGACCACAGTGATAGTTTACCTGTCTCCAAATTAAGCAAAGTAATGCCTATATCTGCAAAATCAGTTTTGGGCTGCTCTGATTAAGAGCTTTGTGGTTGGGGCCCATGTCTTACAGAACAGGGTGACCTGTATTGCATGTGGGTTTTAAATCATAATTACAGTGGTTAATGTTTTCCATGATTTGATGCTCAAATATACTTGCAGTCTACTTCCTTATCTTTTAGACAGCATAAGGTCCATAAATGCTCCCTTCTCTGCCTCACTCTGTAACATCTATATAAGGATGCCTGTGTTCTGTCAGTTCTCCAGAAGGCATTGAACATGCTCCAAGCAGGGCAATTGAGTCCAGCAACTCAGGGCTGGCATACCCAGATGTGGGGGCACTCTGTGAGTGATGGTATAATTATTTTTATCCATTTTCAAACTACAGCTTCCTGAACTGCTCCAGGCTGCATGCTGAAGTGGAGCACCTGGAAGTTCTCAGGATGGGCAGGTGCCTGAGCAGTACCAATCTAAACACCAAGAAATGGGGGGTGGCAGTTAAGCACGTTTAGAAGTAAGAGTGGATTTAGACATATGCGGATGAAGAGATACAGGGTATCCTAATACTGAAGAGGGATTTATTTTCTTCCTTACTCCCTTACCTTACTCCTTGAATCATATACATCAGGTCAGATAGGAAGAGATCAGCACAATAGGCAGCAGAAAAACAACCGTGATAATTACCTGCATTCAAATATTGAAGTATGCAAATCCTAATAAGGTTATTTTTAGTAGGGGAACCAGTGCTGCTAAAATGATGGCTCCTGCCTAGAAGTCCAGCTTTTAAACAGAGGAGCTACAAACATGGTTCCCTAATACAACTTCTTAACCTTAAAATGAACAACATTTCTGCAAAATGGAGTTTCTTCTATTTAAGACAATGTTAGAGGGCTATTTGTGTTGTTTGCTAGAAAGCAGTGAAGTTTGGAAAAAATCTTATATGTTGAAGTCAGTAGTGAACTCATTAAAGCGATTCAGATTTGTCTTTTTTGGAGTTGAGTGTTCTTATTGTGTGTAATTGTCTGCAAGCACATAGTCCGAAATACATTGACACTGAAGTACCTGGGTTTTTGTTTTGCTGCTTGGTTGTTGTACTGTGGTTACTTTATTAATGGATCCATACCATGTGCAACATATGCACATTGAAAGATCATAGCTGGAGGAATTGACATTGAATTATAAAATTAGATTTGAGTGCTGTTATTAATATCTCTTCCAGAACATATGTTTAAAGGAAGGTGCTCTTGAGAATCCTGGTAGATTGGGAAATAAATCAACTAGTTTATAGGGGTGCATCACATTTTTTCTATTTTTTCAGGAACTTAGCCAACAAATTTGCAAAATCAAACTCAGTTAAGTGCTTTGAGCTCCAACACATATATTTGCATCCAGAAGTTAAAATTGCATATTGAAAAATATTTTTAGAAGCATCTCTACGGGAAAAAGGTCCTCATATTTTGTCTTATTTCCTCATCCATGAAAGAAGCTGGTTAGTGTTCTCACATATGCCAGGCCGCTTTTAACCAACATTGTACATGTGCAGCCAGCAATTACAGAAAGTTGCAAGACATCCAGAGGCACATAAGAAAGCCTCTGCCTCTTCTAGTAAAGCAGAACTGGACTCCAACAAACAAATATTTGTTCAGATCTGTGAGTCACAGCTGCTTTAACTTCAGGTTACAGCTGTGTCTTCAAGCCTTCAAAGTTCATCCAGTTCATATTTGCCAACTGCTGCGCTGCTGTGTGTGCTCTTTTGCTTTGCCCCAAAGCAGAAGCTCTATGACTTGATTCCACGTCTCTTTTAGCTAAAGATATAGGAATCATTTATGTAGAGAATTTGATGATGTACATTTAAGAGCACAGTTAATTTTTCCAATGCATAATATAAGGAAAAATAGCAAGAATTGGCCTGTTTGTTATTTCTGTGCATGATCTGAATCTGACATATTCTTGTACTCAGGGACTGATCCAACACCTACTGGTTAGTGGAAGAATTGTGCTCTTTTTCTATTATATATGCTCTCAAGTTACTTTATTTGTGATATGCTAATGTATTATAATTTCTCTTGTGCTCAATAACAAACAAGAAAATTACTACATATAGAAACAAAACTTTTATAATGTGACAAAATTTAAAATTTTCAAAAAATTAGTAATTGAATATATTCAGATGGTTCAGAAGACATGGCTGTGTTCACAGGGTATAATTTTTGGTGATGTGGTACGAGAGTTTCTGTCTACGGGGTGTAATGATCTGTGACCACAGACAAACTGACCCCAGGATCATCAGTCAGCCACAAACACAACACTGGGATTTAAATGTGGCTTCCAAAACCACAGACCTCCACCCAGTGAGCTAAAACAGCAACTCTACTAGATCAGCTAATAGAGGTCTGATGAGCAAACACACGAGGAGATGCATCATGTTTTCACTGCAGCACATGTGTACTTCAGTGATCGCATCATTAGCAGGTACCAGAAGGTTAAGCAAAATAAAAGCTTCTCACACAGATCTATATTTGACAGCAGCCTTGGGATATGCTTGGTGTCTTTTGAAATAGATGAGCATTCTTCTTGGCTAATGGCTCCTTTGGAGCCTCTTCTCCGCCCTGCCTAATTCATAATGGTTCAGTGTTTTCTGTCTCTGTAGCTAGAGGTGAAGTGGTGTGATAGAGCCAAATAAACAGGAAAGTAATGGGTGTATTGTAGAAATTGAATATTCAAAAAACAAAGCAGCAAGTCTGCTAACTCCATGACTCTTATCTGATAGAAGAAGAAGGAAAAAAAGAAAAACTAAAGAGGGAGGAAGGGTATAATTTTCAGTACATTACACAACGTTAGAAACTCCAACAAAGAACTCCTCCCTTGACAGCATCTGTAAGAGCTTATTAAAACTGAAGAAAGCAAAATGCTTCATCTGGGTAGCCTTAATCAAAAGCTTTTGTCATACTTCTCAATTCACTTGTGGAGCTATTACAATAAAGTAACCCAAAGACAATATTTACAGATATTCAACATCAACATTAAATATGAAGTGAGAAGGAAGGTGAAAAACAAATCATATTTGGTGGAAACTCCAAAAGACTAAAAGAAAATTATGCCTTAATATTGCAGAAATGTGACTGGCTGGAAATTTTAAAATATTTAAAAGTATTTTAAAATGTGCTCACACTTTCCTTTATGTTTACATTAAAAGCTCTAATCCCAAAGGATTTGGAATCAGTTTGTTCATCTTGTTCAATTAGCTCTGAGCTGATTTTTGTTAGGATATATCTGTATTCCTTAGATATATTTTTTCAGATATCTTTCAAGGAATTTTGGTGAAAAATATACAAAATAAGCAAGTAATAGCCAGATCTTCAATGGGTATAAAATCAGAACTCTATTAATCCTGTCATTCTAGATCAGGAGAAGAAATACTGTTAAAAAAATAAAAACATCTCTAATTTTTTTTTCCCCATGCATCCCAGTCTCTTGACTGCCTTTTAAATTGTTATCTGACCATTAGACATTCAATGGCTACTTAAGCATCTAAATTCAAGAAGAACTTAATTTCAAGTCAATTCTGGCTGTCACAAACCTAGGATACCAAAACTTATCTCATTTGGATCCTGTATTTCCATTGCTAGTGTTGCTATTATACTGAAACCCTTTTACTGGGTATGTACATATCTGCCTGCAATCTGACACTAGTAGACTTGAGTTCCGCTCTCATAGCTCAACTCCTTCAGGGCTCATAAAATACACATTCCTCCACTTCTCCCAAAATACACTTTGATTTGGTAGATGATCATACTTATCAACACTTGCCCATGTCCCCTCTTCCCACACATTCCCAAGCTGGCTGAAAGAGTAACTCCTGTTTTACCCAAGAGGCCAGTCATTAAAATTCTGGGTGATTTTAGCATTTTTCATTCCTCCTTCACCAGAAGTTTCTTCCCACTCTATAAGCAGCCAGGCTGTGGTATATTCCAGGATTATCTGTGTGTCACTATGGCACGGCCTTGCACTAAATTCTTGCATTACCACAGAATCCTAGAGCTGATGTTTTAACCAATGTTCAGGCAGGGACAGGTTCTAGACTTTGAATCTAGTCACCATACACAAAATAAGGACACTGAGAAGTGGCATAGATCTCTGTTACTAAAACCATATCCTGCCCTGCTGTTTTGGAAAGGATAGATCTGTTCTCATTATCCACACGGATTAGATATCAACCAGAAAACTCTTGAGAATTTATAACTTTGCCTCCAGTTTATATTTAGAGTCAAGTTATTTATTCCAGTAATAATAATTTTTTTTCTGGCTAATGGAGTTAAAAAGGGCTATTTTTGCGGATTTGGACCTTTATAAAAATAGTCAATGTATTAATTTATTTTGGATTTTGTTTTTGAGCAAAGGTCTGTACATCAATCACTGAAAAATATGGAATAATATTTTATATACATGGGGTAATATACTTAGTGTGTGTACACTGTAACAAAATAGTTCTCTAAAACACTGGACACAGGAGAAGCAAAGGCAGAATTATTTTTACATAGAAACATAAGTTTTCCTACTGAAATAGTTTGGACCATACTTTGCTTCTGGGATAGCAGAGGAAATAACAACAAAAACATTCCTTTGGAAGTTTTTAATGATACCTGAGAAGTTTCAGGAATTTGGTATCAAATACATTTGGTATCTTCTGAAAGAAATTAATAACACAAATCTCAGATCAAAAGTCTTTCTCCCTCAGGAATGGTCACTGTCTGTTCTTAAAAGACAATTAATTGTGCTAAATTCTGCTTTTCTACCTGTTAAGCCACAAAAACATGACTATAAAACTCTTCACTAATGCCTCTATAATGAGACACAGTAGTTCAATGCCATGGAAGGTTTGATATCACTGATGGTTTCCTGTCCCTATGAAGAGGTTTAGAGATTTTCAGTTGATGGAGGAACTTTTCCCCTTTAATGAGCATCGTGTTTATGATGTCCTCCTGCCAACTCCAGGGAATGAGGCAGTTACAGATTAATGTCATGTTCTCCAACAGAGGTGCTGGAGTAATATTAAAAGAAGCTGTCTTCTATTCAGCTCCATAAATAAAGTTATATGGTGGAACTGCTGGGCCTTTTCCATATCTTGACTGCCTGGAGTTCCCTCCAGTCTTGTGGAGAGGGCACAAGGCAATTGCCAAGGAGCTAATGATCTTGGATGCAGGGGAAGAGGGACAGTAAAAATAAAGAAAAAAGAAAAAAGAAAAAGAAAAAAAAAAAAAAGGAACCGTTCAATTAACACCTATTTAGCTTTTATAATAATTCTCAGACATAATTATACTGTCTGGTGATGGACATATGTGTCTTGTTAACAGCATTATATATATTTATGTGTGTTTTGGCAAGAAAGACTGAATCCTAGAATTTTTCATAATGACAACCTTGCAGTTGTTAACTTCACCCTACATTCTTGTAATGGCACTTCATTCCAGCATTTTCATACTTTTTTTTCCTACAAATAACTCAGTTGGAAATACAAGATTGTTTTGAAACCAACTGTTATTTTCTGTTGAAAATAAACATCTCTTTGCATTTCTCAGTAGGAGACTTGCTTTGAACTTACTCATGGTTTTCAAACTATTCCTTCAGAGTGCCTCAGGTCCAAGATTTCTCTGTCTGCAGCTTGATCCTTAAAAAATGGAGCACTGGAAGAGCTACACAAAAACATGCAGTTTCAGACCCCTACTGCAACTTCTATTGTACAGCACATTTTCCCAACAAATTCACATGTGCTCAGATGCAATGACATCTTCACAGAGCTGAGCTGATGCTAAAATATCCCTATCAAGACCTTACATCAATTTCCTAATTCTGTCACTTTGTGGCTTTGACAAGCCACTCATGTAACAAGCAACCATGAGAGGAAACTTTCAGCATAAAGTTTAGCATAAAACACTGATATCAAAGAAAGAAATATCCTTTCTTTCATTTTTTCACAAAGGTCTTATAATTACTCAGATGGAATGTGATCAGTAAGAATTTCATTTACTCTGCTTTCTCAAGGAATTTACCTTGAGTAAGTTCTTCTGTTCTTTAATGTTCTTGGATGGTTTTCTTACCTCTTATGTTAGCATTTCTGGGGGACATGATTTAGCAGTAACATGTTGGTCTGGGGCAACGGTTGGATTTGATGATCTTAGAGGTCTTTCCCAAACTTAGCAATTCTATGATTTTTCCCCAATGGACACTTCAGTTCCTCGCCCAGCACAAGCTGTTTCACACTCTCCATGCACCTCCTCAACTGACTGAAACAAAGGCTGTAAATTCTTCAGGCAGGACATTTAAAATGCTGCAGTGCCCATACTCAGTACAGCACAACTGTTCCAGTGGGTCCTCAGTAAATGGGAGCACAGGGTCAAGAATCCAAGGATATGAGGTATCCCAGCAGCAATTCCCAAATTATGTGAGAAGAGAGAAGAGAAACAGAGAACTCCATGCCATGGGGGCACATAGACAGGTCTAGTAGTAAGCAGCAGCAGCCAATACCCTCCTACACTCACCGCCAACCTCCGTGTGCTTCCATGCTGCAGAAGGGAGTTTAAGCCAGGCTTCTGCTGCTTCAAGAAGGCCACACTGTCCTCTTTGGGAATAGCACAGCTTTGTCTTTTCACTCACACATGGCCCTTAGCAGGTGAAAGCCTGCCAACTAGCTGTGTTACAGCTGTAGGGCAGACAGGGAAAACAAGAGTTCCCGCATGCTAAGAGACTGTGGCTGCTTTCTCTTGCAGGGAAGAAGAACCTTGAGAGATTGGAGAGATGGGTAAAGTAGTACTGTCACAAATTCAACAGAGAGAAATGCAGGGTCCTGCCCCTGGTGTGGAATAATCCCACACACCAGTACAGGGGGCTGATCTGCTGGAAAGCAGCTCTGCAGAGAGGGACCAAGAGTCCTGGGGGATTAAAAGCTGTCCAAGAGCCGCCAGTGTGTCCTTGGGACCTGGGGAGCATTAGGAAGAGCAGTGCCAGAAGTTCAAAGGAGGTGACCCTGCCCCTCTGCTCAACCTTAGTGAGGCAGCATCTGGAGTGCTGTGTCCAGTTCTGGGATCCTCAGGATAAGAGAGACATGGGGCTTCTGGAGTGGGTTCAGTAGGAGCGACAAAGATGACTGGGGGACTGGAGTATCTCTCTTAAGGAAAAATTGCAAAGGTTGGGCCTGTTCAGCCTCAGGAAGGGACAACTGAGAGAGGACCCCATCAGTGTCTGTGACTATCAGAAGAGAGGGTGTCTAGAGGACGGAGCCAGGCTCTGCTCAGTGGTGACAAACAGTAGGACAAGAGGCAATGGGCAGAAACTGATGCACAGGAAATTCCACCTCAATTTGAGGAAGAGCTTCTTTACTGTGCAGGTGACTGAGCACTAGAACAGAATGCCCAGAGAAGTATGAAAATATCCCTCACTGGAGATATTCAAGAACCATCTGGATACCAATCCTGTGCCCTGTGCCCTAGGATGAGCCTGCTCGAGTAGGGAGGTTGGCTAGATAGTCCACTGTGGTCCCTTTCAAACTGGCTCAGTCTGGGATTTTTTACTTCAAAAGATTGCTGTTTGAGAGCATCTTTTAGAAGAATCACCTGGGCTTTCACAGGGGGCTGGCAGACCAATTGTTCCTGTAAGGTGGTGACAGGGAATTTCTAACCAGACTGACAAAACTACTCTCATAACTCTTTATTCTTCTACCATGTTCACAGAAATTCTGGTTTTATTTCATGAAAAATAGTATTGTTCTTACAGAATAAGTGTTAGGGGGTTTATAGGATTTCGCAATACTTGATTATAAGATATGTTAATAAATAATGAGAGGAAATTTAAGCCAGCAAAATTTGAAAATTGCAAAACTGCATGGACATAGTTGGAAGATACTCAATCATTAACACTGCAGGAGTAGCACAAAGTAAAATACATTGCATAATCTCAACATTTTGTTAGCTCAAAGCAAATATCGCACAAGTATGCAGCAATTAAAAAAAACCCATATAAATCTTGGCTAATACAGCTTCTGAATAGATAATTCATATATTGTCTGACTTGATGTGATGACCGCTGTAGTTCTCTATTTATACATAGTTGTCTAGAACACTTTAAGGAAGAAGGGTGGGTGGTGAAATTACCTTTATTTAGTCATACTGATTTCTACACGATCTTCAAGATACTCACACCTCATTAAGTTGAGAACAAAAAAGCTCATTATGTGGTGAAAACTTAGTTTAGAGACTTTGGAATTATTTTCTTCATATTTTCAATTCATGTGAATGTGATAAACACTGTTCACTAAAGGTGCAGCATTAAAGCTCTCACAGATGGACTCATGCTAGTAATATAGCATAAGAAACTGGCCAGAATACACAAAAATAAACTGAAAAACCTTTTAAATTTGAGCAATCTAATAAATAGCTCTTTTTAAAAGAAGTAGCATATGTATATTAAAAAATGTATCTATGTCAATGTCAATGTCAATATCAATATCAATGCCACACAGGTTTTAATGACACTTTTTTCAAATATGTCCGTGTCCACTTCTCCAAAATTACGGCTCTCTCCTCATTCCTATAGTTCCCCCAAAAACTTGAATCTGTCTTTTTTCATTAATTGACTGAATTCAGATTACAGAGTTTACAGGGACTAACTCTCCCTGTTGTAGATATAACTCCTTCTGTCTAAACAAAGTGGGTCTTATTGGTTTCCCTTTTCAATACATGAGTGCAGAAAGGAGGGAAGGTTATATGTAGCAGAGCATGTCTGAATGTCACTGTACTACTGATGACACAGGTGTCAGCTTCTCCCCTCTGCTTCAAACAAAGCACAGCAACATCACATGGTGAAACTGCACCATTATTAATTTTCCCCCCTCTCTGAAAATCTTCTTTGGTAGGTTAAACATCTGAAAGTTCAAGTTTGACCGATGTTTTGTTTTATAAAATAAGGATTCATTGATTCATTGAAATACTGCTTGAGAGAATGAATCTCTCATCTCCTCAATAAAACTCCTTTACAAATTTCTGTAATTCATATAAAATGTTGAATAAAAACTGGAACTTGTTTCTATTTATCATTGTCAGTTTCGGAAGGTTGGCCATAAAGAGTCTCTTCATCTTATCAAGGATGTTGACAAACCCCACTCAAGTAAAGAGTTGAGAAATATAAAATGTAAGAAGATTGTAATGCAAAGTACTGAGATGAGCAAGATATTCCATACTAGGGAAAAAAAATGGGTTTTGTCATTTGTCATTTGTCATTTTCTATAAAGGTAAGGACAGAGAGGCATCATCCATACCTGTGAGGCAGGACAGAATCAGTCAGGACTGGGGCAGGACATGTGAGTACTTGAGGCAATGTTCCAGCTGTGGGAATGAATGTCAACTGCTTCCTGTAGCAGAGAAAATGGGTGTATGAGGCTTGACCAAGATGCTGAATATCTTCAGGCCCCAGAAATATGTGCTGACACTGAATTCTGCAGCAATAAAATCAGTAAGCAGAGAGGCAGACAAAATATCTAGATCCACTCATTTTCTTCTCCTATAGGTATGGAAAGGAACAGAGTAATGCTACAGATGTGGAAACCAGGGACCTTTGTGCTGAAAGGAACAGAGTAATGCTTAGTGGTATAAAAGTAGTGTAAGATGAGAAAAATGTGAAATGAGAATGCCAAAATTCCCTACATTCCCTTTAACAGGAGCTGGCTTTAGAAGAAGGAAGCAAGCCAACTGCCTGGGAAAAAAAAAAAAAAAAAGTGAGATTTCTTAAAGATAAAATTAAGCAGCAATACATGTTGTCCAACATGCATGTTAAAGGAAGATGTACTTTGCCCTGGGGGAGGAGGGGCAGCAGAGATATACACTGCAGTCTTACTTTGTCTTAATTTTTTACCCTTAAGATGTTTTCTCACTCTTCTAAGAGGTATAACTAGTAGAAGTTAGAACTCTCTCCCAGCGAAGGATGGACCAGTCTAAACACTATCTAATTTTTTTCTTTTGTTCAGTACTGTCATGTGCTTCATGTGACCAGCTCGTCTTGTACCTTCACTGCATTTGGAAAAAGTGTTGTGCGTTGGAACTACTCTACTGCACTTTTCTTCAGTATAGTTTGGCTTCTACTTTTTTTTTTTAAAGGATAAAATAAATCTTCTCTCCCTGACTGGCTATTAGAGGGCTGAATGTTTTTCAAAAGGAAAAGTTGAAATAACAGTGGTAATGACAGAGTGATATAGAATGTGGGAGAAAGTTTATTTTGGTATGCAAAAGTGGGCCATAGAATTACAAGTTACAGGGATTAAAAATGATTTTACCAAAAATGGTTTCTCTTTGCCAGCAGATAATATAAGCTAGAGGTTTCTTTTAACTGTCACTCCAGTTAAATCTAATGTGCATGTTTCTATCATTTTTGTGTTTATTCTGCCTCTTACTCTTTCTTCAATTCCTCCTTCTCTCACTTTCTCTGATTTCTGCCTTCTCTTGGCTTTCTGCTGCATGCGTGCTTCATTCTCATCCTGTTTTGCTGATCAAATCCTGCAGTCATTTCCCTACTTCTTACTTCTCCTTGCTCATATTGATTCATTTTTTATTGAAAATCTATCAGCAATTTCACCTATGTACAAACAGCTCCCAAACATTTTTTAATGTCTTCCTCAAATTCTAATCCCTATAGCCAGTCAGATTTATATATTTTATTTTGCCTTTAAAATCACCTTCTGGTTCAGAGATTAGGTGAGAGAAATCACGGAAACAAATCAATAGAATCTTATTTTCTCTTCTTTAGAATGTATAGAGTCCAGGAGCACAGCTCACATGTATGCAGATCTTAAACTTCTGAAATATAAAGGGAAGGTACTTGCTGAAGGAAGTGGTAGGTGAGATTTTTTAACATATCTGAGCATGCCCATGTGCAGTCTCAGAACCAATATAAAAGTATGAACAATAAGATTCCTTCTACTAAGTGAGGTAGTTTCTCTTCTCAAAAGATTCACCACTCAAAAAGATATTTTCATCTTGAGGAAGGAGCAGGAAACAAGTTACAAAAAAATCTGATCTGAAGGTTGTTTGGTAGAGCTTTGTCTGTTTAATTTTCAATGGACCATGTAAAGAATGAAACCAGCCAGATGCTAGGAACTCTTACCCCTTTACATGTGTAAGTTATTTTTCCAACTGTATTTCCTGACACTTTCTTAATGAAAGTGCTTTTTTGCAAACTAATACTGCCATTGTGTCATTCACTGTACCTACAGGCAGGTTACCTCCTAATTCAAAGTGAAATGACTGATACAAAACTGATTTTTTAAGCCAAAGAATTTATCATCCCATGTTTATGACTAGAAGGAAGAGTAAGAGCACAAAATATACAGCAATTTCACGAATATAAGCCGCACCTTTTTCATTGAAGAATCCAGCCTACCCCAGTAGTGCGGTTTATATTTGGGTGCGGCTTATCTATGGACAAATCCCGTGGTCTTCCCAGCTACCCAGAAGTGCGGCTTATATTCAGGTGCAGCTTTTAATTGTGAAATTACTGTAATTTGGTTTGGATGTCATCTCTTCTAGCATGCCTTTGTCTCACAAAGTTTAGTAAAGAGCAGCTGTTTCCTTCTTCATTTCCCCTAACATAATAGTTTCCTCAGGGTATGGACTCCTTGACTTTTTGTACAGTATAATTTTTAAAAACTTTGATTCTGTCTAATGATTAATTCTGATGGACAGTGGTTGGTTTTGCTGTTGGACATAAACTGGCAAATTTTTCACCTTCTTCAAAATGTCTGGTGTGCCAGCGTTAATGCCAGCAGGAAAATTAAACTCCAAATCAGCCACTTCCCTCCCCCTACCCCTTCTAGTAGGGGAGGGACAAAAAGGAGTGACTATGGGTTGGGATAAGTGTTTACTTAGTATAAGCACAAAGCAATGGAATAAGAGCAAGGAAGAAGATTCAGAGTGTTAGAGACTGTGAAAAGGGTGCTTTGTGACTACACAGGAGCAAGATGGCCTTGCTCTGGATATCCCCAGCTATCATTAGTGTTTTCTAGCGAAATTTGGGCCTTCTCCATGTATGTTCTGTCTTTTTATCAGCTTTCACAGACCACAGCCGTGGTGGCATGACATGATGGGAAAGAGAGAAATCCACGGTGCTGCTGGCACCACACACACTGCTGGGCAGAGCTGAACCAACTTCTGCTGGAGTCACTGGCAAACTTTTCTACCTGGGATAGTGCCAGATCAGATCTATGCAGCTGAGCTTAATTGAAAGTCATTTAATTTAAAGGATGGGGTAGAACAAGAATGAACACCTCTGGTTATTAAAGCATCTGCACAAACAGAAGAAAACTCAGCTGGTGCTATAAATCAATTGGCAAATAATGAGAATTTGTGTTTTAACTGCAGGAAAACCAAAATCATCCTGTTGCAATAGCTGTTTTAAGAACAGCACTGATAGCACTTGCACTTAGATTTTCTGATGGCACATTCTTTTCTATATAAACTCTCTTCCTGTACCTGCAGCTTCCACAAACCTAGGTGTCAAGGCTAGGAGTGGAACAAGCCTCAGTGCTTTCAGTGTACAGCTAATGGATAGGTAGAGATAGGCAGAACTATTTTCTTTGGGTTTATCAGGCCATGCTTTCATTTGGCATCATTTACAGAAGTGTTTCCCAAAGTGTAGCTTGCAGAACACTCACTGGTGGTCCATGAAGAATTAACTCATCACACAATGCACATTTTACTGCCTTTTTTTTCCTCCCTTCTCCTTTCTAACAAGACAGATAAATCCAGATTGATTGCTTTGCTAGCACTCCTTCTCAGGGCAAGAAAATGCTGTACTACTTGCTGGGATGTTGCAGGTTTCTGAATGCATTGGTTTAAAAAAGTTTATCAGTCCTTCCACTGGCATCTCCTGAAAGCTAACAGCTGGCCCTCCTTAGCTATCTGGCAGGCACCTGGTGCACAGCAATAAGAAATTATAATACTTGTGTTCTTTTTTTAAAACATGACAAGGAGGCAATACAAAAACAAATCACAGTAATGCACAATTATTCCAGCCTTGGTTTATGCACAGTCAGCATGCTGAGATATTCCAAGCCAACAGGATTTTTTTCCTTGCTTTTAAAGAAAGATTTATTCATAGGGGTGAAGAGGGCAAATTCCCAACATTTCAGCCCTCAGCTGGCTTTTGTCAAGGGTTTCTTATGCACACACATGGTGAAGCTTGGCTAAGGTGCAGGGGAAAAAGTTATGAAGCAAATTCTATGGATTAATATATACTCTTTGTAGTAATCTTAAGGTTTGCCAAACTTTTCATGGATGAGGAATGTGAAAGCTTAGGAATATGTGCAGATCCAAATATACTTTTACATGCACAGATAAATAGCATAGTCTTTGTTTTTCTACCATGACTTTACTGTTGTATTATCTTACTTTGCCATTAATCCCACTACATGAAGTCAGTAACCCTTTCAACTACACAGCTGGAATAGAAGTAGCAAAATCTGGCCTTCTGTAACCCTAGCACTATGGAACTAACATCCCTCCCTCTGCCATCCTATCTGTAGGATGAGATCCATGCTTATCAGATGAAGCTCTCCTTCACTTCAAATTTTGAAAATACCCAAGAGAGCATACTCATGATGTTTAAAAATCATTTGGATTTATGTCTACTTCCTCTTTTTTTTATTATTTTTTTCTGCATTAAATATTTTTTCTGCATGAAATAACACACACTTCAGAGTTGTCTTCTACCTAGTGACTCTGGGGACTTGCCCAGCCTATGCAAGGTTTAGAGATTAAGTGATACCCCTAGGCTCAGGTAAGACATAGGCGATTCCACAGCAGGTGGTGGATTCTAGTCTGTGTTCCTTGAAATGATGCATTTTACATTCTATCTTTAAAAATAAATGCATAATGTTAGACACTTTGCGTTGTGTAGTGTTAGACATTTTGCATGCCAAAATCACTGTCTACAGCAGCCACAGTCCTGAGAGCGGGGGCTGAGATTTGTGACTCTTCTTGTTGCTTATCCAAACCACCACTTTTTTTTCCCCTTGGGCCTCTAACATGACTCTTGCACACCTGGCTGTGCAGCTGTAGATCCTTGCCAATGATTTTTGACAATGCTCTTCTGTACTTATAGAAAGCTTTATTTGGGAGTCTACAGAAGGTGTGATAAAGGGCTTGAATCCCCTCTGGACAAGGATGAAAGTAACTCTGACAGTCTTACTTCTAGTAAGGGTTATCTAAAAAATAATAGACAGTGTGTAAAAAAACCTAAACATTTATATAAGCAGCACTTTCTGCCAAGACTTCAGCCTTTTCTTCCTAGCAGCAAAAGGAACACTCCACGCTCTGTACCTCTTCTGACCCCTCTGCTTCTTCCTAGGAAGAAGGCTCTAGCCCTCAATACTTGGGATGTCAAAATTTAGTTTTCCTTTTACCATTGAAAACAGGTGAACATGCTCTGCTTCTATGCAAAGTCATCTCTATTAGGACTTTGTTAATAGAGAGAAAGAATTATTAGTCACTTTCTTAGATACAGATACTTATATTCTGTCTAAGCAGCTCTTTAAATAAACAAGTTACTCTCTAGAATTTTGCCATTTTTACCCAGATGTTCTAGCACATGGTGCATGGACTATTGTTTCAGTACCTCTCAGTCTTTGTGAAGAAGTATGAGATTTTTATTAATACAATAGTGAGAAATTTTGAAAATATGTATCGTATAAACAGCATTCTGAATGACTAGTTAAAACTAATTTACTACATATTGTCTTGAAAGCACACAATTTATATGCAAATAGAGAGCAAAACGTGTCCTGTGCTTTTAAAAACCAGTATTTTCTGATTGGCAGACTCCAAGGACTGTTTTAACATTGAAAAGGACATACCATAATATTAGTTAAAGTAGACTAAAATATTTTAAAGTCATACTTAAAATGTAATTGGAGAAAATTTGTTGAATAAATAGAATACAATTGTAGGAATTTAGAGTAGAAACTAATTTCTAATGTCATTTGGTTTACAGTAAATAAACAGCATTGTTGACCTTAAGAAAATAAGGGCCCTTAAAGAAGTTAATTTTTTACCCAAGTCAAATATTTATTTACATTATCTTTTTCAGATTAAGGACTTTTATTGGTTCTGTTTCTTCTGTAAATGCAGCTGTCAGAAATGAAAGTAATAAAGTGAGTTCAACAGTATGACATCTTCAATGCACAAAAGCAGCGTGTGCTAAAGTAGAAATTTTGAAAGACTCTGAGTTAAAATTATCTTTTCCATTTGCATAGTTTCATTCTGCTGGAGTTTTACTCCTGATGTATTTTCTCCTTTTTCTAATCCTGCCTATGTATCTGTGTAGCACTACATGCTCCTAAATGGCATCATTGCAGAGGAGAATTCCTTAGAAGGTATCTGGGCCTCTGTGAAAAAGTTATTCAGCATCCATTGATGCTAGGATACTAGCTTAGGAGAAGAAAAAGAGAAAATAAATCAGATAACATGGTCTCCCGCAAGAAGCAGGGAGAAAGTTATGCAATAATATCAGCAAGGTTCAATAATATCAGCAGGCACAGAGCATGAGCTTTAAGATGACACAAAAGAGCTATGATGTTTCAGGGCAAATTGGTAACCCAGTTGTGAGAGTGGGGAATTGACTGCCTCAAAAGCCGTATTGGTCACCATAAACCTCTGGAAAACATGTGAAGAAGAGAGTGGCATAAAGATAAAAATAAATTAAAATACCTTTTATGGAGGAATAAAAAGCTGAAAAGGGCCAACTACATTAAAAACTTATATATCAACGATTACAGACCATAGTTAAAACATTTTCTTGTCATGGAAAGATAATAAATGGATAGAAATAGAAGGAATGATAATTTTAAAAAATTAGCTTCCTTATTTCCTGAAACGTTCCTCACATTTTTCTCAGAGGACCTACAAGTAACAGAAGAGGAGTGGATACAATTCAGGTTGAGTTTACTTCCACAGTACAGTCAAGGAGTTACCTGCGTGGGTGACTAAATAAAGGCACTTATAGGAACTTCATTGAAAGCTGAAAAAAGAGTGTCTTTTTTTATTTTTCGTTAGAAGTATGTAATCCCATTGGTCTTATGAAGAAAGTTCATGCTTTAGAAAGAAAAGAAGCTAAGCGAGTAAGGAATTTGACACTTCCAAAGAGGGGAGGATCTCTCACTGCTCTGCATTCTCCAGTCAGGTTGTTCCAGCAATAAAACAGATGCTTCCCACCTATGACTCCTGAGTTGCTGTAGGAATTACATTTAGACCTTTAGCTGCAGCTTTGTCATACAAACAACAAGGCTACTTTTGTGTGATAGTTTCATGACATGGCTTATGGAAGGCAGTGAAACAGACACTGGAGAAGGAAATGTCACAATGTCATCATGAAGTCCAGCTATGGGGCCCATGTAGACTTGTTTAGCAAGGAAATAAAAGAATTCCAGGAGTGTCAAAGACATTTTTCTGTTCCTGAATCACTCTTGGAGCATTCCTTGCCCTCAGCCCACTGATCTATACTATTCCCAGGCACTGGATTTTGGTATACAGCTCCAGGTGACTACACTGGGGTTAGAGTAATGGATAAAACAGACACACTCACTTAAAACCAGTGTGCTTATTCTTGCTTTTGGACATACCCAAAATAATCAAACAGATATGCAGAAGAGGAATATTTTCCACTACCTGTGATGGGAAAAATCCTTCAGGAGATGGCTAATGACAAACATTTTTCCGTGCCTGATATATCAGCAGGATTCTGGCATTGCCCATAGGAAAAAACCCCACATGTCTGTGCACATTCAACACACCCATAGGAAGACACTGTTTTTTTGCAGACTGCCATCACAGTTATGCTTGGCACATATGTTTTTCATTGGAAAATAGAAAATATTGGTGGTATACAGAACATTAAACAGTACACTTTCTACTGGGAGGAGAATGAGATGAGAATGACTACAAGATTATGCTGCTATGGGAAAAGCTAGAGATTTTAGGTGAAGCCCAAAAAAGTAAAAAGCACTTCTTTGTAATGAAAATAGCAAATATGAGAAGTTTAACTGGCAATCTTTGCAGGTAGATCACAGTAAGTATGAAGAATTTATCAACACATCTGATCTTGCAAACAAGCAGGAAATACATAGACTCTTTGAAGAACGATGCAGAAAAATGAGGCCAAAATAAAATCCAACTTGAAGGAGCCAGCCAAGGGTCCTACAGTGCTCAAACAAACATAGAGATATTAAATGTTTACAGAACACAGAATTATTTAAATAATGCAAATTATTTATTCACCTTTGACAAGTATATTAGCCCATTCCTCTGTGTTCTGTTCTATGTATGATCAAGTGTAGACTCAGCTGCCATGGCTGCTAATGAAAGTGAATTAAAGAGGAGACTTCAGATGTTACCTGGCTGAAAAAATCTCCTGTCATTATTCAGGGTCCTTGTTGGCTGGAAACACCATCACCTCAGCACTGCCAATGTCTACAAAAAAACTGTAAAACAGCACTCCAAGGCTGTAGCTGGAGATGTATGGACCGCAAATTGGCCAAAACCTCAGAGTTTTTCAGCTTACAGACATATTTTCAAACTTTTTTTTGACAAAAAAGTGAGATGGAGCCAGTCCAGTTCTAGATTTCACAGACAAAATCAAATAAACCTGTCCTGTTTCAGATGAAAAGAGGATTCAAAATGATGGAGTTAAAGCTCAGGATGAAATCCCACAGAAAACAAAAAAAGCTATAAGGACTGCCAAGTTGAGAAAACACACTCTCAATTGCTATTATCTGTTAAGAAGTTTTTATGTTGTTTTCCAATACATGTTTTCATGATGTTTCTGTAAAGGCCTGTCATATGTGTAAGGAATGCAACTACTACAATGTTCCTCCAGTGAAACACAAGGCAATATGTTGCATTCCACTGACCTGGTGTCAAAGTCACTGGGGATTTGGAGAATTAGAGATTAAGGCAAAACTTTTTGTAACTGGGCTCTCAGGCACTGCATGATTGCATGAGAAGGGAGTTGGTTGCATATGGCTATGGTGCCACATGGACTAACTGTAGATATATGTGGCTATTATATTATATAGGGTTATGGAAAAGTACTCTGTTGGCATGGTAGACACTTTCTCAAAAAAATTAGGAAAACACAGTTTTCTAGTTTACATGAGAGGTTCTCAGCCTGGCCATGACCACTATGGAATGACATGAGGTGCACCAAACCATGGCACCAGAATGAAATGTGGACTCAATGCCTCCTGGCAAGGGTGTTGTAATTTCTCCTGCTGTAATCACAGCTTAGAGCAGCTCATTACATCTGAACTGTGAATGCCAAAACTGCTTTCAAACTCCCACACTCCATCTCCATCTTGGTGTGTGAGCTACCTACACATCAGCTTCTCCATGTTTTGGTTCCTCTTGGACAAAAATCAAGGTGTGAAGGCCAGATGGAAACCATGTTTAGAAAACTGGATAACTGAGACATGACATTCAGTTATCAGTTCTGTTTCATTCTCAGATCCAGATAAAAGGATAATACAGAGAAAATGAAAAATACTTTAGAGGATTGATGTGTCTTAGCATTGGCTTTCCAAAAACTGCAAACCAATTCATAGATCATGAGAAAGAAGGGAGAGGCAAGATAGAGAGAAAAAGAAATAAGTCTGTTGTGAAATAAGAAATTAGGCAAAATCATGTTCTTTTTGTCATGGTCCAAACAATACTGGGCTCAGATGAGGTCGAGACTAGCAACAACTCTGAATATTGTTGCTGAGATACCAGCATTTGACATAATCTCATTATAATTCCCCAGAGACTGCCAACAGCTTGTGCTGTTATTCAGTTGTTCATAATATTAATCTCAAATTTCTTTAAACTTCTACATCAGAAACAGGTGTTAGGAAAATCATAAAATGTCATTACACAAAAAAAATAGTATTCTAGGGAAAATGCATATCTGCTCTTCCTTCTGTTCTTTCCTATGTTCTGTAAGATTGCGTTCCTCTTAGCTGAATGTCTAAATGATATAAAAAATAACTTCATGTCAAGCTGAATTTTAAGAAAAGTAGTTTTTTTGTGTGCAGCTTGTGATGGATGAACCAAGGATTTACACACTGAGTTTGAATAGCTTTGTGATGCTAAATCTAAGCATTTTAAAAAGGCCTTTTCTTCCTCCTATTTTCCCTTGTTCTCATGACACAGGTTCCTTTTTATTTTAAAAATTTCTGGGTTTTGCTTTCAAATGCAGCTTTTACCACTTTGGTACAACCTTGGAAGGACAAATAATCATTCAGGAACAAAGAACTACTCTTTTTCTGACTGTAGCGTGGTTCTTTCCAATTGACCATTATTCCTCTGTGATTTTTCTGTGGATATCTCTTTGGTCAGTTCAGATTTTTCTTCTTGGCCAGAGGCACATAAGAAAACATAGCCTGAACACTAATTGCTAATTCTGATGAAGAGTTCCATCTCTCAACACTAAGAGACAGGCTTCTGTCCATATGGAGGGATGCATCAAGACAGATTTCAAGTACATAATGGAGCTCCGGTGTAAAGCATATGCACTTACATAAATATATTCAAACGGAATTAAAATTCAGTTTAGATTTATCCTTTACTGTCGCCCTGAAAACTTGTCTCCTTCAGGATAAAAATGGCAAAAAAGAAACAACAAGAAATGTCTCAAAAGAACATAAATTGTAAATACTGATAATTTTTCTTTTTTATTTAAATGCATAGATGTTACAAAATAGATCAAAACGATGTACAGTTTCATAGCATTAGAAGTTGGAACACGGATACAAATTTATATCTCAGGAATAACATATATATATAGAGCATGGTATGACAACACAAAAGAAATGATACATTGGTAAGTTCACTGCAACATGTGTTAGACAACAAGCTTTCTACTCCAAAAAACCAGATACAACCTCATCCACACAATTATCAAAAAACCTAAACAATTAAAAATGAAAATATATAATGAGAGGGGGAAAAGAGAATTTCACTCTATAAACACTGAACTTTTTTTGACATGAGTTCAGATAATAAAGCATAGAATACACTTATTTTCCAATCCCCAGGATCTTTAAGCCTCAGAAAACTCTTTCCTTGTTGCATATGGAAAATAGCATCTGTAGATGGTTTGCTTCTTAAATGAACCCTGCCTTTAAGCACCATTTCAATTACGTTAGAGCTCCCTATATGAAACAAAGCTGTTTAACTCCTAAGAGCTATTCATTCCAATATTACCATTCACTCTTAAGGAAGAATTTTATTACTTTAAACGTCACATCTGAGATACTTCCCGACTTACAGGATGGTCTATTGAGGCTGTAGTGAGTTAGCAGCATGATGAATAGCCAGCAATTTGAATGTTGTTGTGAGCTAAACATATAACCTGAGAGATATTCCCTCTCTTTCCTGCTGGCCCAAATAAGCTTAAATATAATTTATATGCATTTTCAGTATGAGGGATTTTAAAGAATTTACAGTCTTATTACCCAACAATAACATGACAAAATCTTCTTCCACTCTGAATTTTGTCTTTTGGTAGAAGGAGATAGTGAATTGCAACCATTTCAGTCTGGATTTTTCACAGATCACACCCAGAGGAACTGTAGAATGTGAACAACAATCAAAACTTTCTATCTGTTCCACTAACTTGTGTGAATTTAAAAATGCATTGCCTTTAATAGTTTTCCAACAGAAAATAATTCTACCCTGAGGGAAAGTTGGGAAACGAAGGCTAAGCACAAAGAAAGTATTGAAATTACTGAAAGAAATTGAAATAGTAATCAATTTTATGTATCATTTATTGAATTAACCAGATAGGCTGCTGCCCATCTGTTGAATTAATCAGATGGGTAATTGCTAATTTTTCTTAATGTTTTCAACTATTTTCTATTGAAAAACGCAGTTTGAGAAGGTTATTGCTATTTCAGGCTTCTACTGATAGAATTTTGACATTCTTCTTGCAAATTTAAACAAGATTTGTGCACTTTGAGACCACCAGACCAATTATGTATGAACTGAGAACTAGAGCACAGAAATTTTCAATTCTGTAGTTTTAAAAAGTCCCCCAAAAACTTTTTGTGCTTGGATTCCAAGATAGTCTCATTCTAGAATAGGAAAGCAAGAGTTTTGTCTTGAAAACTTAGCAGTAATGGGCAGATTGCAACAGTAATTTGGGCCTTTAAAATTTTTATTAGGGATCATCATAATTTAGTATCTGAGTAATGAGGCTTCCCACACCCTGGTTTTTAAGAACTACCTCTGACTTAAAACTTCTAAAAATTCTCCTGACATGTGAATAACTCTGTTTTACCTCATACTCATAAAACTCTGTATGTTAGGTAGTCACCAGATTATAAAACTGTAATTGGGCTCTGTACTTACAAATTAGGTAAAACTAAGAAATGGAAGAGTTCTGCACTGCGTCTCTCTTCTCAAAGGAGACAAAGTCATGTGTCTCTAAAATCATGGCCGAAAACTCTAGATTTGCATTTGTTTTGAAAAAATCCTAAAACATCCTGGATTCCTATGTAATGAGTAGGGGCACTCTTAACCACAAGAGGGCATCCATGCTTGCAACCTGATCCTCAGAGAGCATGTATAAACAGGTATAATATACATATATATGTGAATAAACACATATATCTACCTACCTATCCACCTACCTACAAATATAGACATGGACATAGACAGAAATACATTTCTTTCCATGCAATCACAGTACTTTTGCTCTGAGAGTTTCATCTTTCAAAGTCCCATGGTATTTCCCAGTATTAATAGGGGATGGCATATGAAGTCTAATTTTGCTGTTCACAAAGCTCTCGTGGAATCCAATCTTTCATTCCTGAAGAAGTTATATTAAAACTCTGCCTTTTTTCACTGAGACTTGATCAAACTCACCTCAAATTCAGAGGGAAACAAACTGATCTCAAAGAATAGATCCCAAGGATAAGTGTGCAAGGTCAAGCCCAGATTTTCTGAAGTCATTTATTTTTCAGAGAGATGATCTGGAATCACTAAAACTTGCTCAGCATCAATCTGAAGTCATGACTCTCAGAGGTCTTACTCTCCCCATAATTTGTTCCACAGGCACTTGCCTGTTGTGAGGAGGGGAGGGTACTGTTTGTTTTGGTTTTGAACTGGAATACATTTTCCTCTCCTCTCACATAAAACTCTTATTAGAGCCTGAAACAACCATAAAAAGGAACACTGAAAGCAAATCTGACCTAGTGGTAAGTTATATGTTTATCTGAAAAAGATCTCACAAACACTGGAGTGTATATGGTAATATTTCCACAAAAAATAATCTTTAACTTCAGCACCAGAACTCAGAGGTTAGCACCAAAAGGTATCAATTGCTATCCATTACCTTAGATGTTTAAATGAGGCACAAATTCACAAGCAGATATTATTATAAACAGCTGCACTCAATAATTAATTATATCAATTTTGTTATATCATTTTTTACTCTAATGCCTCTCACAGTATTTTGACAAAAAATAATTTTTGCCTTATTTTAGCTTACGCATACTTTTACAATTTTATATTTAGAACAGAAGTCTGAGCTAATTTCTCTGTCTTTAAAGGCACACCCCTCTGCTGAGAAGAAATTAGTATTTCAAGGCCATCAGAATAGCAACTGGAGGTGGTTTGCCTCAGCATGGCCTCCAACCCATCAAGCTCAGCATGTATTAGAGCTGCCAAAGACATCTGAAGTCTTCTGCACATTTCAGCCCTTTTTTTGTAGCAGCACTTGGTGTCAGGTAGTCAGTCAGGAAGCACTGGCACTGGCAATCAAAATAGAGCTTTACTGGCATTGTCATTACCTGGCCCAAGAGCAAAAAGGTAACAGAAATTGGGGCAGTTCAAACAGGCAACACAGAAAGGCCTTCAATTTCATGTGGCAATCAAATATCTGATGATCTGCAATCCTCTCTGTTTAATGAAAAATATTCAGGTAATGCTTGAGTGCTTGTAGCTGGTTTTATCAGGAGCTGCTCGTATGAAATAGCTTATTTCCAGATCATATTTTGCTGCTGTCAATTACAGTGTCATTACAATAGTTAATCCCTAGCACCATTATGGGATGTTGTGAAAAAACCTGCATTCCTGTTTTTTAAAAACAAAGTTTTCTATATTCACAGAAAACAAAATATTCCACAAAATCAAGGCATTTGTAGCAACTTAAAAAGTAACAGATACGATAACACATATACCCGTGATAATAATTTCAGCTGAATTACAGAATTATAAATTAATTTACAATGTCTAGTCCTGTTTGGAAAGTGTACCATACAACATACAAGTTGCAAGTTTCAAAGTGCATAGTCATTTATTGTCAGACCTGCTGTTGTAGGCTCCATGGCTTAACCTGAACTTTTTCTTATGCTCTGCTTCCTATTTGTATTAAATAAAAATACCGAAAATGGCTAGAAGCTCTATTTTAACTGTGCTGTCTTTACCTCTCTAGAAGATTTCTTATGTAGAACCAAAATGCATTTTTCACCTGCATCTTTGTCAAAAACTGTGCTGGCTGAGGGGGTAGTGACCCACCAAGTAGTTTTGTCTCACTCTTTTATTTCAGTGTGTACATAGATAATGCAAAGAGGTTGTCCTTCACTCCCAAAACAGGACTGGCTTTTACTCTGCCGAAGTATTTGACTGACTGAACACTGTTCAAGTCCAAACTCCTTTGAAAACAAAAGGAAAAATGTTTATGTTGTACCTGTTAGGATAAAAGTTAGCAGAACATTACAAAGAGTTATCCTTTTACGACATAAACACATCTAAAGGCAATATGCCTGTCTAGTTCTTGTCCTGTCAGGTGCACAAGTGTCACTAACCAGAAATATTGAAGAGCTATAGATCACCTGCTGACGTTCTCTGAGGGATCAGAGTATGGATGGATACAGAGAGGCTGCTACATTTCATACACTATACAGCCTGCTCCACATATCTTGCTGGAGAAAAAGAATAACTAATGTGAAAAATTCAAAGTCTCATCTTTCTTTTTATATCACCAGCATGTTAATTCATATTCTGGTGACAGTCTCAAATACCCTAAAAAGACTGAAATAGTGACTCAAAGATACATACAGATGTAGCTCTAGACAAATTATCCTCTGTAGTTCTACTTGCTCTACTCAGTATTGCTTTTCAAAGTTCATAAATTTCAGAGGTCTAAATGTAGCAGTGCAAGCAGACTAAACACTTATATTTAAAGTGGAGCACATTCTGCCCTGTAACATAAAGCCAAAATTTGAGGCTATTTCAATGATCTAGTAATAGTGGCAGACATTCATTCTCTTCCTTTTAATAATCTGCTTGTCAAGAAAAGTACTTGTATAATATTTCAGTTTTAATGTGTCTATTAGGCACCCATGAGGCATTCAGATTTTGGCAGAAAGTTTTTGGCAGATTTGGTTTTTGATAACGCACAGAGATATTTTCAGGAAACAGTGCAGTATATTTGTAATGGACATTGTCAATTCCTTCAGAAATTTGGAATTTTTGCAACAAATCGATAAGAATTTTAAAGCTCCCTAATGTAATTTATTTAGAAATCTTCCTCCCTATTTTTAGGTCTGTTCTCTCCTGATCCTGAACTGAATTTCAGTCAGAGGGAAAATAGATATCTACTGGAAAACTTATAATGTAAATCACACTATGGATATCATGTATTGATGTATATTCATTTGTAGCAATATATTTCTTCCTATAAAAGAATAAATATACTCCTCCAAAGCACCATTATAGAACAATAACTGTGTTCAGAAATATAGGAAGGTAGAGTCAAGCTGAGCTGTTATACCAGTATTTTCCAAGTGATGTAGCTTTCTATCTAGACAAGACTTCAGGTATGTGAGTTAACAGCCACTGCATCCCAGCCAGTGTGGTTCCTCATTCTCTTTAAAATTCCTGTCTGCACACAGACGTGTGATAGCAGCAGCCAGGTGCTGAACTCTTGAAACACCAGAAATGAATTGATGCTGTGCATGAGGTAGGTAATATCCCGCAGTTTCTCTTGCACATATGTTTTCCTCTGCTCAGTGTCCCATTGACATTGCAGGTGAAAGCACAGGTGTAAACAGGAGGAACCATTGGGAGTGTGAGGACAATTTGTTGCACACTCCATTTTTAAAGCACAGTATTGAAAAATGACCCTTCTCTTTCTAGAGCTATTATTTTTAAAAGGAAGTAAAATTCCATATTCTGATGTGCTTTTCTAATCTTCAGGAAGGTACATTTGCTAAGATAAAAATGAGCTTGCTCTCCTTTAACAAAATGTTAAACTAAAAGAGATAATGTGAATCTTAAATCCCAAAGTGTTAAAACCAAATTATACTGTACTTTGAAAGCTAATTATACAAAAGCATACAAAAAGAAAATATCAGAGTATTATTACAATCTCTCTATATATAATATGTGCAAAATTCAATACACAAGGTTCTTGTTACTCATCTGTGGGTTTTCTTTAAAATAATGTTAACCTTATTTAAACCAGTATAAGTAGTTTGATGTTACTCCTGGGAAACAAAGATTGTCGATACAAGAACCTCCATAGCTTGGAGGACAAGCTGAACATGGAACTCCTACTTTATATGGTGCTTCTCCAATCCAATTCCCCCTGAAAATAAATAAAAAAAAAAGAGAAAGAATGCTTAAGAATTTCAGAGTGGAAAAAACATCATTAACCATGTTTCAAGTGATTAAAGTTAAGGTCTCCACTGATATCCCATAAATACTCTGTTACTGAAAACATGACATTAATTAATTTCTGTAGTTTACTGATAAAAATTGATCTGGCAATTCCCAAAAAAAGAGTATAAAAATGACCATGTGAATCCAGGCCAGTAATATCCATTCCACATCCTTTAGTGGTGAAGTCCCAGTTTTCTTGCTTTTGCTACAAACAAGTGATATTTGATTCTCTGATCCCATGACAGAGTATTTGCACTGGAGGTCTATATTTATGAAAAATAAGAATTGGTGCAAGGTTTTCCTTCAGCACGTTTTTGTCTGGCAAAAAAAAGCTTGTGCTTGAAAGATGAAAAAAACAAACTGAGTGAAACCTTACTCTTAGGTTGCACCACCCTAAGTTCGCATCGTGAAGCTCAGAGGCTGAATTCATGATTAGAGGAAAGGGAAGATAAAAACTATTTGCACCAGTAATATATTAAAAGGAACTTGATTGGGGCATTTCCAGAGGTCCCACAGATGCAAAAGAGGAGAAGGAGGGTTCCTGTCTGGTGAATAGAGGTGTTTCCTAGGGGGAAAAGGGGTACAAAGTCTGGAGGGTGATCATATGAAAGGAGTGATCTCTGAAACATCTAGGAACATCTGAAAAACACATCCAGACTTTTAGGAGTTTATATAAACCACAGACTTCTTAGAGAATCATGTAACACTCATGATGTAGGCAGAAAGTTAAAATTAGATTTTTATTTAAATGTTATGTCTCACAGAGCAGAGAACTTTTCTTTAGTTTGCAAGTGACATGGAATAGCAGTGAGTAATGCAATTATTTATGAAACATTTTGTCATCCCCCACCTCCTGGCCAGTAACTGGATCAAAAGCCCTGGTCTGGGCTGTGCCTTGGAAGAAAGTAGAAATCTCAAATAATTTGTTCATTCCTTCTTCTCTTCCAAATGAGTACAGCAGACTAAGTGCTCAGGAAATATATTTAGTCTGATAACAGATATGGAAATTCAGAGTTTGCTGAAAACTGCTTTCTGCTTCATTTTCTATGCAACACATGGCGCATTTGTGTGACACTGACAGATAATCTGGGGCCTTGCTAAACTGCAATTGTCCTCCTAAACTTTAGGGGGTTTTCACTAATTTCAGAAGCATAAATATTTTTCAGTGTTACAGCATGGCATCAGTGAAAATTACTGGAGTTCTAAATCATAAATCTTCACCAAATTCCAATCCTAATAACGCAGATTGGGGCTGCAATATTCACTCCCTTCCTTTTTAGAGGAGTTTCTGATGTGTTGGTTACTCAGAAGGACAAAGACTTAACTGAGTGGAAAAGAGACTTCTGAGTGTGTGCCCAAATGTCTTTAACTCAACTAAATTGTTTGTAGAAATACAAACTTAGTCTGAGGAAGACCACCCAATATACAGTAATTT
>VRYO01001463.1:30545548-30575002 GCA_009812075.1 Sialia sialis
AGGTGCAGCTTATAATCAGGTGCGGCTTATAATTGTGAAATTACTGTAATTTTTGTGATCTTACAAGAAGTAGATGTGAAAATCATTATTCCACTTCCTGTGACTGAAAGTTCTATTTCAAAAACTCACATAGAAAAAGAACTTACAACTTCAGGCTTTGGTTTTCGGTTCAAGAAGCTGTGGGACTTTTAGACTTAGAAAATATAAAATGTCATTAATTCATTGCTAACTGATACACAAACACTAAATAAGTTTCCAAAAATGGCTAATGTATAAACCCATTTTATTCCTATGTATGAAAATGAGATAAGCATTCCAGAAAGTTTACAATTTTGGGGTTTTTTTCCAAATTAGGACACATAAAAAAATTCTCTTAGAATCTTTGATTTCATCTTGTCCATGTTGTGGAGCTATAAGTCAGATACAGTTTTTGCTGCTTAATATTTTCTCCCTCACATTCATTTCTTCCCATCCTTTTCCAGTAAATATTAAAGACAAAAGGACAGAGAAATCCCCTTGATTTCCAAAGGTGGTTTTTTCCCCCAAGTAAATTTTCTTACAAAATTCTATCTTTTTTTCAGTTGCAAAACCTTTAAAAATTCTTTTACTCATTTAACAGCTAGAGTAATGACATATCCTTGAAAATTCTTTACCACAAATGGACCTGTGCCACCAAGAGTTTATGGAAACCATGCTCAATTAATTATACCCAGGTTCCCATACAGAACTACGTCTTTGTCTAATACACAGTCAGAGAAAGCAGCCACTCACACGGTCTGTGTGGTTTTTGCAACAGTGGCACAAACCAGACTGCAAATTGAAGCTGTCCCAGAGCCACACTTCACTGACTCATTCTGCACCCAAATGTAAGCTTGGGATGATGCCTAGGAAATCCTGAAAGAAAATTAATGTCTGCATTTCAATCTAACAGATCTCTGCAAGTTCTGGGCTACACGGCCACCTATGGGTGTCTATGACCTGTATTTAACAGACCCTAATATGGAAGGCAAGATGAGAGAGATTTGCACACATGGAGCTCAAGCTAATAGATTTGACATGGAAGAAATGCTACAGATCATGCAGCATGGTCATAAGCAAAGGTATCCTGTGGGTACCAAAACATATCACAAAATGAATCACAGAATGGTTTGGGTTGGAAGGAACCTTAAGACAAATTAGTTCCAACCCCATTGCCACAGGCAGGGAACCTCTCACTAGACCAGGCTGCTCAGAGCCCCATCCTGTCTGGTCTTGAATACCTCCAGGATGAAGAGTCCACAACTTTTCTAGGGAAACTCTTCCAGTGCCTCACCACCCTCACAGTAAAGATTTCTTCCTAATGCCTAATCTAAACCTACCTGCCTTAAGCTAAGGCCATTCTCTCTTGTCCTGTCACTACATGCCCTTGTGAAAAATCCCTCTCCGGCTTTCTTGTAAGACCCCTTTAGGTATCAGTAGGTTGACACAAGGTGTCTCTGGAGCCTTCTCTTTTCCAGGCTGAACAGGCATAGCTCTCGCAGCCTGCCTTCATAAAAGAGGTAGAAGATTCTAGCCCTGATCAATCTAGTGGCTGTCCTCTGCAACTGCTCTAACAGGTCCATGTCTTTCTTGTGCTGAGGACCCCAGAAGTGGATGCAGCTCTCCAGATGGAGAGAATCACCTCCTCTCTAGAGGAGGAGAATCACCTGCTGGGCTCATCTCTTTTGCTGCAGCCCAGGGTATGGTTGGCTTTCTGGGCCACAAGCATGCCCTGATAAGTCATATGAGCTTTTCACCTACAAGCACCTCTCCTCAGAGCCATTATCAATTCATTCTTTACCCAGCCTGTACCTGTGCTTGGATTAACCCAATCCAGGTGTGTTTGGTCTTACTGAATTTCATAAGGTTTGCACAGGCCCATCTGTCAGTAAATCAAGAGGCTGATATACAGTGGGAATGCTTACCTGAGGAAGTCTAGTCCACTATACCTATCTATAAAAGAGTGAAGAAATAAGGAATTCAAAGTAAAGTGAAGTCAGCATCAAGAAGGAAGAAAAAAAAAAATAATGATAATAATAGCCGTAACGGAAAACAAGTTTTTCATTTTGTTCCACACACATCAAGATGTTCCTTTTCTTCCTTACACACTGAAGTCATACATCTCTGCATGTTCAGATGGAAAGCTTGAACAAAGGAGCAGCCCACAGAAAAATCACAAAGAGAGGTCATGCTGCAGAAAAAGGAGTAAGCAGTCCTGTGAGAGGACCAAAACATACACAAAGTATAAAAGTAAACAAAAATGAAAGAGAGCAACTCACTTTGGGGCATAGTTGCAGACCAAGTAAACAGCTCGCCGCCAAACAGATCCCCAGACGTTCATATTCTGGCATGTGTGGATTGCGCAGCCTATACGATTGGAAGTGGCCCAAACCATCTGAACAAATATTTATTATTGGAGAAGTCCAAATTGAAAAGGAATATACATAAACATTTATTTATAGATATACATATACATTTATTTGAGAGAGAGGGGTATAAATACATCATAGGGAAGTCCAGCTTTGGACATGAGATTTTGAATAGAGGAAATTTATATAACCTGTGTGTAATGGGTGCACATGGGTCCATAACATCGCATCGGGCACCTAGGGTTGCAGTCTTGAGGATAAGGGAAAGCATAATCCTTCACCTCATCATACCATGGCTTTACCAGCTGGAGAATAGATCGATACCTGGGTTTGTTTAAAATACAGAAAGAAAAACATGTCATTTTAGATTTCTCCTCACACCACTAGGGTGACAGAACTAAGCAATAGTATTCTTAAGCCAAATGAACTCTGACAGATATAGAACTTAGAATACTGGATGACACTTGCATCAGTACAAGAACTGGATGTCAAAGGTTGTTCAAAGGCTGACAAAGTAATTGTTTGGTAGGGTATCCTCTTACCTTCCAGTTCTTACAGACAGGTTCTGTCCCAAAAATCTCAGAAGATAGGAAGGGCCATGGTCCCAAATGCATGTAGCAGCCCAAGCCTCAGCAGATTTGGCAAGAGTTTCATCCCAAACCTGGCAAAATAAAGTATCCTTAGCAGTAGAACAGTTAAAAAAGCAGATAATGATCATAGTTCTAGAACAAATCAAGTGAGTACCTCAACTCACAAATATACTATCATGATGCATCAGATCTGGAACTAAATGAAGAACTGTGGAGCAGCATGTAAAAAATCTAGCAGGATTTGCATTATTGCTGGACAGAATTACTGTCCATATCATTAGAGGAAGCTGAGTATTCTGATCTCTCCCTTTTTTTCTGGAAAACCCCTTCACCAAACACGGATTTTCCTACCATTTTCCCCTCTGTGTTGATGAGATCCATCTGTGGAGAGGAGTGAAATGTTGGCTGAGACTCGGATAGAAAGTGAAGGAGAGGATCACAGGGAAGAACAATTCAGCACAGGTGTTACATACCCCAAAAGGCCAACACATTTGAAATAGGATCTCAGGGGTATCTATAGCCAGAGACAATGTGCATGGCAGCTCTTCATATTCGAGGCCACAAAGTCAAGAAAGGGATTCCACAAAGGCAAAGACTATGGATCATTTCCAGGTGCAGTATGGATTTCACTACTTCATTCTGCACAGGAACTGGCATTGCTCACTGCCTGATGTGAAAAGATAACAGCTCTGTAAGAGCAGACAATTTGACTTCTTAAGTTCACCTATGTTTGGAACACGAAGTGAACTTAAACACTGTCTCTTTTATATGCTCTACCTGCTCAATTACATGCTTGATTTGTAACTCTGCTGTTTTTTCCACAGCAAAACAAGTTTGTCTCAGAAATAATGGAGATATTGACAGCACAACCTACTGCACCATTGGAACTCCTGATAAAGAATATCTCACTGTTTCATTACAAGTGCACACAAATCCTAGTATATCTTAGTGTTTAAGGGATACCCAAGTAGGCTGTAGGTTCTAGAATTACATGTGTATTTAGAATGCCCTTCTTGGAGTGTTTAGGTGCAGAATAGTTGTAGTGAATTGCAAGTGAAAAAGGCAGAACAGAATGTGGTAAAATTGCCTATGTAGACCATCAGTGCTTATTAAACACAAACAGAAACTCATATATCTTGAGTGGTTATGAAAAAAAGAGTGTCCTCTCTAGGCATGAAATAAGAGGCAAAGTCAGAAATTAACTTTTCAAGGGATAAACTGGCCCACATCATAAATATTTTCTGTAGTAATATGAGCTATTAATGATTTATAACACTGAATTCACAAATCTGCAGAGTGAAAATATATTGATTAGGACAATCATTCATGCCCTGACTCTAGTACTTCGTGAAATTTCTTTTAGTGAGAAGGACAAAATTTAGTAAATGTTATGAAATTGCTAGACCACTCACCCAAGCTTTTGCAAATGTGAAGTGGATAAGGTGCCTCCTTGGTTAAAGGTGAAGAAGCACAATAGAGACCAGTAAGACTCCTTAACATAAATAATTTTCCATTCAAGTCCAACCATCTTAGGGATGGTAAAACAGGTGCTGCTTAAAGCAGAGATTTATTTCATACCTGTCCAGAAAATTTTCCAGAACAAAGTCAAAGCAAATTGCTTGTACAAGGACAAAAGACAGAAGTCTTAAGAAGAAGCACGCTACAAAGGAATGCTCTTCAAGCCAGGGAACACTTAGACTTCAGCTCTGAAAAATTATAGGAGATTCTTAGAGAAGTTAGAGATAAAAAATCCAAAACTCAGGATATGCTCTAGGGCCTAAGCAGAAGAAAACTCTGTATAGACATTTCTTCTGCTTTGTATCTCTGCCATTAAGTTTACCAGCTGCATGTGGCCAGTGTATAAAAATCCCTTTATAATCCCTGTGGTACAGCAGTGGTCCCAGAAGAAGGGCTTAAAGAGCAGGTACAAACATAAAAGAGTGCCTGGGGAGCATGCCTGAGAGGCTGGGGCCACAGCCAGCTTTTGGAGCCTGCCCAGACCCAGGGGAGCAGAGGAGCTCATGGACTCAGTGCATGGTCCAAACACAGCTGCCTGGTATGCATCCATAAGGGGCTGCTCTGCCAGGACTGTGACACCCCATAAACACCCTCCTTTGCTGGGATTAATCACACTTCTGGCACCAGCGCTCCTGCCAGGAGGCTGAACGTGAGGTTTGCTAGCTTGCTCCCAAGTGACCTGTCTGCACTCCCACAGCAATCTAAATGTGCTCTGTGTTCGCACAAAGAGCGCCAACATCCTCATTTCCACCCAGCACATTTTTGTGCATTGAACTGCCTCGCAAAATAGCATGTTAGGTGTTTCAAAGAAATGTGAAGAATGGACCAGGTTTTCACTATTAACACTCTCTAAAGAGGGCACAGCCCCTGCCTTGGAAAGTGAGGGCATTTCTAGCTCATGTTTGCTTCTCCTCAGCTTCTTTTCTAGTTATCAGGAATCATTTGCAGCATTGGATTCATAAAGTTTTGGGGTGTTGTTTCAAACTCAGTTAAAATGTTGTGAGTTTGTCTAGTACACTCTGCTTCCCCTTATCTATTCTTTCTTGAACCATCTCTGGACAGATTAAATTTTTGACAAACATTAAAAAAACAGAAACAAAGAGAAGGAAAATAACTACTGACTAAGGAATCCGGGGAGGGAAGCACATGCAGCATCTTTGAATTTCCTCCATTCTTTCATTAGCAGGCTGGTGAAAAGCCTCTATAGAGTCCCCTACTGCTATGTAAATCACTTTCATTTCATGGGAGAAGTTGATTGACTCACCTTCCTTTTTTTATTTACTTCATAGGATTAGCTCTATATAACCACCAGAAGAAGAGAATGCATAAAGAAGACCTTTCAGAGTCTTTCAGTACCTGAAGTGAGACTTCAAACTAGCTGGAAAGAGACTTTCTGCACTGGGATCAAGTGATAGGACAAAAGGGAATGGCTTAAAGCTGAAAGAGGCTGGGTTTAGATTAGGTATTAGGAAGAAATTCTTTAGTATCAGGGTGGTGAGGCATTGAAACAGGTTGCCCAGAGAAATTGTGGATGTTCCATCCCTGGAAGTGTTCAAGGCCAGGCTGGATGGAGCTGTGAGCAACCTGGTTAGTGGAAGGCGTCCCTGCTCATGGCAGGAGGCTGGACCTAGATGATCTTTAAGATCCCTTTCAACCCAAACCATTCTATGACTCTATAAAAAGGCAAAAAACTAATATAGGCTGAAGGTGAAAAATATTATCTCATAATGCCCAAAATATTGGGTAATTAAGAGACCCTGCCTTTAGTTCACCCTTTCAAAAAAGGTCTGTTCCTGAGTCTACGGTTGTTCTAATTTTTATCACAGTTTAGTCCCCTATTTTGGGCATGTAAGAGAACAGAGCAAAGACGTTTGGATTTTGAAGCCATGTGGCTTAATTGTTTTACATAGATAAATAGCATACCAAGAAATAGAAACATATCCTAAAAAGAGAAACCAAAGTAACTTGAAAGTGAGAGAGACAGTTTCTGTACAAGGAGAAATGAAAAATCTCATGGTAATTAGCAAAGAATTTAAAAGAAACCATGTGATAAACAAAACTACAAACTCTGAAATGTGTGCAATCTAGTGTTTCTATTAAATACATCCAATAAAGCTGCCTGACATGAGCACAAAATTGTAAAAGGGAAAAAGGAGAAAGATTTCCATACTCAGTGGGTTAAGGTGACTCATCCTGAAATGCTGATCATGCAAACTACCAGTGCCAAACTATGATCATCCGCTCCCTGGGGACACCTAATCTTCATTTTCTAGGTTGCAAGTAGTTGAGGAAGAAGTCACCTTCTATCCAGTATAAAGATCCCCCCAAACTCCAGATCACTGAGCTAGATCACAGCATGGAAACCTTCCCACTTCTCACCTGGGTGTAACTGAACCACAATAGAGTTAAATTCTGTCATCACACTTCCACTGACAACTTGAAATGAACATCCTTTGGCCAATTTATTTTTCTTTCTTGAGCCAAAGATTATTTTCCTAGAAAGCTATCTGACTGTGCTCTCTGAACTGCTCCTTGCAAAACAACACTTCCAAACTTCATCTCTCTTGAAAATTGTCTAGAGGACTGAACACAAGGAACAGGACAGTGCTTCAACACCTGAAACCCCCTTCATGATGCAGCTCTGCACTGTCCTCTGCACTCACACAGCATGTACTTGCTGAGGGTTAGGAGTAAAATCTTAGCATTGATAAAGTCTGCAAGAATTTTGCCAGTGAGCCAGAATTTCATCCTAGATTTTGTATGTTTCCATCTGTAAGCAAATATTAAAATATTTAATCTACAAAATGTGTAATAAGCAACAGAGTGTAAAACAAAATCTCTTTGATGTTGAAAGAAATTTCTCAAAGCCCAAAAAGTGGGCTTTTCCTTCACCAAGGAAAGCCTTTTAATACTGTGAGTCACAGTTCCCTCATATATAGCTTTTTATAGCTATAGCTGTTTCTATAGCTGTCTCTCAGTTGTTCTTAGACAATTTCCATGCAAAAAGGATCAAGTTGGCCTGTTGTGCTTTGTTGGAACAGGAGGTCCTGGTCACAGCTATGCTCTTAGGTATTACAACAATGGTGAAGATGGATAAACATTCTGATGTTTAAAAAGAAAATAAACAACTACAGCATTACAAAGATCTGTCCACAACATTTGTTGGAAAAAAAGATTGGCTACTCCCTTCCTACTTTGATACCCGTGTTTTAATTTGAGGAATTGCATACATAACAATTTTTAACCATAATTTGAACTTAAAAGCATCATTTTCATTGTAGGCAGAATTTCAGCCCTCAATCATTTAAATAGAGTAGCTTTTTTCTTGACACTCTGCTCAACAAATGTCTTAGGAGACAAACCTAATCATTCAAATGACAATGACCTGTCCTTGTCTCTGCAAGTACTCTGAAATTATTATTAATGGCAACAGATAGCAAGAATTTGTGATCTAAATACGAAGGGAACAGAATACACAGCCATACACTGTATTAATATATTTTCCCATTCTGTGTGGATATCTATGGGTAAACTGGATGTTTTTAGAAGCACTTAAATATTACAGCCCTCATGGCCACATAGAAAATGTTAAAAAAATGTGCTAAGTAGGAGTGTTCCTTCCCAGACAGAGCCAGCAGACAGATTGTGAGATAGAAGATGTGGGCTAATTTGGACTCCACAAAGATGTTTTTACCTGGTAGTCTAAGGACTGTGCTAATGATCATTGTAAAACACTCAAGCAATCCAAACCTGTGTTTTCATTCTTTTGTGATCATGATCTTTAATCTTTCCCAGCTCATTTTTATTGCCAGTAACAGGGAAGCTCTCCTAACTTTCAAAAGAGCACAAGAGAACCTCAGCAGAGCATTGCTCTGGATATTAAATACCAGCAGCAGCCCTCAGTGCCTCTCTGTTTGTGTTTGGTCAGTTTGTTGCAGGTTTGTTTTTTAAATAACGTATCAGCTAAGAGAATTGTATGCATATTTCTCAAGGGTAAAACAAGGACTTTAAGCAAAACATGCACACCCTGGTCACTCACTACCTTCCTTGGAGTGCTCTGAGTGAGGGCTGCTGCCCGTGAACCCAGGACAGCTGTGATGGGACCAGACCTTCAGCTGGCTGCCACCAAAGGTAAAACTGAAGTGACAAACACTGGGAAGAGATGTGAACACAAATCCAGAGCAAACAGGTGAAGTTCACTGCTTTAACCACTCCCTTCTGCAACAGCTTCTTTTTACACAAGTGCAGTTACGTGAGGAGATGGCAAATGAAATATTGACATACTCAATTTGAAGAGAGTAGCATGGAAACACTGCTACATTTTGAAGCAATAAAAAGCGTCAATTTGTTTGTCAGTTTTGGCATCTTATTTTTCATTTATATATGTTTCCTGTGAACTCATATTAGTGACATTCAGATTTTTATTTCACACAAACAAATCTACAGCTATTCTTAGGCATCTCCGAAAGATGGCCTTCTTTTAGCAATGATCAGTTTAAAAATGAGTCTTTCCACCTCAAACATATTATTTCACTCTCCAATAGCCCCCTGCTTCTCTTTGTTTGCCTTGTTGAAGATCAAAAGCTCTTACTTCCAGAATGGCAGCAAGCGAGAAAGAAGAAAACCTTTACTCAAGCAATTTCTTCCTCTGATAAAAACACTGTGAAGCCAAGGGATGAAATTCGACATGTCCAGTCCATCTGTGCAGCTGCATTCCACAGCTGCTTGTGCAGGTCCCAGAGAGGATTAGCAGATGCAGGCTGCTACCCTCCAGCACACTGGTCTCGTCCCCACGGGTCACTCACACCGCTTGCGCGTGCAGTGCCGGTCCCAAATCCCACAGCATCCTGCAGGGCACACAGGAATCCTTTGCTCCCCTTCGCTCTCATATAGCCAGACCTGGAGCATCTTCAGGTTTAGAAACTTTCTGCAGGACCCCCCACCACGTCCACTTCTCCCAAATCTGGCAGAAAGCTTAATAAAACAACCCAACAGCCCTTCTGCCTGCTTGCTTTTACAGCAGGATGACTGAAAGAGCCTCGTCTTCTTGCTCCACTTTTTTCAATATTGTGTGATGAAAACATATGAGCTCATTGGACCTTACAGCGAGATGTGGCAAACTTTATATATTTATTTAGGCTCTGAGATCATTTGGACTCCAGACCCTCTCTCTTTAAGAATATGATTTTTTATTTTTTTTTAATCTCAACAGCCACCTGCCAGAAATCTTTGTATGGATATTGTAATTGGTGAATACCACACATGCAGGTACTTTCTCACATGGATTAGGTAATAATTAGAAAGTTTACACAGAAAATTTCAAGTCTACCCTCTAAAGAAAAATATCTTGATAGGACTCAAATTTCTGTATGTCATTCTTTTGCAAATAAACAGAGGGTTAATACATCAAGCTGCTTGTCCAACAACCCACTGCAACTCAAAGTAAAACTGTGCAATGCCTTATAGTAAATTTACTCTCATATATCCAAACCTCCAAACATCTGAGTCACAATTCTGAAGAGCTCAGTATTAGGTCTGGCTTAATCCAGGCTTCACCAGACATATTCCCAAGAAACCTCATTGCCAGAAATACTTTTCTTATGAAAATTCAAGTCTGTGTTTTACATAGGACTTTATATTCCTGGGTGTCTATGTGGTGCAAACACAGAGTGCCATCATTTGAAGCTTTACCACTGTTAGTAGCCAATTTTTTTTCTTCTAAAGGTTGTCTGCAGTTCCTTTCATGTTTGGCATCAGGCTTCTAGACAACAAGGAATAAAGAAAACTGGTATGCTGTCAGATTTAATAACAATAAGCTTCTCTGATATGCTATTATTTGTTTAGCTTTCGGAAAAAAAATCACAGCTATATATCTTAAAATATTCAGTGCTTTTCTAACCTACAGTAAGACATATTTTAACCGGCAACAGCTTATTTTAGAAGTGGTAACAAAAAGGACCAAACTCTAGCCCCATGTCACCCTGACAATTGGTCAGAAGTCTGAAAAGGAGCATGTCTGACCTCTACCATTTTCAATATGATCAGAACAAATTGTATTTTCTTAGAAACACAAAACATGAATGAAAATGTATTTGTTTTGTGGTGTTTCATTTCTCTTATATACAGAAAAAAAATCTACATTTTGCTTTTCTTTGATATTAACCACTGAAGCTTTCCATAAAAAGAAAAAGTGTTCATAATTTCTTTAAAAGTTTTCAGAGAAAATACTTGCTATTTTCTAAGTAGCTCTAGTTGAAAGATATGGCAGCATGACAAAAGAAAATACATAGAAGCTTCTTCTTTCTGCAGAATAAATAATAAGAACAATAGTTCTTTTTTCTCAGAAGAAGAGACCTCAATTTAAGATTCCTTCTCTTGATACAGATTAACAGGTATCACTGACAGCTAGATAGATGTGCAAAAACAGTGCATTCTCAGTTTCATTTCAATAGCCCTCCAACTCCATCCCAGGGCACCTGCAGATGCATTCATACATGGAGCTTCCTAAGCTGAAGACAGGATTCTGTGCACAAAAAGCAAGCAAGGGGCTATCCTGGGCTTCCATCTTTTGCTGCCTCTAGAATACACATTTTCACAGACCTGTGAGAGACTATTTATGTTTTCAGGTAAGAAGACAAAAATGTTGAGAGGTTTAAGGTTGCTATCATTTCCATTCATGTATGAAACCGAGTACTGTGTACTTTGGATCAAGATTCTTGTGAAAAATGCCCTGTCTCTGTTTGTAGCCAAGAAGTTCAAGAGGTGCTACATTTAATAATAAAGGAATGTCTAATTCTGAGGCCTCTGGGCAGGCTGCTTTTCTATGAGAGACTTTACTAAGTTGTTTTTTGTTTGTTTAAACTCCTAGAAGGCTTTCTACTAATACTAAATTTAAATAATGTAAATATTCTTTTGTAAAACACCATCAAGATGGATGTTTTAATATTGTTATGCATAAAACATTGGAACAGAGCTCTAGTACCAAAGCAAGTTTAACACAGTCATTCTTTTCCACAAAATTTATCAACATCATTTTTTGGGTGAGTTTTTTAGATTTTTCAAGGAGTGCTTTCCAGGAAAGGTCTTGAACAGTCTTCTGTCATTCACTCTGAACATAACAGATGGCTTTTGTACTTCTTATCAGTAACATCCCCTTGGATTTGACACTAGATGAACACCAGTTACCGACACTGAACAGGCTTTCCTAGCTTTCTGTCAAAAAAACTTTTGGAAAAATGGGCAACACCCTACATCTCTGTGATAGCCAAGTAGTTCAGAGCTGCATAATTGACAGTGGTGGACTAGGAAATAAGTAAGTGGCTAAACTCACCTGTGAGGCAAAAGAGAGCTAGGCAACTCTATTATGCCAAAGTCAGCAGAAAGTAAGCTTCATTTACTCCTGATTTCTCTCAACTCTGTCAATTGCCATGTTGTGCCTCCACTGCAGAAAAAGTATGCTGTGAAACAACTGTTTCCTTTCCAGGCTGTGATGCAGACAGACACCATCAACTTTAACCATGTGAACCACATCAGTTCCCTCATATTATTCTAATTTTCTGAGAGGCTCATTATTCCAGAATTCATTTGCCCATGCTCTTCAGACACTCCTGGTGATGGGTTATGGTACTAGGCAGAAGGGACATACTTAACCGGCTAAACATAAAAAAACAAGTGGTAGGAGGGAGAAACTGGAACCAGTAAACACATCCCACTGTTATATCCCTCTCATTTGCTCTTACCTCACTTGTGAATTCCCAGCACAGAGCAAACTAAAAGCCATGGCAGCATGGGAGGCCCACACTGGGGACCCTCCAAGCATCTTGAGCTCTCATTTGCCAGAAGACTGGGGTGGATTAAACTTACTTTTATTTTGTGCTCTGGCATGATGAAAAGCATATCAAGAACGTTTTACCCTGACTCTTCGTCTAGTTACTTTATTTTAATCTTCCACATGTATACAGGATTTAAGGGAACAGGGCTACTGAATGGAAAAAGCAGGCTGCCAATAACTTCTACAGTAAATTCTTCATTGCATTATGGCAGTTGGGTCTTTAGACAGGCAAAGTTTAAATGATAGGCTAATCATCTTTGACATCTAAGGGTCTTGTTCACTAATTTAACAAACAAACTGTAAATTGAGTGCAGCTGTAATTTGATCCAATATGAAAAATATTGTAATGATATGCACATGCAAATTAAGGAAAGATAGTATGCATCCTGATGCCAAGAAAACTGTCAGTAAATTATGTAAAGGGTAATTTCTGAAATGAAAAAGGATAGAAATTCTATTGGCAGTTTAAAAATGCATATAAAGATTAATTATCTGAGGTTTAGGGGGAAATATTTAGGTTAGACATTTGGAAATAATTTCTATTCCTAAGGTAAAATATTTGCCAAGAGATGTGACTGAGACAGCATCACTATGCGTTTTCAAGAGTAGACAAGATGAAAACCATATGTATGTAATGCAGAAGGAAGTCCTGCAACAGGCCAGGGATAAAGTACATGAATTAAGAGACTCTATCCAACTCATTAGACATAAATCTTGAAGAAACTGTCCTGCAATCCTTACTCACAGACATGTATGATTTCAGTGGGACCATGTAAATAAGCCAGGGCAAATGACTCAAGAACTCAAAATGTCCTTAAAGATTTAGAATGGTCTGTAAGAAACCACACTGAAAACAGTAAAAAAAAAAAAATAGGTAAACAAGTTGAGAAGTTTATTTATCAGCAATGCTATTGAATTGGAGAGAAAACCTAACTCACTCTTTCACAATGTCCATACAAAAGGCTTTCAGTACTAAGCAGGATACTGGAAAATTTGAAGTAGGTTTGCTGGAAGGTTTTTGACTCTCTCTTACCCATCACTTACTGCATATTCACAGAATATTTTTAAGATCACCTTGACAGCAAAAGAATTTTAGCAAGACTTTAAAATCTAGAAGGGAAATAATAAAGCAGTTATTTGTATTTGTGAGCACTAACTGAGCTATACCTTGCTTCTCTGACCTGACTGGAAGTTACCTGCAGGTTTGCTGGGACAGTAAGTATCCAAATACATCACCTCAGCAAAGAAAGTGGGCCACACAGAGCACACATATTTCCAGCATGACACACATGGACTCCTTCACAGGACTACAGGAGCTTCTTTTGGAACACAATTGCTTTTATTCTACAACAATAGGTCGTTTCCTTTGTTTAGTCTATTATGGTCATTTATGTGGATTTACTAGAAATAAATATGCTGAAATTCTCCATTCTCTTCCAGTTCCTCTGCCATCAACTCATGAGAAACATGAAAAAACTCCTGGGTAGCTAAACTAACTCATTTCAGGCTAGTCTGGAAATATTTTACTACTTTGAATTCCACAAAGTGAGTCAAAGTGACAAAGTTCAACCAAGGGCAGATTTTCCCAAATATAAAAGTGCAGTTACATATCACTGAACAAAAAGGAATTGAAACTGTGTCTGCACATCTTCCGTACATTAGCATGCTCAAGTTTATCTAGAGCACATTTTGCACTTAAACTCTTCAGATAGCATTCCACAAACATGTTTTTGAGTATGCAATCCTGTCCCCTTTATTATACTTCAGACATGTTACTGCCAGTCCACTAATAACTGTGTTGGTCCATACTGGGCTCAGGATTCATCCTTGCAGAGCCAGCAGTGAAACTGCTCATGGCTTGTCCTTTGCTATGGCTCTTCAACAAGTTATTCAGATCACCTTAGAGAACTCTCAAATAAAACAGGTTTTCCCATTTTGCATGGGAATGCCGTAGAGGATTGGGTTCAGTGCTCATCAAGACCCGCTCATATCAGTTACTGCTTGTGCAGGCAAAGCTGCAAAGAGCATGTCTGTATGTAAGCACCTGCTCAAGCAGCTTCTGCACGAGCACAGTGGTGTGGGATACAACAAAGACAATACAGACTTTGAAGAAACTGGCCTCGCGTGGGGATGACTGTAGGAAACATAAAAATAACTTCTGATCCTCATAGGAACTGATGTTTCATGAATGAATGTTTTGGAACCCTAAAGATAGTACCAATGCACACTAAAAGACATTTTCTGAGACTCAAATTTCAGTTGGCAACATGTTGCAAATATTGACTGGCCTACCAAGTAGCTGAGATGTTCCAGAAAGGCAGCACAGGTCTCTACAGTACAGAGTTAGCATTCAGAAAAAGAAATTTCTTTGCTCACATGCTTCCGCTGGATCTATAGATGTACACATTTTTACACTAGACAGCTGCTGGCAACTTCACACGTTACTTCTTCTGAACCATGAATTTTATGGAATATTTCTGCTCTCTCCACAAAAAAAATGCAAAGACTAGATGATTTTCACCCTTTGTCAGGCCAAAAGCGTGGTGTCATCTTTCTTTCTGCAGATATCCCTCAGCTTTTAAAGCACAAGCAAAGACTTTCTTAGGATGAGGGGGGAAAAAAGGTCCAAATTAAAATAAGGACTCATCAATTCTGCATTATTGGCCTGGAAGTTCTTGTTTTCTTGAATTTTCCTTTACATATACACTGGCTAGATTTGTACCTGTAGAAAAACTTTCAGCTGAAGGCATCAGCAACTCCAGAACCAGAACCAAAAGGAGGACTACTTTAAAGTCTAACATGTTGGGTGCCAATGTCCCAAAAGAAAGACTTACCAAAGTGTAATTGGCATAAGTCACACCAATTTCTTTCACTGGGGACTGACACAATCCCTCCCACCATGTTTGATGCTCCAGCTGTCTCCTTTCAGGGGGGACTGCGTACAACAACAGGCTGGGGCAGCACTCAGACCCACCTCTCCCAAAGAGAATGAAACACTTCCCAGCTCTGCTTATCTGAATTTCCCCTGCCTAACCCAGGTGCATTCAAAGATGTTCTTCCAGACCTCTCATTCAAAGTCTTACAGTACATAAACATTCTTGAGAGTAAGGGCAGAGAGAACACAACACCCAAGGAGTGTGAAGTACCTATGACTGCACTGAACATCAGGGAGAGGAACAGAATGTGTCAAGTATAAAAGCCACAGAAAAGGTTGGGTGTGAAGAACTGGAATCACAAGAACCAAACCATGCAGCCAAACCCTGAAGGGGTTTTATTTCCACCAGGGAGGTGGAAATAAAAGCAAATGGAACTGCACAGAAGTGAGGATGAGATGGGTAATTAATGAGAAGAACAGCTCCTAACAGAATTTAAAAAAAACAACAAAACACAATTTACTATGACAGTGACCAGAGAAAAGATTAAAAAAATCTTTTTCTAGTGCTTCAAAACTGCTTAGTTTCTCTCTATTTCAACACACTTACAGAAGATTTCCACAATCTACTACATCTGTAAGCAATTCCAGATCTCTAACATGTGACATCCGTTTTAGTCATTGTTAGGGAAAATGGGATAGGCCATTTTCTTCACTACCCCAGCACTTTTCCATAGTATTCAGGAAAGGAACACGCACTCTGTAGGGTTCTTTCAAGTACAAATGCATGTTGCCTGCTGGTAATGACAATGTGTTCGTTGTCTTATTTATGAAAATAAGTATTGAGAAACATAACATCTTTTTTATACAGCGGCAGCAACCTCGTGTCCCTGTAAGATACTACAGATAGTGCCCCACACACTGGAATTATTCAATGACCAAAGAATGGACAAAGCAAACTCAGTTACTGGTGATAGTGTTTCCAGTCTTGGTATGGCTTACAGCACCATGACAACTTCAAGGCCTCCCTACCAAAATCCTTCTGTAGTCAGAGAGGTAAAAAGTTCCATAGATGGTGCTATGATCACAATGCAGATGGCAGAGCACACAAAGTGTGATGTTGCTCATGATCATTTTTAATTCTGTAGTTCCATGGGACACACACAGACTTGCACAATTTTAAAAGAGTATTGGTGGCAGAGGGGTGGCTGCCGCCTGGGGATTCAAGCTTGAGTTGCACTCTGGATCATTACCTACATGGCTTGAGGTGCTGATCTGAATTCTGCAGCACGAAGTCACAAAGTACTTTCAAACTGGAAAATCATTTGTAAAAGAAAACCTTCAGTCCTTGCACTTGAGACTACTGATGGGGCTGATGCTGCCAGGAACGCAAGTACATCCTATGGCTGGTTGCTACTAGCAAAAGCAATAGCAAGAAAGGCAAGGAAAAGAACAGCATGCCAGCTGTAAAGAGCATTATTTCAATCTTGATTTTGTATCTATGTTGCAGCAAAGCTGCAGCAGAATACCCATCAATGTGGCAGTTTTTGTTTATGAGTTCATTAAAATAGATTCAATTCAGGAAGCTTGCTTTCTATTTACAAGGGTTTTTTTACTGAACAAGCTAAGAACACTGCACTTACAAAACCCTTGGGAATATGACAGGGTCCTGGCTTCATTTAAGCAAACTGCAGGAGCACATTTCTAAAACACGAGCCAAGGAAGGGTATGGTAGGCTGCCATTCCCTCAGACATTACAACAAAGTTTATTTATGCAGAATCAAAGGAAACATCAGTGGAGAGCACAGCAATGAAAATGATGACTGAACTTGACTTCTGACCACTCTGGTTTTTCTGTCTCTGACCTTTCCACTTAACCAGACTTCAAACTCAGCCTATGGTGTTCATCCTGCAATATTCTGAGAGCACTCAGCATCCTGAGGTGCTGCTGGGATGTGCTGAACAGATTATATGATGAAATCCAGATTTAGGTAACATCTGTGATAGAAACATGTCCAAATTGTTAGTCATTACTCCTACAAAGGAAGAGCTGTTGTTACTGACATCCCCTTTTTATGTCAAGCTGATGGTGTCCTGTTTCTCAAACCTATTAACTGTCTGCTGTCATATGAGAAACTCTGTGACTTTAAGCATTTATTATGGCGCTGGCACAACTTGTCTGTACTTTCAAAACACTGTGAATACCTTAATTACAATGTAAAAGATAAAAATTGTTGGACAACCTATCTTTAGTATTAGAGGCCCACATTTTGCATGCATGCAAAGTTGGAACACGAAGTAGCAAATACTGATTTAGCCAGTAGGGCTAAGTATGAGAATCACAGTGAATGTGTAACTTCTATCATACCTGCAGGAACAGATATTTCTTGTAAGTATTTTCCAATAAGGGGAAAATGTGCCTGCCACATACTTTTTTTGAGCACATTGAAATCCTAGAGAAACATTAAAAAGCGGTATTTGATATCAAAAGTATTTAATGGAAAGATAAAGGTATTAGGTGTACACAAACAATATGCACTAAGTAAAACATATGATCAGGAGACAAAAAGCGCATCAGATGAATTTCCATCCAGTCTTACCATATTGCTTCCCTACATACTATATCTGAAATAAACTAGAAATGGTAATTGGGCTTCTTTTTGCCCACATCAGGGCAATGACTTTCCATGTACTCCACAAAAACTATGGGGCCAATGATCAGCACTTTAAACACTTTGGTTTGCAAATGATCACATACTGTTCCTCAGGCCAACAAACAGTTAACTTACCACTTCACTTACTTCATTGGGACTACACATGGAAATGAAAATTGAACAGGGCAAGTAAGAGGTTGAGAGTTCAGTGTTTAGCTTTTGCTGGCTGAAGCTAATGCAGCTTGAAAACGTAAGGACAGAACATTTTAGTAAGCAATAGCAGACTTAAAAATTTATTTAGTTAACTAAACCATTACAATTTGTTTAAGAAAATCAGATCACTGATTTACAGTTTGTTTTACTCTGAAATAAACAGTACACTTACCATATATTCCATGTTGGAAGCAGGTGGGAAGACTTTGCCTCTGACTTGATTATGATAATCAAGAATGGCAATCATGTCATTCTGTGAAATGTAGCGCTTCCGCCTGGCTTTGGGAATTTTTGCAGAGTCCAGATGAGCAGCCAAAGCTGTCTTGATGTCAGTGAAATTATTGTCTGACAGGAATAGGTCAGTGGAGTTGGGTAACACTAATGCACTTGTTTTACAGAGAACAGAAAATAAGAGAGTACAACTGATTGCAGCAATTACTGTCATTTTGGGGCCAAAGGAGACAGATAGGTCACAGAGGTACTCTGCTTTAAGTCAGGGCAGCAGAAAGCAAATCTGTAGAAGAGAAGATACCAAAGATGTGATTCTGTACATCTGGGTAGCAAGACAAAGTGAACTAGCAGGCTGTGACCAGAAAAATGATTCTGTCTGCCAGCTCAATCATAAAAACAATCCAGGTAGAACACGTGTTGCTGAGCAATTTTCAAAAACTGTATTAAGTGATGATGATCTTACTACCCCACATTGATTAGCTAGCTCTGGTCAGAGCTAGTAGTATTCCTGAAATAGTGCTAACACACCTGATCAGTCCATAAACCACACTATAAATCTTAAATGGGGAGGCTGCAAGAAACATCATGTTTTCCACTGAAAATTAAAAATACATCCTAGGCTATGCCTATCCTTTGACACAATGTGGCAGAGATAAACCAGTAGTCAAAAAAATATATATATACAGCATGAAAGCAGGACATCTTAGAAATAGCATTCAAATCTTAATTTCAACAAATCTGATGAGCATTGATAAAACCGCATGCAAAGCAAACTTACGGAACTGAATGGCTTACCTCTGGATAATACCAAGAGAGAAAGAACACAGTCTATTGTTCTCCCAGTATATATAGCACTCTCCTATGTCATGACATGAACCTTTGTGAAGAAGTGTCTCTTATTACACCCCCCAAAGAGCAGAACGGTGCTGGTTGTGCTGGTTCTGGCCAGAGGAGCCGCTGACAGCCTTTATATGTGCGGGGCAGTGGAGGCAGCGCGGGCAGTGTCCCGCGGGTCCCCCGGCCGGGAGGGGCTGGGCGAGCACACTGCAGCCATTGGGTGCCACCCGGGACGGGGGGGCTCTGGGGGCCCGGGCACTCCCCCGCCTGATGCAGCACAAAGAGCCAGCGTGCACCACTCTCTACTCCGCAGTTCCTACTTTTTTTTTTTTTTTTTTTATCCTCCGCGGCTGGGTTTTTTTCCTCATTTCCCGAGCATCACGCTGGCTCGGGGAGCGCTGTTTCAGGCAGCTCCACGAGCCCGCAGGGCGCAGCGTGGAGCGCAGAGTTCGCAAACCTGAGTTTGTTGTCCCGGTTCCAGGACTCGGAGCCTCTGCATCGCCGGAGCCCCGGGCCGGCCCAGCCCCGCCGGGCAGCGCGGGCGAGCGGCCCCGCTCCATCCATCGCTCGCCCCCTTCTCCTCCTCCCTCGCCCCGTGGCCGCCGAGGCACGGGCAGAGCTCCGGGCGGCCGTGGCTGTCCCAAAGCTGTTACCTGAACGTCTGCCAGTGAGAAGCTACGGGAGCGGCAGCACCGAAAGCTCCCGCCCGTGCCAGAGGAACATCTGCTTCCCATTAGCTAGCCTATAGCTGGAATTATTTAAGCACAGAATGGTCCAGCCACTCACACAGCAGAGCTAAGGGCATAACGCTGGGGCCATGACGAAAGCGAGCAGAGGAGAAGCAGCAGCCAGCAATTGTGTGCTGGGGACAGCGTACGGGAGCTACACAATGTCAGGCTGACCCCCCACCAGGGCTGGGCGACCCGGGGCAGCCTGCGGAATCAGACCCTTGAAAGTGTGATTACACTGTTTTGTGACATCATAAAGGAGCTAGGAAAGAGAAACAACAGGTTTGATATTGCACCAAAACTTAGGAGTGCTCAAAAGTTTCAGTAGCGCTGTTAGAGAAGCAATATGGGATTTAAGCATCACGGAAGTGCAGTCCAGTAGTTGGAGTGCAGGGCTGGAAGCCAACACTCACGCTCTCCTTTTGGCTCTGCTGCTCACTTACTGTGTGGCCTAACCCAACCCATTTAATCTCTGTGTGCAATCTCTACAACAGTATAACAGTCTTCTACAGACATGTCGTAAGGATCAAATGACTAGTGTTTGATAGGGTACTTTATGATGAAAGGTGTTAAGCATAAAGTATCATAATTATTTACATTACTCTAGGTGTACCGAGCCTGTCCAAAACTGCTACTTAAGCTGCAGGTATTCCTTTGCATGAATATACAAGAAACTTGAAGACATAATTTGTCCTTGCAAGACTAGATGTTGCATGATTTGTTTCATTCAATTGTCTTTCTTCTGAAAAGAAGTTCATATTTGTTCGTGTTAATGTCAGGAATTGTCTTCCCATTGTTTGAATACAATAAGAATTCTCAGCTCCTTTGAATTGCCGCAGGTCCTTTGATTTCATCTGAGCTGCAATAAGCTATCAAACGGAAGACACCAGCTTAACATGTCAGGAAGTTCAGAGGGTAGATTTTACTAGTTAGTCACATTTTAGAGTGCTAGAATTATTTCCTTGTACCTCATGGCAGTACTTGGAGGCTCTTATGACACAGGGCACTCTACAGAACAGCAAGGATATTCAAGCAAATGTGATAGAGCCACAGCTTTCACATCTGTAAAACTGAACTGTACTTCCCTACAAACAGACCAGTACATGAGAAAATTCTTTTATTTTCCGTGCCAACAAATTGTTTCCGTGTCAACACGCAATCAGTGCAACTACTCACCTAAATGTTTAAAAAAAAATATTATCAGCCATGCCAATAAGCATTATTGCAAAAAGTGTATTGTGAATGTGAAAGGCCTTGGAGCATGAGGGTATTTCGTCCCAAGTGTGTGGTACTGGTCAGTTGTCAAGAAGGAATTGCAAATAGGGAAAGTGTGATAGTAACTCAGTCTTGACAAGTAAGATAGCAAAGACAATCACACACTTTTGTGTGTTCAGTTTTCTTCTGAAAAGGTCAGTCACAGATATGCAGTGAAATTTAGCAGGCAAGACCAATGAAGCCACACTAAAGTTCTCATGAAGGTCTGTGCCAAGGAGAGGAATGTCTAAAATGAAGAGGAATGAAGAAAAAACAACATCAAAGACGCGAGCAAGGAGAAAAATAAGAAGTCAGTGATGGAACCATCTGCAACATACACAAAAAGAACTATTTCCTGACTCTTCAGCCATCTCCAAAAAGACAAAGCAAACAATCAGACCTGTGATAAAAGACCATTACAGGCCAGAGACAGAGCATTAGTGAGACTTTGAATGAGTCAAAATATCTGTAAACCTAATTAAGAACAGAATGTGCCAGCCAAGATGGCCACAACATGGTTACTGAGCAGCCTGCAAAAAAATAAAGGGCAGTAATTCTTGTACTTACTATCTGCAAATGTTACCAGTGAGAAAAGTTATATAATCAAGAATGAGAAAGAATGTAGAAGAAACTAAGAAAGAAAAATAACGCAGTTTCTCTTCTGAAAGACTCAGTTCTAGGAAATGGACTAGATTTCAAGGCTTCACTAGAAAACACCTACATTTTCAGAGAACCAGTGTTCATGCATAGGGAAAAAAAAGAGAAATAGCAATATGACATATTAGCATAAAATCTAGATTTTGTCTGATGCATAGGCTGTACAAAGGCATGGGTCCAAAACAACAGGATATAAGTTTATTACATGTAGTATCTTACCTTCACTGTACAATAAAAGTGATGACTCACAATAATCATGGTTCTTCTGCAGTGTATTTCTTTCATTAAGACTATAAATTATGAATTTCTGAGTAATGGGTGATTACCCATTGCTCAACAAAGCGGGATGAACATCATCATGCTGAGTGACATTTATTTTAGTTAATGAATTAAGAATTTATAAAAGCTGAATGCTTGTAATTCAAGAATAGTGTATTTACAGCAAAATAATTTTATGCTGATTGCTAATATTAGTCAGCTAAGCTTGAAATATTTATTATAATTTATTTTACTTCTGAATAATTTGACAATATCTGCCTGGGATATGAGATACTTTTGATATTATATCTGTAGTGGCAGACAATAATTCATACAGTTGAAGTCCAAAATGTGTATTTTTTTTTCCTGTCGTAAATCTCCAAGCATAGCAAAGTTCAAAAAACTTTACACGTTGACATTTCTCAAATCGCATCAGACACACGCCCTGGCAGGTTGCTTGAATAACTCTGAACATCATTGACTATATTGACTTCAATTTGTATCTTTGTTAATTACACTGGAGGTTTAAGCACTCAGCTTAAAAAAGTAAAGTAAAGTACTTAGACAGTACTTTTGGGGTCTTCATCTTGAACTTGATCCTATCCAATGTTTCAAATTGTATCAAAGATAAAAGCTCCAAACAAAGAAGGTTGAATAAGTGTGATATGGACCATCATATTCTCAGCATTATACATTTTTCCCAAACAAGTTTAAAGTATAACTTTCACCAAACACAAACAATAATATCCTCAATATAATGTGTAGCCAATGGCACAGGATTGGGTGGCAACAATAACCAAACAACTCATGAAACAATTTCACAGGATTGTTAGGATTGAAAGGGACCTCTGGAGATCATCTAGCCACCCTGACAAGGCAGGATCGCCAGGAGCAGGTGACACAGAAGCAGTCCAGATAGGCTTTGAATGTCTCCAGAGAGGGAGATGCCACAACCTCCTTGGGCAGCCTGTCCCAGTGCTTTGCCACCCTCAGTGTAAAGCTCTTCCTCATGCTGAGGAAGAACTTGTTTTTTAGTTTATGGCCATTGCTCCTTGTCCTGTTATGGGCACCACTGAAAAGAGTCTGACACCATCATCTCAATACCTACCTTTGTGATATTTATTTGCATTAATTGGGTCCCTGCTCAGTCTTCTTTTCTGGACAAAACAGGCCCAGCTTCTGCAGCCTCTCCTCATAAGAAAGATGCTCCCACTTTGCTCAGGTTTGTCTGTTGTTACTGGAAATATATCAACAGCCTAGAAAAGAACTAGTAGAAAATGAGGAACAATTATTTATAATGAGAGGAAATGCTAATTATATGTATCAAGAACTCTGCTCTGCCAAGAAATTCCTGCCGAGTAGAGTGAATGCTAAAGAGCTGTTGCCATTCATAATATAACATTTCTTAGAAATGATGTAATTAGCACACTTGGAGAAACTAATAAAATCAGTATTCTTCTCACTGACACATCAGCGGAAACCAGTGGTCACAGAGAAGGGAAGCAGAAGGGTTAAGAATTTACTAGGTGAAGTATACTTGTCATTTCAAGCATACATTTTCCAGAGTTTCCTTTGGTTATTGTGCCATATTTCACTACTCTGGGCATCACTTAGGAATCTTATCATAACCAGCATAATGAAAACAGATGAATGCATCAGTACTTAATTTCTTTGGATAGATAAATTATACAACAAAATCTCCCTAAGTATCACAGTAGTGTATTCAGCATTTGTCTTGTGCAATCATCATAACCAAACATAAGCTTTTTTTCTTGTTCTCTCATAGCTCCTTGATGATATAGTGTCTTTATGTGGTGTTTTAAGCACCTCTGTAACTGAAAATGGAGTTGAAAAATCCAGTTTATACCAATACTAAAAAAAGCAATATTTCTCACTCTATGTGCAGAAGTTCATGTTTCATTTCAGCTGGATCGAAGTATTCTTTTTAGAACATTCAAGAGTACTGAAATTAAAAAGAATAATATTTTAGTGGGTGTTCAACATTTGTTGTCTGCCAATCAAGTTCTTAGTCTAGCATTATGTCACTTTCAACACTTCTAATATTTCTTTTTCTATATAAAGCAAAGATACGTAGCAACTTGGCACTCATTTTGGAGAATGGGTGTGAATATTCTGAAGTATTTCTCCTGACCTTTAGAGTACACATTTTAGGAGCATAAGATCGTAGAATCATTTAGGTTGGAAAAGACCTCTAAGATCATCAAGTCCAACTGTTCAACCAGTGCTGGCAAGTCCACCACTAAACCAGGTCTGTAAGTGCTACATCTTCAACAGTTTTAAATATCTCCAGGGATGGTGATTCTACCACTTCCATGAGCAGCTCATTTCTAATCTTGACAACTCTTTCAGTGAAAAAAATGTTCCTAATATCCAATCTATATTGGATAAGATATTAGACAGAACTGGCTCTAGCAGTGAGCCATGGGAACACCAGCTGTGACCAGACACCAGCTGGATGTAACTTCATTGACCAGTACTCTCTAGGCCCAGCCATTCAGACAGACAGTTTTTACCCATCCAAGTTGTGAGCCAATTTCTCCAGGAGAATGCTGTGGGAAATGCTGTCAAAACCTTTCCTCATATCTAGATAGACGACAATTGCATTCTGTCTCATTTGTCAACTTCCATTTAGCTGGGACCTCCCAGTTAGCGAGGGCTGCTGATAAATGTTGGAAAGTGACTCAGTGAGCTCTTCCCCCAACTTCCTCAGCCCCTTTGGGTGGATCCCATCTGGCCCCATAGACTTGCATCTGTCTAAGTGAGGTAGAAGTTCACTGACCATTCGTTTATGGGGGCTTCATTCTGCTCCTCAGCTCTGTCTCCCAGCTCAAGGGACTGGGTACCCAGAAAACAACTTGCTATTAAAGACTGAAGTAAAGAAGGCATTACAAGAGGATTGTCCTTACTCCTTCTTTTTCTGCTTTGTATTTATAGAAATACTTTTATTGTCCTTTATGACACTAGACAGATTAAGTTCTAGCTGAGCTTTGGCCCTTCTAATTTTCTGTCTGCTTAACCTCACGATGTCCTTGTAGTCCTCCTGAGTTGCCAGCCCCTTCTTTCAAAGGTCACAACCTCTCCTTATTTTCCTGAGTTCCAGCCAAAGCTCTCCGTTCAGTCAGGCCAGTCATCCTCCTCTATCTCAACAATCAGCACATGAGGATGACCTGTTTCTGTATTTTAGTATTCCCGTCTTGAAGAATGTCCAGTTTTCCTGGGCTCATTAGCCTTTCAGGACTGCCTCAAAAGGGACTTTGTCAAAGAGTCTCCTCAACAGTCCAAACTCTGCCTGTGGAAGTCCTAGGTGGCAGGGCAGGCTCATCCCCCTCCTTATTTCTCTGAGAACAGAAAATTCTCATTTCATGATTGCTGTGCCCAAGAAGGCCTCTGATCACAACATCACCCACCAATCCTTCTCTGCTCAAATACAACAGGTCCAGTGGGATCCTGCCCTGCTTTACTCCCTCACCAGCTGTGTCAGCAATATATGTTACACACACTCCAGGAATCTGGAAAGCTGTTCACCTTCTTCCTTCATATGCAAATCCTGTGAGCAAAACAACCTTCTAAATTACAGTAATTTCACACTGATAAGCCACACATATTTCACTGAAGAATCAAGCTCATCCCGGAAGTGCGGCTAATCACTAGGTGCGGCTTATTTATGGACAAATTACGGCAAAATGCCGACCCAAAAGTGTGAGCCAGCTGGGGAGGGAGCTGCCATGGAGCTGCAGCCAGCTGGGAGCTGCTGCAGAGCCGCTGCCAGGTGGGTGGCAAGCTGGAGGCGCTGGTGAGCAGGCGGCGAACTGCCACCAGCTTCACGCGGCCCGCCTGGCGGGTGTTTAAAGGCTTTGCCGGTCTGTGAAAACTGTTTGAAAATTGAGCACCTGACACCAAACCCCATGCTTGAGTGATTCTGTTACTAACTCGTTACTTTGTTGCACATGGATCCTCGCCTTAAAAAAAAAAAAAATCTATAAAAAGTGCAGCTTATCACCCAGTGCGGCTTATTTATGGACAGATTCCGTGGTCTTCTCAGCTACCCGGAAGTGCGGCTTATAACCAGGTGCAGCTTATGAGTGTGAAGTCACTGTATGTTTGACCTGAATGTGCCCAAATCACCTTTGCTTAAAGAAACCCAATTTAAAATTGAAAATGTTTCTAAATATTCAAAGAATGTAGGGTTTAGTGACCAGTTCACTCTATTCAAAGGAGAAAATGTGACTTCAGTTTCTGTATCATTTGCTGGCCTTCTTTGTGACTCTGGGTTATAAAGTTTATTGCTTAAAACTTCAGGCAAGAGTCTAAATCTGTATCTTTAAATGCTCTACTGTGTCTTTTTCTATCTTGTCTATTTGCACTAAGCAGATAACCTTTTTAGGCCTGGAGTAGAATGAAGTGCTGCCCAAGTATTGCAATTTTATTTTTTTTTCTAGTAAGAGCTATGCTTAGACATTTATTTCTCACCTTCACAACATTTTTATCTTTATGTTGCTAGCTTTCTAGGTATTATGTTGTCACATAATCTGACACAAGTCTCCCACAGACCGCTGTCTAAAGAAATGGAGGAACAGTTTCTTAAAATGTGAAAGCTGAAGTGGTGACTTATTAAATGCCTAGTAGCTAATAAGCTAAATAATTAAATATAGCAAAAATTCCTCAGAAATACAGCCGAAAAGTTGAGCATGAATTCCATATCTTCATAAGGATAAATAAATCAACTTTAAAGAAAAATTATAAGCAGAAGATATTTTCCTTTCTCTATATGTACTCTTAGGGCAGAGCTATGAGAAGCATTTATTATTCCAGAAAAGTGAAACAGCATAAAGCAGTTATCAGCCTGTACTACAGATATTTTAGGAAAACAGAACTCCTGGAGAGAAAGAGTCTTTTAAAAGATATCGGTTTCTTATGAAAACTTAAAGAAAGGATGAAACTTTTCAAGCATTTACAACAAATTTGAGACTGTTGAGTTAAATATGTAATTTCAAGGTTTTATGAAATCCCTGATCCAGGACTGAATTCTAGTAAGAATCAGAGACCCAGAATGGGGAATGGGATTGCTGGGAAAATGTGACTTTAGCATAAACAAGAACTGTTAAAATATGCAAAACTGAAGCTAAGAGACACTATAGTTTGCTGAATAGTTTCCAGGTTGTTGTTCTTTATCTTCTGAGACCTTCTTCTGACATCTTTGGGGCCTGTAGACAATCTTCTAGAAACTTTAGCATCACTGTTGCTGCGAAAGCGTAGCTATTCCACAATTCTTCTTCTACCAACTCTATCAGCTGCTAAATACTTATTCAGCTGTTTATACTAAAACATGTACACATCTTATCTTAGCTGCCTTCTTGGGAATCCCAAGCAGCTGCATTTGGGAAAGAGGAGGCCTGGCAGGGCTCTGGAGGGATCCTAAAGGCTGACATTGTGGGAGACCACGTCCTCACTTGTATGTGTTGAGGAGACAGGTTGCACATTAAGGAGAACAAGGAACAAAAGTCAGGAATAGAGTGTCTGGGAAGATGAGAGAGACTCAGCAGAGAGGCTAAAACCCCAGCTGCACAGAAGGTGAGGAAGCGTTTGATTGCAAGGGAAGAAAAAGTTGGAAAAAAATGTAGACAGGTGGAGAAATGCTCCAGCGGGATTTCAGCAAGGAGAGATGCCAAATCCTTCAACTGGGCAAGGACCTTTGATACAAGCTGGGCCTACTGGGATACTGGCAAGGAGCAGCTCTGTAGAAAAGGACCTGAGGCTTGGTAGACCAAATGAATATAAGCTAGCAGCATGTCCTCACATCAAAGGTTGACAGCTTCCTGGGATGTATTAGCAGAAGCAATTGCTCACTTTTAGCTGACAGTTTTTAGGCCACGTCTAGAACACTGTGGTGCATCCAGTTTCCCCAGACACACCCTACCCAATAAAAGAAAGACACCAGTAAAATGGAGTGACCTCAGCAGACAGCCATGAAGATGATCAGGGGCTGGGGCATTTGTCCTGGGAAGGGGATAAGAATAGGCCACATTCAGCCAGAAGGAGAGATGGGTTTGAGGAAGACCTGAGACCAGTCTGGCAGAAACTACGTGGAGGTAACTGAGCACATGGAGCCAGTATCTTCAGCAGTGCTCAGCAGAAGAACCAAAGAAAATGGATATCAATTGAAAAAAGACATTCAGCCATAATAAACTTTTCCTTTATGTGGGCAAAACAGCAACAAGACAGGTTGCCCAGGGAGTTTGGATGATTTGTGTTCTTGGAAGCTTGTAAGACCCAACTGGCCAAATCCCCAAGTAGCCTGGTCTGAGCTTAGAGCTGACCTTGCTTTGAGACTTCCAACCTCAGTTATTCTATGATAGCAGCACAAACCTGATCAATTTATTGGAAGAAAAGCAGGACAATACCACTACAGTAGTGAAATTTTAAAGCACAACCTCACAAGAATATGCAGCATGAGGTCAAAAAAGTGACAGTTTCAAACAGACTGTAAGACAAAAGAAAAATGAAGCAGGAAACAGCTCTTGTTTCAAGAAACAAAGGCTCCATGTAGTATGAAAGAAAATACAGACTTTAACTGTGTCCTGCTGTTGAACAGGCATTTTATTTTAGAAAAGTCTAGACTGCAGTTGTAAAGAAATAAGATTAGAAATACTCTAAGCATGAAGACAGCATTTGCTCTATCAGACAGAACTGAATGCAGCAGCAAGCAATGTCATTTGGTCTGCATTTTTCAAGAATTATTGCAGAGATTGTTGCCTCCTGAGATTGGAACAATTGTTTGATGAAGTCTTTATACATTACAAGTGAGAAGCACGGGCACAGATCATTGCTATAGATGAACTGCAGAGAAAAAAAAAACCTTAAAAATATCCCAAAAATCAATGCAATTAGAATTTAGCAAGAAAGATGATTCCTACTTACTGAATGTAAAGGTAAATCAAAACATTAGAAAGGCAAGGCTTGTAATTGTTTCAGAAGATTTACATGAAAGTTTTATAATAAAAATCAAGGAGATAGGGACAAAAAGTGTGATTAAAGGCAAGTAAAACTAATTAAAGCTAGCAAGTAAAAAGCAAAAATTAGAGATGGCATAGAAGAAATTCTACAAAAATATAAATGTCAAACCTTTGTATCAACTCAGAAAAATTCACCAGGAAGAAATACAGTAATTTCACAATTATAAGCCGCACCTGATTATAAGCCGCACATCCGGGTAGACCACAGGATCTGTCCATATATAAGCTGCACCCAAATATAAGCCGCACTTTTTTTTCTTTTTTTTTTTTTTTTTTTTAAAGCAAGGATCCATGTGTGACAAAGTAATGAGTTAATAACAGAATAGTGCCAGCTCAGGGTTTGGTGTCAGGTGCTCAAATTGCAAACAGTTTTCACAGACTGGAGGAGCC
>VRYO01001463.1:30576002-30589823 GCA_009812075.1 Sialia sialis
GCATTCTTCAGTGAAAAAGGTGCGGCTTATATTCGTGAAACTACTGTACTTGTTTAAGCAAATGATAAATCAAAAATAAATAGGGAATCAGTATGGAAGGATAACTTCTCAAAAGATTTTCCTCTTTCATGATATACAGACATAAGGCAAGAACTTTGCTTTTGTATTCAGTAACTACAAGACTGAGAAGATCCAAATCCTTCCTTCTTCATTTTCCATGTCCATGGAGCTACTCTTGCCACACTGATATATAGCCATAGTTCAGTCATAGTTTGAGCTGACTTAAAGCGCAGTCTTCCAGCAGTGGAAAAAGCTTACCCATGGAAAAGAAGAGCAAAGTCCCTGACTCTACCCTGTCCTTTAAGAAAAACATTCATTGCTATTGAACTGTTACTGACACTCACCATTAGTGTTTGTTTTGCTAAGAGAAGGTCAAAGATACTGACTTTGTCTGACTTTGAACTTCATCTCAACCCTGTGACACTAGAACCCAGGGGAGAGAGCCCTCTATCTACAGAAGGCTTCTTCCCATTTTAGGAAGAACTTGTTAACTCTCTTTGTACTTAGGTCAAGTTACTCTGATTTCTGACATGATTTCATGTTTTGGTTCCCAAAACCTTTGAAGTGCCTGCTATGCTGTGCTTTCAGGGCTATGCTTCAGATGGTAAAATTATTTGCTCACAATGTGTTACAGTTTAGTTCTGTCCATAGGCAAAGTAGTCAAATGACATTAAAAACACTGATTTGAACTACTCTACATTTAAAGCATCACTCCCATTTACTAGCTGTCAGTGAGAAAATAGAGACTACTTATCCAGTTACAATTATATTCTGGGAAGTTGCCATTTATGGGACTTTAAAAGCAACCCTGCATGTTTATTTGACTCCTGTGACTCTAACCTGGTGTGCTTAAAAAAAAGATGGTGAGGAATGTGAACACTTACCTTTTACAGAATACTCTTGCCCTGTGATAAAGAGCAGATTTGTGTAAATTGGTTATATTTTTCATCACTCTCCCTCATTCCAAGAAACGATTAGGAATCAGAAAATGTTTTCAATTTTTTTGTCCAGTTCTGAGGTGGCATTGTCCTTCATTCTCACATAAGGATAAGATAAGCAGTCCAATCACAGGCCTTTCAGATAAGGAACCCTCCCTGTGTGGATGCGTGAAGGATAGCTGTCTGCAGCTTGTGCTCTATGTACTTTCCCCCTCTTAATTTCATTTGTTTCAAATGACTCAACAGCCACTGTGATGTAAAAAATATAACAATATTCAGCATAGTGCCAGATTTACATCAGAAGAAATGAGACTCAAATTTTCCTTTTACTGCTTATGGTCAAATATTGTCTTCTGTCAGAAAGTGCTATTATAAGAATTTCAAGCAAGTCTAACCCTAATCATTTGGAGACAAAGAGAAAGATGCTAGCCTCAGATAAACTTTTGTATATTGATTACCTCTGGAATTTTTGCCTCACATAAGTTTGCTCTTGAGTGTTGGCAGTTTAGGTGCAGATACACCATTCACTTTGAATCCTGGGTAGAAGTACTACTTTGAAAGCAAAACCAGTGGGACTCCAAGTCAGAAATACAATTTCATAGAAAAAAAAAGAAGTAAAATACATGCAGTAGTACAAAAAAAGAGAAAGCACTGACAGAGTCAGACTACAACCTGACACCCTGCTAGTTAGAGTGGTGGCAGCAGTCCAGATGAAGTGGTCTTGCTGAAGTGGCAATCCTGTAGGAAAAAATCCAGTAGTTCCTGTCTTCTGGAAACTACTGGGTAAGAGAGCTACCAGCTGTCTTCCAGGCTTCACATTATATCCAGGTGGGAATACTTGGCTCCTCCCCTTGAGCAGATGGGATGTTGTTATTTTATCAGTCATGCAGTGGGTCCTTGATGGGCCATTAAACAGGAATGTCTCTCAGAGGGAGTTATCTATGACTCATGGGGCAGGGCATTGACGGCCCATTAACAGGAGATAGTCCGGGGGAGGAGGCAAGGAAAATACTGCCCCTCCTTTTTTTAACAATTCATGGAGATGGTGATTGAATACATACCTTTGGGCACATCTTTACATTGTAACCTAGGACAGTAGATCAACTTTTTCCAATTGTTTTGTATTTCTATAAATAGAAAAATGCAGCCCCTGGACCAAACGTGAATCACAAAATATTTTCTTAAACATTATATAAAAACCTTACTTTCACCACAGAGGTGGAAAGGGCACCTTATAGAGAGCAAACAACATATAGTGCTGCACTTGAAGTAAGAGTTCTTCCATATTAAAGAACTTTCATATCTGTTTCTATGTTTTTTCTAAAACTGATAAAAGAAATGTAGCTCAGCCCTGTGATCTACTTAAAAAACTTCCATGAACTATCTCCATTTTAGACAAACTGTGAGGGAGTCACTGGCTTTTAAAAACTCTGCAACAATTTGATAAGAGCATTCATTAGGGAAGAAGGAGAGATGGCACTTTTTGTTTGTCAGTGAACCACTCACTGGAAGAATTCTGGGGAAACCATATCTTAGGAGGCAAACAGGATGTATAGAAGGAATTTCTTAGCTCTGAGCAGAATGTTTTATCAGGTTTGATCCTTAGTTAAAACTTTTGGCTTGGACAAAAATATTGCATTGTTAATTTGTTTCAACTCATTTTGTGGGACTTATTCCTTAAGGCTAAAAGAGTTTAAGATAAATTAATTTCAATTATTGATTTCACCTGGATTAAAATTATTGTCACTGAAAGGGCTACTCCTGTATGTCTTCATTTTGAGATCATGCCTGTCACCAGTAGTTTTCCTCTAAATACATCTGCATTCAATTTGGAAAGGACTGGCAAAGACTAAAGGAAACACCTTCAACACATGTCAATCTTCTATGTCCTGTTAGATTATTTACCCTTTTATGAATACAGGCAATACAATGGCCTCTTTGACCTCAAGCAAAGATCTCTGACAAAGATCTCTGGTAGTACAACTAGACAAAATATTTTAAAAAAGTGGAATGGTGGTGTTGAGTTTGTTTTTATAGCAGGTTTGCCAAGTGATGCAAATGCAAATTGGAATTCCACATTCTGTGTTAACAAAACACAGAGTACAATATTATTCTTTGATGCCCTTATGAATGTTTTTTTCCAGCTGTGTACAACAATTCTGATCTTCTGGTAAGAAAACTACATTCCTTTCTTCATCAAAGTCCAAGTTCATAAAATATAATCAATTCTGATGCTAAAATCCTTTTAATGTAGTAAAACAAAGTCATTGTTTTATCAGGCATTTTGATATAGTGCTAATCAGAGTGATTTCACAAAACTATTTTTAGTGCTCACATAAATTACTAAGTGAAGATAGAAACAGCTCGTATGAAATCAATTAAGGTCCACAGATTACACTGGGGTTTCATCTGGGCTCTGTGCTTGCATTATTGCTGTGTGTATTCTTTCCATTAATTTGCTAATAACTATTTTATACTGCATAATGACCCTAAGGAAGATTATCTAGTGTTTTATGAGACATATAAATGAGTAGTATCTCTCAGCACTGAGACCTTGTCCAATCTTTTAAGAGTGATCTCAAAGGATGTGTTCCAAATATTTTAACTCAAATTATTTCACCTGCAATTTTGTTTGCAGTTTCACTTAACTGAACACCACAGATGTTCACATCACCTGATCCCCACTAAAAATTACAGAAACTGAAATTCCTAAATCAGATACCAGGAGTAAATGACAGCAACCAGATCTGCCAGAAAGTCAGCTATTGGCCAACAGTTACAGTAATTTCATGTGTATAAGGCACACCTTTTTTGACTGAAATTTTGATGCGAACCCGGAAGTGCGCATTATTTACCGGTGCGCCTTATATATGGACAAAGTTCAGAAAATTGCCAACCCAGAAGTGCGAGCTGCCAGAGCCGCAGTGAGGGCCGGCAGGCACGGGGAGAGCCAGGGAGTGTGGGGCCAGTGCAGGGCAAGCCAGGGTGGCAGCGGCGGTGGGGGAGCCAGGGTGGTGGCGGTGTGCAGCGAGCCAGGAGAAGCTGCCAGCGGATCCTCGCTTTAAAACAAACATAATGTGCCTTATATGCTGGTGCGTCTTATATATGGACAAAGCACAGAGACTTGCCAGCAACCCGGAAGTGCGTCTTATACTCGGGTGCACCTTATGGGCGTGAAAATACTGTACTTGCAGGTGCAAACTCCAGATACGAATAAGAAGTTGAGCACCTAATTTTCACACCTACTAAATAAAAATATAAACGTGACAATCCAACACCATTATCTTGAACAGATTTTTCATCAATATGGGCCAAATCCAGCTGCACCAGCAGTACAAGCTACTTCTAGCAGATCACAGTGGGGAAAATATAAAGCAGCACTACAAAAACTCTAAACCAAACCGATCCAAAACTGAAAAACCCTAAACCAATAGATTAAAAACTAGAGCATTTCCTGTCAATTATCAGTGGAAATGTAAGAAGGCCAAATACAGCTATCCAAGTTAGGGTACAGCTAAAAATTCAGGAAAATAGCTCTACTGCCCTGCAGAGTCCAGTGTGATCTTCACTGACTATATTGGTCAAGTACTCAGTTTCAAATTTTATAGGAGATGATGCTGGGTCAGTGTTGCTTACTGACTTGCAAGAACAAATGCAACTGATTAAACAACTGTTTCATGTTCCGTTTAATCCTACTTGAACTTTTCTTCATGCCTGTACACTTTCTCTAGCAGAGAAAAGCATTATACTGGGAATTACGTGGTGACCATGCAGGTTCTTTTAATTGTTTTAAATTTAGGTTTGTGAGTTGCTGAGCAGCCCAGTTTAGAGTGAAGGGCCTCATTTCTCAAATAGGCACAGTAGATTGTGCTGTGTCAGCTTAAAGATGGTACATTTAAGGACATCTGAGGATGAGTGAAATCACTGCTGATGGGAATGATTAAACTCTGACTGTTTATAATCAATGTACTGTGCCATCAGTGAATGGTGGTGTCATAAATATGATATACAAAGTGAGATTTTACAAGTATTTTTCTTACAAGATTTTCCATTCCAAAACATCATTTGAAATTATGTACAGATTCAGAAAAGCATTCCTAGATTTTCAGCATGTTTCTTTACAGCTATAAAATAAAAATGGTGCAATACAGGGGCAGAAAAAGATAATAAGTTTTTGCATTTTTTTGCTTATATGTTGTAACATTTTACTTTCCAAGACATGAAAATTGTCAATTTTTCTCAGAATAGTCTTCAATCAGCACAAAAATTGAAAAGACAGTGCAAAAGCAAGGCACACCAACCCACAGACAGATAACCTCTTCCTAATACAGTCCTTGGTCTTTGTCAGTCAAGTTCTGATCTTGCATTCACCTCTACCTTGTGGGGCTAATTATCATCCAGAGTAAATTAGCGATTCTAAAAGATTTTCCAGAAAAAGATACTATAATCACCCACTCATATTCACAAGACATTAACCTGAAAGTAGTTATTAACTCAACCAGTGAGTTAATAACCAGTGCTAGCAGGATTTTTCACTAACAACAAAGAAGACCATGTGTTAATGATGCCGTCTGGGACACAAAGAAGTCAAACCATGTCTGTTCTTTAAATGTGACCATCATTTCATTCCAGGTGATTACGCTGTTTAGATATGCTATAGGGCAAAGGAGACGAGGATATTCATTCCCTTTCTCATGGTCAAATTAGCTGGATTTCTCTTTTTGAGAATTTTTAAAGAAACTTATCAGCCCTTACAAAACAGAAGCCCAGTCACTGTAAGTCCTATATCCTCTCAGCGAAAGATTTGTTAGTTAAAACCCTCAGAATGTCATATTATGTTCACAAGACTGTTTAATGCAATGAAGTGAGTGCTGGTACACAGAACAGTGTACTTGTTCATAAAGTAAATGTACTCAGCTGTCCAGAAATTCTTGCCAGTTTTATATCTTGCCAAGAGAGATCACTTCAACAGATCATAATTTATATTAGCAGCTGGACAAATGAATGCAGTGTGACACATGAATTGTCTTAAGGAGAAACACCAGCCTCTTACTAAGACTAACTGGAAATACCCTGTCATTTCATTCTAAAATGTTTCTACATAGGTAATTTAAAATAATGAAAGGGTATTAGCAAGCTGAATAAATAAATAAATGTAATTTATGTCACACCAAGTTGCACAGTCAAAATTATTTCTTCTGTTCTTTCATGTTTTCATCTTTCTTTGAACTGAAGGAAACCTGAGCCTTCCAGCAAACTCATCAGTTTACCATTTTGAAGAACGGTGCTTAGTTACTTAGTTACAACTTAGCTGCTTCAAAACCTGAAAATTACTTGACAAGATAAACACACTCTGTAATGAACTTAGCACATGTGTGTGTTAAAATCTGAATAAAAAAAGCCCAAAACAATTATCCCAAAGAATTATCAAGGGCCATATTCAGGTGTAAACAAAACCGGCATTAAGAAGAGTAAATCATTTGAAAATTACAGCACTACATTAACGTTGCCAAGTGAAAACTGGAAGGAGATTTCATATGTTCAAACGTTATCCCTATGGAGAAACTGAGTGGTAAAAGAAATCTGAAGTTCATTATTTCAAATTAGCTATGGAACCCTAGGGAATTGTAGTAAACATCTCTTAACCGTATCTGAGTGTATTTAACTGGTCCATCATTTTGTTTCCCATTTACTATCATTAATTCATCCCAAAAGTTCCACATCCTCACATAATCTTAGCTCCATATGGAAGAAACTACTGGATAACACTGTTATTGTTAAACTCTGCATCTCAGGTAAATTTTGTTGCTATTTTTGGAAAGCAGTGGAAAGTCTTATATTTTCGTTAAATAATGCCAAAACTGCTGCTCACTGTAGTGACACAAAATAGGTTCCTCACAATCTCAAATTTGGAAAGGAAAAGATAAAACTGAATATGCAGTTCTATCTTTCATATTTTTCTGAGAAAATAAAATGTAGCAAAATGTTATTGTTGTCAATAAACCAAGTAGAAATTATTCAGAATGCAAACACAGGAATCAGACCTATGACTAAGGCACCATTTTTAAATTCAAAGAAAGATATTATTACCATTGATACTCTATTGCTATTTTTCATCTGCACCGGATGCAACATTTTCCTGCAGGATAAAAAAAACATGGGAGTGAAAACCCCTGAGAACTAGCTAAATAACTAACTAACTACACTTAACATCACTGTCTTTTACTCACCCCACTAAATTCTGCTTGGAGAACAAGACACATCTCTTTGACCTTAAAAATATAGAGGTCTGGACATAATTTTACCATGAGGGAGGGATGAATGAGAAAGGATATAATATATCAACACATCAGTATGTGCACATGGGGTGGTTATATGACTCAATTTCAGTGTTTATTTTATGAAGGAGCTTAGAAGAAGATTCACATAAGGTACCAGTCTGGTGAGGCTTTTTGTCTTCCCTTCCCTTCCTAGTCAATGGAGGGACAGTAGCCTTGTAGCCTTGAATTGTGTCCGATATTCACACTCTGTCTGGTTACAGCACCAACTGAAGACAATCACAATATTAGCAGAGATTTCAGCCAAGACCTCTTTCATTGGCACATTTCTTCTTCTACATTTTTTGATTATATATTAATCCAAAAGAGCCCTTTTCCAAGAATGGTTCTTACTGCACTCTCACTATTTTAGGCAGCACTAAAATGTGAGGAATTTGCATATGAAAAAATAATCAAGCTTCAAACACTCTTTCTTTTGTATTTCATAACTGCAGCTGAGGGACCTTACACTTTTGTTAGTGAATGTAGGCTCAAGTATTTTCACATTGAAGTATTGCTGCTATTTAATATCTCTTTAGCACCTAACATGTTCAGAAACCTAAAATTAATTGACATGAGATGACAATCAATAAAGTTAGGCTAGAGAAAGAATTGTGACCAAGTATAAGAATTTGGTAGCATTTTTTGTCCTCTGTATAATGTGGAGAAATTTTGTACATATGAAACATACAGTTCTTCATTCACATTTTTACCCTCACTGTTCATGCAAGGAATAATTATTTAAATTCAGAATGCTGTACTGTACCCTAGGTTATGGGAAAGCCAATGACGCAGAGATCAAATGGCAAATTCTACCTTCCCTTTTCCTTGAGGGGCTTTGGGCTTTGGAGAACTGTCTGGAGAGCACTTGCATGTGCCATCTGGTGGCAATCCTATGGAATTATATGTTTAGGAGGGAAAAGCAGGAAGCATAATGGGCTCAAATGTTTTGTCATTTAAATCAGCAATGTTCCTAAAAAATCCCTGCTTTAAAAAGAAAAATGAAACAGAAAGTAATTTTGTTGCAAACTTCAAACTAAAACAGACTGGAAAGACAATTTTATGCAGCGTTGTCATCTCCTGCCAAATAAGAAAGGCAACTGAAAATATTTGGAATATACTTCTGGGTCTTCAAAGGTAGAGTTTGAGTTTTGATTTTTAGTTATATGAACTAGACTTGTGGATAAAGAAGATAAAGGGATTAGATCTCTAGTCCAGGATTGTCTCAGGGGAAGACTGAATTCCAGACATCTAGCTAAGGGATCATGCAACATTTTCTCTCCAGTTATAATATTCCCCTAATTTTTCTAAAAAATTCTGTTGAGTTTTTTCAAAATGTGAAAAGGAAGTTGTTATATTTTCAGTTTTATTTGGAAGTTTGGTCATAAAATAAACTCTAGGCTATCCCAGGCTTATGCATGTTTGGTTTGGCTCCATATTGGCACACAGGCATTTTCATCATGCTCTACACTAGGCACTCCAGAGACATTATCAAAAATCTTCATTGAAGTTCAGGGTAGCCATGACTGCACGACATGACCCACTGAGGCATTTGGCAGCAGCTATGACCTGCCACCAGACCTGATTTATATGTCAACCTCTACAAAAGCTCCTTGCAGAGCTCTAAGAAATGTCTGAGTTCATAAAATAAATCTGAGAAATTATTTTTAATGCAGACCATTTCTAGATGTTTTAATCTTTTTTTTTTTTTTTTTCCTAGGCTCTTATACTACTACCCATGGCATCAAACTTTGAGCATGTATACCACATGGCATGGGATTTTGAAATGAAATAAAAAATTACAGGTACTTACATGTTTACACCTTGATTTAATAGTACTCTAATGATGAACTGTGAGATGGGATCTTATAAATCACCCCTTACTGAAACACTGTTTGGGGGAACTTAGCTCTTCCCTACTACTCTCCTGAACTGTGGACCAATCTAAATAACCTATCCTAAATCTAAGCACACATTTTCAGCCAGCAATAAGGTTTTCTGCATGCTGACTGACAGCCCCACATCCTTCTGAACTGGAGACAGTGGGGAACTGGTGTGTCCCTCCATTTAGGATGGCCCTGGTACATTTTATTCCTGCAGTTTAGCAGAAGGTCCACAGGAACAGCTATCCTAATTTCCCCCTAAAACTCCATACACATCCTGCACTCACCTGCACTTCTGTCCTCTGTAAGACAAGCTTTTCTCATGCTCATGGTGTTCCCTATCAGAGATTCACCACTCTGGGCTATCCCCCACACTGATTTTCCATCTGGAAGATTCTTATTCTCCTCACTGAGCACTCAAAGAGTGCTTTCAATAGATGGATGATCTCTCATTGGAGTGCAGTTTTAGCAGTTAGCATAGTATGGGAGACATTTTGAGGCTGACATAAAAATTGATATAGCAATGTGCTCTGAGCTCCTGGGGGTCTTACTGGATCAGGTTTTTAGAATGGTAGGTCAGGAGTCAAATTCAAAACAAATTTAAAATTTAGCTGTCCTAGACACCCATGAAATACCTAGTCTTAAAGCCAAGCTAGTTACTAAAAATAAATATTTTTTAAAAGTTTGAGAGTAGCTGTAATCAAGCCCATTATATACAACTCATAGAACTGCATCTTAAAACTGTCTATGGAAGGTTTCATGCACCCTTCATACATTTCTCTCTACATATCTTCTATGCTGCTTCAAAATGAGAACAGGCATTGGATGTTTTCTCTGTAACATTTGGCTGTCCGTCAGAGTGAGAACAACATTAGGTGTAAATCACAAGAGCACTTGTTCCAATTTAAATATTATTTTTGTAATGGGTCTTAGACTATTCCCTCATATATCAGCTGTTCCCATGCAGACCAGCACAAGAACATCTGTTTAAAAACAATCTGTTTATTTTATTACATCTCCCAAAGTTTTGCTTGTGAAAGCATACAACGATACTGGGAAAAGGAGAAACCACCTTCCTTCTTTGAGTTAACATGTATGACTTAGCTTGATGAAACAAAGCCTGGCTGAATCAGCTCATACTGCCATTTTGTTCATGTGCTTTTTGAAAGCAAAGCAAATGAAAGAGAATCTAATATGCTATTTCTCAAAATTATAAAGCCCAGGAAAAGTGTGTGGCAAATAAACATTCTAATGAGAGAATGCAACTACTTTTATATGATGAAGTAGGTTGGTTGTGTATGCCAAAATATGACATAGAATATATGTTAACAAACATTGTCTTCCACTTCTGTTTGTTGCTGATACATCCAGAGTTAAAAAACTGATAAATTGTAGGAATAATCAGTGTTGAAATGTTACTGGTACAATTCTGTTACTAATTATCACTGCTCTGTAAAAAAAATAGCTTATGGATGAATCTTCTTATGTGACAATTTTGAAATTGTTGCTTTATTTTAAATGCTTGCTTTATTAAGCCATACAGCAGTCCCAAGAATTAATCCAGTAAATCCCTTTTTACCTTGCAGGAAGGGAGACTAAACTATAGGTAAGTTCATACTTACTTGCCAAATATGTAATATCCTCCACATAAGAGACTGTCCAAGTCTCTTTTACAGAGAAAACAACCTGACCTGTTGTTCAGCAACAAGTATCACCCATTGCAGGAGTCTAAAAAGTGATTCCAAAAGGCTCAGGCTAAATCAATAGAGCAGGGAATGTTCTACTGTTTCCCCAGTGTCTACAACGATAAAAATAGATTATAGAAATATGCTGGTTGCAACGGAGCCTAATTTTATTTTCAGGAAATTCTTTGGGAGAAAATAAATAAAAAAAAATAAATAAAATAAAATAAAGAAAAAAAATGCCATTACAATACAACGTGAAATAAACATGTTTTCGGTATATATTTGCTATTTGCTATTCCAATCAAATTATCACTGCCTTACAGTGCAGCTGGTATTCCTGTGTCCAGAGCATTTAGCGTAGCTTAAGTTCCAGACCAGAAGTTCTCTAGCTATGGTACGCTTGCCTCAAGGGAACCACACATCTGCAGTCCCTGGGTGTACATTGGAGCAGCAGCAGCAAATGGGTAAGATCTCAAATGTGCTATATTGCTGATACAGCACAGGAAGGGCATAGACCTGTTCAAGCAGATCCAGAGCAGGTGTGTAGACATCATTAGAAGGATGGAGCACCTCTGTTATGAGGAAAGGCTCAGACAGTTGGGATTATTCAGTCTGGAGAAGAGAAGGCTCTGGGAGGACTTTACTGTAGCCTTTCAGGTACTCAAAGGAGGCTGTAAGAAAAATAGGGACAAACATTTAGCAGAACCTTTTCCAACAGGACTAAAGGTAATTGAAGGAGGTTTAATGTGGATAAGTTATAAGAAATAAGCTTTTTAAATGAGGGTGGTAAACAGGTTTCCCAAGGAGATGGTAGATGCCCCATCCCTGGAAACTTTCATGGCCAGGATGGACAGGATTCTGAGCAACTTGATCTAATTGAAGATGGCCTTGATCATGCAGGGGGTTTGCACGAGATGATCTTTAAATGTTCCTCCCAACCCAAAGCACTCTGTGAGTCTATACTTGGTGCAGTATATTGAGATAACTCTTCTCCAGGTCCTGAAGAAAGATGGCCAATGCCAAACTTAAATTTTTGGCTTAGGACCTGAAGAGGACCATCAGGGTGTGAGTACCGAAACAAGACATGGAGTGCAATCACATAGAGTCAGAGTCCTGTCTCTTTTGGACAGGAGGAGGAAATAGGAGTTGGGAATGAAAATTACGGCATGGAGCTTTACTCTTCTCACATTCAGGTCACTTAAATGCCTTTTTTAGTGGTCTTGACTGAGTATGTTCTCTGCAATGGAAAAAACATAACAACAGATGGATGATCAAGGACTCAGAAATACTAGATCATTTTGTTAATGTGCTAAAAAACATGACTGCTCTATCAGTCCAAAATAAACTATTTTTATTGAAAATGTATTTTCAGAACATATCTTCTGGTTAAAGTTTAGAAAAATACACATCAACCTCCTTTGTGGAAGAAATATTCTTTTGAGAAGCAGTCCTCCCTAAACAAACAAGGATTATTTGAGACAGTTCCCGCAACTCAGGGCATATTTTACATGCCAATTTTTGTGATGGGGAGTTAAATGGGTTCTTTAGAAAAACACCTGGAAAGACACAAAACATGACTTGAGAGATTTTACTGATACTGTACAGCTGGTGCAGCTACTAGGTGCTGCAATTTTTAATCCTTGTTTATCTATAAATACCATAAATGCACACTTCACCTACCTCATCACTTTTCCTTTTATCTTTCGGTAAAACATAGCAGTGGGGTAGCACAGGGACCCAGTACTTTCTGACTCATCAGAATATATCTTCTGGTAAATCATGATTGCTCAAAAGGTTTGAACATTTGTCTGGCTCAGAAGTGTTTCATGAGACCCCACCTGGAGTACTGCATCCAGCTCCAGGATCCTCAGCACAAGGAAGACATGGAGCCATTGGATCAAGTCCAGAGGAGGCCACAAAATGATCAGACAGCCTGAGCACCTCTCCTAGCTCTCCTCTATTGTTCTGTGATTTTTTCAGTCATTGCCTTGGAAGGAAAAAGTCATTAGGAAAAAACTGTTCACCATGCCATTTAGCCCTGGAAAGCCAAATGAGTAGCTACGTGTACTATATTTGGCCTATGAATTTTACATTACATCTGACTGCTCAAACACCTTGGAGGATGTCCTAAGCCCAGATCTTTGTTACTAATGCCAGGACCTACAACAAGGACATTAGCCTGGGAAAAGTCAGGGTTTCTGCCAAAAGACATTAGCTACTACATTTGGGCCAAAGAACCTGAGTTTTATTCAGAGAGACGGTAAAGAAAGCTTGGGAGTTTTAGGTGGGTGAACTTGGAATGAGTCTACTGCAAAACATAATCATTCCCATATGTCTGAGAAAGGGAGTAAAGGATTTGCAGGGTAAAAAATATGGGTCAGAAAACCAGCAAGTAGGGATATAGTAGACAGGAAAAGGACTTTTCTGAGGTTTTATGAATAGAGCTTTTTTTAAAAATTCAGTTGGTGAAACCAAAAGATCTTTAAGATGAAGAGATATGTATTGAGAAATTTATGAAATGTATATAGAAGTTTCATTAAAGAGAGATAATAAAATCATTTTTTAAAAGATACAGCAAAAGAGAAAGGAATTTCACTGGTTCTAAGATAGACAAACCAAAGAAAGAAAATATTAACGTTGATAGTAGTTGAAATTGTCTAATTTGTAAAGAAATTACTATGTGTTGTCTGTGTAAGAAACTTGATTTGGTCAGTGGTATGAGGAACAAAAAGAAATGAACATTTCGCATACATTCAAGCAATTTGGGAAACAAACTGAAAGGAGCAGAGTTATGGAATGGGATTGGAAAGACTCTAACAGAAACAGAGTCATACATATAGTATAGTTAAGTCACCCGGAAAATATAAGAATAAATACATAAGAGGTGAAGCATCACTAAGATTTACTGATTGAGAAGACAGAAAAAACAGGAAGGAAG
>VRYO01001463.1:30605227-30619802 GCA_009812075.1 Sialia sialis
AACAGGAGACTGAGGGGAGACCTCATTGGAGTATAAATTCCTGGTGAGGAGAAGAGGAGAAGCAGGTACCTATACAGCGATAAGACTCTAGGGAATGGTCTGAAGTTGTGTCAGTGGAGGTTTAGATTGGGTATTAGGAAAATGTTCTTCACCAGAGAGTGGCTGGGCACTGGAAGAGGCTCCCCAGGGAAGTGGTCACAGCACCAAGCCTGGCAGAGTTCAAGGAGCATTTGGACAATGCTCTCGCACACATTGTGTGATTGTTGCAGCTGTCCTGTGCAGGCCCAGGGGTTGAACTTCATGATCCCTGTGAGTCCTTTCCAACTGAGGATATTCTTTTTTTTCTATAGTTTTAAACTTCTTTTTTAAAAAGTGGGTTTTTACCACTTTCAGTGCTGGAAGAAATATATGTATAATAATATATACATAATATGGAGTCAAATAGAGAAACATACATCCAAATCATGCTGCCAATATAATATCAACAACAGGTACTTCATAGCATTAATAAGTCACTATGGATCTTACATTTTAAGATCTTCTTAATAAAGAACAAATTTTAAATATAGCTCATAAATATATTACATTATAAACAAGAACAGCTTACAAAATCATACTTTAAATGTGAATATTTATTGCTTTCCATTTTTTGCACTCCTGTGTTAGTGAGAACAGAGTCAGAACTCAGACCTGTATGCCCATAAGTTCAAAAGAAGGGTCCATGAATTATAGCGCTCACTGGCAATAACCACTGGTAAGCCAATGTAGGCAAGTCAAAGTTCCAGATGATAGCATATATAATAAAGTTTATAAATGCTTTAAAAAAAGTAAGTGGCTATTATTGTATTACATAGCAACTCCTAGGGAAGACAAACAACCCAACAAATTTAAAAAGAGTTCAGCCTTCTATTTTCCTGAATCTAAACTGAAAAGGCCAAAAATTAGTGTAGGTCTATTTGCTCCATTACTAATTTCTTTGTGAGTAGGGAAACTGAGACTTTATCATACATTTTTCTTTAGCTGAAAAAATTAATATTTTCTTGAACATACATATTTTTAAAATGTTATTACAGTTATATTTGCCTTTTTTAAAAAGTAAAATTTCTGGATATCTCTTCAGTAAATGAAGATTTATTAAACACCATTTTAAAAAGTACTGTACTGAAAATACTGTGTTTGCAAATAAAATATGCTACACTTCTTCAAAGGTGTTCTCTTCAGAAGAAATCATTTTCTTGGGTAAGGGCTTAAAAATTCTCCAGAGTAAGTGAGCCTTGTGAGGCAACACGTAGGCATTGACCAAAATCCCCTAGAAGTATTTTGATCATGTTTGAATTAAGCACTAGAAGTGAGGGGAAACTACACATCAGTTTAAAAGTCCCTTTGAATGGCTACTTAAATCACAGCATGGAATGTCCCTGAAGCTGTGGAGCTTAACAAAATACATGTTAAGGCACTATGACAGATATGAGACATAAATCATTAGAAACTGCTATAAGAAGATCAGCTCTTTTCATCCTAATTAAATTCTTTTCAAAACGTTTTTCTACAGAGTTGCAGGACTCTTCAGTATCTTTAGGAAACTAAAGTCTGATTCAGGTCATTTTGGAGTCAAAGAAAACCTTGCATTAACTTCAGTAGAAATGAGACTCCTTAGGAAGCAGATGTGCTTACATTCCACTGTCAAAAATAGGAGTTAAGCATCTGCTCAAAGTTAATCACACGCTTAAACACTGTCCAGGACTAAGGTCATGGTTGCCAGGACCTGATCTTGCAGCACATACAAATCCAAATGATTAATGGTTTGGCTTGCCTGCTGGATAAAACAAATGTAATATGAAATACAGGGTTTGGGGTTTTATGATTCATTTTTGTGTCACTTAATAAAATTAAAAAAAAAAAAAAGTCAATCCCAAATAGAGTTCTGTTGAGTTAGTGGAAACACTAATACAAATTACTTTATATTCTCATTTAGTTCAGGTTGAAAACCAAAGAATACTAGTAACATAAACAAGGTCTAACACAAAAGTATTGTGTGGCAAATAGACATGCAGACAAAGAACAAGTACAGTCTGTCAAGGAAATTGAGGTTCCTTCTGAAAAGTACTCACTGTGTCCTATAAACATACTACAGCAGAGATAAAACTTAGCTCAGGCAAATAAATGTTCTCCAAATACAGAGAAGACTTCATGAAACACGATTAAATAAAAAATCAAGGCTGAGATAAAGTTTGGTAATATCTGATCACTTAAATGACTTGAACTCAGATTATCCTTCTCTTCTGAGTACAAAATTTATATAAATTATAGGAAATGATGGAAAGAGGGAGTTATGGGAAGCAAAGAGTGTGGATGTAGTGAAGATTGAGGAAGGAGGATGCAGAGGTGGAACTGAAAGCAGGATGGGGAAGCAGTCTCAGCTGTAGAACTGTGTGCTGAAGGTGTACCAGGTAAAATTGGTACTTGTGACATCAAACAAAATCATTATTGTCAAAACCTAGAAGTAGAAGGGCTCAATGTTTACCTGTCTCAGGGAGACTGGGGAAGCTTGTTCTGCATCTACTTGCTATGTTCATACATAGTCCTGTGAAAAATCATAAGATCACCAATATGATAAACTGGCAGCTGCTCACAAAGTTTTCCTTTAACCCAAGAGCAAAAATCCAACAATTCTACAGATTCAGACAACAAATCGCCACTTTTACAAAAATCCCACCAATTTAATGTATTTGATACTAATCTAATGGGCTTTCAAGTAAATTAAGCCACAAATAATTTCAGAAAATGGATGCTATTCACACACAGCAAGCCTCAAGCAAGACATATTCCAGCATTTGCAAATATAATTTTTGTTCTTTTGCAAAATCCTGTCTTTATGTACATATTAATCCATAAGAATTTGAAGTCTCAATTTCTTTTAAATGCATCTTACCCACCTCAAGGATGTAGGACAGATTATAAAACAGACTACATCAGCTTAAAGGTTCAGATTGCTAGTGAAATGAACTAAAAATATTTTTATTATAATTTCATTAATGTAAATCAGCCTCATGGTATCTGGATTGTAGTAAATTCCAGAGGTTAAAGTTGTCATGTCTGATGTGTCAGCTTCTTGTGCAAGCAATTTACAGTTGCTTAGTTGGGGGAAAAAAAAAAAAAGAAATAAAAATTAAAATTAAAAAAAAGAGAAATCTTTATACCCACAGCTTTCACCGAAGTGAAAGAACCTCTGTTTCACCTAAGGTGCTCTTGCTGGTGAACTGAAAGACTCCCCAGAGCTTTGGGGATTGAAAGAATATGCTTTCAGGGTCTGCATCACGTGTTTCTATGAGAATATCCTTGTTGCAAATGAATCTGACTCAAGCCAGGCCTTCAAGCATTGGAATCCAATCCAGGAGCATCCCTTTCTGTGGGCATCTTCTTTCTCTGTCTGAAGGTGTCTGATGTGTGGCAACTGTGCTCAATGCAAAATCATTCTACTCTACTTGCTGTACCTTTGGGCAGTTCCACATACATTATTTGTGCTTCTATCTAGCTCTTCCTTTTTGGGATAGTTTATTTTGCCCAAGTTTTATTTGAGTTGGTTTCTCTGGGCATTGGGCCCAGTTCTTGTTTAACTTTGCTCTTAAAATCTGTACAACAGCCCAGATGTTCTTTCCAAAAAAAAAACGGGGGGGGGAGGGGGGAAGCTTTATACATTCATTTTAAAAAATGATCTTGTTGTAAAGCAACAGAATGGATAATTTGTAAACCCACTGAATGCATTTGTATGGTTTACAGCAAAATTAAACTCCATTACTGTTTGGGACTTGGGTTTACAAGGCTAACAGAAATGCTGACTAGGCGGAATAGAAAACACAAGGGCATAAAAGAAATATTTTTATATTGGCACAATAATTTAAAGTTATTACAAAGGGGAAGGTATGAAAACTTTTAGTAAAAGATGGATCTAGCTGAACTATGTCAGAGTCATAAATTTATTTTTTGCCTCAAAAGGTCTGTGGAACAATAAAAATCAACAATAGACAGAAGTTTGTACTGGACCAAAAGTAGAAGTTTTAACTAGAAGTACAAATTTGAGAAGCAGAACAGTTCATCTCTGTATAGCAATGAGTAAGCAGCTGTCAAAAGAGTGTTTCCAAGAAAGATGTCAGGAAACACGGAATAAGAGAGCAGGAAATGTACCCAAAAGGAAGGGACAAAGCAACAAATATTAAAGAAAGTGACCCCAACTGACCCCATTAAATTATTATCAAAGAGTTACTCATGTGGTTTTCTAGTGCCACAAGTGACATCAAGAGCTGACATTACCAATAGGTTACCACTTTCCCAGTCCAAAGTAGAAGAAAAAATTTGAAAACCTCTTTTACCAAAGGCTAGCTACAGCACATAAATTTGTTTTTAAAGCCAAATCCACAGTTCTGAGGAAGATGGCAAGGCTGGTAACACAGGTGAAATGCCAGGTACAGCAGAGACAGAAGGAAAGGAATCAGAAATGCTAAGAAAGAAGGTAGAATAAAAGTGTACAGGTTGCTGCAGTCACAGCATAGACATGTTCTTAGGTTTCTAATCAGGCTCCCTGTGCTTTTCTTACCTTGAAAATTATCTCTGGACAGAATCCCATTCAGCAGTACAAGATGAAAAAAAATCCTTTTCTAAGTAAATTAGCTTCATAAAAGCTTCTGGATACTAGAAATGCTTTAAATCTTCAAGGGAATACGCTACCCTACTTTACAGATGGCTTTGCTATTCCAAATGTTGAACTCATGCAATATTATGTTATAAAAAGTTACTACCAGTGGGTAAAAAAAATCCTGGGATTCCTTCTGGTTCTTTGGAAACAATGTCATTTACATATAAAATTTAGCTCCTCAGTTAACGAACGCAGTAGAGCCACACTTTCTGTGTTTGTCTGTAAATCACTGATTTCAAACCCCACCACACTGAATTAAATAGAAGTCCTTACAGCACCAACCATGACTGAAAAAAAAATCTTCTTCCACAAAACTGTAAAACATTTAAGTATTCAAAAGTACATATGTACAGTAGAAAGGTAATTTTTAATTTAAAATATCTCTCTTTCAGACAGAGATTAAAAATATTCTCCTTTCTTGGAGAAAACATTGGAACCCTTCCCTTCCCACAAAGAGACCCAGAAATCCCTGCCAAAATCTTCTCCTCTTATGGGAATCACAACATTTTCTCATTGCTTTCCCTTAGAAGAAACCTGGGATCTTCTGAAACAATTTCTATTCTGCCAGTTTCCACATAGAGCTTTAAAATAGAAGTCCTTCCTAAGAACTCAGGAAAGCAATTATGAATCAAGATAAAAGGAAGGCTGACAGCAAAATCAGAGACTTGTTCAATAATGATGTGTAGAACAAGATAGATCAAAACTTTGAAAAGGGCACTTTTTTTATTATCATTATTTTTTTTTGTAAATAAGATAAGCAACTGCATTGTGTCTCAGTCTAGCCAGGAACAAGTTCATATTTTCACTTTTCCAAAGCCAGTGTTAACAGGGGCTGCTGTTAAGATCAGTGACAAAAAAAAAAAAAAAAAAAAAAAAATCAGCTAGTCTCCATAGTTGGAGTTAACATTTTCATCTTTGGAGGAGTCCATAGTGGGTTATTTTCTTTCTTTCCAAACAAATTCAGCCAATACATACAAAAGCCATGGTTATAAAGACAATCATTCTATTAAACTAGTTCTTGAAAAGCAAACTCCAGATGGGAACAAAGGTTTGCTCTGCTGAGTTCCTGGTTGTGTTCTAGTGAAATTTTCCTGGTTTGACTTGGTTTATCAAGAAAAGAACCATAGCCCATTTTTCCCATACTGATTTGCCCCTCATTTAACATGAGCTGACAACTCCTCCTTATTCACTACGCCTGATAATACAGATATTAATTCAATTTTCATTCTCTTTGGCTTTAATTCCCAAAGTAGAACAAAATCTTATTATTCACTAACTTCTTAAAACTGAGCCAGCTACACTTGTGGCTCAGAAGTGGTACTGTAGAAATTGAATAGTCATATAACCAGTTTTCCATGTTATTAGGGCCTATGGATTCATAAAATTTGTGTTTTCCGTCAGGAAGATGGTCTCAAACACCTCTCTTCTTGAACATGTTCTTCCCAATACACCTGAAATTTCCTGTTAGGAATTTTTTGGCAACAAGGCTGGCAGGCTGTAGGGAAAGGAAGACCATCATGGGCAGCAAGGTCATCCATGCAACAGATTTCATACTTAATTTAATCTCATGAACCTTATATCTGCTGCATTAAAAGCTTGGAATGCATTATTATTGTCTCTCATGGGACTCCAGATCAGATTTGTAAGATTCAGAAATGGATGATACTGTATTATTTCTGAGAAAAAGAGCCATACCCTGTAACTGAAAATCTGTGGTGTTTCTGCCTTTCAACAGCAGTAAAGGCTCATTTGTTACCAGCTCTGATGACAAGAGACAGATAACACTATACAACTGGCCTCCCTTTTGCTTGGTTTTACTGCTTAATAATTCTTTTGGGGAACTAGGAAAAGGTTTCATTTTTTCATGGAGTCTGGGGCAAATAATCATTAGATGACATAGTCTGACAACTTTTATATGAGAGCACTTTTAATGTCACTCTGTTATCATCCTAGTGGATCTATTGTGCTGGATTAGAGTAAAGCACTTTAGTTCTCAAGAGATTTATGTATCAGGATCAGTAGGAACTGAAAATGTCTTCACAGTATCACAGAATTGTTAAGGCTGGAAGTGACTGCTGGAGGGCATCTGGGCCAACTCCCTGCTGAAGCTGGGCCAGCTAGAGCCCGTTCTCCAGGACCATGTCCAAATGGCTTTTGAATATCTGCAGGGAAGGAAACTCCACCTCTCTGAAGCCTCACTGGAAAAGACCCCTGGACCATCAAAGAATTGGTTAAAAGAGTTTTCAATTTCTTCTTCAGCTGGAGATGAGTAGCTTGTTTTCATCCTGAAGTGCAAGAAAAAAATCTCTCCCATATTCATATTAAGCGTTTTTGTTAAACCTTGATGATAAGACAGCCATATATATAATAAACTGCATTATTTTCATGGCTGAACATTGTCCATCTGTCTGTCTGCAGAGTCAAGCAACCCACAGGAGCTGAAGAGCAGGAATCACTCCCTTGTCTCTCATGTTCCCAAAACAATGCAGGAAGAGTGATTATTTTTCACAGACAATCTGGTGTGAAATTTGAAGGTAAGATTGTTTTTTGTCACATTACTGCTCAAACACAGATCTGCAAGCAGCTGTATATTTAAGAGGCTATGGCTTTTGCTGAGTATAAAGGAATAAAAATAAACAAAAGGTTTCACAAATTCTCTCTCATATTTCAGTGATGGAAAAGATAACCGCAAGTATAATGTGAAACCACACAGCACTTCCACTGTAGACCCCACATAAAATGTTGCTTCATTTGATTAAAATTCATGGTTTTTTCCACATTTTCTAAATGATCTTTGCTCATAGGATACTGCATTTTATGTCAGCTTCTCTAATTTTTATCTTTCGTCATACAATTTTCTGTCTGTCTTCCTCATCAAGCTGGGAAATTCCTTCCTACTTTCCTTATACAGGAAAATACATTTCTTTAAATATATTTAAGGAAATATTTCCTTAAATTTTTTTCTCTTCCATATTTAAATCGTTTTCTTGAAATGACCTGGTGATCTCTCAGATTTGCTCCTAATATACTGAATAGACTGAACTCCTTATAATCTGGGTTTGTTTTCCAAAGCCAGGAAGATCTTTATTTTGGCCCTTTGAGTTCTTTTGAGAAATTCCAACCCTGTTCATGCACGGCAGACATCAGAACTGGACAGGATATTCCTGCATTTTAATCATAGCATAGCATTCTCCTTTTCATCCTTTTAATAGTTCCCTATTGGGTCAGGTTAACAGAGGTCTTAAAATGTTATAGCTAAATGTAAAATGCTTTCGCAAAATCATTCTATCAATAACCTCTCTTATGTCTTAGACCACGACAAAACCTGGCCTGTAATCTTGTTATAAAAATAAATAAATAAATCTTTCAAGTCTTATTCTCTAGAAACTCCTGTTGGAGTTTCTCAGATAAGATATATTTTAAATTTCTAATTCTCTATAGATATAAGACTGCAGTATTCTGACCAGTATGTTAACAAAGCTAGTAGAAATGTAATAGCTCAAGCAATTTTGGTATTTTTCTGGTATTTAAATCATGTTGTCAGTATTTAAATATCTTCCAATATTTCTAACATTAATTTTGACACAATAAGCGATTCAAAATTCTTTTTAGCCAGGCCTCTTCAAACCTCACTTGGATTTGTCTGGTGCCTGGAAATACTCCTTTGTTTAACCATGGTAAACTTTGTTGCTTGTCTACCTTTTAGCACTTTTATATTTGCAGTTGGTTTTATTTAAATTTTTATATAAGTATCTTTTTAAATATTATTTACAGCCTGAGTCCTGTCCTTAATTGTGATCCTTAATTGTGAGGGGAGTTTTGTATGGTTTAGTTTGGTCTTTTGTCTTTTTCCTGCTTTCTGAATTGGTCAATTATGGTCTTCTATTGCCAGTCATCTGCTTTTTCAACTTGGTATTTATTAAATCTAACCTCTATTTTCATTATTTTTAATTGGTTATTTTCTTTTTGGCCTCTTTGATCAGAGCTGTTCATTGCTGCACGTACTCATACAAGAACAGAGAACACTACCGTTTAATCTAAAAGATGACCAATTCATAGATAACATTATTTAAATGTTTAATTTAGGCTTCAGACAAAAGAAAACAATGAAATGTTTTGATGGATAGAGAAGTTCTGGTTTCCTGAACTAGCTTTCTGGTTGATGTAAAGTACACACTTCTTATCATTTCTTTAACTATTTGGCAGAGGGTTAGGTTTCTTATTCCTGCAAGTTTTCATGCATTTCAGGATAGCAACCATGTGGTTTTCTTAAGCTAAGGATTTATTTTTCTTTTTAGAGAGAACAACATTTTCCTTAGCAAAAATATTGAAATTTAATCCACTTGGTCTCAACATATCCTATATCTATGAAATCCCATAGACATAATTTCAAAGATAATATAGAAATTTAGAAAATATACAAAGATGAAGACTGTTCATATGATTAAAATGTTTCCCTGGGATGCCCACAGCCAGGGAGGATATCCTTACTAATGTTTCAAAATTTCCATTGACATTTTTACAGGAGTCCTGATCTTTGCATCTTGAAGGTCTTAATCTGCAAAATAGAGCCAAAATCTTATTTCTTCCATCGCTCATAATCAAGTCAGGTTACAGAAAAGACAGACCTTTCTTTGGTAATCAGCACAGCAAAGACAGATCTCAATTTTAGCTTTAAGCACAAGTTTTTCCTATTGTTCTGCTTTATACAAATGTCAAATTGTTACAGAGTAAATGAAGATTCATGTTGTTAAGAAGTTCCTATGTTTTCTATTAATTTGTGTTTATCTTAATACGGTCACGGTCACTGTGCAAAAGTGATGCCTTAAGCTAGAACAGGAATGACTGTGCAGCCCTTTTCTCATACTGGAAGTTCATACTTTAGGATAAAGGTTCTTCAAGTTTCCTTGGATAAATGCCCAGTTTATCTGCAAGAAGATGGTGTTCTCTTCCACAGTTATGGAATGTTGCAGACTCAGTCTCTTAATTCCTTGAAAACACCTGTAGTCAACAGAATGTCTTGTTGGCTTTCCAATTAGACTCTTCTGGATTGTCCTAGGGTGACTGAAGATAAGGAAGGATTATCTAATTCTGCGAGGTGCAGAGAGCAAGGAAGAGATGTTGGTCCTTTTCACTTTACATAATTTTAGGATTTTCAGTCTTTAATACCAGACAATAAGAGGGCTCAAGCAACCACTACAAAGCATGTTCCACTAAAATATGAACTAGCAACACTGGTTTCCTGAGATATGACAACCATCCAATTACTTTAGTCAAAAAAAAATGTTTACAGTTAATATACTTTAATCAGCCACAGCGCATCTTCTTCATCTCTTTTTTTTTTTTCCCACAGTGTTTGAATTGATTAGCTAGATGGTTCAGATATTAATGACAAGCACAGCTGGAAAAAAATAAATACAGAAAAAATATTTTCTTGCTAAAAACTGAGCAAAACCAAAAAGAAACCAGTACTAATGTAAGTAATTAATTGAAATACATTTGGCATGATGTGACAAAAAATGTGCAGGTTACGCCTAGGGTTATGGTTCAGAAAACCACAAAGGCCACAGCTCCAGGCACACTGCACATGCAAAAGTCATTGCAAGGGGAATACAAGACTGAAAAAATATGACTCCATCCGCATATTTCTACTTGAGACCTGCATCATACCGTGGCTGCTTTTAATCCTCCGCCTAGGGTTAGGCATACATCGAGGCCTAAGGTTCAGATAACCAGAAACCCCAAACATCCAGGCACATAGCAGTTGCAAAAGTCAGGCCAAGGGGAAGACAAGTTGACCAAAATATAGCTACGCCCACACTTTCCTACTTGAGACCTGCATCAGCCCATGACTACATTTACTCCTGTTCCTAGGGTTAGGTTTTAGCCTAGGGTTAGGGTTACGCCTATGGCTAGTGTTGAGAAAACCACACAGCCCAAAGGTACAGGCACACTGCAGCTGCAGAAGTCTTGCCAAGGGAAACATCAATCTTCCAGAACATGGATAATTACATCCCTTTTATCTTGGAACTTACTCCCATGTGGGTCCTATTTCTCCACCTAGGGTTAGGCCTAGTGTTAGGGTTCAGAAAACTAGAAACCCCAAATCTCAAGGCACCCTGCAGCTGCAAAAGTCATGCAAACAGGAGGAAAACACTGCCACAATATGGCTCCCTCCACATCATGCTACTTGAGACCAGGAACAGCCTATGGCTGTATTTACTCCTGAGCCTAAGGTTTGGATTACACCTAGACTAAAGATGCAGAAGACCACACATCCCAAATCTCCAGGAGAGCTGCAGATCCAGAAGTCATGATAAATGGAACACAAATCTGCCACAACATGGCTCCCACCAAAGCTTTCTCCCTGGAACTAGTCTAACTCTCATGCAGATAACAATGCACAGGCTGGGGATAGTGTTATGCCTAGGGTTAGGGTTATGCTGAGGGTTAGGTTTAAGTAAACCACAAAGCTCACAGATCCATGCACACTGCAGCTGCTAAAGTCATTGCAAGGGGAATACGAGACAGAAAAGCCAGGGCCCCATCCACACACTTCTTCTTGAAACCTGCATCAGCCTATGACGGCTTGAAATCCTCCACCTATGGTTAGTGTTACAACTAGAGTTAGGGTTCAGAAAACAACACTCCCCAAACCTCCAGGCACACTGCAGATGCAAATGTCAAGCCAAGGGGAACACAAAACTGCCACAACATGGCTAATTACATCCCGTCTATCACAGAATAAGTCTTATTCCCTATTGCTCCACCTATGTTTAGGGTTACGCATAGGGTTAGGGTTCAGAAAAGGAAAAACCCCAAAGTTCCAGGAAAAGTGCAGATGAAAAAGTCATGACAAATGGAGCACAAATCCGCCACAACACGGCTCCCAACACAGCTTTCTCCCTGGATCTAGTCTGACTCCCATGCAGATACCAACCCTCAGTCTAGGGTTTGGGATATGCCTAGGATTCGGGTTATACCTAGGGTTAGGACTTAGAAAATCACACATCCCAAATCTCCAGCCACACTGTAGCTGCAAAACCCATGCCAAGGGGAACACAAAACTGCCACGACATGGATAATTACATTCCCTTTATCTTGCAACAAGTCTTACTCCCGTGCAGATTCCAATGCTCAGCCTAGGGTTATGGTTCAGAAAACCAGAAACCCCAATGATCCAGGCACAGTGTATATGCAAAAATCATGCCAAAGGGAAGGACAAATCTGCCACAATATGGCTCCCTCCACAGCTTCCTGCTTGACACTAACCACAGCCCATGGCTGCATTTACTCCTGTTCCTAGGATTAGGGTTCTGCCTAGGGTTAGGGTTCAGAAAACAAGAAACCCCCAAGGTGCAGGCACACTACAGATGCAAATGTCAAGACTAAAGTAACATAAAATCACCACAACATGCTCCTACCATTGCTTTCTCCCTGTAACTAGTCTGACTCCCATGCGGATTTTTAGGGTTCAATAAACCATAAAGCCCATACCTCCAGTCACAGTGAAGATGCTGAAGTAATGACAGATGGAGGACGAGATTGCCACAATATGGCTCCTTCCACACCTTTCCACTGCAGACAAACCATAGCCCATGTTTACATTTACTCCTGCTCCTAGGGTTAGAGTTTCTCCTAGGGTTAGCGTTCAGAAAACCACACAGCCCAAAGCTCCAGGCATGCTGCAGTTGCCAATGGGAAGGGAATGCCAAGGGAAACACTAAATTGCCCCCACATGGCAAATTACGTCCCTTTTATCTTGGAACTTGTCTTACTCCCATGTGACACCTACTGCTCTACTGAGGGTTTGGGTTACAGCTAGAGTTAGTGTTTGGAAAACCAGAAACCTCAAAGCTGCAGGCACACTGCAGATGCAAAAGTCATGACATGGGGAATACAAAACTGACAAAACATGGCCCATTCCACACATTTCTACTGCATCAGCCCATGTCTATCTTTACTCCTGCACCTAGTGTTAAGGTTTCACCTAGGGTTAGGCTTATCCCTAGGGTTAGGGTTCAGAAAATCACGAAGTCCACATCTCTGCCAGACTGCAGCTGCAACAGTGTTGACAAAAGAAACACAAAACTGCCACACCTTTTATCTTGGAAACGCTCTTATGCCCATGTAGCTTCTAGTGCTCTTCCTAGTGTTAGGGTTATGCCCAAGGTAAGTTCTTGGGAACTACAAAGCCCACAGTTACACAAGCACACTGCAGCTGCAAAAGTCCAGGCAAGGGAAAACAAATCTGCCACAAAATGTCACCCATCACTGCTTTCTCCCTGGATCTAGACTGACTCCTATGCAGATTCCAAAGTCATGCCTAGGATTTGGGTTATGCCTAGAGTTAGCATTACACCTAGGGTTAGAATTCAGAAAACCAGAAACCTCAAAGCTCCAGGCACACTGCAGCTGTAAACGTCATGCCAAGGGGAGGACAACGCTGCCACAATTTGGCTCCCTCTACATTTCGGGACTAGCCACAGCCCAAGGCTGCATTCACTCCTTTTCCAAGGGTTAGGGCTGTGCCTAGGGTTTGGTATGTAAAGTGGCAGAGAAAACTGAAGGCAAAATTTTTATATTTGACTGCAGTAATATTTTTGAATGAATTATTATCTTACAGTTTGTCCTAACCCTCCTATCTTTTATGGGCAGAAACACTGAAATGAAATTTCATATCTTTAAAATTTTTGTATTTCAGAAGTTTGAGGAATTAAATTTCCCTAGCAAATACCTTACTGTGAAAGTAGTACACAACCTGAGTACCTAAATTTCTTTGCCATCTTCTGTTGAATACATATATACAAAAAAGCCTTTGGTAAGACTGGAATTAACTATCCTCACTGTACATAGGCAAACTGAGATGCAGGTGGCATAGGTGGGCAGGAGCAAGAAGGCAGGTCAGCATTTCCCTGGAAGCAGCTTTAAAGCTTTTGCCAAACAGGCAGGATGCTGGTTAGAGATGTAGAAACCAAAGCATTTCAGAGTTCTAAATATTGCTGGCTTCACCTTTCACCACCATAATCTGATGTAATTTCATTGAACTCAGTGGAGAATTACTGATCTACAGCAGCAGAACAGTGACTTTACCTCTAGATGATGGAATATGGTTTGGGGAATCTGGGAGTCTAGGTGTTTCATGAAGCCAAGCTCTCTGACATTAAATCACCAAGTTGAAATGATCTGTTGAGTTTGATGCCTTTAATTAAAACCATGTTATTTTAGCCCTTATAGCTTTTGTGTACATCAAGAAATGAGTTATAAAAGTAAATACACCTTTAACCATATGAATATACAGCATATTATGTATAAATATTTTGTAAGCATTGGTAGGAGATGATAAAACCATACATGAATAATAGCTATCCAGAACTCATCAGTTTATAAATATTACTCATAAGAAACCTATATATAAATACTACTTAGTACACCAAGAACTGTGTTATGCATGTGGGAAAGCAACTGAAATATTTCAAAACTAATAGTAGAAAAATATGTTTAGTATGAAGATCTTAAAAAGAAAATCATAAATCTAAGAAATTATGAGGAAGTGATTTGAAGAAAAAAGTATGGAGAAAGAAGGGAAGAGTATGCAGCAAAATATATAACTTAAAGGAAGTAATGTGAAAGCACATGAAAAAATTTGGTAAATAGAACCAGGAAAAATTAAGCTGTCTTGTTCAATGACTACCTATCAATGGCATAGTCAGGAGCCATGTTATAGACCTTATTTGATAAATTTATTAACTACCATTGCACTTGCCAGGAGAAGAGGCAGAGAAACACAAAAAAACATAGAAGATAGCACAACATTACTCCTTTACAGCAGTTTCCTATTTGCTTCAATGCACTGGAAATTAGTCCTGTTCGTATTAAAAA
>VRYO01001463.1:30620802-30650408 GCA_009812075.1 Sialia sialis
TTCCAAAGGACCTTTACTACAGTAACATCAACACAACTGAAATATTTCACAAATTTGATTTGAAATACCTCAGTTAGCCCAAATCCCATTAGCCTTTATTCATGGTTTGCATCACCATGTACCATGTATCTAGCTTTTAGCTGTCCACAGCTTTCAAGTTTCACCTTGGTTTTCAAGTTTCTTTTCTACAGATGAGTTTAAAGCATGAGTTCTTAGGTAACTCCTAAGCATGGAATCATGTAATGTATACAGCAGAATTTCAAATCCCTTCCTTTGCTCATCTTCAAGAGCATCCAGCTTTCTCAGAAATTCAGTTTGTTCAGAGGCATTGCTCTCTAGCATTGATTAGCCATTTCTTTACCACTCACAACTTTTGCCAAGAACATTGATTAAAGTAGCACAGAGAAGTTTTTAGAGAACTCTTGAGGGTTCTTTATGTCCTATGATACATGTTTATAAAGAATATAAATTATCAAAGCACACTCCTAATTGATTATTTCACTTATAATCTTAAATTCTCCAGCTTTGCCAATAATTTCTTCTGTAATAATATATTACCTTTTTCATGGAAATTCTGATATGCTATTGCTACATATTTTATTTTTCTAGAATTTCTGTTTTCTTACTCATTTGTTTAGAATGGCATAGTCTTGATTGGGTAAATATATCACATATATAATCCCAATTCTTTTAACTTGAATCATCTTAATTACTCATGCCTTTGAAATATTTTCTCATAACATTGAATAATATTGAAGACATAGTTGCAAAATTGCCATTATCACATTATATTCTTTCTTTATAGTTTAAGAACATCCTTTGATATTTTCTGGTTAGTTTTTGTAATCACTTGTCAACATATTTATTAGCCTGTAGTTATTTGATATTTCATTTCATATGTTCATATGTTTTGAGAATTCTGGAAACCAATATTCTCCAGGCCTCAAAACTGGATTATTTGAAGAATTTAATTTTCTATCTCAGCTCAAGCAAGTAATTGAATTAGTTTCCTATTTCATTTACTTACCACAGCGCACAAGCATCAATATCCTTCTTTTTTTCTGAATTGGAAGAAATCTTTTCTACTTGTGTGAATATCTCTTACAAGTTAACACAGTTTGATTGTTGGCAATCCTGTTTATCCTTCCTGACCTTTAAGACCAAGTTTCTTGGCTGACTAGACTTATCTTTTTCTTTGGTGGGGGGGAGGGTTTGGTTTTTAAGGTTTGTGTGGAGTCACTGCTTGTTCTTAATATCCTTTTGAGACGATTATGAAATTATACCTGAAGGCAGTCCCAAGTCATTTCTACCTGCCTTAGCATAAAATCATAAGTAAAACTGGTCCAGCTCAGCTGCTAGGGTTGTGTGAGAAGTGATTAAACCTTACATACAATAATCGCTGAGGTATCTTGATTTTTATTAACTAATTTACTCTTTTCTTGCCATTTGATAGGCAAACACTAAACATCACCTATACTGTTCCCATTTCTCAGTCTCACCTAGTCATTATTCATCCATTCTTTCCATGCCACTCTCTCAAGTGTAAAATCTTGTCTTTTACAGTAGATTGTGACCATGTTTACAAAAGGCCAAGCATCTTCTGAGTCCTTTTTCTGCTCTGGTGTTAACATGAGTCCTTCTTTAACTGCAGGTGTATCAGCAAACTCTTTAGGTTAAAGACTGTTGGAAGCTCCAGAAAAGCAGAGGTGAAGGACTCTGACCTTTGTTGACATTTATCAGTATCTTTTCAAACAATAACTGAAAAGGCAATCTCTTTCTCCTGATTGTACAATACCCTTCTTCCCATTCTCCCAACCCCCCAGAGAGCATGGAAATGTCTTTTTGTATTAGGAACCAAAACTGAAGACAGTATTTCAGATACAGTCTCACAAATAGAGGAAAATAATCCACCGGCTGAACATAATCAACCTGCTGTATGTATCCTTGGCTAAGAGATCCCAGAGAGATAGCATAAAGGCACATTGCTGCCATCTCTGGAGGTATTTAAAATATGTGACACTTAGAGATATGTTTTAGTGATAGACTTGGCAGTGCTGGGTTAATGATTGGACTCTGTAACTTTAGAAGTCTTTTCCAACCCAAATGAATCTGTAATTCTCTTACATTCAACTTCTGCACCAGAATTCTCAGCTCCTTTTCTGTAGATCTGCTTTTTACAAGTCACTGCCTTGTCTGTATTTCTGTTTGAGGTTATAATACCATATATCAGGTGCAGGACACTGCATATCCTTTGGTAAACACCCTAAAATCTCCCAGTTTGTTTCTTCTGCAGCTTGCATCTCTTCTGAATGGTAGCCCTAAGTTCCAGCATGGTGAAAACCCTCCCAATTTGGTGTTAGCCATGAAGCTGCTGAACATGCACTCCTTTGCACTGTCCAGATAATTAATAAAGACTTCAAATAGTATGAGCTCCAGAACAGCCACTTAAGGACATTTACTAGAAAGGGATATCCAGTTTGACTTCCTATACCATTTATCATCCCAACACTTTAACACTGTCCAGCCACTTCGTAATCAACTCACCTGTTCAATTCTCTTCAGTTTGATGTGTTTTGAATATGTTGGTGTTCTAGAAGACCATGTTGAAAGCCTTGTTGAAGAGAATATGTTATACTCAGTTTCATCTCTAGTATTCATGACATGTAACGAAAGAAAAAAATAGAGGAAAAAAGCCCACCAAGATAACCCTTCATGAAAATCAATAGGAATACACCATGAAACACCAAAAAGCCAAGGATAAAAAGGACAAATCTGATTACTGAACCCAGTGTTTAGGATTGCCTAGAAGCAAGGTAAAGGGACTATCAAAAATGTGCAAGTAGGCTTTTCCATCTTTTTACCACCATACATTTCCATTATCACATAAATATATACATAAGCACCCAGACAGGGTACTTTTAAAAAGCCAGTTCTACAAACAAAAAGTGATACAGAAGTAAACTTCAAATGAAAAAAATTGGAAGCTGATTCACTTATCTTGAAACACTGTAGTTCTCTACTCATGAAAGTTTAACTTACTTCAATGAAAAAAATAAGGAAGCCTTTCTTAATTGACGCTGTAACAGTTGTGAATTTTCAATTGATAATAAATCTGAAATGGAATATTTGAGAATAGATATTTATGAAAAAATTTGAAATACGGATAAGCCTGGAGATGTAAATGAAAAAGTTACAAACAGCTGAACAACAGCAGTAAGAATTGACTTAATTCTAAATACATTCTCTTCTTTTCTTTCACAAAACATGAACTTAGAATTTTGAGAAAACTGAGAACCTTGGTGTAGTTTCAGAAGATTAGAGACAAAATGTGGCTGAATCAAAAGATCATGGGTCCTTTCTCCTTTTGAATCTACACATTCTGAGTTATAATGGCCGGCCTGTTAAAAAGAACCTAAATTTCTGGAATAACATCAGGAAAGAAGTTGGGGTTTTTTGGAGGTGGGCTTTGAGGTTTTACCCGGCAATTCTCAAAAGCAGTGTAATATTTATATCTACTAGTAAATTTCAGCTTTCAGCAACTAGAGACCATAGTCTTCACCCTTGCTAAAGCATCATTCCTTATAGAAGCAATAAATATTCATGCTGTAGCAACAAGAGTATTGCATGGACTAGAAATCTGCTAGGCTGAGCATTGAAAGCAGAGTTGTTTCTCCTGAGGGATGTTTTGGCCCCTGAGAGCTAATGATTAAATGTCCTGTTCTATCATAATATCTTATTTTAATAAGATTTATCTGCTGCCCATTACCAACAGGCAAATCAAATTTTTATAGACTATTTCATGGCAATATTATAATGTTTGGAGCGAGTGATTTTTTTAATCTGAATATAAATGAATATATATTAATATTCTAGAATATGATACTGAAAACAAAAAGAAATCTCTAAAATTTTGACAAAATCATAGTAGAAACAACTAAATGAAACTACATCTCTCCACTACACAGACATCCTATTTGGGAAAAATAACCAACAAAACTCTGGGCTGTTAAGACCAAAAAATATGGTTTGCGCCCTTTGGCAAAGATATCTTCCTACAGTTTTATGTAACACACAAAAAAATATATATATGTGTTTGGCCAAATCCCCCCCTGCCCCAGTAAAACCCCTGGAACTGGAGAGTATCCAGAAAAAACTCAGGGAACTCAGACCAGTGGCATGTTTGCCTGCTCCATGAACAAGCAAGAAATTCATCTAGCTAACAAGCAAGCTCAGCGAGACCTTTTGCTGAGCAAATTTTGTAACCTTGAAAAATTTGTCCACTCTTGGAATTTTTCCAAGAGCTATTTTGCAGGGAGACATTGCAGCCTACAAATCGCTCAAAGCTGTCTCACTGCAACTGTTGCTTTGAGTAACTAAAATTTACTATCGTGTTTCTGGACTGTGTGTGTGCTCATACACAGACTGTTGTGTGTTTGGATGATCTAATATTTACCAGTTCCTACAGCAGAAAATAACTCAGCTGCATCACAACCCTCACTTTTGTTTAAGAATTCATTTTCCCCACAAACTCTGTTTCTAGAAAATCCATGTTGTGCAACTTCTCCTAATCATAGATGGGAAAGACATAAAAAGTCATTCAAAAATTAAGACTCTTTATAACTAAGTGGTCCACATAGGAAACTATTCAGTCTCGACTGCATTGTGTATCCAGCCACGGCAGGACCACACCAACTCCCTTAATTTATCATAAATCCACTGAAGTCTGTCTCATTAATCCAGAGTCTGAAATTAGCCCTAATACTATATGCAACTATATGCCAAATCCTGTTCAAGTAAAATAAAGATTTGAAATATATTCTAGAATTTGTCTCTTTTTCAAGACAATCTTTTTAAAGATTAATGGTAGAGGACAGAAAATTTCTTTGAGGGAATAAAGTAATGGCTGTAAAGACATACAGAACCATACAATCACAGAATGTTTTGGGCTGGAAGGAACCTTAAAGATCATGGTTGAGGACATCTTCCACTAGACCAAGTCACTCAAAGCCCAATCTAATCTGGCCTTTATGTCTTCCAGGGATGAGCCATCCACAGTTCTCTGGGAGACTTGAATATCTGAACAGAACTGAGTGAAGGTGTGCTTGTGTGGCTCAGAGAGGTACCCTGGGAGGCCACTTTCTACCCCTGGCACCATCTTGCAGTAACCAAATATATAGCAGGAGTTCACACATTTAATGCACTTTGGCCACATTAGTTTACTTCTCCTGACAACCCTGCCAAGCACACACTGTAGTTGATGACAAAGCTGCCCCTGTTCTCCAACCATGCCTGAACCGCTGTCTCAATGCTATTTCTCTGGCCCTGTCCTTCATTTTAAGAATATTCCATGAAAATAATTAGCAGGGTTTCATATGACTGTAACATCTACAAAGCAATAAATAGCAAAGCTGAACAGAATAAGGTCTTGGGAGAAAAAAAATATAAATTATTTTATTGTGTGATCCTGTCCCTAAAACCAAGAGCAGGGCACATCAACCTACTCTGCACAGATCAGGTGCCTTTAGCTACGTTGATTCAGTAAAGTTTTGATTATTTTTTGCTTTTATTTTACTGCTAAATGCTATAGAGAGAAACAGTGAGGTACCCAATATGGCCCCCAAAGGATTCAAGGTAATGACAGATTTCATTGGAATACTCCAGATCTAATGCATAGCTGTTGCTGCTGCTTATTTATTGTCAGGCTCCTGTGCTTGCCAAGGGTCTTGCTTGCCCACTACATATTAGAGCTTAGTGCTCATCAGTGGCTGCTTTTTTTGCTTTCACTGCTTTGTATATTGATGCACTGCTACACTGCTTATCATCTTGCTCTGCTGTGCCTGGGAACATTTTGATAAGGATCATGGCAATATGCCTGGACTGGCAAACAGCCAGGCCAACACAGCTCTCTCTGTGCTGCTCTACTGGAAAGGCTAGAAATCCAGTGTGTACTTGACTTAAAATGGCTGTGACCTGTAGGCAGGACACCCCAAAGTGTGCCATGAATATGTCTGTCTCCCCCCTGCAGACATACCTCTGAACATTTTGGGCTCCAAGGGTAAGTCCATGCTGGAGAAAAATACCTCAGAATATCTGTAGGTATGGATAAGTCTGTGCTGCAGCAGGTACACCTTGAAACTTCAGTGGCTCTGCATGAAGTCGTGCTGGAGCACCTCAAAGAGTGTGGCCATGGATAAGCCCACAGCAGAGCAGGTACATCCCAGCAGGGACTGCAGCCGTGGGTGAGGTCATGATGGAGCAGGTATCCCTGAAGGTATTGTAGCCTGTAGGAAAAGGCTACGCTGGAAGAGGTGCACCTCAAAGAAACTGTGGCATCACTGTCTGTGATGCAGCAGGTATATCCCTGAAGAGAATCCCAGATAAAACTTCTAAAGTTTGTGTTCTCTCTTTAACTTAAGAGAGCAAGCAGTCTACTAAGGGACTGCAGTCTGCAGGTAAGTCCAGGCTAGAGAAGGGCTACAGGAAAGGGCTCATTGCAACGTCAAACACCGTGATCTGGTCTAAAGGGAACAGGGGTGGAGATTTTAATGGAAATACCATTCAATTTTTGTATACCAGGTTTTAAGTTGCCTGCTATAGAAGTCACTATGGCAGGAACCACACAAACCAGTGGAGAACTCTCACAGTTAACTTGAGACAGACAGGGCTGGTATCACCACCAGCCCTTTAACTGGCACTCCTACCAGCCCTTTATATCCCACATGCCTTTTTTAATAGGCCTTTTTCTCATGCATCTCTGACCTTTTCTTTCATAGACCTCTTTCTGGTTACAGTAATTTCACGAATATAAGCCGCACCTTTTTCATTGAAGACTCCAGCCTACCCCAGTGGGACAGCTTATATTCAGGTGTGGCTTACCTATGGACAAATCCCAGCGAAACGCCAACCCGGAAGTGAGAGCCGGCCAAGCAGAGTGGCAAGTGGACGGGCCAGCCCCTGTGCCACTGGGAACGTGGGACCACTGGGAACAGGGGCTGCAAATGTGCGGGCCGGCCCCTGTGCCACGGGGAGCCGTAGGGAACAGGGGACCGCCGGGAATGGGGGCTGCGCAAGGGCGGGCCGGCCCCTGCCGCTGGGAAGCCGGGCTGTGTGGGGCTGGGCTGGAGCGCCCTACCCCCTCTGCCGTGTGGAGTCTAAAAAAAAAAAAAGCGTGTCTTATATTCGGGTGCAGCTTATATACAGACAAATCCTGTGGTCTTCCCAGCTACCCGGAAGTACGGCTTATATTCAGGTGCGGCTTATAATCGTGAAATTACTGTACTTAACTCTGACTCCTCCTCTTACTAGCAGATTCACACTGTACTGATTCCTTGTCTTATAGGCAGTTCCACATAGCTCTGACTCCTTCTTTGACTCTGTATGACTGGCTAACCCCAAGCTGTCCCTTTTCCAGCTGCCTAACCCTGACTGTCCCTCACACAATATGTTCTTACCCTTTCTGTCCCTTACCTCCCCACAGCACAGCCAGTAGCCTCCTTCTCTTACTCAATCAGACTCTCAGTCCCAAGCTCCAACTGCAAGTGCCTATAATTAGTAGCCACCTAACCCACTCCTTTATATCCCCCAAACTGCTTGGCCAGACACAGATGTTTCCACTCCTTTGTAATTAGTACAGCTGCAAGTTATTGGGGAAGATTACCTCCTGTACTATCCTTTCAGCCTAGCTCTCCACAAATTCCCCCTTTTCATTTCAGTAAATTAACCTTATAATGCATTAACATACAATAGGGACACATTCACATTTTTTACTTAAGACCAATGGCTACATAATTGTCTAGGCAACACATTACAATGAAGACATATACTTCAGATCCTAGTTCACAAGGATTATCATAGAATTATTTTAATTTGATTAGATATTTACCTTTCTTCAGAGCCAAGAGTTTCATCTTGCTATTAAAATTTCTCTTCACATATAGTCAATTTATTCCAGTTTTGTTACTCAGAGTGAAAGTTTATAGTATCATAACAACAACATTCAATTTATTCCAATTAATTATTTTTCATTCCTTTCTCACTGATAATTAACTCTCTTGTTGTTTATTTTAGTTTAGTTTGACTTATCAGAATAGAATATTAACTTTCCTCTTAGCTGTGAAATATATTTATGAATTAATACATTGCTCATTCTCACACAATACATGTTATTAAAGGCTACAATTCATAAATACAATATATATGTAATAACATTAAATAGGCATGTTGCATTGAACAATAGAACTATTTTGTCTTCAGTTTCACCTCTATCTTATTAATTTCATATTTTCTCAAACTTCTGCAGCTCTTGTCTTGTTTAGATAACACGATCCATAATTTTTTTTCAATGTCCTTCCAAGCACTAAAGACAGGGTTTATCAATACTTAAAGTCATGTGACAGCCCACAGCAACATGCTACAGAGGGCATAGCTGCTGGTTTCAACTCCTCTTCTTTCCAATAAGGCTTTCCCTGTTGAAAGGACAGCACTTTCTTCACGTAATACATTACTTCCCATTTTTTCCAGCAGCTCACCTTTTTCTAAATGTCAAAATAGATTGGGTCTGCACCTGGCAGTTTCCCCACTGTTCTCTATTTCACTGGGCTCAATCTCCAGCTGTACCTCACCCTACAGCCCAATTCCTGATCATGTCAGGGTCACTATTTGTCACAGTCACTTGGAGATGGCCAGGGCTGATATCACCACCAGCCCTTTAACTGCCAGAGAAGTTTTACAGAAAGCAGTTCCACTGCAGCAGTGATCCAACCACAGCTGTTTCAGGCTCCAAGCAGCACAGCACCTCTCCTGTCCTGAGTGACCACTGTAACAGATGGAGCCCAAAGTCATGGACTAAATTAAATCAATAGACATTTTATAGATAGTAGTTGCTCATAGACTAAGAAAAAGATATCTGTGTATGATATCAAAGGATGAGAAGGGAGGTTCTGGTTACTGTGGGACTTAAACATTGTGTAAATTGTGTGGAATACAAGGTGGAGAACGTGCTGGATTAAGTTGGAGTAGAGTTAATTTTGTTCTGAGTAGCTGGTATGGCTGTGTTTGGGGTTTTTGCTGGAAACAGCATTGACAAAAAAGGGATGTTTTCGTTGTTGCTGAGCAGTGCTAACTCAGGATGGATCAAGGCCTTCTCTGCTCCTCATCCTACTTCACCAGCAAGGAGTCTGGGAAGCACATGGGAAGCTGGGAAGAGAGAGCACTATAAAGCATCATGCTCATCATATAAAACTTGAGGAAAAGAAGATAGTGGAGAATGTTTAAAATTAAGGTATTTGTCTTCCCAAGATATCATTACATGTGATGGAGGCCTGCTTTCCCTGGAATGGCTGAACACCTGCTTGTCCACTGGAAGCAGAGAATGAATTCCTTATTTTGCTCTGCTTGCATGCACAGATTTTTCTTTACTCACTAAATTGTCTTTGTCTCAACCTATGTATTCCCTAATTTTTTACTCTTCTCGTTCTTTTTCCCATCCAGACATGAGGAGAGTGAGATAGTGGTTGACTGGTGCTTAGTTGCCAGCTGGACATGACACAAATTCTTGAAAGTAATGAAATCAGTTATTATTGAGTAGTTTAGGCACAAAGATGCAATTTTGCCAGGAAACTAGAAGTTTTTAGAAGAAGTATGAAGGGGTACATAGTTTGGTCTCATTGAATCACAGTGCACAAGATAAAATGAAACATGTCTATGAAAGTGATGAACATATTTTACCCTGTAGAAAAATCCTTAGAGCTCAAAATGTACAATCTAAAGATGGCAACAAAATAAGAAAAGTCTTTTCTAAAGTACTAAAAAATTAATGTTCTAAAGAACTTAAATGAGAATAATGACTAGACTGTTACAGTTTGCCCAAACAGCTATAAAGAAGAGATATGTGATTTCTGACAGTACAGCTCTATCTTTTAAGATAAATAATAGCGAAAGGATGGAGAACAAATGAGTCAGTATTTTACAGTAGAGGCTCTTTTGCAATGAATTTGGATTAAGCTCCTTTAATAGAAATAAATTTGGGATTTTAATGGCATATTAGATTACTTGAGGGCATGCCTGATGAAAGACAGTCACTGCTTTGTAAAGACTCTGGTCTAGGTGAATGTTTTACAGGAGTGGTGCAGGTCCAAAAGAAATTTTTTTGTATTGTATCTTTGTTTCTTAAAATTTCAAACAGTGAAAAACACCAGTGAAAATCTATAGATTTTGTCTTTAAACCACATACTAAAACTCAGAACATTGTGTGGTCTATATTTAGACTCAAGAGTAGAAAGTGTAAACTTCACTTTTTTCATCTCTACAAACTGCAGCAGCTAGTAACCAACCCCCTTTTCATAAGCTGCAGTCCTAAAAGCCACAATTATAACATTCTGAATGTGTTTCTTACATTAGAGTGCATTTGGACATTCTGTATTATTTTCTGGCTTTTTGATCCCTTATTATTTCTTAACATTAACCTTTCTTTGCAGTCTTTGTATTTTTTCTTTTTTTTCTTTTTTTTTTTTTTTTTTAATAAAATCTTAGGAGAGTGAGCATTACAGAAACACTGCATATACTACAGCTGTGCTTGTGGGGAGTTTAGCAGCTGAGAGAAAGACAGCGAGCCAACATCATGTGTTCCAGCAAGACCAGGAACACATGAGCCATTGCAACCACTTAGGACCACTTAGGGTAGCGTGTGCCATCACAGACCATTGCACATCCCCAGCTGAGGAACCACAGAACTGTTGTGAGAGTTATTATGAAGACAAAAAATGCTTGTTCTTCGCAGTGAGGGAAGTCATTAATAGTTCTTTAAATACCATTAAGATTGTCAATGTTTTGGAGGATCTTTCTTGTATTCTAATGATTGCTCATCTCAAAGAAAAGGGAAGGAAGGAAGGAATCTCTTTATGATAGAATTCTGGCCAGATTTCCCATATACTTTCTGCTTGGAGATTTGCTGAAAGAATAATAAATTGTTTCTTGATTAAAAATCTGAAGCATCTGGAAACTTGACACAATATGCTGTAAGCTAAAACCAAAACAAATTGTAAGCCTCTTGACTTCATGCAAATAAGTATTATGAGCTCCAAAAGTTAAAAATGATTTATGCCAGTCAATCAGCAGATGACAAGGGACTTTGCACAAAATAGGAAGATAGATTACCTCTCTACTTCCTGCCAAGTTACATAGAAGCAAAGAAAAAAATTAAGTTGTTCTCATGGGTATTTTATGCTTTGGACTCTTGTCAACATATCTTGTGGCTGAAAAAGATACAAAATATGGTGTATGCCAAATGAAACCTCAAATCTCAAAAAATATATTGAAGTACATTAGTCCATCAATTCAATTCAGCTTGATTTTCTCAGCTAAAATCTGAACAATTAATTTTGTGATCTTCAGTTTTGTAAGACAAGCAATTCTTGATTTAAAACTTACATAATACTGACTTCTGCCAGAAGTCTATTAAAATACAGACTCATGTTTCACACAGGGTACAAGCTAGCATTTCTTTGTTTTGCTGCTTTAGGGAAATGACAGTAGTCTGATGTGAGCAATGTCGTCACTGCTTTCAAGTTAGTTTCAAATATTTTTTGATCTGCTTTCAGATTTTCTAGAGATACTGGACAAAAACAACCTTTCAAATTTATGTTTAAATATATATGACTGCTGAAAAGATTTGTAGATGCTCCTTCTTAGTAAACAGCCTATTAAATTAAATTAAATTGTTGCATTTATATTCCTATGTATCAATCTTAAATTCTACTTTGGCTATTAATTTGTGATTACCATTATTTGGCTGCCACAGTTCCACTAACATCAACAGGATTTACCAAAATTTGTAATGTAGTAGTAAACTTCCTCTTCCTTAAGTACCAGATTCCTGATTCCCCTCCATTTACGCACATACATCGTGGCTAAAATAGTAAAAAAAACCCCATTGCTGTTAAATTTACACCCGGGGCAAATTGTGCTGTATCACTAAGCTTGGCAAAAGGACTTTTCATGAATTCAGACAGATTACTGCCTTTTGGGAAACCCCCTTGTACATATTCGACATGATGTAGGACTGGCTTGAATGGTGGTGGTGCTGCAGAACATCAAGGAACTGATGGCACAAATTCTTGATTAAATCAGGTCTAAGATCTTCTATCTTGTATACAGAGAGGTATGGGATGAAATGCATCCAAAGAATATTTATCCTCAAAGTTCTTGCTTAAAATCTAACATCTGTAACTAAAAAAGGAAAATTTTCATGACCACCATATTAAATTTTATATTAATTGGTTATTCAGAAAATGTATTTGAAAATCTAGAGAAGTAGATTTCTAAAATAAAACCCTTCTTGAAAACAATGCTGAAAATTTTCAGAAAGCTATGGTAGCAATAAAGACTCTGGAGAAATATCTGACTATGTTAGTGGCATTTTAAGTTTAGAGACTGATTCCTTTTGCATTCTCTTTTTAACTACTTCTGGTATTTATGTAAACATGACAGAAAATTCTTCCAGTTCCTAAAAAATGGTTTTGTAATAAAAATAAATTGTTCTCCTATAATATGCCTTTCATAAAAACTCTCCTCAGAGAAGTTATAGAGGGTTGTACTTTTATTTTAATTAGCCTTGTGGTGACACTACCTTTTCATGCAGTGAGGCCAAGACTCTGAACAAAGGGTGTATTGATGTAAGCTCACAACAGTTTCTAAGTGCTCCATTACTTCAAACTGTTGATATTTTAGGGTAAAGCAAAGTGAGTAGAAAACGTTGTCAAATCAGAAGGATTTATACCTTTGTTGAGGTGTAGATGATCTAAGAGATGCTTATCATCAAAAGCTTTAAGAATGGTTATTGAGATACAGAATGTGTAAAACAAAATAGATCTGAAGTTACTAACCTTTGCAACATGGACCCCTATAAAAGCAGACCAGCTACATCAAAGTCATGTACACAAAAACTGCTTTTTTGTAGAAAAGAAGATCAAAATATGTAGCTAGCTTGTAATCCAGTATGTGACATTCTCAAAACCCAGTATCTGAAATAGTTCCTGCAGGGCTACAGAGAAGAAGAAAAGATGCAATGAGAAGCAACTGCCAGTGAGTTAAGCAAGTTCTAAGCTATGTTCACCACCATGACAAGAGACAGTGACGCCAGGCAATACCATGCCACATGCTCACTTTTGTCCAAGTAGGCTTGTTGTCCATAAACAATTACAGTAATTTCACGATTATAAGCTGCACCTTTTTCATTGAAGAATCCAGCCTACCCCAGTAGTGCGGCTTATATTCAGGTGTGGCTTATCTATGGACAAATCCCAGTGAAATGCCAACCCGGAAGTGAGAGCCAGCCAGGGAGGGTGCCTGGGGCTGCCTTTAAAGGCTTCTCTGGTCTATGAAAACTGTTGCAACTTGAGCACCTGACACCAAACCCAGCTGGCAGCAATTCTGTTACTTATTTGTTACTTTGTTACACATGGATCCTCGCTTAAAAAAAAAAAGTGTGGCTTATATTCAGGTGCAGTTTATATATGGACAAATCCCATGGTCTACCCAGCTATCAGGAGGTGCAGCTTATAATTGTGAAATTACTGTACAAATTTTGAAAATAATTATATGTAAGTGCCTAGATATTGAGAAGTCCCCAACATAATAAAAACCTAAAAAATATATAGAAGGATGAGACTGTTTTTTCTTATTTAATTTTCTATGAGTTGCTCTTTTTTAATATGAGCTTCAGCCTTGCATCTCTTGTATGTTTCTTTATTCTTTCAGGCAGCAGTGATGCTCTATTATCTGCTGATCAGCTCAGAGACTCCTCCTTTTCTTCCCGGTCTTGCCTGATCTCCAATGTTGATGAAGTTTGATACATAAGACCTAAATAGGGGAAGGTGGTGTTATTTTGAGGTAGTGTCTCTCTCTTTAAGGCTTTCATATATTTACCCAGGAACTCAGTTTTATAGGTCACAAAGTATTTGAGCAAAATACCTCTGCCTAAACACATTGTACAGGGGTTATGTTGTACTTGTATAAATTGTGAGAATTTTTTAAGTATGTATGTACATACATACAGTTTGTATGTATTATGATCCCATCAGTGGTCCTTTCCACCCTTAAGCATGATTCCAACCTGTGATTCTGTATATATTTGCAAATGTGTGAAAAGGGCAAAAATCTTCCTTTGTACTCCTAGGTATGACTTTTGAAGGTTTTAGAGGTGATGAGGCTTTAACATAGAGGGGAGCTATAAACACAAACTTATATTCTGCAAATTTATTGTTTCTGGGTACTCCCAGAATACACGGACTTAGTGCTGTATAAAAATGCCTTAAAGATTTTCCCTGTCACGGAGATGGAGATGGTGTTAATTTTGGGGCTGCAGGTGTCAAAACATTGTCTTCTAAGTGATACAGACTGTCTTCAGTGAATTGCTGTTAGTTTGATTTTAGCACAGAGTCATCCTAAAAGACAGAAGAAATTTATTACCCTAGTACATGTCTCTTCAATACCTGGATACCAGATGTTTTATGTTATTTATCTTCATCTAATGAGTTTTCAAATGCAGTTAAAATGTAGTAGAGTTTCATTGGGAGAATCAGACCTTTGAAGGGTGACTGGGTAATTCTCTCAGTAGGGTAGGTCCATGAAGCCAGTGACAATGGCTGAAATTTTATCTTTCTTCTAATAATTCTACTAGCGTGAATTGCTTAAAATAATACATACTTACACACTTAACATAATTCTCTATTGTTTTGATGGTATTTTTTTTACAAAGTGTTTTTTGGCATAAAAGATTTTTATTTGGGGTTAAAAAGTGTTTACATCTTTAACATTTTCTCATATTCCTATAAAATCTCATTTTCTTATTCACAATTGAATATTAACTTATTCACAGCCAAGCTTCTCATAAACATTTGATCTCCTACAACTTCTAGAAGTGTACTTTCATTATTTCCAACCCAATCTACTGGCTTTCTTTAAAATCACAAATAAGGTTTTGATTATAGAATTTGGATAGCCAATTATAACATAAATCCAAACCCAAACGGCCACATAAATTTAAAAAACAGATTTTATTTTCTCACCTTATGGTTTCAGCTTCAACACATCACCACTTTTATTGTTTCATATGACACAGAGCCAAAGTGACTGAAGCATATTATGGTGAGAGTGGTTTAATAGATTTGACCGTTTGAACCAAAAAAATCCTCAGCTACTTATACCTTGCTCTTAATTTTTGTGCAGAGATAGTTTTGGAATGGCTTTGGCTTATTTTAATTGCTTTTCCTTGAATCTTTAGTCTACACAAAATATTTGCCAAAAAAATTCTTTAAACACTCTAGCACATCTTTACATGGCACATACCTGTTTAACTAGAAGTTTAAAATTTTAAAAATATCAGAATTTTACTTTCTGCTTTTCCAGTGTACCCACTAATAATGGATATAGAATGCAACTGGACAGAACACTTTGGATTTATTACTTGCAGGGCTCTAGACACACACAATAGGTTATAACTACACTTAAAAAAATCACGCAAACTGGCAAGATGAACCAAATTACAAATCAGCATCAGCCTAATTGTGATAATATCAGAGATAAAGCAGGGCATTTTAAAGTAGAGTCATTGATATTATTTGTGAGATGTTTTAAAATAACAGAGAAATAGTTTTAAATTAAAACTATCTCTACATCTCCCCTGTAAGTAGTTGCCAATTTTAAAAGGCTATTTTTTTCATCTTCTCTGATAGAATTTCTCATAGGCTATATTGAAGTTGTGAAATAGAAAACATTAAAAAGCTGGAGAAGCCTTCACCTTCTTCTGCCTGTCTGTGGTACGCTTTTTGGTTTTTAAAGGCCTCCAATTACATATTTCATAATCTCCTCAGGGAATCTGTTTCAAGGCTTGGATAATCTCTATGATAAAAAGTAGTTTGGTTTTCTGCAATTTAAGTTACAATCTATCCACTATAAGTCTGAAAAACAGTGGTTTCCCTTCTTTGCAAGTGTTGCAAGACCATAATTGTGTTCCCTTTCAGCTTTTTCTTCCCTAGTTTTTAAGCCTTGGTTTTTAATTTCTGCCTGACTTCATATCTTCTTGAGTCCTCTTTTGGCTTTCACATCCTCCCAAACTCACTCCAAAGGAGCTGAATCATTAGGCTGCTCTATCCCAGGCTCGATACACAATCCCAGCTAAGGCTTTTGAGTGCAAAGCAGATTGTAGGGGTCACTTCAGGTACCTTTCAGGCTCTCAACAACCCCAATATTTTTATCCATCTGCATGTCATTTTAAATGTTTGATTAGCATGTGATGAACTCTAGACTTCAGACTGCTTCCTGAACATCTATTGACCTTCAGGATCCCAATGCAGATGCAATTTGCTCTCTGAGTTAATGTAGATCAGTTTCTTTCTGAGATCTTTCAGAACCACAAGATGACAACAAGCAGGCTATCCTGACTTACATATTCAATGTTCAGGACAGAATAGGGAGAATATCTAGAAAGTAGCATGTGCTAACGTAAGTAAGTAGCTTGTGCTCAGGTATTCTTGGTCTCTGAATGTTTTTCAATGCTAATGAATGTGTTCAAATGTCTTTCACTGCATGTCTCATTTCTCCTGCCATATAATACTTCATCTCTTCTGTTTTGGTACTGTCTTCCTTCATAATTTCATAGTTCTGAAACTCTTGTGGGTCAAAATCAACATATCAGTTTTATCCTGGTAGAAGCTAGATACCAGAGCCTACATGCAAAGAGGCTCTCCTTCCTAGCTTGGTCATTCTACATAATTTGGTGGGCTTTTTTTCAGATAATATAAAGTACATGCACTGCAACATCCAACTTGATGTGAAGCAGGTATAAAGCTCTAAAAGAAAGACTGAATATGAAAGAGAACAGCCAGCCAAAAGTGCTCACAAACATCCCTTTCTATTTGGAGCTCCAAAAGCCTTGGGGAAATTTACAGAGCCATTGCCAGCCTTAAGTGTAACCAGCATATCTGACAGTCACATAATGTGCCTTTTATTCTCAGTTTCCTTACAACCTTCAAGAATTTTAATTTAATTAACAGTCATATGAAATGTCATACAAAGTGAATTTATTAAGGTAAACATTAAACTATTCTTGTATTTTCTAAAACATTATTAAAAATAAGTTTCGTAACTCCTTGATGAAAGAAAATAGTCAAAGGGAATAAGTTGGAACACATTGGAACAGATGGAAAGAAAAAGTGAGTTTAAAAATAGTGAAAGTGCTTGCTCAAAGTTGATGCCCTCATCATGTTGACTTCATAGGTAAATAAGAATTTGAGAAAAAAAATCATTAAAAGAAATTTCCTTTAAAACTGATGATCCTCAACAAGCAGCACTGAAAATTATAACCTTAACTATCCTTCCCTTCTTGCTTTCCTATAGGAATTGCTGGTCCTTTCACTTTCTCACTTAAAAGCTTGGACAGAAAAACACACATGCACACCCACACTCACATTTGCAGTACTTCTGCCATTTTTGAGCTGCAAACACATCACTCGAGGGTAACCAGATGATAATGTGGATCTCAGACAATATGGCATATATATTTCACAAGCAATTAAGAAGATTCGCCACCACTGTAACATTACATATTTTAGCTGAGTTAGACTCTAAGCAGTTCTAAGTTCAAATGGCCATTACTTAAATATATGATGATAATACCAGTTATTCAAAGTAAGCTCTAAAAAAAATTTGTTCCTTCTTTGAATATCTTACTGTTCAAGAGTCTTTATGGAAGGATTCAGTTCATAAAATCTAAATTAAAAATATTTACAGACATGATTTAGATACTAATTTACAGAAACTTCAAAGCCTTTGGAGATCTAAGATTCTTTCTAGTCAAATATCACAGCATTTTTTTTCTTCATCTACTTTTCCTGATAACACTAGTGTATATTGCTAGCTCATTATCCAAGCAGAAAGAATATTGGGCAAAAATTTCTAATGGATATCTATTTTAAGACTGATTTTATTATAGTTTAAACAACTATCTCCAAGTACTACACTTGATTTCTTGCATTTATGCTCCTTACTGTTTCCAATTTATTTTCTTTTTCAACCCCTAAAAGTTTTTTTTGTTTTCTATGAAAGTTTGTATCAGAAATTCATAAATCTTTAGTCTCTCCAGAAGCACTCCAGCCACTTTAGATTCAAATAAAATGTAACACTATAACCTAATACAGGTTCCAAAGTGCAAGTACAAGGTAGGGCAGTCATCGCAATTCGGAAGTAGCGAACAGAGTGCATCCAGAGTTTAAGAGACATGCACACAAAAACTTTAGAAAGGGCAGTTCGCAGCTGATTTCACAGCTTGGATGGAGGTACTTTGAAAAGAAGAGCAGAGCTAGGGCCAAAAAAGGATAGGACAGGAAAAGCAACTAAACTAAAAATGTCTCAAGACAGCTATGAATCTGTATTACACAATAATCATATCACTAGTGCTAAAAACTTTTTTAAATTTAGATTTTTTTTTAATCAGAAGGCAAACCATTACAAATGGACAATTCCTGAAAAGGACCGATGTGGAAACAGAAAAATGAATTTGATTTCTTAGACAGAAAGAGGACATTAAAGATGTTATTCTATTTAAGCTCTTCTAATCTGATATAGAAATTCAGAAAAATTTTTAGCCAGACTAGACACCTCTCAGAATTCAACTGCATGCTTTGCCCAGTGTCTAAGTGCTTTAACCATATTTTCTGCAATCACAAAGTTACCAGCATTTTTATAATTGTTACTAAAAATTAAAACCAAAATCATGCTAAAAGGTTAGCAAAAATTTTAACACATCTGAATCAGTGGGAACGCAAACAATAAAGTACATGCTTTAGAATTTTGTCCTTGGAGAATTTCAGGAACATCAAAGTACAGATTTTTCTTAATTCTGTGTAAAAAGAAAAGCCTGGAGTAGAAGTACATCTTAAAACACTCAGGTAAACTACTTTTTAAAAATGTGAAATGCAGTCTAATTCTGAAAGGCTTATTTTGCTTCATTTTAGTCAGCATTCATCATTGCCATCCTTGAAAAGTTATCTAGCAGCAAATATTGGCCCATATGAAGCTTGCACTTTCAGACTCATATAGATTTCAGACCACTATAATTTTTCACATTATTGCTGAAGTTCTATGTGAAATTTCAGTGTTATGAGCTCTTAACTATATTAACTGTAGCAGTTAGCTCACCTTCAATCAGCCTTCTATTAGAGTTTAGCAGTTAGACTCTCTGAAAGGTCTTAGAGCACTCTGCATACTCCAAACTCCAGAGTCTTCCTGATTTTCCCTTTTCTTTGAAATAGAGACTGTCTGGTGATAGAGGAGCTGAAAACACTGAGATTTGTTAATGACTTTAGATGTTCTCCCTATAACCAGGTAGTTAACATAAAAAGAGGAATCGGGCTGACCATCATGCTAGGTTATGAAAAGTTGGTTGCCAACAGGAAGAGTGGAAATGCAGATACCAGGAAGAAATGAACACACAAAGTAATGGTTCATCTCCCTTTCTTTATACATTTTAGTCACGGCATTATTTCTTGTATTTTCTAGCTTTTTTTTCTCCTGGCTTTTGCAACTGCGGTATTGTCTTAGCATCTTTTCTTTGTATGTTTGAAAAACTTATCACAAACTATTCCAAAAATACATTAGTCAGATCAAATTGGCTGAGCATGGATGGACTACAGTTTTGTGGAAATTCAGTGCCATATTTACACAAGACATTGGCTAATCAAAACACATACTGCATGAGACAGGAAAAGGCTGAAAATGAGAAGGGTAGAACATATAACTAAGCGGTGAATTTTTTTGCATCTTTTGAACTACTTCCCAACACATACTAAATGAATGAACCAGCATTCTGCATGGATCAGCAGTGGCTCATCTGCAGCTGTGTACATCTGATACATATCTGCCTAGGCTGCTGTTACTGGCACAAGTGCTGCAGCTATGAGTTTTCCTGCATCTCTTTGGCAACTTGAGGTGTTTCAGAAGCGCAGACTGTTTTAACAAATGTTTTAGGGATGTTAGTCAATGGAGGAGAGTAATGAAAGATGAAGAAGAAAAAAAGCATTAAATTATAGTAATCGCACGATTATAAGCCGCACCGTTTTCATTGAAGAATCCAGCCTACCCCAGTAGTGCAGCTTATATTCAGTGTGGCTTATCTATGGACAAATCCCAGTGAAATGCCAACCTGGAAGTGAGAGCTGGCTGGGGGATGGGGGGGGTGCCTGGGGCTGCCTTTAAAGGCTTTGCTGGTCTATGAAAACTGTTGCAACTTGAGCACCTGACACCACACCTAGCTGGCAGCGATTCTGTTACTAATTTGTTACACATGGATCCTCGCTTTAAAAAAAAACAAAGTGCAGCTTATATTCAGGTGCGGCTTATATATGGACAAATCCCATGATCTACCTGGCTACTGGGCGGTGCGGCTTATAAGTGTGAGATTACTGTTATAGTTTGCCAACTTGACAATTTCCATTGTAATATCTCAAATCTGCCCTCCCAGCATTATCTGATGCATCTTGCATTTGGTACAATTTCACGTCTGCTCCCAAAATATACAGTGGGTCATGGCATAGTGGTCAGTCCCTGCTAATATTTCTCTTACTGGTATCTGAAAATCTCTGTAGTGCTCTCCCTCTACTAGTTTCAAACTCTGTATCCAAAAGTTAGTTTATTTTATTCAAGGGAGCATACCTACTATCACTCAGGTCACAATATTTACATTATCCAGAGCTGTAGCCATCTCTTCCTTCTTTGTAGAACAAAGCAATGCATGAGTGCCTGTACTCACATAATATAATATCAGCCTCACCACTGCATAGTTCCTACCATCACATTACAGCTGCTGCTCCTCAAATATAATTTTCTGTCACTCCCCTGACTCAGTCATATAGAGCTGTCCAAAAATGAGCTAAAAGCACTGATGTTAGTCTTGCCAACAGACTTCCTGTACAACTTTCTTAACCTATGCATCTCAGTTTTCTAATTTTTCAATGTAGAAGACTGGTGATTGTAGATTTTGTTGATCATAGAATATTTGTTCCTTAACTGCTCTAAGGTGTCTGCCAAGAGGAAACCTCATGAAAATGGAGAATATGAGTTCACATTGTAAAGATAAACAAATAAATAGTATTCCTACTTTCCTTGGCAAAAATAAAATAAGGTGCCTCTTCTTTAATGTCACAGTTACAGTAGTTTCACGATTATAAACCGCACCTGAATATAAGCCGCACTTCCGGGTAGCTGGGAAGACCACGGGATTTGTCCATATATAAGCCGCACCTGAATATAAGCCGCGCTTTTTTTTTTTTTTTAACTCACACGGCAGAGGGGGCGGGGCGCTCCGGCCCGGCCCCACACAGCCCGGCTTCCCAGCGGCAGGGGCCGGGCCGCCCTTGCGCAGCCCCCATTCCCGGCCGTCCCCCGTTCCCATCGGCTCCCGATGGCACAGGGGCCCGGCCGCACACTTGCAGCCCCCGTTCCGGGCAGTCCCACGCTCCCAGAGGCTCCCACTTGCCACTCTGCTTGGCCGGCTCTCACTTCTGGGTTGGCGTTTCGCTGGGATTTGTCCATAGATAAGCCGCACCTGAATATAAGCCGCACCACTGGGGTAGGCTGGATTCTTCAATGAAAAAGGTGCGGCTTATATTCGTGAAACTACTGTACCTAAAATTAGAGCAGCATGAACAAGTAGTAGTCTTTCACAGAGAGAAATCTTGGTTCTTTTTTCACGTAAGTTGACAGTTGTTTGATTCTTGACAGATTCTGTGCTATTAATTGCAGTGTATTTTAATATTTACTGCAAAGTATCATGTGTGCAGATACTTCGTCCTTTACAGCAGAGGCTGTAATGGTTCTGCACAGCTGAAAGACTGAAGGGAATTAGATTCCAAGAATACTAGAAAGTGATGTCTTTTCATGACCTCTAGTGAAGGTGACTGCATATATGCTGATAAGCTCTGTAATGCAATCCTCTGTGCAGTAATGAAAAGGAATTTGAAAGGGGCTCAGTTGTTTATCCCTGAATCATGCTATTTTTTTTCCTCTGCTGAGGATCGCTGTTTTCCTTTGCATTGATTCAACAATCTTTTCAGAGTAACTAATAAGAAACATGTTTATATAAAAAAATCAGTATGAGTTTTGAATGTTAAAGTACAGAAGAATTATGTAAGCTACAAACATGGTAATACAATCATGTATATCAATTCCTCTACATAGATCTTAATCCAAACAGTTGAGTTATTCATGGTATATTGAGTTTATATTATTACTCTTTCAGCCAGTAGTGGAGACAGTTGAAACTTCAGAGGTATCTATAGCCAAATATAACTCATTTAATAAAGAGAAAGGGATCCAAAATTCTTTAGGCTACCAATGAAACTTAGTAACAAAATGCAATGGGAAATCATCAATGAAAACCAATTCTGAATGAAATATTCTTGTGTTTTAGGAATCAAAAACTAGTCCTAAGGTCATCTGGCATCTTTAGAAGTAAGGGGGAGAAAAAAGCTAGAATTCAACATGCATACAGAAGACTGCATAGCACACTGTAGCAAATTAGCATTCAGTATTGGTGGGATCCATGCCCAAGTAGGTTACCTCTGTAGCTAATAAAAATAATTATTCCTGTAAATGTTGGCTTAGAGTGAGACTAAGGTAGTCTCTTCTTACAGGCAACAGAAGAAAGAGTAAAGAGCCTTACTTAAAAAAATCTTTATTAATGCCTTGGAAGATCACTACCTTACACTAAAAAAATTATCTTTGCTCTCACCTTTTGTGCTGTGCCTGTATCTCTGTATAACACAGAAACCCATTTGTGGTAATTTTTGTTCATCCTCTGAGTATCCTTATTAACCTTTAAGCAGAGTCTGTCTGCATTATTGGGTAGAGTCTCCAGCCCAATGGCTTCTTCTCTTAGTTCTTATTAAAACCACAAAAGATTACTCAAGTATTAGCAAATGAAACAGCAAGAGTATCATCAGCGTGTTTTCAATTACAGCTACCACTTAAATCTTTGATTGGTTCATGACAGCCAAATTCAGAATGAATGGGGATCTAAAACAGTTAGACATGCATCTGCAGAAAGTTATTCCTCTTTATAACTGAACAAGCTGTCCCTTTACTTCAGCTGGTATTTTCATGACTAAACAGGACAAAGCTTCCCAGAATGGCTTAGTCTTGGTTCTTCTCTTCCTTTTTCAAGAGTTACTTACAACATCTCTTTCCTAACCATTAGCAATGCAGCCCTGATAAATCCATACCAAATAGCAGGGCAGGACAGAGAAAAGGACACTAGAAAAGGTCTCTATTATAATTCAATTCTTACATTAGCTGCCTAGATAACTGTTACTAAAGTTCTGAATTTTTGCTTTTATAATTACATTTTTCTTTTAATCTTTGAGTGGCTAGGAAGGAAAGATTGCAACTTAAAACACAAGTGTGTGTCACAATGGAACAACACAACTTGCTTAATTAGTTTACAGTTCCACTATGATCACTAGATAAATTACATCATGGGATAGATCAGTATTCACTCTCTTCTATAGTGAATAACTGGCAGAAGTTAGCCCACCTATTGTCTGAACTGAAGAAAACACCACAGTTGTAGTATATTACAAACGTCAGCATCAGGAAAGGAGTTACCACAGATGGATATAATTTGAGCTTCTGAATTCCACTGTGAAAATAAATCATGTTCATTGTCTTCACAATATAGAAATAGGCCTGCCAAGGTACTATTGTGATGCACATCCCTGAAGTATGATGCACATTTTGGTATTGCTATGTGCTGTGGGCAGTCTGCCTGATTGTTAAAAACCAGAGAAGGAGCCAGAAATATTGTACCACACCCTAAAGTCAAGACAACATCATCACAAATATGGTCCAGGAGACCTTAGTTAATTTCTTCCCCTTTGTCCCAAAATTAAGCCCACCTTCCCTACTGGGCAAGCTCCCAGAATTCATGTGCAGAAATTATTTCTCTATGCATTTCTTTGACTTTGTGGCTTAAATAATGGTGATTGATCAATTCAGTTCTGCATCTCCATGTCTCAGCTGTAAAATGGAAATATCAACATCATTCAATCAGATACTGAGATGCTCAGTTATGGTATAGATCAACTACAATACCTGAAGGGAGCCTACAAGGAAGATGCGGAGAGACTTTTGGCAAGTATGTGCAGTGATAGGACAAGGGTCAGTGGCTTCAAACAGAGACTAGGTTTAGATCAGACAGTAGGAGAAAATGCTTCCTGTGATGGTGGTGACGCACTGGCTCAGGCTGCCCAGAGAAGCTGCGGACACCCCATCCCTGGTAGTGTCCAAGGCCAGGTTGGATGGGGCTTTGCACAGCCTGGCCTAGGGGAAGGTCTCCCTGTCCCTGGCAGGAGGATTGCGGCTGGGTGACCTTTCAGGTCCCCTCCAACCTAGACCATTCTGTGATTTTACGATTCTGTAATTCTATGATCAGATGTAAAGACAAAAGAATACTGCAAACCAACCATGTGTCAGAAGAAAGTATCAGATACAAATAACCCTAGCTTATTAAAACCCCTACTCTCCCAACATGCGGCATGAGTAACAGCTTTGTACAATCAGGAAAAGAAAGTGTTAAATGAAATTACTAACATTTGAGATTTCTCCATAGACATTATATCTCTCATCCTTTGGCTGTGCTGTTTAATACGTCCATATGCATTGGCCATTTCCCAAGGGTTTGGAAAGAATCTGATGTAATGCTCAGCTAAACCCTGGCATTTAAGCAAACTGAAAATCTATTTCTTCTAAAAGTAAAGAAACTTGTAAAAACATGAGATAAGTCAAATACCCCAAAATGTGCTGGACAGCTAAACAACTGTGTTGGTTAATGGTTTGTGAATATCAAGGTAATATGTTAATTTACAGGTTTCTCAGGCTTACCTTCTCCTGCATACATGGTATGCAAATAGGCCTCAGAAACAATGTGTACCAGCATATTTTTAGCTCTCCAAGTCAAGCTTCCCTGCTTGTTTGAAATCCAGATTCTGAGGCCCTTTTCCTCTGTTTTTTCCACTGTACAACACAACAGAAACTGGGTTCCAGACCATAAAAATTTCAAGCAGCAAAAAAGATGGCAATGACAGAACCCAGACAATACCCATGTCCAACAATTATTTCTCCAGTCCAACAGGAAATACTAGGAGTAAAGTTTTGGCCGGAAATAGGAAGTTTGACCTACATGGGATTTTCCCCCCCCTCACTTTTCTGTGTTCATCTTAATCATGGAGGGATATTCCAACATTTCCAAATCAGGACTGAGTTCTTAGATTGTTATCTAAGTTGTTACAGACGTTTTGCTCTTGATTTACAAAGCCTGCAATAAAATGAGTTTCAAATGGTGTCAGTGTCGCTAGGAGCTACTGTAGTTACAAAGAAATGAAACAAATAACAATACCACACGGGGTAAGTGATACCTGGAATTGGCAACCCATTAAAGAGGTGGACTGAAAGCAAAGATCTTTTAAAGACAGTGGTAACATATCTATCAAATGTGGTGTCATAAAGATATCACTTATAACATTAACCAAAAATAAAACATTTGCTGACTTACAGGAAGAAACCCAAACCGTTCTTTCCAGCAGTATATTTCTTACTAACCAAAGGCTTCATGATGCAATGCTTTTTATACATACCACACTGTTGAAAACAAACATACATTGTATGATATGTAAATAAAAATAATAAACAAATCTCTGGTATGAAATCACAACACGGAAAATTTAGATGCAACCTCCAGACCTAAAAGTTGAAAGATTCATCACAAGCAGATTACCCAGGTCTGTCAAATCAATTTACTACTCAGCAATACTCCGAGATACAGCTGGTTTTCTATTTCTGAAGTATTAATCTTGCAGACACTAAATTGCCCTTAAAATATTTTCTTGTGTCCTGTAGCTTTTGACAGACTTGTGTTATCTCCTGTGTAAAATATGTAAAGTCCACTGGAAAAGCCAACTCCAATATTAAGTTTAACAATTACTCTTATTCAAATTTTTTGAAGTTCAGCAGATTGTTACTGTTTCCACCTCCAGCATCATAAGTTAAATAAAAACTAGAAAACTTTTGGATTAGTATCCTAATCATTGTATTTACTATCCCATGGGACCTTGAGCATGTTTTCTATTACAGGGTCTGACATCACAGAGCCAGACAGTCACTGAATATGTTCCTATTATCTCTATCTCCTTCCAAATTTGTGGTCATATTTTGTTATCAAAACTATACCAAAGCAACCAAGACTTCATTAATATTTTAGACAAAAGAATCCTTGTTCCAGCTGTCAAATGCTACAGTCTGGAGTCAGAAGATTTTAAGTACTAGATCTCTCTCACACACATGCAGAGGCTCTGCCAAACTGACCTATTCAAAAACCAGTTGTGAGTGGTTCCCTCCAACAGTGTGAGATGAACTCTGGGATGAATTGCCTGTGGTACAAATGTATCTGACATCTGTGTGGGACACATCTTGTGTGCTTTTCCAAAATCCTGGTTTGCTGTAAACCTTACATCCTCACACTTCTGAGATGTAGGGTCTCTTCTAACTATTTTGAGGTTTCAGTTCAAGTACAACCCTACATTTTGCAATGTGTTAGGACATCCTATGTGACACATTGCCTTACAGGCTCACTGTCCAGCCTGTGCCCAATACAGTTTCCCAAACAGAGTCCTCAACACACACAAGAACTGCAGTTCCCACCCTGCATAAAGGAGGGAAAGAGGAATGGAGAAACATGGAGCACTTCAGTATCAAATGCTTTACCACTATGTCTGCCATTTGCTTCTTGTGTGATAAGGAATTGACTGTGAAACCAGTGAAAATATTCAACTTGCCTTCCACTTGTCTTCATGAGCTAGAAACACACATGCAGACACTCTTCATTTTGCCCTGTAACTAGACATCATCTGAGAGTACAATACTGTAATGACTGTAGCTAAGTGATCCGTGGACTAGTCAATGCTGCAAAATACTGCAAGAGAATGACAGTGGGATTCGCAATCTCTTTTCCTAGGCACAAACTATGCTCAGGAATTCTTTTTGCCTTGCTGAGAAGCAAAGAGCTTAAAACAAGAATCTTCATGGCTATAACTTGTGAGCATTTGAAACATGGCCAGTGCAGTTCTTCAGAAGTCACAATTTAAAAATAGTCTGTGGGAAAGCCCCAAATAAAATAAATATTTTTTTATTTGTAATATCTGTTGTTTGGAACAGCGCAGATAGCAGCTGGTACAGAAAGTGCCTCAGAGGCACTGACTTACAGATTACATCCTAATAACACAGCTTTGAAATCTATGTTCCTTTAGTTGGAAAACAAATAGGTAGGGCAACAGTGTTTACTTAGGACCAGATTCTGTCTTTCTAACTCACATTTGCTAATACCTTCATATTTCCTCTGGAGTAAAGGTTTGCAGGCTGCATCAGTGGCTTCACTGCTCTTGCCACAAGTCTCTCACTGTACTCCTGCTAGGCAGGTTGGCTAGCCCAGCTAGGATCACACTAATAGACACTTTCTTACAGGCTTTGAGAAGAATAATGCTGCTGCTGCTTCAGAACCAGTTCTCTGCAGTCTGCCTGTTGGCAGAGGCACAAAGGGGAAGGATATTTTCTGGCATACTCTTATTCCCAGCCCTTCCCTGCAGCCCACTTCTTTTCCTTGGCCTCTCGGTCCCACAGTTACATTAAAACAGTATACTGCATGCTCTGTAAGTATAGCTAAACACATTTAACAAAGTGTTCAGCTGGTGTTTGGTACTAGGAGAGTGCATTCCTTGCATTTTCCTCTGGTCTTCCAAGCTAAAAGATAAAATCTTCCAAATCACTTTAGTGATCTCTGGTAAGACACAGGAAAGCACTTACAGAGCTTTTTCTGCATGGACATCAGCAATGCTAGTAAGGTAAATATTTTATACCTTTAGACAAACTGAAGCAGATGTAGCAGGTGTCTTACACCTAATGAACTCAGAACAAAGTTAAATCTAAAAAATTATGTATTCTTTGCCTTAAAGAGATAAATGGAATAAGCTGAGAAGAGGAAAACAGGAAAAGAAGTTTTGGGCTCTGGTGGACTTCACCAGCCAAATAACTCCTAGAGAGATCATCTCCTCAAGTGTTGAGCCTGAGATATTTTACTCTAAAAGGCTGGAAACCTCTAGATCCAAAAGGTTCAAAATGGCAGGCTGATTCTGCCACTATTCATCTTTGATGAACCTGGCACTGGTCTGCTGCGCATGACGAGCTGGACTTAGATTTGCAGACTACTGTGGCTCAGCAGTACTTTCTTTTTCCTAAACAAATCACATAAAACTAGCTTTGAAGCCAGCAAACTCTTTGCTAACACAGCTAACTTCAAAGCAGGACTTGCACACATGTGGCAGACTGCGAGATTATTAAACTAGGAAGTGGCATTTTGGCTTTGGGGAGCACTCATTTTTATGTGTCTATCTATATATCCTGACTTTGGTGGATAGTCTGTATTTAAATGTTAATTTTCTCTACTAAGTTCATTCAAAAATTTGTTTCAAATACTTAAAATCACTTCCATTTCAGTGGAATTGCCAGAGGAAAGTATTGGATAAAGTATCTTATGTTTCTTTGAGCTACAATAATCCAATGGGTAACAATGTTCTATTTGTGGTACAATATTTTACTAAAGACATTTTCTTGTTCAACCTATTTTTATGTATTTATGTCAAGTCTCACAATCAACATAAAGGCGTCATTTGGAGGACGGTAGGGTGAGGTAACAAATGTGTTTTATGAAGTGATTTTTTTATTGTCCACAACTTCAAACCAATGGCTCATGAGCACCATACCATTAGGTATGATATTTTGGTAAATCTGTATTTGTCTATCATCACAACCCATAACTGAAAGCCCCTAGCAGTAGGCATTATTTGCCTCAGGACAACCAGTAAGAGCTATCTGCTTATGGCCACTCAAGCTAGACACTCCAACACACCTGTTTGTGCACTCAGACATTGACTACCTGAAAAGGAATGTCAAAGTCTACTTAATGTAATTGACTATGGACATATTAAGAGCTGTTATTATTTAACAGTGTGTCAGCACTGTGTATGCTTGGCAGCAAATGTCACAGGACTGTGTTTCCACATGTGCTTTATGTGACCACTGACTTCACTATTCTGTGAGATATTAAAAACAGGAGCTCAGAAACAACCACACCACTGTGTGAACCACATTTCATCTCCATTATCTCCATTAAACAGCCAGGAAAGACAGTAAGAACAGCCCATGAAAAGGTTGAATGCTCTCCTCAGCTTCCAAAAACCAGTGAATTAAATATTTACGTGTGGGAAGACAGACATCATGCATTTACTTAATTTGTAGCAGCCTCTGCCACGCCCAGCCTTTGATAATTTGCCTAATGCCTTCTAAAATGGATATTTGAGGCCCATAGCAATCTCTTCCAAATTCACATTTCATGTGAGTGTGAAGCTTAATTCATATAAAATCATTATGAGTAATTTTACTGGATATTCTTTAGTTCTTACAGTAGTTTCACGAATATAAGCCGCACCTTTTTCATTGAAGAATCCAGC
>VRYO01001463.1:30655766-30752675 GCA_009812075.1 Sialia sialis
TTCTTCAGTGAAATAGGTGTGGCTTATCAGTGTGAAATTACTGTACAAAAGCAAATCCATCTTAGAGCAGAGAGATAACATTTCCTCCCTTCCTGGTACTAGCCCCTAGAATGTGAGTGTAATGCTGAAAGTGCACTGCTTGAAATAATGAGGGTGGATAGTTTCCTGGTAGGAATCTCTAAATTTGATGCTTCAAGTGGTTTCATAATGCTTCTTAGTTGACATCTTAAATGCAGTTCTAAAAGTATCACAGGCTTACAGAGAGGTTGGAAATCTCTTTTTGAGAGATCAGAACACAAGTGAGCACAGCTATGCTATGTCAGCCACAGAAGCTGTGACAGTTACAGGAAAAAAAAAAAAAGCAAGGAGACCTTTGAATAAAGTATATGTTCATTGCTTTCTTTAAACTAGCAATGCTTAGAATCTAACACATTTAAACAGTTTAGTTCTGAAACTGTATTTATTTTTCATGTGAGAAAGAAGTGTAGGCACTTGAGAAATGGAAGAATGTTATCACACACACCCCAAAAAAGTTACAAGAATTTTGTTCCTTGTTAATCTATAAAAGGATATTCTATAAAGCACAGTCTTACTTCAACTCCTCTTTTCATTTAATGGATTGATGCCCTGACTAGACTACATCTATTTCTGGAAAATACATCAAGCTTTAGACAAAAGTAAAAGAAATGGGATGGGGCAGGGGAGAGAAACGGTGGAAGACTGGCTAAAAATCAGTGAGAAATATGACAAACTGAAAGCTAGATCCTTTGGCTGGCCACCAAGTGCTCCTTTGGAGTGCTGTTTGAAGAGTGAACACAGTTCTTAGTTATTTTCCACTGATCTACTACACTTGGTATTCTATGAAATGTATATTTTCTTTCACCTCAGCTTGCAGTGGAGATTTACAGCTGAAAATGACTGGTTTCTGCTTTAGTAAAACCTAGAATGGTTGCCACATGGTTTCAGTTGAAATCTTTTCCCTAGTTCCTATGTCTGTGCTTACAGTGAATTTTTCTAATTTACTGTAAACATAATGCCAGGTTATGTTAATAATAACGTTGGTTAAGGAGCTGGGATTGCAAGTGATGACCCCTGAACTTACAGATTTTATAAAGTGATGTAAAATTCTTTGTATAGCATATTATAACAGTGTTGGATTTGTTCAGTGCGAACATGATGATGAATAGTAGCATTTCATTTTTCAGTCTTTTATTTCATGAAAAAACTATTCACTCTGAATACAAGTTATTTGAATGCACACAAATTCCTCTACCAGTGAAAAGACACAGCTGTTCAGCTTCCCCATGCTTCAGCTTTTTCTATATGTTTCAGGCCATAACTGCAAATAAAATCATGCTCCAGATTCTCATTGTGTTTGCACCTTGCAATAAAAATACGTGCAAGCATAATGTATTTTGCAATTTGGAAATGCAGACAGGAGCAAACCAGCCCAAGTCATTCAACTACTTAGCAGCTAATTACTGTTGTAATTACAACATTTTGGCTACAAAGCAGCACTTGTTGATGTCACCAGGTTAACATCAGATTGCCAGACATTGTAGCAGTCCTGATCTGAAAAATCTTGATCAAATAAAACTACTTCCATTTGTTCCATAGTAATAAACCACTAGATTTAGAAAAACCCACCATAATGCATAGCCAGTTATGTACATAGTGGTTTTGATGGCTGTATTACTATGTTTCAAATATGTTTGGGGTTTAGATTAACTGCTGGTGATTGCCTAGATCTATGGTTATTTTCTGGTAGGTCAATCTGTTGCTGGAGTCCAACATGCTACTGGACAGTACCTTAAATAATACAGCTGACATTTATGTTTCAACAAATCCTCATAGTCACCTTGCAGTAAGATTACAACAGCTACAAAAATGTATTGTTCAATGATAAAATTTTGGGGTGGGGGGGTATTTTTTTCTTTCTTTCTTTTCTTTGTTTTGTTTGTTTTGGATTCAAAAATGGAGCCTCCAAGCATATTATTTTCCTTCTCCTGAGCTGACCTGCCAGTAAGTAGCTTGGCAGTTTACTGAGACCAGAAAATCTGCGTGCATCTTGGTAGTTTATGAGTACCAATGATAACATTTTCTTCCTCTGACCAGTAAATGCTGACAGCTGATACTGAAATAGGTGTCAAATGCCTGTCCGTTTGCATGTTGTTTTTTCACTGACTTCTTTTTTTCTTTTTTTCACATTTTATGGTAGTTGGGTTTTTTCCTTTGTAAATTGTAAATTAATATCATAACAATTTCAGTTTGAGAAGCACTTGTCAGGTTTTGTCTTAACAGTCAATCTTATTTTGACAAACATTGGAACATGTTGCTAAAGGGTAGAATTTCCTATTTAATGTGTGGGTTCTTAGGCAGGCACGCTAAGGGAAAATAAGTGAATTGACTTATTAGTTTGGAAAAAGAAATTTTGTTCTTGGCTAAACAGTTACTACTGGTCTAACCAGTCAACTGTCTGGAGGACCAGCCCATATCACCAAGACATTAAGTTGTTGTACAGCCCTGCTCAGAGGTGGAGGGTTTGACACTTCAGCACTTGAGAGGCCTTTTAAGCTGAAAAGATACTATTTAAAAATATATATTTTATTTCCTTTTTTTCTTAATGTGGTGAAATTACCCACTTTTTTCTTGAATTAAAGGATGCATGGATCTTACTGCTCTAGGCAGATGAACAATAAACCATGTATGAATTCTACAACCATCATGTTTATTTTTAGGTAAGTAAACATTATCTTGTACAGGAAATTACAACAGTATTTATATTACAAATACTGTAAGCAAGGAGTCAGTGTTCGGGGATTTCTGTATCAACTACTACAACAGTGTTTAGATACCAGAGTATATGAATATTACTCCAAAAGAAATTAATTTTCTTCTAAACCCTTGATCAATTTTATTCTGTTCTTTAAATAAGATCTTGTAGACAGTCTTATGATGTCTAATTTTTGGTATTTTTAAGAATAGATACTCTGATAAAAATTTTGATAAAAATTTGATTGCATTACTTGGGTATTCATTTAATGTCTTGACTGGAGCTTAGTTAATAAACCAATACTTTGAATAAGTCAACATATATTTGCTAAACATTCTGCATGTTCTAAGGCTATGAGAAAAAGAAAAAGGTTTTTTTCCATATTTACAGAAGTTTACAACCTTGAAATGACAAGAATTGGCACTATCCCTTAATTTCAGTCTTTGATCCTTTGAACAATTACAGTAATTTCACGATTATAAGCCGCACCATTTTCATTGAAGAATCCAGCCTACCCCAGTAGTGCGGCTTATATTCAGGTGCGGTTTATCTATGGAAAAATCCCAGTGAAATGCCAACCCGGAAGTGAAAGCCAGCCAGGGGGGGTGCCTGGGGCTGCCTTTAAAGGCTTCGCTGGTCTATGAAAACTGTTGCAACTTGAGCACCTGACACCAAACCCAGCTGGCAGCGATTCTGTTACTAATTTGTTACTTTGTTACACATGGATCCTCGCTTAAAAAAAAAAAAAAGGGAAAAAAAAGTGCAGCTTATATTCAGGTGCGGCTTATATATGGACAAATCCCGTGGTCTACCCAGCTACCGGGAGGTGTGGCTTATAATCAGGTGCAGCTTATAATTGTGAAGTTACTGTAGTTTCATAGGGATCTGGAGGTTTTGCTTTCATGTGTTTGGTGTGTGTACATATACATATATGTATACATACACCAATATGTATATTTCCATATAAGCAATTACTAAATTATGTTGTGGCCTTTTCTTTGGATATCTGTAATAAATGGAAGTTTAAGTAATAATCCACAAATATCAAAAAAGTTTCTGCTAAAATACAAAGTCCAAAGCAGTTAAGTTCTGAAACACTTTCAGCTGCCCAAAAGATTAGAAAAAGTTGTAACTGCTGCTGGTATTCATTCACAGAATGCTTGTAATTCAGTCCGAATTCTTGGTTAATAACTATGCTGAATTTGCTGGTGACACTACTCCTTTCTCAAGTCTCCTCTTCCCTTCTACCTTGTCATTCCCTTTTCACTGATTTCCTTGATTTTGTTGAGTTTGCTCTGGTCCTGCTGCCTACCCAAGTGTTTTATTCACTATTCCTCAGTACAGCTTCTTGCTGCATAAAGTACTGAGAGAAATATGCTGAAAGGCCACTCAATTTTCACTCTATAGTGCATGTTACATCAGGTATTTTAGCTTTAAATTCCTTCTCCTCTTCATTCCCCCTGTACCTCTGTATCTCTCTTGGGAGAAGAACTTTATCCTATTCTGATTTGAAAAGTAATGAATTCAATTACTTCACCCAAGTGGAGTCCATGAGTGTAACTCCTGAGTGATTTTTTTTTTTGCTGTTATCTCAACCTACTACCTTTCTTTTTTCCTCTCTACTGACCATATGAGGAGAAAAGTGAGAGAGCAGCTTTGGTGGGCACTCAGAAGCCAGACTGGGTCTCTCCACCTCAAATCTTCCTCAGTCTATGACCCTTAATTTGTGACGGTACAAGAGTTTCCAACAACACAGCTTGAGCCTGTACATTAAGCTATATGGGAGGTATAATGAGCCAAAACTAATGAAGAAAATGTTCCAAATGTCACCAATAGTCACTGGTTTGACTTCAGCTTTCTAGTAGAGCTAGTGGACAATGAGATTTCAGATTCCTCTTTTTTGACAGGGATTGTCAAAAAATAAAAGGAAAAAAAAAGGCTTAGCAACAGGAAAACTATTTCAATCTTCTTGTGCCTGAGTGTCAGCAGCATGCCCAAAAATTTCCATAACAGACAGAGTCCCTGATCAAAGTAAGTTCAAGGTTGTGTAACACAAACTAAAACTTGGGCTGTTTCAATTTCAAGGAAGTGAGACAATAAAGCAGGTAAGCCTTCTTGCTTTGGCTCTAAGTGCATGAGCTTAAATGTCAGTGGCTAAGTACACTAATTTCATGTGTATAAGGTGCACCCTTTTGACTAAAATTTTGATCAAAACCCAGAAGTGCATCTTATAGGCTGGTACGCATTACATATAGACAAAGGTCAGAAATTTGCCAACCCGGAATTGCGAGCTGCAAGAGCCATAGTGAGAGCCAGCAAGCGCAGGGCCAGCAGCCGCCTGAGGGGAGCCGGCAATGGATCCTCACTGAAAAAAAAAATGATGCGCCTTATAGGCTGGTGCGCCTTATACGTGGACGAAGTATGGGGAATTTCTGACAACCCGAAAGTGCGTATTATACTCTGGTACGCCTTATAGGTGTGAGATTACCCTAGTCATTTAGGCTGGTGCATCAAAAGTGATTGGCTATCCCATGCCACTCACCTCTCTGCCCTTGGCTGAAGATTACACTAGCTCTGCACTTCACCTCAGCTAAGGTAGTATTTTGTCATTTCAAAGGTATTATCAGAGCAGTGTTATGTGTTTACACATGAAGAAATATCTCCCCTTACAGAGTGAATTTAGGCTATAGAGATATACTATGGGCACCATTTTTCTCTCCTTATTACAAGGTCTTGGCTATTTTGTTAGAATACTTTATTACAGAAGAACAGAATATATTTGTAAAGTGTGTCATTGTGTTATTCTCATGGCAGCATAGCTTTACCACAGCCTGGGCTGATTAATACCACTGCGCCACAGACCTGCTCTAGAATACATGTTCATGGAAAGTCCTGCTGAATTCATGGGTTGCTCCGTCCTTCATGCCTAGGAGGGGTAAAGGTCTTTTTCCATATGTTTTCTCTCAACATGCATTTACCTCAATTTGCCTTCACTGAAAATTTCACCAAAAATATTACTTTTCCTAGAAACGTGTCACAAAAGAAAAAAGGGTTAAGAATTCTGTTGAAATGTTTTCTTGCCTTCAACACTTTACAGACCTTATTCGAATGTAGTTTAGTTCCAAGACTTTCATTTGTTAAGTTTTTAATTGCTACAATTTTGTGTACGTAAATGTTTTACTACTTCCTCTTGGCCATGGAGTGCAAGCTGATCTCTTCTGAACATGCTGCTTTAGATATGCTATGTCTTAGAGAACATACTTCCTGAAATCTTTTCCCCCTGCAAAATTTGCATGTATTTATTGTTAGAAGGTTCAGATGGGATCTCTCAGAGTTTATTCAGCTGTGGCAGTTCATGTCTTGTGCCTGTTACATATGTCTGCAGAAGAAAATAACCTTCCCAGGTACCAATCAGAACCTCATAAATTTGTCTCATCCTCCCACTGTGATCTGATTCTTGTCTTATTCATCCAGGACAGGAAGGATAAGGCTGAAGAAATCCAGCCAGCAATGTAAGTATAGAGTCAATTTCTGGTTCACTTCTAACTTAGGCTTTCAAAAGGCATCCAGTCCCAAATTTATAACTGAAATATATTTCAAATTTTAACCTTTAACACTTCTTTCAACCAACACTTGGCACATCTGGTACCCTTTATATGTCAAAAGGGATATTGGTAAAGTGCTCCCTGAATTTTTGCACTCTGGTTTACCTTTTCTAGTTTGGATAATGTAGAATTTCTGTCAGGCAGAAAAGTAGAAGATGTATTCTATTCAGTGACTCACTAACTCACCTTGATACAAGCATAAGAGATATATGGATATTGTAGTTACAGTAGTTTCACGATTATAAGCCACACCTTTTTCACTGAAGAATGCAGTCTAAGCCAGTGGTGCAGCTAATCATCAGGTGTGGCTTATTTATGGACAAATCCCAGCGAAATGCCAACCTAGAAGTGAGAGCCAGCCAGGGAGAGAGCTGCTGTGGAGCCGCTGCCAGGTGGGTAGTGAGCCAGAGCCACTGGCGAGTGGGCAGACAGCCGCCGCTGGATTGGTGAGGCCAGCCCGGTTTCACTGCCTTCGCACAAGTAAACGAGCTGCCTTTGCCGCGTTCGTGCGGGCGAGCGAGCCGCCTTCACTGTGGCCAGCGCGCTGCCGCTGCCGCCGCTTCCCTTTGCACAGGTGAGCAGACGCTGCCAGCGCCACCTCCCTTTGCACAGGCAGGCGAGCCATCGCCGCCAGCGCCGCATCCCTTTGCACGGGCAGGAAAGCAAGTGCCACTCCCCGGCGCTCCTGCTGCCCTCCGCTCCGGGCATTGCCATCTCCTGCTGGCAGCCGGCCCCTCCCAGCACGGCCCTGGCACTGCCTGGCCCCTCAGCAGCACCCCCCACCCTGCCGCACGGGCAAAAACAAATTTTAAAAAATGCAGCTTATATTCAGGTGCGGCTTATATATGGACAGATCCTGTGGTCTACCCGGCTACCCGGATGTGCGGCTTATATTCAGGTGTGGCTTATAATTATGAAATTACTGTACTTTATAACAGAGCACAAGCTGATCGTTTTCAATTTTATGACATTTAGCACTGAATCTTACTCCCACATGTAGACTGAGAAACGTCTCTGTTAACCTAGAAATTGGTCAGTGGCATTCCTGCACCACTGAGCTGCTCACAGGTCGTCAAAAAGAAGCTTCCTCCTGTGGCAGCCATGGGAAATACCTCGGGAAGAAGGATCAGTAACAGATTGATGAGCTCTGCCTGGCAATGAGAAAATCATTTTTCCCCACACAGCTCTGAAAGACAAAGAAGTGAAGATTGTGGTCAGTAAGAAAAGACAAAACAGAAACAGTACTGCTGAATATCATTTGAAAAAACGTGAACTCTGTCCCCTTTGCAAGATGAATGGCTTAAAGTTCAAGAGAGTCCATATACTAAATCATATCCCCACTCTCCTTGATGCCAGCCCTTAGGGAACAGCTGGCCTTAAATTTCTTGTCATTACTTCAGAGAAGGGAAGAAAAAATATCAGAAGGGTAGGAGGACTTTCCCACTCATTTATCAGATGGGGTTCTCCTATGTGCCAGGGAAGCTGCTATTTATCTTTTTCGTGTCTTTTCTTGATCCCAGTCCTGACAGTCTACCTTCCTGCTTCTCTTTCTCACTTAATCTGGTGTTCATATTTCAGAAAAAAATTAGAGCTCTGAAAAATGAAGGAGGCCAAGGTTACATGTCTGTGCTGCTGAGTCAGTTTCCACATGCATTATTGGAAGATTCAAGCTTATGATAAAAGACATGGTGGAACTCAAGCCAGCAGAGTCAGCTTTATCAGACATTGACATTATCCAGGTAGAAATCCACAGATGCCCCAAGTGTGAGCCCTATTTCAATACAATTTTTTTTTCAGGCAGTCTATTCAGCTCATATTCATGTCTTTCCTAGAATACACTAATAGCAGGACTTCTCAGAGCCCATCTATCTATTTTCATGTCCCTCTGGAGATCTAGCAACTAGATCACACACAGATCTAGTGCTTAACAGCTTCCTGACCTAATTGTTAAGCCGCCGGGACACCAGCAATTAATTCTTATACGTGAAAAAATGTATTCTACTCCTTAGTTTAGCAGTTTTAGCAGACTTAAGACCTAACTGTGGATGCTCATGGCCTAACTAGCTTCCAAAAACAACTGGAACAACTGGAAGTTCTATCATCAACAGTCTTTCTGGACAGATGAGTCCCTCCCAGCCTCATTTAGCACAACAAACTATAATCATGGCTACATATTAAGTCCTTTACCCATTCAAAAATCAGTACAGACCAACAAAGTATTGCATATACCAACTTCTTTATCTACTAACTTGTTGTGTGATCTAAGATGCACTCAAAATAGAGTGCAATGAATCCTTCTTTAAAGATACTTCCAGGCATATATTTTGGGCAGAATATCTGAGTAATTGAAAATTGTGTCAATAGTTACTCGCTATCCATCCCTCATTTCTTCCAGAAACTATCTCAATCAGTGCCATCAAGCTCAGCAGTAAAATGAGAGGCCACTTAGGTAGCCCAAAATTTTTAATAGATTCATGCAATATTTCAGCACAGGATGTACCTGTTCAATTCAACAGCGAATGAGCATTCTGTAAAAGGAGCTCAATCAATTCAACAGTGAATGAGAATACTGTTCAAGGAGTTTTGCAGAGGCTAAACTACCATGGGTTTGAAGCTAAGGCAAAACCATGCAGAGGAATGAAAGAGGAGTCTCTACAAGAAAAGGAGACTCAGCTAAATGTTGCAGAAGGTGGCCCAGACTGGAGTGAAAACTGAGACTGGCCAGACAAAGTGATTGCAGCAAGACAAAAGTCTGAGTTCAATTACTGAGGATGGTGCAGCAGGTTAAAATGGTGGAAAATACCAGGACAATTTCAGACTGTTCTGAAGCTGGAGCAGACCCCAGAACCCCAGTGTGTCATAAATACGCAGCACTGTGCTTCCCTGCAAGAATCAATTACACATAGCCTAGTGAGCAGGCATGAAGGGAGCAGACCTGCTCTCTGACTGAAAACTGGCTGGGAAATTTCTGCTTCCAAACTACAACTGGTATTTGCTGAGATTGTATAGAATGTGCCTTTGCAAAGGCTCATGAATAATGGATGGACTTTCATAGGTAGATTTAAAAACACATACTTGACACAAGAGCCATCATTCCTCCAGATCTCAAATCACATCTCTTGAGAAAAAAATGCTAGAACTTTTCTAAGAGAGGATGATCAAAATAATTTTAAAGGCTGAAAACATTTTTAAAGATAATTCTTGGAAAATGATGGCAATTTCTGGCAGAATTTTTCAAAAAATTATTCCAGCTTTGGAATTTTCCTCTCAAATGTTCAAACTTTGGCAAAGTCGTTATGAAACAGCCTCCAGCTCTTTATAAGAAGGTGTCAGGCAACCTTAATAATAGGCAGTGTTATCAGCTGGGCTATATATGCTGATGTAGCTAACTCTTGAAGATGTTCCTGTTTATGAAAGGATTTACCCTTCCCACACAGATCTGAAGTGAATACATGATGGTCTGTAGTGCTAGGAAAGTTTTTATTGGCAAGTATGTGATATGACTGCATTACCTACATGTGGCAAAGCCACAACTGATTTTCAAACAGCATGCCAATACAGACTCTAAGCCAGAAAAGACTAAAGTATGTGTTTTTTGTCTCCATCACATACTTTAGAAATTGTTTAGACAGTTAAAGTTTGGGGTGGGGTTTTTTTTTTTGTTTTTTTAGGTAACACTACAACTGCTGTCTTTTCTTTTATAACTCTTTTCAAGCAAGAAGAGGTAACTCTGATCCTTAGGCACATGAATATAAAAAAAAACCAAACAAGTATATTTTTATTTGAATAAAAATATGCTAATTTTAAGATCTGACTTCCGTGACTTACCAGAGCCCAGATCAAACACTGTGTGTGAACTGGTCATGGAAGCCTGTAGCTATGGTGATTCTTCACCCTCCTAAATATTTAAAAACAAATACTCACTTCTCTCTGATGCACTGGCAAAGGAAAATGAAAGGTTATATTTCTGAAGCAAGAAAGCGAGAAAATTCTGTAGCTATGTAATCTGGCTACACATTATGTGATCATAAAAACAAAATAGCCTGGGATATTCCCATCTAGATAGTAGAAGAAAATAAATTACTATGATTTTTTTGGTGAGGAAGTTGCACAAAAGCAGAGTCTATGCTATCATTGCTTATGAGAAGCTGCAGTGCAATTAGACCCTATCATGTCAAATTGTTATGACTTTTTTAGACTTCCCTCTGAGAAAAAAAAGTCCCTGAGTGTGACTTCAACATACATGTCACCCAAACTGATAAAGCAATGCTGGAGAAATACACATAGGAGATCACAGAGGCATACTGATTTTTACAAAAGCAGATTAATATAGAGGCAGGAGTCTGTTTCCATGTATCTTCATAATTAATGAGAGTTTAAAAAAAAAGAAAAGAAAAGAAAAAAAAGATAAACCAATTACTTTTTCAATGTCTGTTAGCTACGGTGAGATTTTTCCATTTTAGGTACTGTATTTAGATTTCCAATGCAACTACCCTGCCAAATGTTTATCTAAATATCTTCATTAGAGTAAAAACCCTCAGACAGTCAGAACGTCCTGTCCATGACACTGAAATTACTTTCCTTTTTCTCTCTTGTCATGTACTAATCTATCTCCATGGTAATTCACAGAATCATAGAAAGGCTGTGGTTGGAAGAGACCTTAAAGATAATCTGGTTAAAACCCCCATGTTGTGAGCAGGGACACCTTCCACTAGACCATATTTCCCAAAGCCCCATCCTACCTAATATTAGAAACTTCCAGGGATAGAGCATCCACAGCTTCTCTGGGCAACTTGTTCCTGTGTCTCACCACCCTCACAGGAAAAAAATTCTCCTGAATATCTAATCTAAACCTACCCTCTTCCAGTTTAAAGCCACTGCCCTATCACTACATGCCTGTGCAGAGTCTCTCTCTGGCTCTCTTGTAGCACCCTTTAGGTACTGGAAGGGGCTATAAGGTCTCCCCAGACCCTTCCCTTCTCCAGGCTGAGAAATCCAACTCTCTCAGCCTTTCTTCTCAGGAGAGGTGTTCCAGTCCTTTTATCAACTTAATGTCCCTCCTCTGGTCTGGCTTCAACAGGTTGGTGTCCTCCCTCCACTGGGGAACCCCAAGCTGGATGCACTCCAGGGGAGATCTCATGACGGCAGAGTAGAGGGGCAGAATCCCCACTCTTGACCTGCTGGCCACTCTACTTTCTGCTTTTAATGCATCCCAGGACAAGCTGGGCTTTCTGGGCTGTAAATGCACATTGCTGGCTCATGCCAAGCTTCTCACCCACCAATTCCCCCCAGTCCTTCTCCTAAGGGCTGCTCTCAATCCATTTTCCACCAGCCTGTACTTGTGCTTGGGATTGCTGTGACCCAGATGCCTGACCTTGCATTTGGCCTTGTTGAACTTCATGAGGTTCACTCAGGTCCACCTCTGAAGCCTGCCAAGGTCCCTCTGGATGGCATCCCTTCCCTCCAGTGTGTGACTGCATGACACAGCTTGGTGTCATCAGCAAAATTCCCAAGGGTGCATTCAATCCCTCTATCCATATCCCCAACAAAGGTATTAAGCAGTGCTGCTTCCAATACCATGGTGTGAGGAACATCACTCACCACTGGTCTCCCTATGGACATAGAGTTCTTGACTTCAACTCAGAGAGAGTCTTCATTTTTTCCCTTTTTAAATTGGGAATTGTATTCCTCCTTTTTCGAGTCAGTGGGAGATTCACTGTCACAACTGCTCAAATGTGATGGACAGCAGCTTAACCACTTCATCCTCCAAGACTTGTGGGTGCATTCATCAGCCCCCAAGGACTTGTGGACCTTCAGGATGCTTCTATGGTCTTGAGCCTAATCTCTCTTACTGTGGACTGTTCATTCTCCCAGTCCCTGCCTTCCCCTTCTGCACCTGGTGTGGCTGGAGGAGTTGATAGTAGAGACTGGGGAATAATAGCTGAGTACCTTAGCCTTCTCCAGGCCCTGGGTAACCAGGCTCCCATTTTTTCTTGTCTTTCTTTCATCACCAACATGCCTATAGAAACTTTTCTTGTTGTTCACACTTCGGTGTCTTGCTTGGCATTTTAGTTTTTTCTCTACACATTCACAGCAGGCTTTTAAATACAGCTGTATACTAAAAGACTTGGACTTCATTGTCCGGTTCAGCTCAATTGAAGCTGTTCTTGGAAAAAGTAATTTTCTTCCAAGATATTTTCTGTATTCTATGATGCTTTAATTTATTTTTTATCTATTTTATTTATTATTGCAATTTGTTTTCTTGAGCACTGCCTTGAGCGCCTTGGAGGGGTTGGAAGTTGGTGGCTATGTAAATAAACTTAGTGTTATTCCAGATGTTTGTTTCATTTGAGGGCCAAATTCTGCTCACAATTAGACTAGGGAAATCCTGCTGACTTCAATGTGATTGCCACAGAAAAAGGAAAGCAGGCACTGTCCCTGTCTCTTTTTTAGTAATGTTTTGTTTATCTCACATCTTAACCATTTGTTATGTAATACAGCCCTTCAATTTGCAGATAGGCTACTAAATTTTATTTTTGTAAAGTTATTAATTATCTCCTCTCAAGACTCCATTCTACCTCTGCACAGATGTCCTGTTATCTTTCCATTATAGACATTTAGCAGTACTTAAATTCCTACATCAGGCACCCAAACTCTACATACTGTATTAAGACAGGAAAAAGACTGCTCCAAATGGAAGGAACAGGAAAAGATATACAGAGAATTCTAGAGGGGCTGTAGTAATCTAAAAGCCTTCCTGGAGGGACATTTTGTAAAATTCATTGCAAGTTAAATCTTCAGCAGTTATTCACTTCTTTCACACAGGATTCATATTAAAGTTCTAGTCTTTTGCTTATTCTGTTGTTTCTGTTTTGATTTAAGTTATTTTAAAAGCAGCTCTTTGAAATACTTTCTTCCCCAAAGGAAGAGCCTAAATATTTAGTTCCCAAATCAGGTGTTGAACCAGTGCCATCCATGCCATTCTCCTCATAGGAGAGAGTAGCAGGTTCTCAGAATATGTACCAGGCAGACAAATGTACCACCCATTAAAAAGATTTTAAAACTTCGGAACACACCTTTTTGACCTCTTTAGTGCAAAAACCTTGACTTGATACCTATACAGTAACTGGAAAGATATTATTTCTGTCTAAATAATAGTACTGGCTATTCAGACCCAAAAACAAATGCTCTAAAGGGGAAAGTGCCTGTCACACAAGACTCCTGCCAAGAAGCAAATACTCAAAAAAGATGGGAAACAAAATTCATTATTTCTTGCATAGTGTATAAAATGATTCTGTATTAAATAAAAAATAAGGGAAATAATTGCTACAATTCATATTGCAGTTTATGAAAAGGTAGTTTGTCATCAGCAAAAGTTACATAATAATTATAAAAATAACTCTAGTATGAGTTCTAAAACAAATTTTTTCAACCTCTTTTGATTCTTTCTGAGGAGTCTACTATATCGACAAACAGATTTTGCTCTGGTTTTGTCCGGTGTTGTATGAGGTGGGAAAGGAGCAGTTCTTCCAACAAACTTTTGGTTTGACACTGACTTTGTGGATGCTGAATGTTTTCCAGTGATTATACAAAGTTATGAAGAAAACACCCACAACAGTGGTTAAAAGAGTGACACCATATCTATCTCAGCCAGCGTCTATGACCAAGGTTTTCAGAAGCTGGGAGTTCATACCAAGTGAATGTTTTCTTCAGTAACAGTCAGACATCACACATGGGGCCAGTCAGGACTTTGGTTTGACAGGTCATTTTACAAAACTGCATCTTGGAAAAAACAATTCTATTAAAACTAGGCAAAAGTAGTTTCAATCTGAGCTTGCAATATGAAAATCTTTTTTGATCAAGTATTTATCTGGAGTAACTTACACTCCTGAAGCCCCCCTGTCCCAAACCTCAGCTTCATTTTAACTCATAGTTTAAAATATAATTGAAAAATGTCTTAAATCTCAAATAGACTGTCCTCCTTTTAAAGACCAGTGTTTTGCCTACTTAGCTTATACATCAAGCTTCTGAAAAATTAAAACCAGGCAACAGTATTTAAGATAAGAATCAGAGCTGTTAGGGAACTAGCAACAAGGCATATTAACATGTCACCAAGTTAAATGTTCATTGCTAATTAAATGGATAAATAAATGGAAAATACTGTGAACAAGATGTCCAGCAGAAAGCCTTTGCACCCAGAGTAAAATACTGCTTTGTGTTTATACATGAAAATATTTGCAAAACAAAAGACCTGGACTGTGCAGAGTCCCTGAGCAGAGTCCTGCCAAGTCACACTGTGCAGTTGAGGAGGGCAGTGATTGTTGCAGCTGTCATATATGATTTAGACTGCATTGTATCTTCCCCTTTATATCCCTTATGTAAGATCACTGAGGCTCCTGTATTACCAGCGACAAATTTGAGAATTCAGAATTCAGTTTTCAGGTAACATGAAGGGAAGAGTGAGGTAATATCCTAGGCATGAGGGGTGACAGCCGCAGAGAGAGCAAATTCAAAGGAAAACACTGAGAGGACACCTTTTTCCCTGTGCTCACACAGAAAACCTTCACTACTCCTGAAGAGGTAGGAAGAAGAAGGATAATAAGCAGCTCACACTTGCAAAAATACTGGGTTTGTAGTTACACCCACCAGAACTTCCATTTCCTATCCTCTCTAGCAGAGAAAAGAGAGAGGCAGGCAGCAAAAAGAAGGTACAGCAAAAGCAGGTTCACAGAAGAAACTATTAGGAGGAACTTAGGGCAAGAATGTGTTTTTTCTTGGAATGTCTCTGTATGTCAGTTTACATATATATTCTAAATAGCAAAAAAATAGAAAAAACTTAAACAGGCCTTAGAAAGCAACTTGGCACCTACCTTCTGCAAAGTTATTGCATCTTAAATAGCACATCATGCTGCATAAGCTCACAGCAGGAAAGTGCATGTTTTCCATTTGGGGTTAATTACACAAAATTAAAGCTGTTCCATGACCACAGAAATTAATATTTGATTGCCAGTGCCTTTGTCTTGTGGTTGTCTGAATGCTGTATTGAACCATAACAAGGCTCTCTAGCAAAGAGCAATTTTGATTAACAAGTTTACCTAATGTTGGACAAATTTCAAACTCATAGTTCAGACTTTCTTCACACACTGGTTATTCAAAGATCTCTCTACATTTCTTCCTAACCCATCTCATTACTAGTTTGAACATAACTATCACTATGAATGATTCTGACTTGTTTTCAGCAAATGTGAATGCTAGGATTGCTAGTGACTGCTAATAGCCCCACAAAGCAAATTTATGGTTGCAAGTCTCATACTTTCCAGATCCAGCCATTTACTGAAAATTACTTTATCTGCCTGACTCATTACATTCAAGCAAGTCCTGAAGTGTTGTGACTACCAAATACTGAAAGTCCTATCACTTTTATGCATTTATTGCACATTATAAAGAAAAGCAAAATGAGACCAAATGACTTTGCATGGGAAAAAGACCTGGCATAATACTAGTTAGAAAATCTGCCAAAATATTGCTTTGTTTAAATTGGCCTAATGCTTTTCAGACGCTGATATCTTTGACTGATGTCTCTGCCAAGAAGATTATGAAGTGCTGAATTGTTTAAGAACACTGTATCATTATTTGCTTTAGTAGTTTTACCTTTTGAAATGTGGTGAAGCTTTCTAATGTTAGAATAAACATACAATTAGAAGTATATAGCTACAAAAAAGAGAATTCACCATTGTTCCTTCAGTCAGTCATCATAAAGATTTGGATACTTTGGGACAGGCTCTAATAAGATAGATGAAGTAATTCAGGTTTATTCTTTTCCTCTCTTTCATAAATATTTGGTTAAAAGAAAAACCCATACTTTCTTCTTGCAAACACTGCAAGACATTTTCCCTAGCTTAATGCAAAAAAACCTGCTCCAACAAACTTGAAAATTTTTCAAGTCAGAAAGGCTTTTGTGAATGTAAATGTGTATTTTTAAAATTATGTGTAACTCCTTTTTCTCTGGAATTTAATGGCCAACCTGCAGTCCTATTTCTAGAGTTCGAGCACATAGTAGATTTTATCTTTTAATACATTCTAACTAATCATTAATCTCTATTATTGAATTGTTTGTAATTCAGCAATTATATTAGTTAATGTTTTTACCTAAATTCAAAACTCACACTTCATGTGTGTTTACCAAAACTGAAAAGTCTATCCTAGTTATAAGTGGAAAACTTAATTTGTAAATAGGTTTCATGCATCAGGCAGCCAAGGAGTAATACAGTTACTCATGACTTGTGCAAGTATTGAAAGGCAGTGAATGGGAATTTTGGATTGAAATACCATGTATAATCTGCTTCTAGTAACTTTTGCAAAGGGATTTGTGCAGAAAATTAGAATCAAATATGGTCATATTACCATATTTTATATATATATGTATATATACTACATATATATGTATATACTATATACTATAAGCTATATACGGTACACTATATACTATACTTTGACTTATACTGTGCTTTTTTTTGTTTTCCCAGTTGATATTGGAATTTGATTTTTCTGCGCCCATTTACATCCAAAGATTCCATTATGTCATTATTATTACATATAAATTAAACAATACATTTTTTGTGTAAGTATAGAATATTTTATTATTTATCCAGAAAGAAACATTAAAAAACTTTTTTGATAAATCTTCCTGGGATCTTTTATCTTTTGCAATCAAAAGAAGTAACATCTGTGACAATGGGATTTGAAAAGTATCTGTTTGCAAAAAATATGTGATTAGCCCGCCAGCTACATAAAGTTGACATATTTGTTCAGGTCTCCTCTTCTGATGGTAAAAAAAGGATTAATCAACCCATTCCTGAAGTCAATGATGAAATCTGTGTATTTTAAAATAGTAAATATTGGCTGATTCAAGTCCCCAATGATGAGAAGCCAGCAAGGAAAAGGAGTGCTGAACACAAGCAGCTGACTGGAAACATGTTTTCTCAGATATAATGCCACACTATAATTAATTACCATTTTGTTTACTCTATTGCAGTTAATAAAATAAAATATGTTAATTATATTAATGTGTAATAATTATTTAAGACTATTTCAGATTTCAGAATCCACTTCCTTGGACAGAGTTTCCAGCTACATTAAATTTCATTTGCTATTTTGATGGTTAATATTGGCTTTTGATATTTAAGAATGTTACAGCATAAATTTATTAAGGAGCATGTCTGCTAAAAGGGTGAAAAGACACTTGAATCTCAGGCTGAATAATTGCATCTGTGGTGTGCAGTGCTCAATAAGAGCTGTCCTAGGGCTGCCATGCATGAGGAGGAGTTGCAGAGTGAGCTCATTCCAACACAAAAAAGTGCAGACAACTCCAGCCTAGGCAGCATCTCACAACTCCAAGAACCATCAGAGCCATGGAAGCTCCTCTAGAAAAGAAATCTTCCCACAAAACAAAACTGGCACACTGTAAAGCAGCCTTGGTAAGTACTAAGCTTCTCTGGGAAGGCAGAAAACAAAAGCATACAAAGTTTTAGAATGGTGGGCAGGAAAAAGTGGCCAAAATGAGATAATAAAAGCTATTAAGTAAGAGTGACCTTTTTCAATTTTTTTTTTCAAAGGTTTTACAGGCTTTTCAAAGGCATGTATTTCTCCAGAAAGCACTGCTATCTAACAGGCTATGCCGTTCAGCCTTTGAATGTCTGTCTTCCAAACTTCTGGAGTTTAATTCAGCCAGATTTTTCTGAAATCTCCCTAATTATATGACAAGGCTTGTATAGTAAAAGTGAGATCTTTAAAAATATTCATTGCTTCCAAAATATACACCTCCAACAGTGCTCTTGGCCCAGAAGAAAGAAATGGGATATCCACTAGTAAACATGCATATGTTCTATTTAATCTAAAAAAATACAGAGAAGATGATATTTTCGAAAGTATCTTGAGAATTTTAAGTTTTCACTACAATTACCACTAGGCCCTATCTAAAGAGTAAGAAAAGGATTATTATTTTGGCTTGTCAGATTTTAAACTGGTGTGATTAAAATGTGACTTGCATAGAAATGCGGGATTTTTCTTGTTTCTGACAACATAAGACTCTAATTCAGCAAATTTTATAAGCATGTACTTTCGTTGAGGTATATCATTAGTCAGTCCCACTGCTCATAGGCGTAAAATTAAAGACATATTTAAATTTAAATTCTATTTTAGCTGAGACCCTAAATTAAAGCTGATTCCATTTAAGAGATTGAAGTCCAGAGACAGACTCTTGTTTAAGCTTCCTGAGCCCTGCTGAACTGAGACTCTGATGTGTGTCCTGGTATTAGATTCAAAGCTGGCACAGGAATTCTAACTTAGTTTTGCTCCTAGCTTCCAGTTCAAAGGCATCGTTCTTCTGTCTCTTTTTAAATACTTCAAAAACATGCAGATTTCTCTTAATCAAATTAAAATATGGCAGTGCTACGTAAGGAGTGTTTTCTGAGAATTGCTCCTCTCATCAAACACTAACATTACAACACTAGTATTGCACTCAGTGTTATACAGATAAATGTGGGTCCTGAAGGGCCAAATTCTGTTTGTAATCACATTTAGCATGGGGCCTGAAGGAAAGGTAGTGTTCTGGGATGTCACAAAACAGCTGGGTAAAAGAACACTCGGGTTTTATTTTGTCAGAGTTTGATATTTAGTACAACCAGAAATTTGGTTCCGGCTGCTGAATTCTGACTGTTCGGGCCCTTCTAACATTAAGATTCAGATTAACTTAAAGTTTATCTCTCAAGAAGTATAACACAGGAAGCAATAGCTGTGTTTAAACAACTGGGTTTTGATGCACATGGACAACTGTGGCTTAAGTTTCCTGATGAAAACATAGTAAAACAGCGCATGGAAATGAACAAAGTGTAATGCACCCACCCAAATTTCTCAAAACATGGCTTCAGAAGACAAATGAAGAAAAAGACAGGAGACAATGCAGGAAAAGGTTTTCAATCTGTCTTTTCCAAGGGTTCTGTTTCCCCACATGAAGACAAAGCAGGCAAAAAAGAAACAATCCCCAGAGTCTTAGTTAATCTATTTGTCAGGGAATTCCATGTTTGCTTTATATCAGCTGATAATATTCACAATATTTAATTTTTAAGTCTGGAAAAAAAGCAATAATGAAAAAGCACTTGATCTGAAGGATAAATCCAAGATCCTCACTGGCTTAAACAATACCTCAGTGCTCCTGCAAAAGTTTAATGCTTTTCCTCAGCCAGTGTCTACTCAATTTCAAACATTTAAAGATTAGAACTTAAATGTTTTCATGTCAGACCAGGATAAAAGGGGAAATACCAATTTTCTATCAAGCAAAGATTCCCAAGCAAAGATTCAAAAATTTCTCTATGCCTTATTTTTTTGTATTTGAGGGGTTTAACAGTTTTGTGATTAAGTTTTGAAATTACTTGATATATTAAATCTGTTTCACTGTGAGTAAATATCTGATTTATGATAAATATAAATATCAATTCAGAATCAACATTCCATCACATTAGCCATTGAACCAACGAGGTAGTAAGAGCTTCCCATCAGAACTTATAATCAATATTAAATAGTTATTATGTGCATATTATGTGTGTATTTCACCTATAAAATGAAACTGGGGCAGGACAGTGAGGCTGTAGAGGGGAAAAGTGAGTAAAGTGAAATAATACAAATTTAGCAAAAGTCACATTGGCTTGTCACATTAGACCCCCTCCTACACTGAAACCTTTAAAGTGCAAATCTTGTAATTAATGAGCCTTCACTAAAAGGAAGAGGCTTGGAAGGTTTTTTAAGCAAAAGCAAACACGACCAAACTCCAGTATTTTTACACTGCAGAAACCAAGCTAGAAAACTCCATAGGTTGCCGAAACAGTGCCACTATGTAAACATATTATGTCACTGCTTTCCTTCCCAAAATAAAAGGCAAAAAGAAGAAGAACACATAAAGACATGTGTAGCAATTGAATACCCTAGGTTACATACTGTGAGTGGACTAAACATCCTTTTGTCCCTCCTTATCAACTTGAGTTTCAAGAGGGCACATCAAAGTCTGCCTCACAGTCAGCTGCAATATTGTGCTTGGTGCAGTGGAGCCACAATATCATTTAGTCAGACTTGATATAATAAAACTATCCAAGATGAGAGAAGCCTGGGGTGCTGTACACACCAGCCCAATGTGGTGCCTCAACTCTGCCTACACAGGAGCCCATGCACATCAGTTTTGTAATATTTTATCCACATTGGCATATGGAACAAAATCTTCCTGAACAACACAAAATTGCCATGTTAAGGAAAGGCAGTTGCAAGGACAGTGAAGATAGAACAAAAAAAACCAAAAAAACCAAAAAACAAAAAAGGGTTGAAAATTGCACTGAGAAAGATTAAAATGTTGCCATGGATGTGAAGACTTTTCTGAGTAATGCCAGGAAGTTTGGATATGTTCCCATACTGAGTTGCTCAGAGCTGAAAATCTTTTAAGCACAACTCCCTAAGGAACAAAACTTCTAAGATAGCTGGTAGAATAACAATGAGAAAAAGAACAATATATTTTCAAGTTCTTGGAACGGAATTGCCATGAACATTTGCCATCCTTTTATTATGTCAAGTTTACAGTTTGTTCCCTAATCTTACTAAGAATTTCATGAACAAGTGTGAGACTTGAGTGAAGAATGGTTGTATTTGATCTGATGACTGCTACATAAGACTAAGATAAACAATAGATTATTCAGCATGTCCCATTCCTCCTTTAACTTTTGCATGTCTGCCCTTTGTGGTGCTTATATAATTTGCACTACAAACCAACAAATTCAAGAAAGGTTACTAAAGAACAACAAAAAATAGAGCAACAAAAAGTAGAGCTGAGTTGACTCTTAATTCCAACAACAGAAGCTCATGGCTTGCCATAAAGGTACCACCAAAGCTGAAACCCTCCAGATATACAGAAAATCCTTACAGCTGAAATCAATGAAGTGTGTTCTCTCAAATCCAAATCCTGTGGGATGAATGGCTCAACAGGAATGACCCAGCTGCAAGTGATGCTGAAGGAGTCCACCTGATCATGTGAACTCTACCTCCATCAAAACACCAGTGGTCCTGTTCTCAACCATTTTGAGATTTGAAAGGAAAATGAGAACAGAGGAGAGGGGAAAGGGTGCTTTACTATTCTAGTCTTCCTTTCTTGCTCTTTTTCCTCTGCTTTTCCCCTGCACATAACTTTTGTAACTGTGGTGTAAAACCAACAGAGAAGCTGAAAACAGGTACCCAAATCAAAGCTGGCTCTGCATTTTTAGCTGGCTTGTTAGAATACAGGCTGCTCTTGAGGTCTTTTGCTCATGAATGTCTGAGTCAGCACCTCAGGCAGATGTTCCATTTTCTGACTTGTTTCTCTTTCCTGACCTCTTCTTTGAACATTTCCTCCTGTGGTCCACCAGGAAACATGATAAGAGTAGAAACAGAAAATCTAGGAGGTCCAAACCAGCTCAATTATCTTCTCTTTTTATCCCAAAAGAACTATTGCTGTTTTTCATATAATCTAGAAGACAGCTGGAGAAGGGAATTTCCAAATAAAAACTCACAACAGATAAAAGGGAAAGGGATAATGCTTAACTGCAAGTTCTACTCAATATTGCAAGCAATTTAACCATTTTCCCTTGGGTCTGTAATCAAAAGACAGATTTGTAATGGCAGTTATTACAATGGGAGTTTGCCAGCAATAACTTGAAACAAAACCCAGACCATGTTTCACTGTTTATGTTGTAACTGTGAGCATGGGTTATGTTTAACACCTTATCTTTTGCTGGGCCCCAGACACCCTACCTTCTACACAACACTTAGGTTACTCTTGCTAAAAAGGAGGAGAACCCATCTTTGCTTTCTATAGTTTAATGTCACCATGAAAGAGCACATTCTGAACCATTTATAATAGTTTTCTAAGTTTTAACCATTTGTACATTTGAAGCATTCCCTGCTGTGTACGCCTCAGAGACTTTTGGTGAAGAAAACATCAGCTAAGGCACTTAAGCCACTTCCAAGAAATAGATTTCTAAGAATTTTGATTAAAAAGTGTTGAGACAAGGAGTGAGGCAAGATGTGATACTGAGATGATTGGACAAGAGCCCAAAGGGCATGGATCCCATGCAAAGAAGGGTAAGCAATTACATTATTTATCATAATGCACACTCATAAGGAGATTGAATTAAGGTGGCAAAGGGAACTTGCAATTCTTGGACTTCATAATTTATGAATGCTTGACTTGGAATGCTAATGTTGTTATTTTAATGTGCTGTTTTGATATATATTATTTTCTAAGACACTGCTGTTACATTAGAAAACAAAACACTTCATTATGAAAAAGAGCCATTTAGGAGGTTGTGAATTTTTATATAAAGTTCAATTTTTATCTGAAAATTCCATGTCCACACACTAATTCACTGTATTAAGAATACATACATAGTTAACCAGCTACTGAAGAGTGTAGTACCACTTGCAAGGAACCACCGAAACACAGTATTTCTGATATACTCTCTCCAGAATAGGGAATCACTCTTGGATACATTTTTATATAAAATTAAAACATGATAAAAAAAAAGACTTCAGTTTTTTCATATCTAACAGAAATCTTATAAAACAATTTGTAAATTATGTCCCTACTTCAGTAAACTTTTGACAGATCTAGGCAATTCAGCACGTCTTGTTTATAAAATAGAATCTTGAAAATCTTCCCATGTTTTTGGAATTACATGGTTAATTCAACAAAAAAGCAATTCCTTTTTCCAGAATTTTGCCTCCCTCATTTGATTCATAATATACTTACGCTATAGACAACAAAAAATGGACAATGTTTTTTGTATCCAGAACCAAATGAGAACACAGTCCCTACAGGATTGATCTTCTCCAATTTCCACTGATTTCAGGGGACTTAGCATTAAAGAACCAAACACAAAAAGAACATCATGGCATTTCCAGGAACAAAAAATGAAAGCAACATGTTAATTCCCAGTATCCTTAATGGTTCATTTTCACTAGGGACGGAGTGTTTTGTTTCTATACCAATATGCTTTGTCGTTAAAGACAGAGATGTAAGCTATTATTTAATAAATAAAATCAAATCTCTGAGGAAATAGTATTCAAAATGTGGATTATCTGTGTAAAGGAGAGGGAAAAAATCTAGGCCACTACTTTGTGAGAGAGACATGAATGCAAATGCAGTTTCTATTCAACCTCATGTCAGATCCACTGACTTCTATGGGTGATCATTTTCACAGCTCTGAGATCTTTTTCAAAAAATCATTTCCACTCTGTAGTTATCTTTAATACTCTCAGCCACAGGACTGCATTATTAAGTAGTTGATCAGTAACAGGACAGCTTAACTGTTAGTGTTTTGGCAAAAACAGAATTAAAAACAGGAAGTCCACTACTGATAAATAGCTGGATAGTTGATTTTCACTGTACTAAACACTTTGAGGGGGCAAAAGAATAATGAATTTAGTTGTGTATATACACGTGGTGACAGGCATCTGAAATAAATAATATTTGGAAAAATACAGACCCAGTGTTAGTATGTTAAGCTTCTGTGTCTGTCCAGACAGAAATTCTGAAGGTCTGACGTACTTTTTTTCCATTTTCCATAATTTTTTGCACGTCTTTGTCAGAACACAGAAGCTGCTGTCCTGTTTAGCCAACAGCAGCAGCTGCAAGTGTTCCTCGATGCACGCTTTGGTGAGCTGAGCAGGAGTCTGGTGTACATTGCACGGGACATATCCTATTTGTCTTCACTCTGTAAGTGTTTATTGCTCCTTTTGCTGCTCTCTCCTCTTTTCTATTCCATCTCCAGGACAAAATAAATCAGTGAAATGCACCCTCACCAGTCCTCAAAGAAATGAGTCCACCAACCAGGCCACGTAAATGGGTTTGCCTCACATGCCAAAAAGAAAGAGCATAAGGCTCTCAAGAGTGCCAAGCTCAGGAACTCCTCCAAACTTCCCATGCATGAGTTAAAGCAGTAATGGCCAAATGAGCACAGGGTGATGAGCAACCCGTGAGCCAAATGCAATAAACAGCTGCCAGCAGCATAAGAAATTGTGAAATGAGTGAAAAGAAAACCGAAGAGAAGTAAAGCTTCTGTGGTTACCAATGATCATAGTTCAGAGTGCTACTGCAAGGAGGAAGTGCTTGTTGTTTTCTTATCTTCTTAAGGACCTCGTGGCCTCACAATTATGCCATTGGCTTTCACAAAATCTACCTGAACTGACACAGTTTTTCACTAAAATGGCTAAAGTAGAAATATAAACTTCATTATTTTCCCCAAAGCACTTTGGTTTTCTGACCTCTAGGATCCTTGCTAGACAGCTAGGCACAGTGAACCGCTGTCTGCTCATGGAAGTTACATTACTGCCACAATTAATTCAACATATGTAACATATATATCTATAGAAAATCTAAGTGCCATCATGCCCGTAACTCCCTTGTGATCTGAGTGGTTTTTGTTATTCAATGGTATTGCAGAATGTTTTTGTAGATGGACCTCTTAGAGCTTTTAGTCTGAAATATATCTCAAAGGCAGATGGTAGTATTTTTCTGTGCCCATTGGAAAATGAAAGATAAATTATGTAGTTCACTCTCAGATCTCTAGTGTTAGCTGAGCTGCTAAATTCATCCTAGCTTCAGCAGGAAAAGGGTACATCTCTCCTATGGCTCCCATAGAGTATCAGGCAGTGTCATTTGGATGCCTGAGATACTACAGGAAAACTCAAATATTACGTAAATCAATCCTAAATGACACTTAAAAGTATAACATGGAAATGTAACACGGATTGGTTTTTTTATTCATTCATTTTGACCTTACTCCTGTGTTCCACTCTCCCATCAGACGTCTCTTCTTCAAATGGCCTTTCCCTCTTATCTAGATCCTCACCTCCAGCAACTGGCCACCAGTTCAAGAGAGCTACTGTTCCAGATGATACGATTGATGTGTGTTTCTCTGCTTGGGTACCAGTGAAATGCTGAACTAGGCTGTGATTGCCTGTGGGAGAGTTACAAGGTGGTGCTGCCTCACAGAGGGCAATGCAGGCACACATGAGCCCAGAGTCTCTGCCCACTCTCTCTGGTGGAGCACAGCATGGGAGCAGGGTAAAGTATAGGTCATATTGGGTACAGCTCACAGATGCTGATCCAAAGGCAGCCAGATTTCTGTTGTCTTGATTATGAGCCCTTTTTGCTTCGATAGAACACTGGTAAGGGCCAACAACTCATATTTCTTGTGAAATACTACCAGAATTATTTCTTTTTTTCAAAATACAGCTTTTATTTCTGTGATATTTTTTTTCCTTTCAAAAGTAAAAATCTCTTTGTTCTTTAATTACATGATGATCTATATATTTTAAGGAATGACTGAGTGACTTTCAAAAATACAATGCATCAATTTGGCTTGCTACCTACCCTTATTTTATACTGCTCCATCAGTAAGTTATCCAGCAGACTGACACAAAGTAGTAGTCTTAAATATGCAGAAAAATAAATGGGAGCCGTATTTTCAGTTGATGAGGTAAGGGAAGTTATTTCAAAAGATGTAATTGATGCAACATCTTAGAGCTTCCTGAATTAGCATGTTTTTAGATTTGATTACCAAGGACTGTATTTAAGAGGTGGTTTCAAGACACCTGGCTACAAAGCTGTTCCAGATGTTGTCAGTTACACACTGTTTATTAAGCCTTTTTGTATTTTCCATTTCAGTGTGTGCTAAACTACTGGTTTGTTTTATTCTCTTTTTCTGATGTCAAAAGGGTTCAATAGCAACAGAGACAATGGAAATAAAAACAGATTATAAAGACAACTACACATCCAAAAGAGCCTTTAATTTTATTACAGAAATTTCATCCATTCAGTCAACAAGTCATAAAACCTACTGGACCAGATCTTTATAACATGTGCTAGATATAACGCGCTTGCAGATATACCAATTTGCAACAGCATACAGTCAATCCTCTGTGTTTGCAAAGGATGTTCACTCAAAAATGTCCATCCTCACAGTCTAGGATTGATGTAGTTGTCTAGATGAACTACTTAGATTTTATGGAATGAGAGCATGCAGGCTGTGAATGTGCAGGCAATGTAAATTAGGTCTGCCTCTCTGAGGTCACAAAAAACATGATGCAGAAGACTGGATGAAGTGTATCTCATTTATATATGTCACATATCCTCTACAGGTACAAGTGATTATCCCTACAAAATCCTGACTGAATACTCAATGACTGTATTTTGAAATAATAAAGGCTGAACAAATAAATATACATTAATAATAGGTAGATGCAAAGAAAGGGAAACATTATATAACGCTCCATTGAAAACCAAAATCCCTGAATTCCCATGACTTGGGGTATCACTAATCTTTTTTAGCAGCTTACAGCACCAGTCAGTACTTTTTCTCCTATTAAAAAAACAAAACAAAACAAAAGACAAACAAACAAAATTTAAAAACAAAAACACAAAAAACCAAAGTTGAAACTTCCAGTTTAAAGATTTCATAAATGTTCATGGCACAGACTGCTAAATGCCAGGATGCTGACATCCTCAAACACAGGGAAGGAGTGAGACTATGACCTTTTTTAAGACCCTCCTCTGACTAAATTAAGTCTGCTGATACTCATGTGTGAATTTTAAGCAACACATACACCACATTACATCATTTTAATATCTTGCATCATTTTTTTCTGTGGTGGATTTCATGTGCGGGAGAGTTGACTTTGGGGATTTCATCCTTTCTGAAGAGATGGGGTAAAGTTTACTCTGGTTTTAATTTCAGAATAATTCAGTTTGAACTCTTAAGACCCAAAGTTTTGGCTCAAACCAATACTTAATTATCATATATTCTGCCCAGCTTTAATCATAGTTTACCAATGGAAACCAATCACATGGATATTTTAGGCACTTGATTCCCTTTGAAAATCTGTTACCCTGCAATTCTAAATAATCATTTTTCTACTTACCCCCAAAGACAGAAAATTAGGTCAATAGTTCATGCAAAGTTTGGTGATGGAACACTGTTCTTGAACGTGTTCTTTGTTCTAGAAAAATGTTCTAGCACCTAAACATTTCCAGCATAGTCAACTGAATGCACACTGGTTGTTAAATAGTTTTACCTCTTCTGTCCAAGAAGTTTTGTAGTGTATTTACAGTTGACACCTGAAGAAGTAGGCTTCATATTAATTTTTTCCCATTTATCCAGAGGAAATTATCCATTTTATATTTTGTCATGAATAACGGAAGCTCCGATGTGGATTGAGAGAGAAGACAGCAAAGAGAAATTACAGACCACAAATATGGTGTTGTTTAAAGGGGTTAATGAGCCATAAAGCAGAGAAATAAATGCAAATGCAGAGAAAAGTACAAAAATGTGATTGCACAATAGCCACAAGTAAATGTACCATATAAAGGAGCCTAGAGCAAAATAACATCGAATTGGAATAAACTGCAGGAGTGAGATGTAATTTCAGAGCAAAAGCAATTCTTTTTTGGAGGTCAGTTTGAGGTTTCTCTATGTGGTTTCATCCTCCTGCTCTGAACCTGCTAAGTGTTATATCAGTTTGGCTCTGGGAATTACCAGTGTCTTAATGCTTGGTTTCAAAATCTTCTTCACCTGACAATCACATCTGTAGTACGTGAACTTGTTTAGCATTTTCAATTTTGTTCTGTTGAACTATCAAACTATGTTCTTGCATATTTGTATCACTTTGTAGAATCTGGATTTGTGATGATTATGCAATTCTTGTGCTAGAGCTCCCAGCAGCTCTTAGTTTCCTTCAACAAAGAATGCTTGCAGCATTGCCAATACAAAGACTTCACTGAAATTGTACCTAAATATTTTTCAAAGCCCACATAAATTCTCAACGAAGAGCAGAACTCATTTCATCCCTGCTGTCTTTGATGCTTCCCACCCATATTTTAGAGACGTTGGAATCTTAGAAAAATAGATCTGAATGAGAAGTGAAGGACTCATCCCATATATACCATAAATCTCCTCTCTTCCTTCCATGTCCAGCTCAGGAGACTACAGCAAAATCACCCTCTTCAACCCAAGCAAGTCTCAGCAAACAGTTAGATAGTCACGTTTGGTTCTAGCAAGAAGCTCCTGCAAAGGGAGCAAATGCCACAGTGAAACAGTGAGCTGGCCCATGAGGATGAAGCCCTTAGAGAAGCAAGATTGCTTCTGTGCCCAGAAACTGTGGGAACTTATAGAACTGAAGGGAAAGGTAGCCTTAAGATCAGCAAATGTGTTTTTCTTCAAAATATCCCATAGAGAAAATTACTTGCAGGAATCTGGAAAAGGCACTTCATGATATTTTCCTACTTTACCATTTCCCTCCCTTGTGTTTCTCACCAAGAAGTGATTTGGTTTGTTATTCTGCAGCCAAAGGTTTTGACTGCCATTTAAACTGCTTACTGCTCCTAGTCATAAAAAAAAGTCTTTAAAAGCCCTCTTCAAACACATACTTCTTCCTCTCTAAACAGAATCCCTGTAAAGTCTTGTAACAGTCTCATTATTTTTTCCCAGGTCTTCACAGTCAAACTCTTTAATTATATTAGGCATTCATGAAAGTAAAGTATTTTAAAGCCCCTTTTAAACATTCTAAACTATGATGTTGCTAAACTTTTCCTTCATCACTCTCCCATCAGTCTTGTTGCACTGTTACTCTTCTTTCTTCTGTTCTTGGCCTGCATTTGGACTAAAATAAAATGCTCAGTTATCTCCACATCTGTGGCATCTAACACAGACAATAACAACTGAGCCACAAAAACCTTACTCCTAACTAAAAAATTATAAAAGATAGAAGTTATTTTATGTAATTATTTTTTTAAGAAATATTTCACTTTGAAGGTCTTTTGCCTTCTCCTAAATAATCATGCTGTAAACACAGAATCAAAGTCAACAACAGCATATCTGTCTTTGTGACCTAAATTCTCCTTACCATTCTACCAACCCTTGCATTTCAAAAACTGTGAGAAAGGCAGGCATCAAGAGCAATATTCTCTCTAATTCTCTTAATAGATCAGGATGTTTGAAAAGGGAATCACATAATTTGCTTAAGGAGTATAGAGTTGCCTTTATTGCCTGAATGAAGTGGAAAATAATCCCTATTGTTAACTAATATAATGAGATAAATGGAACTTTATTACATAATTCAAGCTAGCTTGAACAACTTGGCTATAAATAGTGAGCATTACAGTTTCACTGGCATACTTACACTCCATGACTTCACTATAAATGATTAGAAGGTCATATTAAGTTAAAAACCAACTCTGGTGTCTCCTTTCTTTTTATACTTTTGCAAAGTTTAACCTTGTTTTGTAACCTCTCAAAACTGCTCTGTTTTCTCGTCATTCAGAAAGAAACATGCCCACCGTGATGATTTTATTGTACTGGGTGTCATTAATGAGGAGATGTGTGCAACCAAAAAGTGGAGTTCACCTTGAAGAAGGCATTGCCATCTGTTGAAAGTCAGAATTATTGTGTGTAAGCACCCCTCCTGTGTTCACAGAGACATAAACTTGCTAATGCCCCACTAACCCCTGGTCTGGGAGAGCAGCACATAAGATTTTTTTTAAGATACACTCTCATCTGACAAGTGGAGTGCCAGTCCAGGGGCTCTCATGTTGTCACCTCTGTTAAGAAATCAAAATTCTGAGTCCTTTGTTATGAAGTATTTAGATGACTAGTATTTTTAAGAAAATAAAAGGTAACAGCTTATCAGCAAAATATGAGGCTTAATTCACAGTTCTCTGATTTCTACAATTCTAATTGGACTTTTGCACTTCAAAATGTGGACCCTTAATTACCAAGACACTATTTTAGCAATACAAAAAACCTTTATATTCTTCCTTCTGAAGTGAGACAGGAACAAAATCCTCTGTAAATACGAAGAAAAAAAGCACAAGGAACAATATAATGTAAGGGAAAAAAACAGTCATTGGAACTTCCAAGTGCTTTATTCATACTTCATTAGAGTTTCAGCATATCCTTTCCCTTGGTTCAATCCTGGACTTGTTTAAAATATATTTTAAATGCATTCACCAAATACAAGCATAAATATAGACCATAACAGTGACTAGACTTAGAACACAGACAAAATTCCATTTCACTGTTTCCCGAGTTAATAAGACAAAGACATTTCAAAATACTTTAGTACATACAGCCATTTTTACCATATACAGCAGCAAATAATTAAAATCACACATGGATTTGCCTTTAATTATTTCAATTTCGTAAGTGCATTTGCAAATAGCTCTCAAATGCCCTTTCAAACACACTCAGTAGCCTGTGAAGAAAACAGGAGAAAAACTACAGACAAATATACAAATATTCCCTTTCTTGATTTTGAAATAAGAGGTTCTGGAGTTTGGTTCTGTGTCAGCAACATTTACAAGATGCTTTAGCTTTATGGTACCTCAATGAAGATTAGTGAAAACTGTCTGTTGGGATTACCACTATAATCAGTCTAACAACAGCAATGCTTACAAATACTCGAATGAGGAGGCTGAGGTGAAGCAAAGAAATGCAACTCTTTCCCAGACAGACTGCTGACCCCAAATTACCCCAATAGCAATTTCATTGAACTAGATTGTTCTGAAGGGTTTATATCCTGAGATTCTCTAACTCTTTTACTTTTAATCTACAATAAATCATAGGGTGGGGTCTTGCTAGCTAAAGAGAAAGAAATGCTGTTAATAGTTTCCAAACAGATGGAAAATTTACTGGCACTCATGGATCACAAAGTCCAAGCGCAGAAGCTAAATTTATTATTATTTTGGTTTTGATCAGTACTATCACATAACTGATAAACATTGATGCTCCATACAGACTCATTTGGTTGCATCAACAGGAGCACCTTTCGTAAAAGCAGACCTCATGCAACCTTCCCTTTGATTTGTACTTGGTGAATTAATTTTTTTTTCCTTATTTCAAAAGCTTTCAATAGATTTTCAATTTTCAACAGCTCTGCTTCTAAAATTTCAGAATTCCAGTAGAAATACCACCAGTAACAAAGATCCTTGTGTGTCATCAGGATCCTTGGTGGCTCTTGGCTGCATACTATTTGGGCAAGTTTTATCCACAACTTCTTCATTTTGTCTCAAAAACACCAGTATTAGAGCAACATTAAACACATCAGCAAATAAATAGGAGTCTTATTTTTTAATCAACTACATCGGTTTTTTGAATAAATTATAGATAACTCTAAGAATGTGTGTTCTCACAAATATTTTTTCTTCTTGAACCACACATATGGCGTGTGCCTTTCCATTTCATAATATTGATTTCACTCTTCCATAATTGAGTACAGTTCTGTCCCTACCACTATGCCAGAAAAGCACAACAGCAACAAAAACATATAAAAATCATTCTGTGAAATAATGTGATTGCAAGCTGTTTCCCTTGGAAATAGATACAACTTTGGAATTTTTCCAGTTTTCTGTTAAAAAAAAATAAAAATCACCTACTAGCAATCTCAGATGAAATATACCCAAACAAAGCCTTCTACACACAAAGACAAAATACTTGTGATGACAAAAATTCTACACTGTGTAGTCCTTTATGAGAATATCACATTTACAAGAGTTTGTCATCTAAATTATGTTTTGATTAAGGTTTTCCAATATTTTAAATGTGAGCCCAGGTGCTTTGCTAATTTTAAACTAATTCCTGGAATTTTTAGCCCCTTGTGTATTTTTTATTGAAAGGAAATTGCTTCCAGTTCTTCTTTTCCTGAAATAAATGCATTTTCTTTCCTTTTCTTTTATCTTAAGTTCATTCATGTAACTCTTGTATAAAATCCTAGTTCAAGTGTAATGCGAGTACAGTAATTTCAAGACTATAAGGCGCATCCTTTTGACTAAAATTTTGATCGAAACCCAGAAGTGTGCTTTATAATCCGGTATGCCTTATATATAGACAAAGTTCAGAAATTCGCCAACCTGGAGGTGCGAGCCGCGAGAGGGCAGCTGGTGCCGGGGGCGGACGGGAGTGCCGGGGCCCGTGGCATGGGGAGGGCACCTGGGGCTGCGTTTAAAGGCTGCACTGATCTGTGAAAAATGTTTTCAAATTGAGCACCTGCCAGTAAACCCCATGATCACATGATTCTGTTACTAATTCGTTACTTTGTTGTACGCGGATACTTGCTGCAAAAAAGAAGTGCGCTTTATAATCCAGTGCGCCTTATAGTTTCAAAATTACTGTAATTCCAAGGGGTATTCCTAAGGTTTTGAGGCAGATGATCTCAGGGCTGAGCCCTGCATCCGGTTCTCCATGTGCATAGCTCCATGTCAGCATTGAGTCCAGCCCATAATTAAAATTTTGACTCATGCCAGTACTCTCTCAACCAAGGCTCAACTATGGGTTGTGGAATACTGTGAGTCAAAGGCCAATTTCATTGAGCAGCGGGGATGAGGGCGTCTTGCTTTCTGGAGGAAGAGTACACTGTGATCTGATGACAGCTTTGTCCTACCTCCTGTTCTTCTGGGGTTTTCCTCAATTTATTTACCAGAATAAAGGCAGCCAGTGAATCACCTGAGTTTCTAAACATAACCAAGCATAGTCATATTTACTGCAGAGGGCACTGGGGTCTACTCATTTTCTGGAATATTTACACAGGATGAAAAGAAAACCTGCAGTCTTTGACCAGAAATATCTCCCAGGGCAAACCCTAAATTCCACCATCAAGGAGATGGCCTAGAATATCTCAGACAGCTCTAAACATGCAGAAGCCACACCTCACTTTTGTACTTAAATACACCATCTCCTGCGAAATGTGATTTTCATTCCCATGGGTAGGCATTCCTTTGGACCGTGCTCTGAAAAGTGCAGGATCCCAGTAGCAATGCACCACCAGGGGTACAGGAGCCCACACCACTGTGATTCCCCAGTTTAGACAGGGTTGGCTCAGACCAAATGATGGAGCTCTCCCTTTGAAAGGGCTCCAGAGTTTCTCATGAAGCCTACTCCTAAGTAAATATTCCTGCTTGCAACAAAATGCCTGAAAATATCCAATGCAGGAGCAAGTTAAAAGGTGTTTAAAAGATGTCGTTCACACAGTCTAAAAAGCTATAATAAAATAATCTTCTAGAACTAAAATCATGAGGCTCTACACCAAGGTTCACACATTACACAGTAACTTCTAACAGGCAGAGCAATGTCTCTAGGCTGTTGGGGAAATAGAAGTGGTCATCTGGGACAAAACTAAAGGCTATTTTTTTTTTTTTTGCAAAAGAGCAGAAAGTAGGATGGGAAAGCAACTCCCACCAAAAGTCAATGGGAGTTGAGCCTTGAAGTAATTCTGAACCCTTTGAAATTCTCTGTTCAGTTCAGCAACCCAAAACCACTTAATAAATCCCAAGCCCAGAGAGGGAAAGGGAAAAAAGGGAAAACCTATCCCACATAAAACAGTAATTTCTATTAATTTCTGTGTAGGAATGTTTACTAGTAGTCATTTCTTCTGTGAAAATAAAAAAATCCTTTCATTTAAAGAAAAAGAAATCACACCTTTTTTGGCATTTATAGTTTAAAAAATTGGTAGTTCTGTCCACGCATTCTAGTTAAAAACAGCATTGCCACGCCTGAAAACAAAGCAGGGAACCAGATTCTCACCAAAAGCATTAGGATTAAAAGTATTCATGCTACAACAAAGGCAGCATGGGAGAGAACAATTAATTCATCTGAGGATTATATTTAACATTCATTTCTCACTAGGAAGGTAGAAATTAAAGTTAAATCACTTCTGTGAGTTTGTTTGACTCATTGTATATAATTTCCAAATGCCAAGTCCTGAGAAGTTAGAACCAGTCCTTACACTACCTTCTGCAGCTGACAGATGGAGTCTACTCAAGAAAAAGAATTTGCAATCTCAGATGACTGATAAAACAGCCTCTGCTCCAGAAAACTTCATCTCAACTTACAAGCATATTCCTTTTATTGCTGGCATGATAAGAAACCAGGCAGTCGCCTTAAAACTCATTGCCCCCTAAGCAGCTGGCCCAGACAACTAAAAAGTCATTCAATAGCAGGGTAAGTTTAGGTATTTCTTCCGCTTGTTGGACCACTCACAGGACAGAATCATTGATATGACAAAATATTTGGGAGCAATCTTGGTAAGGTAGAAAGAAAACAATGTCTTGCTTTGCTCCTCTGAACTTACCAAGAAGATTGCTTTTGTCTCTTCTGTCCTAAAGAGAGGTTGTACAGTATAACACTCAGGTTCTAATCTGATACAAACTTCTTATTCTGGCCTTTTATCCATCCACAATCAAACTGCTTGTCCTCCTCCCTTATCCTTCTTTTTCCAGAGGTTTTCCTGTCTGACTGTAACAGCTGTTTGTCCTTTACAGGCTCCTTCTTCCCACAGCTCACAGCTGCACTAACAGACTTTTCCAGCTATCTGCCCAGTGTCTGAGTCTTTCTTTTGGCTCTCCAGCAAATCCAGATTCTCCACCTGCATCTCTGGGTTATCCCCAACACTCAGAGTGGGATCTTGCTTTAATTTTACTGGCACCAATTTTTAATAGCAATGCTCACTCTTTTATTTTCTTTTTTTTGTTCATTGGAACAAAGGAAAAGCTAAGACAAATATAAGAGGAAACTAGGATGTTTTACTACCAAGCACATGATGAATATAAGTCATAAAATCCCAGAAACTGAAGCTGGAAAAGACTGGCTATTTGGTCATCTTGTCTGCCCCTGCCAGTGCAGGGCTGTTCCCCACGGTACTTTTAAGGGCAATAAAGCCTGTAGAATTAATGATTATTTGACCTTTTACTATGGTTCACAATGACGTTACTGTACTGCTTGCCAGTCTGTTTTTTCCTGTGTACACCAAACTAGCTTCAGCACTTCCCTTTTCACTACCACCCAGAAATGTTGCCTCCCTCTGTAAAAAAACTGATCTGTAACACCTAAGCCCAGATCTACAGAGGGAAATTATTTTCTCCAATCTTGACTGAATATGCCTACTAAAAGAAGAACACATACTTCAAATTCTAGAATCTGAAACATTTTTAAAGAATTGGTGCAACAGTGCTAAATCAAAGGCGAACTCCTTGTTCTGCTCTTGCTGATCTCTTTGCCCTCTTCGAACCAAAGAGTCAGAGAACAACCACAGCTGGAAAGGGCCTCTGTACATCAACTGATCCAAACTCCCATCCAAGGTAAGCCCAGGTCTAAACAGCATCAAGGTGTTCCAAGATTTGTCCATTTGAGTTCCAAGGAAGAAAAGTCAATGAGCTGCTTTGGTAATCTGTTCCATCAAACCACCACCCTCACTGGGGAGAGTTTCTTCTTTCTGTCTGAATGCAGTTTCCTGCCTAGCAGCTGCAAAAGCAGGGCTGCTCCCCAAGAGGCAGAACAGTTTCAGAAAAGATAGTGAGTCTCTTCCAGGGTCAACAGAAGAATCAATAGAAGGGAAAACAGGAGGCCAATTTACCCACAGGGTAGGTCTGGAGCCCATCCTGAAGAAGCAACTAATAAACTGGGACAGCAGGAAACAGTACAACATATCTCAAGCATAGCCTGAGGGTCTAGACCTGTCATTTCCCTTGCTGTTACTAAGGTCCAGTGGTTCTACTCCTGTCACTATGAACCTCTCAGAGAGTCTAGCTTCATCTTCTCTACAAACAACCACTCAATAGGTAGGCAAGGACACTCATTAGTCTTCTCTTCTTAGGAAAAATACATTTCCCTCAGGATTTTATGCAGTATGTTCTTCAGACCTCAACCATTCTGGTGGCCCTCCCTGTATGTCAGTATCTTTCTTATCATGCCTTTGTCCAGTTCAAAAGCGGAGAGAGAACTTCAGGTGTGATCTTCCAAGTACAATAAAGGAGAAGAACCCCAATTCCTGCTGGCTATCCTCTTGCTAATACAGTCTAGTATGCACTTGTCCTTCACTCCTGCAAAAGCATGTTTTGACTCCTTCTCTGCCCAAGCCTCCCTTTAACATTTGCTGCAAAGCCATTTTCTGCCCAGTCAGAGCCCAGCCCTTTTAACATGAGTTTATCCTATTTCAGGACCTTGTTCTTTGCTTTGTGGAACTTCATCAGGTTTTAACACATTTAAATCTTAACACATTTATTGAGCCTCTCAAGATCCATCTGGATGGCAGCCATGCATTATATTGGTTGTACATACAGCCTGCAGTGTATTGGTTACAACACAGTGCTGTCAGCAAAGTTGATGAGGATGCATTTTATCCCACCACCCAGACATTAATGAAGACATTGGTCAGTACTGACCCCAGTTCTGCACCTTGAAGAATGGCACTTATAACCAGTCCTCAGTTTCCACTGTACTTTGGGGCCAATGATCCTCTAGCCCCATAGTCTAACTCTCATGTCAAACCTCTTTCAATTCTGGCTACAAAGATTCTATGAAGGTCAGCACTGAAGGATTCAGTAAAGCCAAGGTGAAAAACGACCTCTACTCTTCTTTCATTCTCCAAGTCAGTCATCCCCTTATGAAAGGTGACCTTGTTGGTCTGGCATGATTCAAACACCTCTTGTCCTTCTTGGAGCTGGAATTGGTATTGAGGAGACTACAGCCCATAACCTTTCCAGGGACTGAGACCGAGATGAAAACACCCTTCTTGCCCTTCTAAAATGTGTGCATGACATTGTTGTTTAATAGTTGTAAGGAAACTTCTGCAATTTCATGATTTTTCCAAGATGATAGATGAAATTCATTATTTCTCCAAGAAAACAGAATTTAGAACAAAGAGGTATATGAGAAATTGAGTTAAACCAAAATTTAAATGTCATAGAACTACAATTTTAAGGGCATTTGTTGGAAGGGAGAACATACACAAGATAATATACATAAAATTCTGGGAATTTTCAATCTGGAGACGACTAGTATAGTGAAAGTATAAAGTCTGAAAAGTGGTTTTTATAAATGTAGAGGCTTTCCCCCAAAAATGGTGAGAATTTACACTGAGAGCTGTCCCCTTAGTAAGCTATGTGAACATCATACAAATTCACCTTGGGATTATGTGTTAGATTGGGTAAATACTGCTTTTATGATGTAAATTAAAAACAATTCTGCCATTAAAAATAGACTGATTCGGTAACAAATCAAATATTGAAACAAACAAACAAACAAACAAACAAACAAAACATAACAAGAAAACACACCAAAAAAAACCAATTTAAACTTTTCCAAATCTAAAGGATTTGATAGGCAGATATATCCCTCTAGAACTTTCAGGTGGTATTTTCACTCAGAAATTGCTGAGACATCTTTTTTTTTGACATTTTTTCTGTGTACAAACTAAATAGAAATTCAACCAAGACCTTAAAATTGGGCTCTGCTGTTTTGGTTTTTCATGATCCTTTGGAAATATGACATTTTTCCACTGATTTTGCCAGCAGTGGGAATTCTGTTTCAAGTTCAAACAGTGAAAAACTCTTCCTATCCCAGTTAGGCACAGCAAGCCTCAAAATTTCAACAAGTAAATCAAAACTTTTCATTCTAATAGGCAATGGACTCAAAGCTTTTCATTGATTTATCCTGGAGCAGTTTATTTTAACTACTTGCAATCTCTGAAAGGTGCTTAATGCATATTTTTGCCTTGCTAATGCTTTTTTTTTAATATACTTGATTAAAAGGAGACATAGAGTAGATTTTTATGATCTATAGTTATGTGGGTAAAAAAAAGCTGGTTCATTAATAATGCTGAATCAAAGCACCCACTTTCAAGAACAAAACAAAACAAACCAAAATAAAATTTAGAAAACAAAAAAAATACACTGCTAATGCCAGACATAAATTCATTAGTGCTTCCAAACCATAAAGTCTTTCAATATGTCATTTGTTTGGTAATTTTTTCACATGTTTTTTACTTTTCATGTAAAAAAATTCTTGCCCCATACACATTTTTTCTCTCTTGTTTCAGTTGCTAAAATGCAGCCCATAGTATAGCTTCTTTTCATAGCTACTGAGACTTGAGTAGATCCCTTTTTTACAGTTTTGTAAAAATAGCAAGAAATCCCAGACAGGGTCTTCAGATGGTTCTAATCAGCACCACTCCAAAGAGTTCAAGAAACAGTATTAATGTAGACCAGCTGAGAATCTGGTCGCCTTTATGTTAGAAGAGAAGGAAACCAATTTTTCTTGGTCTTTCCTTGGCTCCTTAATATGTAAAAAAAGGATGACGTTCACTCTATGTGAAAATAATCTCCCCTCAAAAGCAGCTCCTTGCCAACCTGCGCACCAATGGGACATGTCTTAAAGAATTTATATTCTTGTAGGCAAAGGTTGTTTTATTCTACAGCCTAATGAACCCCTCCAACATGTGTAGAAAGCTGATCTCAAAAGGAAGGCCAAGATTCCTATGGGTGTTGATGGGGAGTTACAAAAACAGTGATAGGCCACTGACTTTTCTATATTCTCTAGCATCACACTATCAAATAATGTAGTCTGGGGGTAAGTACCTGAATTTAAGCTTTACAGCTGAATGAAAAGACACCACAGGGGATGTCAGTCAGCAGACTGTGTTTTGGGCAGGCAGCTGGAAGCTTTGTCCTTGCTTGGAGCAGGTCAATGATGTGATAGCAGTAGCATGTCCATGTACCTAAACCCTACTGTGAGGCACAGCATTGCATTAATGGGCGTCACCTTTTCTGGATCAGAGCAAGTTCCTGTCACCCCTCTGGAGTTAAGGCAAAATAAAATTTCATTTCCTCAAAACACACAAAGACACCTACCCAGTTATCCATAATCCTAACATGTTTTCACAGAACAGGAATGTAAGGCCTCAGCCCAATTAAACATTCAAGCCCTAATTTTCAAAATATGAGAAGTCAGTAAGACTCTGCCTGCTTTCAGTTAAGTGAATAATTAAGTATTTTGCTGGCCCATGGTCTCAAATCATCATGTACTAGCCCTATTCCAGACTGAATCCCAGCTGTCACATTCTGCCTCTGTAAAATTCTATTGCCATTTCACATTTCCCTTCCTCTGAATCAATTATGGGTTAAGTGATGGGACAGAGCAGTTCTGCTGCACAGTTGACTCCATTCTGGCAGTTGGAAAGGATTTCTACACATCTCAGCTGGAAATCTCTGCATGCATATGTTGCTATATTCAACTGCTAACGTAATGTAGTGAGCATATGTGTGAGGAAAGGGAAAGGACAAGTGGGTCTCACAGATGGAAGAACAGTTTTGTTCCTTTTTAAGGAACTCAAAGAAGTGTTGCCAAGTTCCAGCCACAGAGCTGAAATATCTTTGTTCATTGCAAGACCAAAAAGAAATTGCACAGCTGAATGTACAGTGATTGCTTTCTCTGTCCTGTTCTTCCCATCTCTCCCTGTCCACGACTGCTTTGTGACCTGTGCTGAAGGAGGAGAACTAACTGGGGAGTAATGCCTTTACAGCCTACTACAAATATGGTGTACATGGGCAAGGCTGCTGGGTCCCTAATCCATTTTTTTTTCACTCATACCCCGTACATTGGGGTATCTCTTTCCAATTACTGTTTCTTTGACATCTCTTGCTGACTGCAAGAGAAAGATGACCACCTCCTTCTTCTGGTATTGAAATCTAGTTATGGTCTACAAATGGAAAAGGTTAGGAAGGCTGGTGTAACTATTATTACTGCAACAGGAACAAATTTACCCAACACAGAGCAGAGCTGGCTGTGAGTCTCACAAATCAGCCTTCCTGGTGGTAGGTGAGTACTAGTCCCAGCTGGAAAAAAAAAGGACTAAAGAGGCATATGAACAAGAAAAGAAACAAACCAAAAGTTTAACTAAACAACTTAGTACATCAGGGGAAAAAAAAAAAAAGAAAAAAAAAGAGAGAGAAAGATCTTGGTTTGAGTTCAGGGTAAAAGTTCATGTAGCTCTTGCTGTAACTGAGCCATTTCACACAGAACATCTGCAACTGTTCTAATGGTCCCTTTACACTTTGTCATTAAAATACCTCCAAGTGAATAAAAATGTGATTTTTCTTTTTTTCTTCAGGTGAATTGCACTGTTTTGTACAAAAATCTCTTAAATCTTTTCCCACCCAATCATTCCCATTTTTATATCCAAGAGACCAAAGCCCTTGGATGGATGTTCAAGAGCTGGATTGACAAAGTAACCTAAGCACTACTAAAGCACTATGATACAAATCCCCAATGGTGGGGAGGATTGTCAACCACAAGCTAAAAGTCTAAGCTTCTTACATAATGATTGAGTCCTTCCAGATAGTAATGAACAGGCAACACATGAAGGAAAATATCTCATGCAGCCAGCAATAAATGCCAGCATGGTATTGTAAATCAGGAAGAGAAAGGAAGCACATCTATGCCTTCCAGAGCCTAGAAAAGCGTGCTAGGCGCAGAGTATTGTATTAAAAAAAAAAAATTGGAAGCAATACTCACTGAATCGCTACCACCACCACTGCCTATTTGATGAGGAACCCAACGGCATTTGGTTTGCTGACACTGCACCCAACGTTCTGGTTTTCTTAGGCTACACAGGCAGAGGAACATCTGATCTGTGGATGCTCAAGATACTTGACTACGAGACTGACATCCCACTACAGAGGACACTTAAAGTTAAGGCCTTGCTGAGTACAGTTCATAAAAAAACACAATAGTATAAGAAATTTAAAAGTTGAAGGCAGTGGTGTCTGCAGACTTCAGCTGCCTACAAGCTGGAAACTGCTCAAGAGGAAGTTGAGGATCAGGAATTGTCACTTGGGCATCTGCTGTTGAGGCTAGATGAGTTCAACTCCAGACCTTTGAGGGATTTAGATCTGAGAGCTCTTTCCGGAGGCTTTCAATCAAGTAAAAGTGTGTGAATACTCTTTCATATCCACACCATCCACTTCTTCTTCATCTTCTTTGTTAGCTGTCTGCTTTCTCCATTTTCCTCCACAGGAGACATAACTAGTCACAGTCATACTCTGAGGTACAAACATGGTCAGATTCCACACAGAGCTTAGGCCTGCTGGCACTGGCTGCACCAGAGCTGTGCATGGAAATGTTGTTTTCCAAAGCTGGAAACAGCTTTTGCATGCAGACTATTACCCCACAGTAACATTTCTGTGCAACTATCATTGGAAGAGATTTCATTTATTTTATTGCTTGGAATCATCTGGAAAGTCTAATCCCATTTAATCTGATAATTAGTAAATTAGGGAGATATTTTGCTATAAAGGAAATAATTTGATTCTGGATAGCCCAGCACTGGAAACAATCCAGTTCCCTTGGATTGGAGACCTTCAGCTCCTGCCCAAATAGAGTGTGAAGAATCAAGTCAAGTCTTCTCTTTCTTGGAGACTTTATTTGTTTTGCCACTTTTCTTCTAGCAGTGCATAGGTTCAATTGAAACTTCAAAGGACATTTTTATAGTGGCATATTTAAGGTAACACAGTGACTGAAATGGAAAAAAAAAAAATAAGATATGGTATCAAAGGAAGTAAAGAATAGCCAGTTATGGAAAAAAGACAGAAAAGAAACTCAGACAATGGAAGCATCTGCAGACTCAACATCTTGGTGTTTCCATGAGTACAAGACGATAGACAGGATGGACCAAATCTATGGGCAGCTCTAAAAGCCAGGAGGTATTTCTCCTCTTTTTAAATCACAGACAACACTAATAAAACCAGAGAGCTATGCAGGCCTAAAACTGATGTGATGATAAAAAAGGATCAGCCCTCAGGAATGTCATTTACATTTTAATTTGATGATGGAAGGGAAGCCAGTGAAAGTTACACAGGAAAAAGTGATAAAATTCCTGAAGAAAAGAGCAGTCTAGTGACACCATTCTGGATGTCCTGCACTTTAGATAACAAACATGTAAATGGAGAGTTGAAAAAAGAAACTGTAATAGTCAAGAAGATAAGTGATTAAAGCTTCAATAAAAATTTCAGCTGGGGAACCTGGTACCTAGTCACAAGTCACCTTGTGATATCATAGCCAGCTTTTTATCATAAGTACTCAGCTGAGTGAATTAGGCCTTTCCTCTTACCCTGCCATCATTGGTACCAGTTTTCCAGTCCAATTTACCCATTCCTGTAATTGCCTCTTGCTATAAATGTGTTTTACTTTTCGAGGGTGGTGACCAGAGAAGATCCAGAGCTCTGCTAAGATGGATCTGTGAGATCTTCACAGCTGCTGTTATCTGCCACCAGCAGCAACATGCAGATGTGATGTATTTTTGAGGCAACTTTGTGGATGCTGGCAGCCATCATTCAGTGAAGAAAGATGTGAAATTTTTACTGAAGTTCAGAACACCAAACTGTGGGAGCCACCACATAAACTCAGCCCACTTGCAAGAACCATGTCACAATAATCTAATGAATCATAGGATGTTTCAGTGGTTGTTTTTTAATTAAGTACATGAAATACAGAAACAGATGGAAACCATTGTGAGAGAGCCCAACAAAAAGGTCAAGCAAACAAGGAGAGAATTACTTTAAAAATTGGCCCTGGGAAAAAAGAGAAATAGTGTGAGCACTTCTTGGGCAGGATGCTCTCAGGAAAGGGTGTTTGAAATTGCACTGCGAGAGTTTGTCTTCTAATGTTTAACTTAAATTATTTTCCAGCATCAAGGTGCTCATGTACTTATGCCGCCAAAGAACTAGAATAGCAACAGAACGTGATAAAGCCTAACTCTTCTCAGCCCTGAGAGTATTCACTTTTCTGTGGATAAATGTACCACAGAAATCACCTTTGTTTTTGCAAAGCAGGAATTAAATATTCATTTTGTCAGAATCCCTCAAAAATATCCCCATGTTTAAAGAGGGGCAATTTAAGTGGTTTTCTGAGTGACTTGTTTTCCTTCCATGAAAATCTTTCAGCAGGAAAGGAGATCTGCCACAAATCTGGCTTTTCCCAAAATCTTTTGGATTTTGTCACTCTTTTAAAGCAAAACAATATTATCCATGCTTTTCAGCTACCAGAAATTAAGTTTTGTAAGATGAAACTCTTTTCCTTAAGAAATTGAAAACGGTGAGACAAACCACATATACTTCTGACTGTAACCATTCCATTTGAAAGACAAAAGAAAAAAAAATGGAGGTTGGCTTACCTATTGATATAATTTAAAATACTGCCAGGAATAGGCTGGCTGTTTCCCACTAGCATGATTTTCCATTCCATTAACTTATCTCTGTATTTAATAGAAAATTTATTTGAATTATAAACTCTTAAAACAAGCCAAGTTCTTTTCTCTCTTAAGACAGGAATTAGTTCGCTCAATTTGTCACATATTCCAGATTTGAACTAGTAAAAATCTGAGGAGAATTTGGCTGCATATCTCAGGTGTGGTATTACTTATGATTGGTAACATGTTAATAATTTTAAAAGCCCAATGAAGAATTTCTAGCTACGAATTGTTCCACCCTGACAGAAAGGGACAAAAATTACCTTTTATTTTCATATTTGGCAGGGATAGAATTTGTGGGGATGACAAAATATGTTCTTTACCTTACAGGGTAGGCTGGGAAAGATAAGCATAATGCTAGTTGGAGCAAGGCGAGGACACCAGTGACACAGAGGGGCTGGGAGATACCTGCAAGGAGCACCCACTGCTTTCAATCCACTTCTGCAGTCTGTTGAGGTCCCTATAAATGACAGCCTGATGCTCTGGCATATTAGCTACTTCTCACAGGCAAACTTGCTGAAGTGCACTCTGGTCCATGAGTGATTAAGCTGTTAAAAAGTCTTTGACCCAGTATTGGTCTCTTGGACTGCTATTTTGTGGCCACTGGTGGGGTACACAACTATTTACCCATTTTTCAGAGAGACTCCCAATCCCAGCAACATGAAAGAAAAAAAAGTAATATGGAGAGAGTGTGTACATGTATCTCTTTTCCCACCTATACCCTGTTCTCAGCACCAACAGGAGGGAAGTGAAAACCATGCAAACAGAAGAGCCAAAGCTGCTAGAGCTGGTCTCAGCTCTAAATGAAGCATGAGGTACTGTTAAGCAATTATTCTTACTGGTTTTGCTAATGTTTTGCCCTGGTGTCACATTATGCAGTGACGTGAGTAAGGAGTATCTAGCACACTAAACCACGACTGCACTCTGCAAATGCAACTTCATTACATAATCTCTGAGAAAAAAAACTATGTTCTCTGCAGCTGTTCTCACACCACTCAAAAATATAACCCCTTGACTGCTGCTGAATGTACTCATATTCCCAAGTCAAGCCAAGATGACACACACTTAACACCACAATGACGCATGGAAAGGTCTGGTACAGTGCTTCCTGTCTTTATGGCCATAACAGAGGATTACCACATGGATTGTGTCCATTCTGCTCCAAAACACTGACCTCCAGTGGCAAAACCAGATGTGAAATACAGCCTCTGCTTTAGGACAGATGTGCAATCCATACAGGGGTTTCTTTTCCTAGTACTCCAAGTTATGTGATGCAAGTATTTGCATAAATGAGTGGAGGACAGCAAATTTCCTCACAGAAATCTTACCTACACCCCAAGGCTGCCTCAGAGCACAGTCCTGGCTGGAGCACATCCTATAAAATGGTATGGAAGATTCTTTAGTTTACACAGTGAATGCCCGTAACCAACAGCTGGACAAAACTGTTCACAGATTTTGCAGAACAGGCTGCAGCTAAAAGGGGTAGATTTTCAAAGGCACGAATGGTCTAAATTCACACTAGAATTTCTTTTTCTATCCTGAAGGCACTTGTCCATGGGTTTGAGCTGCTTTGCCTCTAGAGCCTTTGATGTTTACCAGAAAAATGCCACTGGGACTGCCCTGATTTTCAGTGATCTGTCCTACTCGCCCAGTAAAAAAACAGGATGCCCTTAGAACAGCAAGATTCCAGAAGCAATTGTGATGTTTGTCCCTGGGTACATGACAACACTTTATAAATAATTCTTACAGCTAGGAGTAGGAATTGAACAAAACCCTAGAAGTATGCCTACGTCTTTAAACAAACCCAGCTTTGGTTCACTGTATGCTTCCATGATAATTCCACATCAATACCATGATGTGACAACTCAGCTCAGCTAGCACAGGCAAAATCTAGTGGGTTTCTCCCATCACTTCATGAGCCAACAAAAGAACTCAGCCTTTCAAAAAGACATGTAATGATTAAAGTCCCCTTTGCATTCCCACATTCCTGGTGCTTCCAGTGCTCAAGTTGGGACAACTTGCAGTGACTTGGTGTGTGTTTCCTACAGCCATGTGGCAAACCCAGGGCTAGAGTTGTAGTCTAGAAAGTAATTGTGCTATATAAATGCCTAACCCCAATCCCCTTTAGGCATCTGCATTTAACTGAAAAACTATGAACTTCAAGTTTTTGTGTGATTCTGAACTTTAAAAAATGCAGTCTAGACACATTATAAAATTTATAAAATTTAAAATAATACAAATATTATAACAATGTCAGTCTTTTCTGTATTTTAATCACAAGTAGTCAACTGGAGAAGAAATGGCAGAATCCCCAGGATGGCTTTTTAGATACTTTTCATTTAAACATCATAGATTAGATGGGAAATTATCGTTCTCAAAAAAATAAAGAATATTATGTTATTTCACCCTAAACTCAAAGAGTGTGTTCTTTACTCTGAAGAACAGTTGCAAGAAACAAAATTCTCCATTTATTCTGAGGTAGGTGTACACAGAGCAGTTGCACCTGGTGCACAGGCACCTGAGGAAGCCAGCTCTCTGTAAAGAGAAGCAACTGTGTCAGAAGTGGTGCAGCAGGACTGGTACTCGGCATCCCCAAAGGTTGGTACCAACCTTGTTTCCAGTCCATGGAAGGCTCAGCAGCCATGCTGTCCTGTGATGTACTCCATGACAAAGTCTAGCTGCCCTGCAGGGCCCTGCATTGCCCTGCAGAAGGCAGAAGACAGAATATGCAGCTAGGTGGGTAAAAGCGTAGTTGAAACACTCATCCACACCTGCAAACCCCAGGCATGAGAGACTAAGTATATCCTCAGAGATAGTGTGCATCTCTGGGTCTGTGTGTGTCTGTGTTTACGTGTGTTTGCAATTACGGGCAAAGATCCCACCTTGACCATTGCTACTCCTCCACCTAAAGCCTTTGCATGATGGTGGCAGGGATGCTGCTGCATTTATAGTTGCAAAGGGCAGCTAGGGCTGCAGTACTGCAGGAGGCTGCCTTGGAAATCTTATTCTGGAATGAAGGATAACTGGTTACATCAGAATGGAAATGTCAGCTTTTCAAAGGGAACATGTGTGGATGCACATGTATCTTAATCATCCTGCTCTCTCTCCTTCTGTATGGATACAAATTCAGTAGTTGCTATAGTAGAAAGGGTATTATTGTTCTAAAATCAGGAAGTAACACATTCTCTCCATTTTTCAGTATTTACTTTGTGCATTCTAATGTACATTCAAAAACCAGATTTCAGACATGAGCATTGTCAATGATTACAAGGTTTTTTCCCTTTTTCCTAGAATTGTCTTTCATGTAATGCCTTCCAGACCAGCTCAGCTTTTCATAAACAGTGTAGTGAAACTATAAAAGCATTGCTGCAGGTTTGTTGAGAGTAAAGCCATATTAACTCTGATTGGCTGTTGGCTTGACAAAATTTGCCAGCAGTATGATGCAAGGTTACTCTTCTACTTTCTTTTTTTTTTCCCCCAGAACTTTCCAAATTTCTTTCTCTTTTCCAGAGTATTATATCATTTGCCAATAGTTTTTTCCAGTGCACTTAGCATAATGCATCTCTTAAGCAGAGAAACAGCTGTATTTTGACATTTGGCAAAGACGAAGCACAGAGAATAATGACTCAAAATCAATGTAAGGCAATCAGAGTTGTCTTCTGAAAGGTGCACAAAGAATGTATACTTATGACTGCAGGCCAAGCTTTTCAGATCTGAAGGCCTAAAATTAAGCACTTAATGAAGAGTGGGCCTGGTCTGCATCACTGCATAGAACATTCTAAAAGAACAACCACATCCAGAACCAGAAAAGAGGTATTCAGCTTTACTGTGGGTTTTGGGTCTTTTAATAATTCAGTTGAAATAAATGGTCTCCTTAAAGGAGGGAATGGATTGCTAGCTGAAGGGTTATTCTTCCAATGTCATATATAATCTCACAAGAAAACAAACTCCTTTGCATTCTTATGGTTTCTAAATGCATTCCAAGTGCCATTATAGCCAACAGTAAGGAAAGGTAGGAAGAATCTCAAATAGGTTCTGGAAATAAAACCAAGGGGACAATGCTAAAGCACAGACTTCCAATATAATTAAAGGCTAGGAAGTATTTTGTTGGTAGATGAGCACTTGAATTAATAAGTTCATAAATAGAGCTGGCCAGGGAGATGAATTTCCATTCTGTGATAACTTCCAAATTTCCAGAATACTCTTCATCCTGCTTTAGGAAGAAAAGCCAAACACTGGAAATTTTTCACAGAACTGAAGTCCAGCCATATTTAGTTTCAGAAACTCTTGAATACAAGGTGTTTCCAAAATGAAATGCGTTTCCTAAGATTGCTGGCAGTCACCAACCAGATTGAACACAATCATCGTTAATAGTAACAGTAACAGCTGTGCATTACTGAATGCTAGTCTAAAATGTGTTAGCATAGGGCTTCTGCATAACCACCATGATATTACTGTGTTAATTGTAGACTGCACTGGCCAAAGCTCCTCCAACACCAGCTACAGAGCAGCTCCATCGAGCTGTGGAACTTAAAGGGCCTGTGACCTTCAACCTGAGGTCATCCATGCCGTGGAAATGGTTCAGAGACATGACACTTGGAAACTCACCAGAGACTTCCCATCCCAAAGCGTGGAGATCCCTGCATTCAGGATGGACAGTTTCTCCAGCTAACTGGAAACCTTGGAGCCCCTCAGCCCTCAATTAATCCTTTAGATGCCTCCCAATGAATCAGGAAAGGGACTGATAGGAAAGCTGGCAAGTTTCTAACTGAAGCCTGCCCAGCATTTAAAGTTCACCTCCTACCTGTCATCCACCAAAAAAGGTCTGTTCAGCTGCTTCCCCACACTCTTTGCCACCCTCCCTACATAGGAAGCACTGTACTAAGGCTGTGTACAGTTCATTTGCTCTGGCAGCCTGCTCTGGCTGCCTTGGAAAGGATACTTCCTCGGAACACTCGCCTGTGCAACCCTGCTCTACAGAAACAAAACCTTACGTGACCCAAACACTGAAGTCTAAAATGTGAAACCAGAAACGTCATACATCTTACTTTACAAAACAAGCAGCAGCAAATTCTATTCTTACCAAAAAGCCTATTGTATTTCCTTTATTTTAAACTTACCCTACCAATGGGTCAGCTGATGTCTACACCATTAGACTCTGCATTCTCTGCCAAGATGATAGTTGCAGTGCTGCCTGTAAAATCTAATAAAGAAATAAAAACCAAAGCCACTCAATTGCTTATGGATCCCTTATCACCCCTTTGATATATATGGCTCAATCTATTCCAGCCTGCTTGCTTTTCCTAGTCTGTGAAAAGGACAGATTCACTGCTGAATCTAAAATCTGAGCAACTGGTCACTTCGAACAAACTCAGTTTCTGTGAAAGACAGTGGAGATAATGTGTCAACTGCATCACAGTCTGTGAGGAGAAGATGGATGCTTCCTAGGGAGACTCACACATCTTGATTAAAAGGGCTTTCCATATTAGAAGGCTTGAGTTACCCTAAAACACCACTGTCTGTTGCTTTGTGATGGTTTCACCCATTCTGGCTGCCAGGTGCCCACCAAGGCTGCTCTATCACTCCCCTCAGCTGGATGGGGGAGAGAAAATAGAACAAAAACCTCAAGGGTCAAGATAAGGACAGGGAGAGACCAATCACCAATTACAGTCTCGGCCAAAGCAGACACGACCCAGGGAAATTCTTTAATCAGTTACCAATCAACTTGGACTAGGATAATGAGAAAACAACAACAACAAAATCTTAAAAACACTTTGCTTTCTGTTTTCTGTGCCTAATTTTTGTCATGGTTTAATCCCAATTGGTCAATAATCACCACAGCCACTCTATCCTTCCCTCTTGGGGAATGGGGGAGAGAATTGGGAGAGTAAAAGAGTAAAAGTGAGAAAACTTGAGGGTTGAAATAAAGACAGTTTAACAGGAAATCAAAAGCTGTGTGCACAAGCAAAACAAAACGAGGAATTCATTCACCATTTCCCATGGACAGGCAGATGTACAGACCCCTCCAGGAAAGCAGAGCTCCATCACACGCAATGGTTACTTGGAAAGACAAACAGCACCAACCCCATGTGCTCCACTGTGCACCTCCATGGATTGCAGAGGGACAGCTGCCTCCCCATGGTCCTCAGCACAGGCTGCAGAGGAATCTCAGCTCTGGTACCTGGACCACGTCCTCCTTCACCTTCCTCACTGACTGGGAGTCTGCAGAGTTGCTTCTGACAGAAGCCACCCCTGTATTCTCCCACTGCCTAAGCCTTGCCATGCAAAATCAATCCATGACTCTTTATTTTTCCAATAGAGGCACACAGCCTTGCTAACAAAGTGCTGCTTTCCTGGCTCCCTCAGAACGTCTGCATCCTCTTTCAGGCAGAAATTCCATTCTCTTACTGTTTCTTTTACAGCTCTCAGTAGGTTGTGCTTAACTTTTGGCAAAGTTGTTTCTTACCGTCTCTTCTATCCAGACCACAAACAGTTTAAATACTCCTCCTAGAGACTCTTCCAACATCACAAAGTTGCATAAAGATGGCAGAAAGCTATCTTCAAGAATTAATTAAGTGTACAGCTTTGACTATGGACCACCCTGACAAGGCTTCGTTGCCAGCAGAACCACACAGTCAGTTAGGCATGACTTAGAAGCTTAGGACAAAAGACTGGGAGGAGCATCAAATCCAGTTTCCTTTTACTTAAGGAAACAATTTACTATGATTCCAGTCCTGCAATTATCATATAATTCAATTTCTCCTCAGACTTTATTTTGGTAGGGTAAACAAACAAAGCTATCTTGGAGTTTGTCTGCATCTGAGTCACAGTGCCAGCCTGGGCAGCCACAAGCCAGGTCTGACTCTGTCCAAGGCTTCACACGCACTGTGCTGGAGTTAACATGCCCTGCTGAGAGGCTGGCCAGGTGATCTTGGGCAAAACTCTGGGCTAGTGCTGCTCTATGGCCCTGGTGGATGTTCCTTGGGAGATTGTTAATGAGACTACCCCACGAGATGATGCCCTGCCAGGAGCTTCAGGTCTGCTAAACACATAGGCGGTGATGGGCAGGAGAGGAGCTGGCATGTCCCAGTGAGATGGGAGAGGGCTTCTGCCTCTGCTGAAAAGATGTGCAATGCCTGTCTTGCATGGGCCAGACTCTTCTTGGGAAAGGCAGTCCCACAAGACCTGGGTGCAAGCCAAATTGGTGCTCCTGAAAGACAGTGTGTGGCCCTCAAGAAAAATTCTGGGTTGTCAGCACGTGCTCTTAAAACAATGTTATCATTCTCAGTCAATGATTTCTACTCAAAATACTAAGTAAGATTGGCTCAGCATAGATCCTTTATGACTGCCTCCTCCTTTATGACTTCCTGTTAGCCTCAGAATTCCCTTTTAAGCAAAACACATGAAGTTTTCCTTTTAGCCAGCTCCTTACTCACCTTGCAATTTTTCTTCTAATTCCCATTTATTTCAGTTTAACTAGTAATTTCCTATGTGGCAGCATATCAAACACTTTACTGAAATCCAGCTAGATCTACTGTATTTCTCTAGTCTAAAAAACCCCTTTTTATTAAAGAAAAATATTGGGCTGAACTTCAAGATCAGTTTCTGGTAACCTAATATTGCATTTTATCCTATTTTCCTTTTACCGCCACGTGCTTAATTATTTTTTCTTTAAAATTATTCTTCACTCTTTTAATATATTTCAGGTTATGCTAATATGTTTGACATTACCCAGAACTTTTCCCCCCTGTTCTCTCTTCTCCATTTGCAGAATACTATCAATTAGCTCAACTTATTAAATATCATTGTTAGTTGATTTTGAAATGCCAGTGCCTTCACAGTTTAGGCTAAAATTTAAGCTCAATGAGTTTCACTTCCAGCTCAAGTGCCTTAATTTTTGCTTGAGCTCTTAAAGACATTAGCTTGTGCTGCATCACTGTCTTTGTTAAAAGCTGATGCTCTTCGTTTCAGAAATTGTGCTGGGTTCTGGTCCAGTCCCTGCTATCCCCAGCTCTGTGCAACCACAAAGTCAACTTATGATGTCTCTAATTCAGAGTGATTGTGTTCTTAGATGTGACATAGCTTGCTGCATGAACTTGCTGTTTATACACGTGTTACTGGGATTGTTTATTCAGAGTGCTGTGCACCTCTGATGTTTAACACAGACTGGGTTGGTTGAGAGTGTTATATTTCTCACAGTTTCAAAATCACAGATAATTTGGTGCTGTCTGCACTCAAAGAAGTACATAGTGCATAAGAAAAATTGACATCTTCTAAAGTTGTGTGTAGATCTTGGAATAATCTGCAACACCATGGCATTCATTTTGATGTTTTAGATATCAGACTGATAACAGAGCTCTTAAGAAAGCACAGTACCACAGCTTTATGGCAGCTATATGACTATATCACATGTGAACTTGTTGTTCTTGAAAACTCCAAAGAGCTCTTAAATTCTGGATTTCTTTCAGATTAAGAAACAAAAACCAAAACAAATGTTCTTGTACTTTGTTCCTTATTGACTAGATAATAGGAGGTTACTTTGAAATTACTTTGCACAGTTATTATTATTGGAAAGCTGTTTTCTACAGCATAGACTTCAGAGTCTGCAAAACAGCCTAGCTGTCCTCTACCTTTTATACTGAAAATAGGTTTCCTTGAAAAAGAAACCAAAACGAATGCCAGGATCAAAGAAGCTTTCAGTAACCTTTTGGCCCATAGCTTTTTTAAGCACCTGCAGTGATACAGGAAGAAAAAAAATAAAAATCAACTCCTTCACAGGATTCTGAGCACAGGCTGTTAGTGAGCCTTTGTGGCAAAGTGCAGACAAGCACACACAAACCCATACACAGACACACATAGCAAGCAAGAGGGGCCAAAGGAGCAGGTTACCCTGACAATAAAGCGATCTTAGCCAAATGTGACCTAATTTCTCCACAGAACTATCCAGGCAGAATTGCTTCCAAGGGATTTGCTTACACAGAGAAAAATCCTCTTTTTAGTATCTTCATGCTGATTTTTTTCAGGGGGAGAGGAGGTTTTTGTTTATTTTAGGTTTTTTGAAATTAGCACCCCAAGTGTTAACCCCTTCTTCAGTAAGTTGCAATGTAGCTGTCTACCCACTTTTCCAAAGTACATTAGTTTGACCCTAAAAGTCCGTATTTAGTCAGCAAAAATGCCCTAAGGCTGTGCTCACATTTAAAGTTCTGTTGTTCTAGGAACCATGCAAGCATATATGAAGGCATGGACTTTCCCCTAAATCACTTGCAATAAGTAAAGAATCCAGTCAAGATAAATCCAGATTAGAGCATGCAAAGAAATAGTAGAGAACAGGACGTAATCTTAGCCACATCTGTGTACATTAGAATGATTTATGGGCCTGTTTTTCATTCTAAAATGTAGAAATAGATTAAATATGCAGGACATAGCTAGGAATATGTATGGCAAGTTGACAGTCTCCTCAAGCTGACATTTTATTAGCTTGGCAAATAATGGAAAGTACAATTCTGGGGAAAGTTCTAAACTTGTAAGAGGTTGTTTGGATTATTCTAGAAGTGGCAATTTCCCAGTAATGTCTTTTAGATAAAATAACTGCTGCACTACCCCAACGCAAGTACAGGTATAATATTTAAAACATGCCTTTTTATTTTTTTTTTTTTTTTTTCCATAGGATGGTTTTATAAATAAGGGGAAGTTAGCAAGGATATGGGAAACTGTTGTCCACTCCTCAGACTGACCTTCCCTTACCATTTGACTGCCAAACTGTATATGTTTAAAGAGTTTGTGGTAAGCTTCCTTTCCCATCTTAAATTCACTTTGAAATATCAAATAATACTGTGATGAATATAGCTATTACCATATCCTATGTGAATTTTGTCCAGTACAGAGCAAATACATTAATGGCCTGTTTCTGTACTATCCAGATATGATAGCAAACTCACTAAAAAATTCAAGCTGTAATCATAAGCCAAAGAAAAGATTCACACATCACAGGGATGATGTACATTCAGGACTTATTTCTGTGAGATCTTCTTACAAACTCAGAGTACAACCATAAAAAAGAGCTCAACTATTACATGTTGCTTTTTGGATTAAAATTTAAGAGTCTGTACTAATGACTGGCAAGGTATTAGGACACTGTTTGAATAAAAATGTATCTAATTCCTTCTAGAATAGATATATATACATGTATGCATGTCTACATGTATATATGTGTGTGCATATAAACAAAGTGGTATAATTCTCTTCAGGGAAAATTCAAATATATAGTCCTTAAAACTCTGAAAAAACCTAATCTTTGGGGATTTTTTATGTATGCCCATGCATGATTTGACATCATCCTTGACTGCTGATAAGGGAGATTCCATAATCTTCTGAAAGTTGCTTTACTTCTTGAGAATCCATTTAACAGTATAGCTTTTTGAGCAGTATCTATACCTGTACAATTACCACAGATGGTTTGTTTCAGGAGTAGAAACAGGGTGCATCATGCTGGGTTAGTGATTGGTTGCCCAGGGGCACCTTCATCTATGGGCTCTGTGGAAGAAACACATTTGTGGCTGGACACTGATGATGAACATGCTGATCTCTATAAAGTGAGATGATTTCCAAGAGCAGCAGGATAGAAAAAGCAACATTAAAAGAAGAAAAAAAGATGCAAATTTTGAAGAAAGACAACGTTTAGGAATGCACTGTAAGATTGAAGGGTGGGAGAAATGAGATCTGAAATTCAGGCATGGTTGCTTAGCCATGGCAATATGGAGGAGAATGCCACAGAGAGACAAAAATGGGTGTAAAAGAGGAACAGTTCAATTACTTTGCCTAAATAGTTATTTGCAGCCATTTGTGAATCCCAAACTGTCTGGAACAGATGCTCAGTTAAATGTCCAAGACATGCAGGTGCACATCAACTTTTCAGCACTTCAGATCTATTACATGTCAGGAGCTGACTGCGATCCCAGTTATGTCAGCAGAAGTTTAGGACTCTGCCTCTGCTACTTCAAAATCCAAACGAAAAATTAGCAACAGAACAAGTGTAGCCATGAAGACATTGCCTTCCTTTTTCCATTCTGTCTGACACTGGGAAATCTGTAAGTCAGAGCTCAGTAGGACTGAGAGATTTTGTCAGTACTGACAAAACTAACAGAGAGTACAATGGATCACCCATTGATATGAGTACCTGCTGATATTGCCAGATCTCCTACTGTGTTAAGAGCAAAAGACCACACTTTAAATGTTAGACAGACAGGTCACTGATCCTTTTCTTTCCTGTGATTTTCTCAGACTTCTTGTCTTCTCCACCCATTTTCTGTTCCAGCAAATGACCTACCACACAGGATGAATTTTATGCCATATAAGCCTTTAGTGTATCAGACATTTTCCCATAAACATTCTGTTTTCCTGTCTAGAATTTCTTAAGGGAAATGATTTCTACAAGGCAGAAAGACATTGAAATTATTATGGGCTCCACATTTCACAATGGCTGAGCATTTACTTGTAAATATTTTAGTTTTACAGAATAAAACTGAGCCTCTTTTGTTTGCCTATCCTCATTTGTTTGAAATGAGATCTCCCTTTGACACTGTGTCTCAAAAAATGATAATTGAATGTTTCATGCATCTTTCTTCATTTTGGAATATTGGCACTCACCTCTGGTTTATGTTGAGCATTTTTGCCTATTTTTGGCATCCATAAAGCAGCATATTGAATCCAACTCCAGATGGCCTAGCTCCAATATATTTCAAGAGCTGTTATCTTATTTCCAGGTATTTCTGTTAAAGTCCCTTCAGCTCCCTTCTAACACAGGAAGTATTTTAATATGGAGACAGGTATTTTTACTTCATAAGGATTTTAAACATTGAAAGACAAGGGAGGAGGAAACGGGCAAGCAATTGGCTTCCTAAAAATGAACGTGAGATTCAACTGAACTTTGTATATATTTCATATATGGTTTCATATATTTGAAAACATATTTCATAATGCTTTCAAATGTTGTACTTTATCCCTCTCTTCAAATCTGCATTCTGCCATCTTCCTTATGCATTTCTTTCTAATGTTTTGACCAGACACAAATGAAATTTAAAAGAATTCAGTAATTAACTGACTTCTCATTAGGAATTATTAGAAAGCTGGCAGTTTTTGGCCAAGACCAAGGGCAGCATTTAGGAGTCTCAGGAGGCTTTGTTTTTCACAGAAAAAGCAGGTCTACAGATATCTGGCCACAGATCAAAAATGGCTAGATGAGAAGGAAAGCTCAAAGCTACCGCTACTTAAATATTTATTTATAGCGCTCTCACAGCGTTTGTCAAAGAGCAGAAAGTGCTTAGTCCTCCATTTAGCAAATGCCATTAAACCATCTGCTGTAAGCATTCTCTCAAGCAGGGCTGTCACACAGACACCTTGGCTGAACTGCCTCGCCTTGAATGCTGTAACAGACGCAGTAGGCTGTGGGGAAGTGCTCTGAGGGGATATCCTATCACACCCATTAGCAATTTTTCTTAAATTGAAAACCTCGTTCAATCCTTGCTGGTCATGGTCAATCTAGGTTGACAGGGCTGGTTTGTTTGAAGTTATTTAATATGCTAAGCAAGAAGGATCAGCTTTATGGATAAGATCGGGCAGTTTCATGGGCTTGGGAAGAATTCTCACCACCTCGCTGACCTTTCGCTCAGAAGCTATGGTTACATTTCAAATATCTCTCACTCCAAATTATTTCCAGTTTTCTGAATTTATTTATTGAAGCACTGCATTCCAGAAATTCTAGTTCCTTGATATTTAAGCCATGGGATAACTGATTTAAAGCACCTTAATTTGCTTTTGAGAAAAGGTTCCTATAGATTGTATGCACCTTTGTCTATAGAATCTCACATTAAAATCAGAGTGAGTGAAAAGAAGCAAAAATATTGTTTCAGATTCAAAGCCCACAGAGTTGACAAAGCTCTTTCATTTCCCAGTTCTGTGGAAATTCCTCTGTCTTACTTGTGGTCATGGAAGGATTTATGTGATAATGTTTTCTGTGGTAACAAGTGACAATTGTAGACTCAGGGGAAGCCTCGGTATAATCTTCATTGCTGTGAGTCCCTACTTCTATATTTTTTAGCCCAGAAAGAATGGTACAGTCACAGAAATGGAAAGGCTTTTTGCTCAGCTTTGCTAAGGCTCCTTCTTACTTCCAGCTTTTGACTTGTTCCCTCCTGCACAATTGTGCATGAATAATACGTGCATCATGAGAGTGTGTTTCGAGAGAAGTGCTCTACTTGGCAATCAAGAAGGAAGCACACGCTGTGCTGAATGATTAGTTGGCATTTCACCACACATAAATCTACTAGGGATTAAAAATCTATCAGAACACAAATCCATTATGGGAATAAAAATCTATCCCAATGCCAGCTGTAGGAAATGAAATGTGCAGCTGCAGAGACTACTTGGTGAGTGTTCACACAGCCCCATCCACCTGTGTTGTGATTATAGGTACATGATCGATTTCCTGAGGCGTTCTCTAGGAAAATGAAGTACAAATGTTTGATTTTGGATTGTATTCATAAGCAGAGATTAAGGAAATCCCAAATGCAAGACTTTAGGATAAGTTACAATAAATAGCTTTGTCAATAAGCCGAGTAAGGCATTAAAACTAGCATTCCTTGCATCTTACACACACAGAAAAGCGGCTGAGGATTTGTTAGTCTGATACACCGAACCATCCCCACTGATTATCTCTTTTATCCCCACTTAAATGTCTTCCTTAGCTTTTATTTCATTTATCAGTTTTCATTTTGGATAACTTCTTTTTAAATTTGACATCACCGTGGAAAGAGTCAGTATTATACTTTCTTTTTAGTTGTTGGTTGGGAGGGAGGATGTTTTATGATATAATAGCTTTTCTCCTGTCAATAAATAATTTCCTGAAGTAAATCTGACCAGCTTGTAGGCATCTGTTGGATTATTTCTTCATTCATACATACATATAGATGTATAAGTTTGCCACTGTTTGCATGTGTGCTTAAAGGTGCAGGAAGTATATAAAAAGTTATCTGTTATGGATGATCTGAATAAATCACAGAATCATTGAAGCTGGCAGATTTGTTGGATTTTTTTCTGTAGAGGCACTTGCAATCAGAGGTGCAAATGTTCATTGTGCCACCACTTTTCCTTCCCTGCTAAAGAAAATAATAACTTCCAGCATCTTTTTTCCAGCCCTTCTTGCTGACTGAGCACTAGAGACACCAGCTGTCATGCCTGGAATATCATCCCAAGGTGTTCTGTACGCATCATTATCAAGGGAATTCCCATTACCACCATCAATACAGTAATTTCACGTGTATAAGATGCACCCTTTTGACTAAAATTTTGATCGAAACCAGAAGTGCGCCTTATAGGCCTGTGTGCTTCATATACGGACAAAGTTCAGAAATTTGCCAACCTGGAAGTGTGAGCCACGCAGGCAGTGCCCACCACCGCAGCCAGCACTGGGGGCGGGAATGCCAGGGCCTGCGGCACAGGGAGGGCACCTGGGCTGCGTTTAAAGGCTACGCCAATCTGTGAAAACTGTTTTCAAATTGAGAACCTGCCAGTAAACCCTGTGATCATGGGATTCCGTTACTAATTCCGTTACTTCGTTGCGCATAGATCCTTGCTTCAAAAAAATAAAAAGTACACCTTATACGCTGGTGTGCCTTATACATGGACAAAGTACGAAAAATTGCCTACAACCTGGAAATGCGCCTTATACTCCGGTGCACCTTATGTGCGTGAAATTACTGTACTTTGGGGAAAGATTGCATCAAAACAAGACAAAAAAGCAACATCAATTATTAACCAATTGTCATTGATATATAATGACATCTTGATGAAAAACAGACTACATTTATATGTTTTACAAGAAGTTTTTCCCCATTCTTCCACTTCATTTTAGACTATGCAATAGGTAAAAATCAAGACTGACAAAGAAAAGAGAAGCAACAGAAAGTCCAGATTTACATGCTTAAGTTTAAGAAATCGAGAAGAGAATGGATTTTCATGTTTTAGGCCTTGCTCAATGTAACATTTGTAAGCAAGGTTAGGAATACCAATGGGAAGCAAAACTATTCCAAAGGAGCCAAAGTCAAGTATCTATTTTAAATTCTGAATAATAAGACAGAAAATCTATGGTCCACAACAATGAAAAGTTTTCCTTAAACAAATGCCACTATACAAACTACATTCCACTACTTAAAAATGCAAACTGCCTAAGAGAAATAGGGATGAGAACGAAGACATACAACTGAAATATTGATGTAAAGCCTAAAATAAAATATTTTTTCAGATGAAAGTCCCAGCCAAGGATGAATTTAGGAAGCCCTAAAAGTGTTTCAGCATGTATTTGCACATTATACAAAAAAACTATATTATTTAATATAACTTTCAACAAAGTTCAAGGGCTCTGAGCATTTGGAAGCAACTGTATGCTCATTTTACCCTAAAAGAAAGATCTGAAATAGGTCACCAAAAATGATGACTACTCCTCATGTGTGAAAAGAAAATGGGAATTCTTACAGGTAACAGGAAGTTCTCAGAACAAGCTTTAGCAGAACAAGCTTGAAAAGTTGCAAGACAAGGTAGCATATTCTGTGACAGATGATGCCATTCATTTCTTGAAACACAACCACTTTCTTGCCATCATTTCCAATAAAGCCAGTCCAACTTCAATTATAATTCTGACTTTTCAGCCATATCTGCTAAAGACAGATTACTTTCTTTTCAGAAGCGCTTGAAACAGAAACATTTAACAGCCAAGAAAGAATGCAGTAGGCCTCAAATGGAAGCACTATTTAATTACTTTCTTAACATTTCCCACAATGAACTTTATCATGTCTCAGCTTTTGCTTCACAGACATCTAAAACACAGTTTGGGACAAAAAAAATGACAATTTTTGCTTGCCTTGGTCAGCATAAAGCCTAAGATACGAGAAAAGTTTTTCACAAATGTAACTTTACTGAATATAATTCAAAAATCAGCTTGAAAAGTTACTGCAAGTCACACTTGCCTTAATTAGCAATTTGTATTGTAGCAACTTCACAACCTAACTGTGAAACAGAAATCTTTTAAGGAGGTCACAAGAAAAAAATCCTGCATATAAAGAAAATTATTTGCCAGATCATGGATGGATTTGCAATCTGATCATTCTCAAATATTGCATGTGTGTTCTGCACTTTGCAGGATAAAACTGCTATTTTACCAGGAGCAAAACATTTATTCCTCAAGTCCAAGCTAAGACTACTCAGAAACTTCCAACTTCAGCCTCAACCCCAGTTTCCATGCCTCCTTCCCAGGGCAGGCTTATACCCCCTCAAACTCTAGCAGCAGGGCTCAAGCTTTCTGCCAGCCTTCATTCCAAGGCATGCTAGTTTTTTCCTCTCTAATAAGAACTGTTTCAGGTGAGGGTTTAGGGGTTTGGGTGATTTTATCTTGTTGGGGTTCTTTTTAACACCTGTGTTATTCTGCGACTTCCCTATTCAGCTGGCAAGACAGAAAAACTGAAGTCCACTTCCAACCAGCAGCTGAAGCCTACAAGTAAAGGTCCTGTTGTGGCTCTGATAAAAGATTGCAAATTGCTCAGTGAGCTACAAGCCTCTCTGAGAGAACAAGGAGATTTATGTCTCGGCAATGAAGACCAGGCAAAATGACTGCAAAGACAAAGGGTTTTGTCCTTCTCACAGTTGTTCTGATAGAGTAGAACCAGCATGGGGGAATGAGCACAGAAGTTACCTGGTCTCTTGGGATAAATTCAGTACAGTGGCTTGGCTCATGCCAAGTAGTAGGAAAGATTTTATATGGGTACTTCATTAAAAATTCAGTGTTATCAAAAATGTATTATTTTCTCAATAATAATGTGACTTACAGCAAAACTTTGTCCTGTATACTTAATATTATAGGACAAGATTGCATTGCAAATACAATAGTTACACTGCATTTGGCTTAGTATTCATAATAAATCATGTTGCAGAGTTATCCCTCCAGAGACCATTGCTTATTTAACTGAAGTTTTGCAGGTGGGATCCAAACATATGGTTGGCTCTCAGAAAGCTGTTGTTGAAGTCCAGAGGACTTGACAGGCTGAATTGGGTGCCCACATGGGCACACTGACAGAAATATCTACAGGTTCAAGCTGACAAGAGAATAATAAAATGCAAGCTGAATTGCCAAAAGCATCGTTCTCACTCTTCTTTATTTTGGGTTTTTTTTCCCTTCTGCAAGCTGGTTTCAGTATTCTTCCCCAAGAATTCTAGAATGTTAGCAGAAAGAATTTGCTGGTTCAGATTCTTGGATAGTAATTCACTTAGATGAAAACTATTTACATTGGCAAGAGGTTTTCAGTTTTCCAGCTATCACTAACACATGTAGCCAACATCTAAACCAACAGATACTTTATGTTTTAATGATGTAAAAAAAAAAAATAAAAACAAAAATAAATATGTACAAATTAGTTTTGCTCCAAATATCAGTTCATGATCCCATTGATTTTCATCAGCAGATACCAGCATAATGTGTCCCACAAGAAGAAGCAAAATTCTCTTTTCATCCATCAAATAGAAGCATATTTGGCTGTAATTATTGCAAATTATTTTTCTTAATTTAACATCACATGAGAGAAACTGGACAGTTTCAAAAAATGAAAAGCAAAGAGTAAGCAAGCTGCTGCAATCTTCATAGAAGCCTTTGTCTGTCAATGAAGCCAAATGATTTGCAACATTGATTGAATGGAAATTATGCTTTATGAAGAGAAATCAAAGACATCTTAATTGCTAACTGAAGATCAATAGGGTTCAGAGTAGTGCAGAAAAAAATATTTATTAGTCTACTTGGACTTTCTACAATGTGTTCTACTTAGAGAAGATGGTTTTGCACGCATTCTATAGCCATTAACATCAAAAAAGAGCCTTTTAGTGTTCAGCAGTTTTGTGAAATCAGTGAAGTCCAAAAAAGTGTACAAAGAGCAGAAACCATAAAATTACAGCAAAGCAACTCCAGTAATTTATTTTAAATATTTCTTACATTAATCATAGAATTGTTTAGGTTGGAAATTGCCTCTGTTAAACTGTTAATCCAGTACTGCTGAATCCACCTCTAAAGCATGTCCCCAAGTGCCACATCTACAATCCTTTTAAATACCTCCCAGGACAGTGACTCAATCACCTCCCTGGGCAGCCCATTCCAATACTTGACCATCCTTTCCATAGAGAATTATTTCCTAATATCCAATCTAAATCTCCCCTGGCAGAACCTGAGGCCATGTCTTCTCTTCCTACCACCTGTTACTCAGGAAAAGAGATCAAGCCCACCTTGCCACAGCTTCCATTCAGGCAGCTGCAGAGAGAAATAAGGTCTTCCCTGAGACTCCTTTTCTCCAGCCTAAAAAACTCAGGATTCCTCAGCAGCTCCTCATAAGAGTTGTGCTCCAGACTCTTCACCAGCTTCATTGACCTTCACTGGATATGGTCCAGCATTTTAAAATACTTCTTGTCATGAGGGTCCCAAAATTAAACCTAGATGAAAAAATGAATGCGTGTCTTCAGTACCATAATTGTGAGATAGTGGTTTTTCACAACTTCAGTTACTAATAATACATTTTGAGATGAAAATGTTTCAGCTTTTTTTACCTGAAAATAACAGATGTTATTAAGCAAATAAGGAAAGACTTTTTAAAAAATTTTAATGCTTTTTAATGTAAGAAGTCATAGAATCGTAGAATCACAGAATCTTTCAATAGTTTGTGTTGGAAGGAATCTTAAAATGGCATTTAGCTCTGCAATGAGCAGAGACATCCTCAGCTAGATCATGTTGCTCAGAGCATCATCTAACCTAACCTGAAGATTTCCAGGGTGGGGCATCCACCCTCTCTCTGAACAGCCTCTCTGGGTTCCAGTGTTACACCAGGCTCATAGTAAATCTACTTCTGTGTATCTAATCCAAATCCACCACCCTTAAGGTTATAATAATTTAAATTAGAGGATGAAAAGACTTTTGTTGTGGTTACCTCTGTTTAATGAGACTCATTCCAAGACATCCCTTTCTGGTGGACATGTGTCATGACTTTAATTCTTGGTTGCACTGGAGCAGTGAAGCAGCAGAGGGAGCTCCAAGACAGGCTCAAAGCCAGCGCTCCCCAAAAAGCTCAGTGGGACCTAACTGGGGCACGAACTGCTATGGTTGTGCTCATTATTATCACTGGTGTAATCTTCTGATGTTGATAATACTGCAATTTGCAATAGATTTGCTAGTGATGAAACAACTGTGTTGTGCTGCTTCTCCAGTACTTTGTCGGAAGAGACCTAAAAGCTGCTGTAGAATCAAGATTGGGCTTCCAGTTAGGGGTTCAGAAAATTGAATTATTAAAGATTATTTTGCACATATGTACAAGAGGCATATGAAGGCTGAACAAAGTGTTTGAATTCATGGGGGGTTGCTGGGGGGTTTTAGTTTTGTTTTTTGCTTCAAAAGGCTTGACTCTGTAATACTAATGCTATCATACCCAAAAGAGTCTAAGAGATATTTCATTTTAGGAAATGAGACGACATTTTGTAGGCCAAAACTGATGCTGAATGTCCAGAAGAGATATTGCAAAACATTAGTCACAACTGGACTGTTTCAGTAACATAACACCTGAAGAAAGTAAGCAGATCAAAATACAAGCTCAGTTTTGGTTGTTCTGAAAATTATGAGGTGCAATGCATGAGTGGAAAGTCCCATCTCTGGAATTCAATCTCTTTGGAGGTGGTCCCAGGGCTTTTCAGGATAAAGACCCAGGTTTCTTTCTCTTTTTCCTCTGCTTTGTGAGGTTCTTTGTACAAAGACTGTCTCATACTGCAAATAAAGATGTAACAGCAATTAGAGCCCATGGGGAGATGCTCTACAGCAAAGTGAAAGATACAATTCATCTGCAGATGCAATATTTGGAGAAAGGTATCCTTAGAGTGATATCATCAAGTGATATGATTTTGTAGGAAAGTAGCAGCTAGCAAACTTCTTAGGCAAAAACTAAACAGTAGTCAAGTAGTAAAGTAATCAAGTAGTCTGAAAAGCTTGGGGTGAGATTGACACAGCTCACAGAAGGAGCTACTTCAGTTTTTGTCTGTCAGTGGTCAGGCTCCTAAAAGGTATTCATGACATAAATCTTCCTCTAGACAATTTTTTCCACAGGTTAATAACTGCTTCCCTACACCATAAGAATTTACAGCATTTGGTCTAGAGTTTTAGCTCAGCACTAAACATGGAAGCTAGCATCAGCAAATCTTGAATTCTTTTCAGATCTTTTATGCAAACAGAATTTTATAAATAACATCAGCTGGAGTGGAGAGAGACATTTCATCATTATTTTCAGTTTTCAACCAATCATCTTTTAATTCTGTGAGACTGTATTAGGGGAAAAGAACTTTAACAAAAAGACTATAGAAGAAATTAAACAGTTCATCATTCTGTCTTCCAATGCTTCCTCCCTTAAATTTAATACTTTCAAATTTACTCTTGCAGCCTTCAGAAACAAATATCTGAACAAGATTTTAATATTGCCTATCTCTCTTATCTTTATCCAGGTTTTTAGACCCTTCCTCAGAAAAGAAACTTCCCTTTCAAATTTTCTTCGTATCTTTTCTCTGTTTTGCCTGAGAAGTTCCTCCTCACCTAAGCTTTTCTGAAAAAGATTGTTGCCCTGTAGCAGCCATTCATTGGATAATGACACCCTCCCAGTTTTACAAATAACACTTTCAACCAAGCCCTTGGCACAAAATCAACACTCCACATTCAGTTTCCATTTGAAATAAAATCTTTAAAATAAAATGAGATTCACATCTAGACAGACCTCCAAGCTAAACAATCAATTTCCCCCTTCTTATAATCTCTCCCAGGTGGTTTTGCTGTTTTTCCTACCCTCTACCACTCTCCAGGCATACCACAACATTCTCCTACACTGCTTCATCTTATGTGGCATTCTCTGTAGGCAGGGCAGTATGATCCCATCAGCCCTGCCTCCATCCAGGCCTCTGGAGATGACTGCTCCTCCACAGGACTGGATAGGCATACCTAACACTGTTAACACATAATGTGCCTCTTCCTCACAAAATCCACATAAAAGCACTGATTTTCACAGACACTAGAATACTAGCATAATAATATAATAATTAAAAAAATCTAATTTCCCTATTCTCAGATTGAGTACGTTAGAGCTTCAGTTAAGTTTGAAAGCATCCTCTTGTTCCTTCAGACCCAATCAATGCTCAGAAAATAAGTTATCAATCTATATTTAATTTTGGGGTCTTTTCTAAGTGCCGTTTTGAGGCTTTGAATGAAAAATTCCTCAAATGACTGCTGCTGCTACTGCATGCTATTTGAATATTACCAGTCCTTGCAAGGACTAAGAATAAAATTTAAATATTTTGCATAACAAAACTGTTCTCAGTAGTAAGACCCAGAATTTCACTACCAACAAAATTAAAAACCATAGAAAAAATATTTCAGGATGAGTTAAAGCTTTGAAACAAATTGTGAGTGGTTTATTTCCTAGGCATACAGCAAACATACAGCAATCAAGGAATAAAACACTCCAGACAGCCCATATTGGTATGATTACTGCATGCCTCAGGTGGTACTCTAAAACTTACAGTTAGTTTCAAACTTGAACCACCCAAGAAGAAGAATTACTCCACCAGCATTGCCTGGGAAGTCAGCATGCTGTTGTGGAGAAACTAAAGCATACTTATTGTATGCATTCAGTTACAAGTAGCTTAGGAAACATGTCTTTATCTTTGGACGGAAGGGATGTCATAAAACAGACATTTCTGTAAATCTAGACATTGGTAAGGCACAGTGGTCTGAAACTACCTGTTTAAAGAAATCAAGAACAAATCAGGAAGACACTGAATGTCCAGGATGGGATTTCTAACGTGGGAGATCACTCTAATGTACTCCAACTGTGAGCTAAGGTCTGAGTTGGACTCAGTCCAGGAAAGGAGAGCTCTCTCAGGAGTGTACTTGAACTCCTGCTTAGTCTTGAGTAGAAAAACAATATTTCCAAGACTAAAACATAAAGATCTGTTACCTGACAGGATTTCAGATGGCAATAAACATTTGTGTTTGTGGTATTGGGCCACACTTGCCTTCAGAGCCTTTACTCTCAGTGCTTTGGCTTTTAGGTTAGAGGAGAAAGGAATGCTGATAGGATGGAAAGGAGAGACACAGCAAAGCTTAGACAACCCCTGTTGACCTCCAGGATCATATCCTGCTTCTTCCAGATTGCTCTGAGCATTTTTAGCTGCTCTCATCTGATCTTAGTTCTCAACAGCTGTAGGGAGCAGAACACAAGATACTTCATGTGCAAGTACAGGAGCAAATATGAAAGTAAAGAAGAGGTTTGTCTCAGAGTCAAATAGTTCTTGGTAGCATTTGGTGCAACCGCATTACACCAAAAGCAGTGCAGCAAATGCAACACCAAAAATAACAGGCACTTCTCATTCACCAGAACCTATCAATTTAATAAAATAATAGAAAAATGGCAAAAGCCCCTGTAAATCTCTGTTATCATAGTGGGTTGATAAAAGCTGAGTAATGAGTTTGCAGAATTAAACTCAACCATCAAGTGACAAAGGCTATCCTGGCCTAGCCAGGATTATGAGCATTACTTGGTTTCCTATTCTCTTTGGCACAAATTACAGTTTACTTCACTTCAATTTGCAATTATTTTCCACACAATGAGCTTCAAAAAAAAAACCCAAAGTGATATAAATCAATTAGATATTGGCATAAGAAGAAATCTTCAGCATCTTAATATTTATTAAATTTGCACTCTAAGCAGGGAATTCGAGTCATGTGGTAAAGAAAGTGAGAGTCAGGGAAGCTAAAAACCTTGCTCAGCCTTCACATCCCTGGACAACTTGCTCCAATGTTTGACAACCATTTCAATTAATAATTTAATACCCTATCTAAACTTCCCCTGGAGCAACTTTACACCATTTCTTCCCATTGTCTCACATATTACCTGCATCGCCACCTGGCTACAACCTCCTTTCAGGTAGTTGTAGAGAGTGACAGGTCTCTCCCGAGCCTCCTTTTATCCAGACTAAGCAATCCCAGCTCCCTCAACAACTCCTTGTAAGACTTGTGCTCCAGACCCTCACCAGCTCTGTTTCCCTTCTCTAGACATGCTGCAGCACCTCAAAATCTTTTTTCTTTTTTTTTTGGTGAGGGACTGAGAACTGAACACAGTTCTTCAGGTGTGGCCTCACAAGTGCTGAGCACAGAAGAATGATCATTGCCTCTTCCTGCTGGCCACACCATTGGTGATACAGGCCAGGATGCCACTGGCCCTCCTGGCCACCTAGGCACACCTGGATCATGTTCAGCTGCTGTTGACCAGCACCCTCATGTCCTTTTCAGCCACTCTGTCTCCAGCCTGTGGCACTGCCTGGGGTTGCTGCCATGTGCAGGACACAGCACTTAACCTTGTTGAACCCCTTACAGTCGGCCTTGGCCCATTGATCCAGCCTATCTAGAACCTTTTGACCCTCCAGCAGAGGACTCCCACCAAAATTCAAGTGGATATTAACTCCATTCACCACTATGGTCTGGACCCAGACATCCAGACAGTTTTTTATCCAGCAAACTGCACTTTTTCAAGCCTTAAGCACCCATTTTCTTCAGCAGAATGCTCTGGAAGATGATATCCAATATTTCCCTAAAGTCCAGGTGAAAACATCCATAGCCTTTCCTTCACTTACTTGTCATAGAAGCAGACCAGGTTGATCAAGTAGGACCTACCCTTCATAAACCTTCATAAACCCAGGCTGACTGGTCCCAAACCCCTTGTCCTGTTTGTGCCATCTGATGACACTCAAGACAATTTCCTCTGTTATTTTCCTTGGCAGTAAGGTCAGACTGACAGTGCCCTGGATTTTCATGCCAGCTCTTCCTGTAGATGAGCATTACATTTGCTTTCTGTCACCTGGGATCTCACCAGTTAGCCAGGGCTGATGACAATTTCCTTCTTTTTTTTAATTTTAGCTTAATAGAGGGATATTAGACAAGTCAATTTACAGCAGACTGATTTGGAAGGATTAAAATTTTTCATTGTTTTTTAACTTTCTTAAACATATTGTCTGAGCAAGCCAAGATATCTCACAACAAAATAGCTAAATGCCAAATTTCAGGCTATTTGTATATCACCCTCTACCATGCTAACCTTGAACTGCCTACTCAGGACCACAGCCAAGGATGCAGGCATAAGGAATAAAGGACATGTACAGGACCAACAAAAAGGTGTTTGTTTGTTTTTTTTAACAGCTCAAATGTGGGCCTTACCTGGGATTCTCCTGCTTTCATGTAGTGCTGGATAGAAAGAGAGAGGTATATTTGTATTTCCCTTCCTTCTTCATCAAATTAAAGATTCTAGCCTCTATGGCTCCATACGGGCACTTTATTAATTTTTCAGGTAACAAAACTGTGCATTACATTCATTGTGTCCATATTCATACTCCCTTGATCTTAGGACACAAAATTAGCAAGTATATCAGAGAACAGGCAGCAACTTGAATTAACCAGCAACATACAAAAGAATGAAATTCAAAGCTCTTACAAATAAGCTGATTATTATAAATTATCACACAAGTTAATATTATGTACAAATAAATAAGGAACCATCTTCAACCGTCCACAAGTGTGATCATCAGAAAATGGACAACATGTTATGGGTGAGTTCAAATGAATGTGGTATGTATCCTGCTAAACCATTTTCTTTGGTAGCATTCACATGCATGAACCACAAAAAGACTGATGTAAGTGCAGTGATGCTACACCAAAATTGCATTTCCTTCTGTAAGTCTGATACTGATGATCTGTTGAGAAAACCTGCCATCATGGTAGCGTGGTAGTTTCGTCAGAGGACAGGACACAAAGGGACATGCAGTTCTGCTGAACATTTCATTGAATGGGAAGAAAATAACAGAAGTTTCTAGGTGTTCTGAAAAGGATAAATAAGTAGGAATTCTGAGGCAAACACTGTGGATTGAGAAATGCACTAATTAAAAAATGTCTCAGCCCTCATCATATTAGGTACTCTGGTTTGACAAGTAGGAAAGGCTGTTGGGGAAACAGCTGGACTGTTCTTACTTCATCTGACTCTCACTTTATGAAAAGACTCCAATACCTGGTTCACTTACCACATTTCAGTGTGTATTTGAGTGAACTGCAGTGCCTCAGATGAGCTGACAGGAGAGGCCAGGACCAACTTTCAAACTCTATCTTGCAGCAGTTCATTGTGTTCACCCCTGAACATCTCGTACAGAATGACAGAACATTCTGAGTTGAGAGGGACCCACAAGGACCATATCTAAAGTGAATGGCCCAGAATTGAGCCCACAACCTGGGCACGATTAGCATCATGCTCTGACCAACTGAGCAGATCTTCATCATAATTTGAGGGCTGTTTTCAGTTTGCATTTGCAATGGGCAAATGGCTACTGCCATTCAGCTGATGCGATATGCAAGCACTATAACTTCATCCACCTTGAGTCCTGAAAGCCCTAGGACATTACCATCACACAGCTAGTTGAAAAAAAACCCAGCAAATAGTGATTACTGAATTTATAGGAAAAGAGGATTGTAAATGAAAAGCAAAACCAGAGGAAATCTCAATGTGTATTTGAAGTAAGAGTACTACAAGAAAAAAAAAAAGTGTATTCAGATCATTTATTTTTTGTATAGCAGCATCCCAAGGACATTCCCACTTCCACATCTCAGATGAAGGATGCCAAACTAGCTGCAGCACCAGCAAAATAGAGAATAAAAAGAAGAGTACTTTTCTCAGGGGTAAAGTAAGCCTTATGTGCAGTAGATACATATTTTAAATGAAACTACCAATGAAGCCTTAGAGAGGGTTATAGTGGCCCAGGTGTAAAAAAGGCTGAGTTACACATTGGTCCTTCTTGGGAGAGATTTTAGGAAACTGCAATCTCCAGCACACAGTCCCCCAGTCAATACGTATGTAGGTACAAACTTAAACATGTCAACAATGAATTAAGAAATTGACTGAGGAAATCCCCTATTTGTTGTTTCTTTTTTCTACACCATTGTTTCCTTACATGCTGCAAGATTATAAAGTTGCAAGTCTTTTGCTGTAAGGAATTTAACTAAAATGCTGGTTTGAAATTATTTAGCTGCACTATCATCATCTTACAATTACTCTGTTTAATCCGTACTATGTTAACTAACCACAGATGTTTCCCTTGGCTCATCAGTGACTCTTTCTGAACTTATGTTTCTCTTCAGAGGAGCTGAGCCCTTCCTGGAAGGCAGTGCAGAATTTTCATTTATCATATTTCTCTCCAAGAAAGTGTTGCTGTTGATAAGTATCAGAGAACTTGATTGCTTTCGAACACCACATGTTCCTGCTCTTTGCTCTGAAATGTGTTTTTCTAAACCAAAGCTTGGTTTCATTGACAATAACTTCAATTCAAAAAGATGACCTAAACTGGCAAAGATTCTTGGCAAAGATAAGTGTGTAATAGCTTCTCATGGCATCTTTCAGGTCAGGATCTCAGACCTTAGAACATTTACGCTTACTTAAACTTTACTGTGAGGGAACAAACATCTTAAAGATGAATATGTGAAGACAGAAAACATTTACTGTCCATGGGATATGTGCAGCTTGAAAAGAATACCAGGGAGAGTATGACAATATGGGAAAAATATCTCTTTTTAGATGTGTAAACCTGACCTTGCAGCATTCAGCAAGATTATTTAATTCCTAACATTGTATTTTCTTTTAATCACACACTGGTTCAACTTATAAATAATCAACACCGAGCTTGAGAAAAAGATTTCTTAAAGAGCATTCTTAAATGAGACTTGCAGTCTCACTTGTTAGCCTCATTCTTTGGTTAATCACAGGAAGACAAAGGATTCTTCAGACTAAACAGTCAGAAATGGAAGAAAAATGGTTGAAGAAGTCTTTGCAGTCACACACATCAGTTTCAAATTGGCTTTTTCCCATGTCACCTTAGATTTGCGATATATTGATATATTGCTTATAAATTTACATATCCCCACAAAAGGTACAGAAAGTACAAGTGAAGTAATTTTTCAATTTAACAGCAAGATCTGATCATTAATGAGCCTTACCCTCATGAGCTGTCAAATCTATCATTAACTATCTCCAAGGAAAGAGAGGTACTCTGTTGCCAGCTGTTGTTACTTGCTATCAAGTTGACTAATGATAGTCAAGTGCAAATAAATTCACCCCAGTATTGGAAAAGAACAAGAACCATATATTTATTTTCCTTCAAATGAGATATGACAACTAGAAAAAGGAAAAAATACCCATATCATCAATTTGAGAGAAGTTTGAAGTATAAAATAATGTTATTCTCACATGCCATGGCAGAAATAATTACTACAGCACTACAATTATATTTTCTTTTACCAGGATATAGTGGGAGAGCATGTTGGCAATTAGTGATAGGGTATACATTCTTAAATTTCTACTTAAAACCTAAATATCATTCCATTCATAAACACTGGCAGAAAATTGGATAAAGGCAACACATGCTGACAAAACGATGTCCCACCACAGTAGAGTATTTTCCAAAGGAGGGAGGAAGTTGCACTTTATAGTAAAGCATATTTTGGCTTTTGTTAGTTATTTGTTAGTTATAATGTTAACATTCAGGCATGGACAATACAGTACAGTGAAATTATTATAGGTTTCATTAACTTATTCAAGCTATCATGGGAAAATAGAACATGTATGGGTTTGTTTGCAGGGACTTAAGGTATCACCCACAAAATGAAGAAGGAACCATTTCCACATGAACAACATAAGACTTGATTGCTTCAGCTGGCAGCTGCAGGTGGAATTAGAGAGAATTTCATCTCAAACTAGTGTAAAGGGATGTCAGACCTTTACTGAGAACAGAACTTGTAGCTACTGTCTGAACACAGACTGAACTAATCAGCCTGTTAAGTGATTCTATGGTTTACAAAGAGCTCTTATAAAATCCTGTCTGTGATGAAAGAGTAAGATGAGGTGATGCCTTGACACTAGATTAAAAGAACGTGAGTGAATTCAACTGGCCATATCAATTTAGTTTTCCTAGTGAAAATCACTGAGTTTTGGAAAGTTACACTAACATGACCAAGAGCTGCTAGCTGCCTACCTGTGACTGAGTAGACATGTCATAAGCAAAGCAGTCCATTATTTTTATCAGTCACTGGCATCATAAACCATTGGCTTCAACTCACAGCAAAGACTAGTTTAAAATTGCACTTTATTAATAGAAACAAATGACAAATACTCTATTGCCAATATTAATGTGGATTTTTTTTTTTATCTACAAGTGATGATCTCATAATAGGGGTTCATTAAAGAACCAATTTTCAGCTTTCTTTTTCTTTTTCTTAGAAGAATGGTCCTCAGAGCTTCTGTCTCTTCAGGGTCTCTCACGGGGTATATGTTTATGTACCATGTACCAGGTTTTTACTGCTCCTGAAAAAGGAATTTGCAGTTTGTGATGAGTATTCCAAGGTTCCATTCATGTCTATACATTTAACAATTAAGGCCTGCTAATAAGTCAGACTCACTTGATATAAAACTTGCAGCTCTGTCTTTTGGCTGAGTACCTGCTTAGAGCCTGAAGGCCCTCAGAAGGACAGAAATACTTCTTTGAAGTAATTTTCAGTATTTGAAGTTGCTGTCAACAGATGTTGAAGTGTTTTTCCACTGCTTTCTTCTCTAGCAAGTGTGAAGGACATTAAAGCCATCAAGCAAGCAGAAGACTGAAATAAAAAGAGAGAGTTCATACATAAAATGTGTAAGTCACAAAACTCCTTGACTCAGGATAGTGACAGGCAGAAATGTACATAGGTATAAGAAGACACTGACATGCACATGACAATTCACAAGGGGATTTAAACCCACAAAACCATTTCTGCCTCAGGAAGCCCCCGTGCCACAAGCCATTGTCAGCTGGGACTTTTTTCAGACCAATTTTCATTGTATCATTCCTCTAATCTTATCTTGTTTTCCTTGACATTTGCTTGAGACCATTGTTCAAGACAAGAGAGTGACCTAATACAGCCTCAGTTCTCTGATGTCCCTTGGCTTGTTTTCATATACAAAGCATAAAATGGGCCATAGAACAACAAATACTGGAACAGATGCATATGTCATGGCCTGGTTCCCCTCTCTTCCCAAGACTTATCTGTTCTGTAGATCAAGTGAGATACCTTCTAAATCCAGATTCTTCAGTTTCTGGGCTTTCTTTCCTTAGAAGGAGTTAAGAGGGAGGTCAAGCCCTCTTCTCTCTTGTTTGTGTAACTCTCTTTAAATGTTTACCAAGATATGGCTTATCTCTGGCAGTTTTTTTCTTCATTTGCTTTTCTTACAGCCCAGTGTCTAACTAAACAAACGACCCAACAGTCATCCCAACGGTCATGTCACCACTCTGTATTCATTAACTATTTTTGCAGCTCCTCATCCATCACGGTGGATATTAAGAGCTTGACCTGGACGTGGAAGTCATTGTCTTTAAGGACAAGCATCTGTGTGGTTTCATGCTCATTCAGCTGAGTGGGTTTGAAGTGATGATAAGCACAGCTGGGCTTATTTAAATGTGGAAGATTATAATCTAAAACACACTTCAAATACATAGATTTATATCTTCATTTTTAAGAAGTGCAATTAACTACTGAAAATGGGCTAGCAAAGGAAGAAAGGTCTGTTTCCCATAAACTTTATGGGAAAGGTTTAGTCAAACATGTGAGATACAAATGTCACTTATATCACAGGAGGAAAGGGATGAAGGGGATAGGAAGTTTGATGCTTTACCACTGGTGATATTAAAATTACCTGTTCTGCCCTATATAAGATATATTGATTTCAAAATCATGTTCTAGCAGAGCAACCATCCCTCTAGTGTTTCCATTTTAAGCCTGTTGGCTTGGATCATTCACAGACCTTGTTAAATCTTCCATCAGATTACATAAATTGGTAAGACCAAATACGAAATAAGAGGGAAGGTAGGATAGTCTTTCCATTTTGCTTTTGTGTATCTCTTTCATAAATCTTTTTATCTCCTGTTAAATCACTGACCTGATAATAAATTTACCATTTAAAAAGTAGTGTCTGGTCTACCTTTTATACATGAGTCCAAAGATTTTTGGTTTTGAGCTACTGTGATCATATTTTAAAATACTTTCTAATGATTTGTTATTTACTTGCCCAACAGGTCTTCATTCAAACACTGCAGTGTTTATGAATTTTCAAGCAGCAGCTATAATATACTTGATATCACAAACAATACATGTAGTTATAGATGTATTTTTACCAATAAAAACCCTCTTCACTATCTGTCAAGTTCAATAAAATAAGTGCAGTTCTGCAGATAATTCAGCATGTAACAATGTGAGGTTTCTAACTGAATTTTTCTTGCATTGTGGAATTGCGTATGATGAAACAGAACAAAAAACCACATTTTCTTAATTTTACTGTAAGTGGAAACTGTATTTGCACCTGCAACACTGCTCACTACTTTCTCTTTAAACTTTCCCGTGAAGAGTGAGATGATCCTTCCTCAGCTAAGGGGGTGCTCCAGTTATAACCCAACTACAAGTAACTGTACTGGATTGGGTGGGAGCAGGGACACAGCTCCATATCCCAGTGTCTGGTGTCTTCCAGGCACCCGGACTGGACTGGCAAAGTGGCAAGTCATGTGCCAATTAGCAGAAAAATTTGACAAGAAAGAGTGAGAAATCCACAGGGAGTAAAAAACTGAAAATGGCACCATGTACATACTAAACAGGGTGTAATGGAAATAGAGGCATAAGTTGGGTATTCATAGCAGGCTGTGAGATTTATTTATATGTCACAATTTACACACTCATCAAAGCACAGTATCCAAAGGAATCCCAACCCAAAGACTTTTCTTACTTTCTACTGTTAAATATATTGTATTTTTTCTAAAACTGTGAAAAAACAAGTATTTCACAATGTCCACAGTGGAAAATACTTAATGAGAATAGGTCCTTGAAGTGCAATCTAATTCAATGGCAGATATTCCAAAAGAGTCATATATGGAAAAATAAATGTATACCTACTCTGTAATGGTGAATAGATAATAAATGTGCTTTACTTCTGTATTTTATTAAGTCTTAAGTATTCGTAGATGAAGCCATGCTGTGCAGATGATTTCTCATTACAAAAATACCTTATAGGGAAAAGCATTTTTCCTTTGTCCAGCCAAGAGAGAACAGCTTGGCACAGCAAAAGGGCTGGAGAAGCACTAATTTGCTATTCATCCATACACTTAGCAGTGATAACTGTTTTCTGACAACGAGCTCCTTGCCAGACATGCCTCTTCTTGTGAGTCTGACCTGTGCTTTTTAACCCACTCTACTAAATTCAATCCTGAGCAAAGCTCACAGGCCCATGCATCAACATGTAGGGGTTTGATTTGCTTGCTCTAAAGGCAGAATTTGATCCATTGGCCCAAGCAGTGCTCTCCATTGAAGTGAGGAGCTCAGCCTGGTGTGCCAGTTCCCAGTCAGCACACATGACAGCATGGGACAAGGTGATTGCTCCTCATCTGGTGCCGCTGCAGCTGCTGTGCTGCTGGCTGCAGGATGCCACACCAGGCACAGTGCCTGCAAGGCTGCAGAAAGAGAAAGCCTGGCCAGAAGCACATCTACAGCCTTCTCCTGTAAGCTCTGTCGTGCTGACGGCTGTCACTCAGGAGTGTCCCTGCCCCAGCGCTGGTGGCCTGCAGCCACAGTCCCTTAGGGCTGTACATTTGCTCCCCCACAGCAGCACTCCATCCTGATTCCAAAATACACCTGCTGATTCCAAAATACACCTGCTGGGGGGCCCATGGGCTCCTCCAGCTGCTCAAAGTTGTGGCACGCACCGGGGTGTTCATGCCAGCCCCAGAGCCATCTGTGGCTGGCACAGGGCAGCTCATGGCCCCATAGCCTCCTGCCACCCACACCCTGCCACTCATGGCCAGCAAAGCACCTGTGAAACAGCCAAACTGAAGAGAAAAAGAAAAATGATACTTCCTTGATGGCAGGATCAAGCAAAGGAGTGTGGCTGTTCCATGATCACCCAGCTAAGGAACATGGCTCATGACGTGGTCTCCCAGGTCCTGCTGTGTTTTTGGAAGGACTCTCCATAGCCTGAGCACTTCAGGCTTATATTGGTCCCAGTTGATGCCTTGAGGCCTCAGGAGGGGTTACTGAGAAGAAGCATTAATGAATTTTGATAATCTGGAAATTAATTACATAGTAATATAATTTATTGCTAAACTAGGACTGAAACTATTTTATCATGGCTGATGTACAGTACTCCAAAGCTGCCAATGTCACTGACACATGATGTCATCTTCTGGGCCAGAGGGAAGCTTTCAAAAGTAGGCTCTGAAATTACAATTTTTATTTTAATAATTCATCACAGTTTCCTTCATGGTCAAGAATGCCTTTTGTGAATGGTCACATTGTGGGGATAATTAGAACAATATGAAATAAATGGGATGAGTAAATGTGTTTTTCTAACAAAATTCAGAATTGAACAAGAAATACTCTTTTGTAACTGGGTTTCTATATACAGCAAGGGTGTTTATAGCACTACGGATGGCTTGTGATTCAACCTTAATTTAAGTTTCTGGCTGGATTATACTCTGTATCAACAGAAATTATATTTTAATACCAGTCTTGTATTTAATTCCAAAACTGGTGAAGCTGTGTGCTTGTTTACATATTTTGATCCAAGATAAAATCTCAATGACAGTAAATAAACAGTGTAATGAAATCACTATTTATTTATCACTGCTAAGAGAATCCATTTGTGTTGAACTGTTTTTCTAAAAGGTTTTTTAAGGGTTTTGTGGGTTGGTTTTATTTTTTTTTCTGTTGGTTTCTTTTTTTACAAGTATTTTAACTTATTACCATGTTACTGAAAATGTTGGCTTTGCACTGAATACTGCTCTCCCTTGTGTTCTCCTGTGTAACAGACTTAGTTAGTAAACACACTTTGAAAGTAAGGGTTCCAAGTACTGGTATTTACTTACAATCTCACCTTTGGGGAAAATATTTATTGGGGCAGGGCATCCTGTGGAAATTTTATTTTTTCCTTCTGTAAAATATATCGCCCATAGTTTAACTCTACTATTTTGTTCTGCTATTTTTATAGGACAAGTATTGCATATAGATACATAATGGGAATATATACCAGGAAGAGGGAAAACTTGCTTAAACTGTAACATTAGTGGTTCCCCAAGGACAACTGGGTATGACTGAGCTATAAAATTTGGAAATAACCTTAGTTTCAAAATTTTAACCATCAGAAAACCAAGGTTATGCTTATTTTTACAACAAATGATGGAGGGCAAAAAGCCAAACTTATTTTAAGACACAAACCGGCAGAAAATTTTGACAGCAGACAAATTTGGGGTTTTTTTGGAGAAGGGGGTATGATTTTATGTGAGAAATGAAACAGGTTTCTTCCATGGCAGCAGTTTTCAGACTAACCTGTGCAAAGAGTCAAGACTTTTCTGAGTATTTACTAGGAGGCCATGTTTTCAAACTCTTCTATATACAATCTCCACAACTAAACAAGGGCTTGGTACAGCCTTGAAATGGACTTTTCCAAAGGCTAGTGAAAAGGAGGGTAGAAGTCATAAGTTGCACAAAGACAGAAAGATGGGAAGTTAAGGAAGTACATTTTGGTACTTTCATAGTCTATGCTATGTTTTCCCTGGATATGAATGTAGGAAAAAGGGGAGTTCAAGAAATCTGACAATGTCTTAAACAGTCTGTGCTAAGGATGTCAACTATTGTATTGAGGAAGAAGAAAAATATTTATCAAGATCTCTCCAGGCAGATTAAAGGCTCTTTTGTGTCTTCAAAATACAAGGAAGCATTCAAATAAGACCAAATTGCAACAAGTTTTAACTAATGGCTTAAGGACTTAGGCCAATTCACAGAATAAAATATCTCTTGCTCTTGTTAGTTATGTCAGAGATTATCAGAAGATAGTTTTAGATGAAATTATGAAGCGGAGGCTGTTCATTCATCCTTCTCTGTTGTGCTGTTTCTGTTAAAGGTCTGGAAAAAAAGTTTTTCAGGAACCATACCTTCCCTTCCTCTGTATTTACCAAATCATTTAGATTCAAGAGATTAAAGGAAAAATAGTTTATCATATACAAAAACATCCTGTTCTAAACATGGCCATTAAGGTTCATATTCTAACAGAGGGACTACCATTTGGAAAATCATCTAGTGTTTTCTTACAGCTACTTAGGCAAACAGTGTGGAGTCACTGACACTTGAGAAAATTATGCAAATGTCTTACCCAAACACTGTTGACCATAAGCCATGTACTTGTACTGAGCTCCTTTCAATGAAGCACAGTGACCACACTTCATCAGCAAAAAGTCAAGTGCAGGCAAGTAAACTCCCTGAACATTTGGCATGTCTGAGCTAGAAAGGAAAATTCCACCACTTGTGCTCATCTGAAATTCAGCTGTCTCACATATAACACAAAGAAAAATATATGGTACATGTAGGAGCTTAGTGACCTTTCCCCCAGCTTGAGGATGGAGTCAGTTTATGTTCCCAAACAGCTAACTAGCTCTTCTGGTGCTTGGGGTTTTTTAAATCTACCCTGTGTTCAATATTTCTTTGCAACTGCAGAAGTGAAAATTTTTCAAGTACAAACTAGAGAAGTAAGCATTTGCTCTTTGCAGAGCCTTCTACCAGGTGATGTACTGGAACAACGTCAGAACAACTGAAATACTAAGTATTTTAAAATACTTGATAATCAGACCACTGAAATGAGATTAGTAAGATCCAGAGATAAAAAAATTTACAATTGCTACCCAGTGAATTACCTGACAAAGGTTTCATATTGTGTTCAGATTTTCTGAATATGAGAGTCAAAAGATGAACCACAAAAAACTGCTAGTGCAACTATAAAAGAAACACCATTTTCCACAAATTTGTGTAAAGTGAAATATCTACTTTTGGGTAAATCACCCATCTACCAATCCCTGCCATACTGTGCTCTCTCAGATATGCCCAGATAAGCAACTGGGTTAAGGAATTTTAAAGGACCTGATTCTAAACCTTACCTATATACATGAACAGATAACATCTTGTGATTGCATTTCCCTCTCAACAGCATTATATATCATAATGTGGACATCTACTGTGGACCTGATCCTGATGTCCTAACTTTCCACAGTCTTACTGAGTCAGGTGAGAGCTGTAAGTTCTCACAGGTTTTGAGAAGTAAACTATTTAATTCTAACAAGCAGTCTCAAACAGATCATTCTATTACAGATGAAATATTCATGATATTAAATGTATCTCTGTATTTTAATGTCTGAAAAATTGCCATTTTCTTTTGCAGATTACCATGCGAAACTTGTATTTATATTTATAAGTGGTGGAATTGGAGCCCAAAGTGTTGAAATAAGTTAAAAATATGCGTATATACTCCTCATGGGGAGCTAGTCAGTACAAAAAATATCTGTCATATTAATTACAGCTGATGCCAAGCAGCTTCTATTACCAAGTACCACGCTTCAGAGCATATGAAGCTTGGTAAATTCTTTGCTTTCTTGAGCTCAGCAAACAAGGTGGCCAAGAAGGCCAATGGCATCCTGGCCTGTATCAAAAACAGTGATGCCAGCAGGACTAGGGCAGTGATCACCCCTCTGTACTTGGAACTGGTGAGGTCACACCTTAAATACTGTGTGCAGTTTGGGGTCCCTCCCTACAGGAAAGGCATTGAGGTGCTGGAGCGTGTCTAGAAAAGGGCAATGAGGCTGGTGGAGGGTCTGGAGCACAAGTCTGATGAGGAGCAGCTGCAGTGGTTTAGCCTGGAGGAAAGGAGTCTCAGGGAGGAGCTACAACTACCTGAAAGCAGGTGGTAGCAAAGAAAGGTGGGCATCAGTCTCTTCCCCCAAGTAACAAGAGATGGGGTAAGAGAAAATGGCCCCAGGTTGCACCAGGAGAGCTTCTTGGGCTATTGGGAAAAACTTCTTCATGGAAAGAGTGGTCAAGCACTGGAGCAGACTGCCCAGGGAAGCAGTTGAGTCACCATCCCTGGGAGTATTTAAAGATGTGTAGGTATCAAACTCAAGGACATGGCCTAGTGGTGGACTTGGCAGTGCTGGTTTAACAGTTGGACTCGATGATCTTAAAGGTCTTTTCCAACCTAAATGATTCTACGATTCTACGATGAAACATTACACAAAGTGCCCACAGCCAGCAGGAGCCTGGGGAACTGCAGGTTATACAGCAAACAGCCCAGATTAGAACCAGTCCTGTACAAACAAACAGGAGATGAAGGACTGCAGTGTAGGAGAACAAAACTACTTTTGAGGCAAGGTCATGTGGTGGGATTAATTATAATACTTGAAAAAACATAAAATTTGGTAATACCTAATAAATTGTTAATGGCGGCAAGCAGGGAAATTACTGCAATCATGGTGACTGAAGTACAGAATCTCTTGTTAAACAGAATCATTATTGAATGAGTCAATGAACCATGTAATAATAATGCTTGTCTCCTCATATATTTCATCCCCAGCAGAGGTGTTCAGATGATAAACTTTCATGCACAGAAAGCAAAGTCTCTGCTCCTTCATCAACAGACAACATCTTGTGATTGCATTTCCCTCTCAACAGCAGTGCACACATTGCAGTTCAGCACTTTATCAGGTTTGGATTTATTTTTTAATTTAAAGGCAAACTAACAAAACAAAATGAAGCATAAACATGTTAATATAATATCCAATATATATACATATACATGTACACATCCATATATATATATTCTCTCCTTCCACCAAGAAGTCCTTTCTGAGTCTCCATTACTATCTTCTCTGTCCCTTTTCTTTCCCATAACACCATAGTGCTGAAGCTAAAGGCTAAAGACCACATTTCAGAACTAATTCTTGCTGAGAGCAAGGTATGTGTATGCTTTTGTTCAAAAATACATCTTCATTTTTTATACAAATTTAAGCAAAACTTTTTCCTGATTCACGAACTCCATATGTAAGTTTTCTCCAATACATTACCCCTGGGCTAAAAACTGGTACATTCATTGATAGTATGTAAACACCAAGGTATTCTCTCATTCCAAGTTAGACAGAAACGCTAGGAACACATCTGGCATGTATCAAGCACAGAGACTACTTGGGTTCTGAGACTGGTTTGCTTCCCCTCCACTCATCACAAAAGGCTTGCAATGGATTGCAATGAGCCTCTTTCAGTTGCTGGTGGATTTCCACTTCTGAGGGCTGCTATGGGTGTGTATGGTCCAATGTTGTTGTTCTGCCCCTTTGGGAATATTTCCATCTCCTACTTTGCACAAAAAAGACATTGATAATTTCTTATAACACACAAGAGGCAGAACTCTTATCCGATATGCTTTACTTAAGAAAATCAAATAAGTGCAGTTGTTTTTTGTATATATATAAAAATATATATATATATATTTTTTATATATATATAAAAGAGAAAACTGTTATCTTTTTATTTGCTCGAGCTTCCTTGAATCCCAGTTACGACTGGCAGTTAAGAACAGAAAAATTAAGTCAGCTATAGATTTTTGGTTCTCTTTCAAATCCAAAGAATAAAAAATTTATGATGCTGTTCTGGAATCAGTCCTAAACATACATTCTTGGACTTGTTTTAAAGGAATTCTTTATTCCGAAAATAACTCCATATTCCAAAAAGTTTGAGTTACATAGCTTTTAAAAACTTAAGTTATGCATATTTCCTTTGTTTTAGAAAGATACTGTACAGCTTTCATTGTCTCTGTAACAAATAGGTTGATTAAAACAAAACTTGTCAAGGCAAAGTTGTAAAATGTGATTCATAGCATAATGACTTTAAAATCAAATTCAGATCCCATTTAAGTAGATGCACCACTACATTTTTCATAGCAATGACTCATACCAGATCTGAATTTGGCTCTCTGTTAGAAACTGAAATCTTGATACCTCCATTACTGCAACATCAGCCAATTTTGTTTCCTCTGTAAATTTTAGTGGATTCTGTGTTGTAGAGCTGTCTTTAATTCAGCAGAAGGGTGCACAAATTCTAAAGGCACAAAATTTGGACAAAGAGCATCTGGCACAGACTTCCTGTGAGATCTTTGGAAGTATTACTGTTTGAAGACCTAAAAATTCAAACAATAGGTCTTTCTGCTTTTACTGCCTCTGACTCTGGGGTGCAATCCAGACCTCTAATTTTAATTTTTTTAGTTTGGTGTCTAGGCTTGTGTGAAGGTGTTTGAGGAGAGTTACACAGCTCAAAACATATGCTTTCACAGTACCTGTCTGAACAGCTATCCAACTTAAATATCTATATCAGGAAGCTGGCTTCAGCAAGTATTCAGCAGAGACAGATATTTCTCCTTCCTTTCATTGCGTTCAGTTATATAGTTGAAGTGAGTTACAATATGTCCTCAGAAGCAGCAATTCAAAAGCCTCTCTCCACCTGCAGAAAAGCCACACAGAGCTGGACCACAAGCTACAGTGATGGAACTTTTCTGGACAGTTTTTCCTTGGTTTAATTTAGGCTCCAGAGTCTGGAATTCCTTTCCTTTCCCCAAACCTGTGTTATGTACCTAAAGACATCCTTACCAAGAGCTTGGCATTTGCCAGCTGCTGCTGGCTTTTAACCACAGCTGGCAGAGGAAGCTGTGGCAGGCCCTGCTCTCCATCAAGTTGCTGAGATGGACAGCCTCAGCCTCCACATGTCCAAACTACCTTTTGTCAAAGGAATGGCCTCTGGTTTCTGTAAAGACAGATGGTTTTTGTGCTGAGAAAGAGGGAGCCTGACCCTACTGCATAGAGCCTGAATCTATGAGAGAGAAGTGTTGGTCTCCACCACTGAGTTTTACCTATTTCAATACAAAGTGGGGGAGAAGGACTCCACTTTCTGTAAGGTGAATGCCTCAGCCAGCAGGTGACAGAACCAGTGGTACCCTCACATCTGGTCTGGCCCTATGAATGCTCTGTTTGCTGCTGCTTACAGAAACACAGGGCATCATCTGCTTAAACACTTGAAGTTAACCAACCTTTCTGAAACAAGTATTAAATGAGCAATTTTCAGGATGGCAGTTGCTTCTCAACAGCTAAGGCTTTCTATTCAGTCCAAATGCAGTAGCATTCAGATTCTGATCTGGATGATCAGCTAACAAGAAGCACCAAATATGTTTGTGTATATTCTCAAGTACCTACAGTGATGATGTAACCAATATTTTCAAATACTGTTATAATGCTATCAGAGTAAATGTAGAAAGGGGAACACCTCTCCACATGACAGGGGAGTTGGAACTAGATGTCCTCTTCAATCCAAAAACTTCGTATGATTCTACAAATTCATGTCATTTTCATAATTTTACCTTTATAAATGCAAATTTATTTTATAAAGGCAAGTAATACAATAAAATACATAATTGTCAATTAGGCAATTGACAAAAAAAATTCTGTTTTTAGAAAACGAAATATGAAAGGGATAAATAGGGATACTATAGTGTATATTTATATAGAATATCAATATATATTAGTATATATAGAGTAGATTAATACTGATTCATGCTATTATGTGTTAGTTTACAAAATACACTTTTATATAATTATTTATGAGTATTTAAAACTAGTAAGTACTAATGTCGATGTAAAGCACAGAAAGTTAGGCCTTCAGCTCTGCAAATTCCAACAGATTCTTCCCACAACACTAAGCTTACCCACAGCCTATTTTATGGTGCAACATTTTTAGTTTCACATTAAATTGAGCACCATGATTGTAACTTAGAAAGAAAAACAGAAATAAAAAGGTTATTGAAGTATTGTATGAGTGAGTTAACAGTTATTGTAAGAACTCTGGCTTCTGGAATTTCCTGAGTTTGGAGTGCCTGACTTTATGACTTGGTACTGCTCCAAAACTAAAAATTTCTTTATAAAGAAAAGAGAGAAAAAAACCCAGCATATTTTCTTTGGGATTTTTCTACATGCTTTTGAGTACATCATATAAATTGCGTAAGCACAACCTTATACCTCTTCATCTATCATTGGCTAAACAGGGAGATAATAAGGAGGTCTCAGCAAACAATAATCTGTCCTACACCATATTGCAGAGCACAGTGTGATCCATCTAGCCAGACCCACTACTTTTCACCTACTTTCCATCTGCTGCTCTCTCTGATCCTCATGCATTAGGGCATGCCAATCTGCTCTAAATCTTAGTAGGTCCTTGCTCCCATAAAATTCAGACTTAAGTGAAAAATGCCTTTAAAAATGTGACATGCAAAAGTGGATGTATGGTTCTGTGAATCTGGACAAGGAATGTTATACTTGCCGTACTTACCTTTGTATTCAGTCTTGTCTCTTGTCTGTTTAGACATAAGCTTTCCCCTGCAAAAGCTCTGTGCACACTTCTGCTTAATTCTAAAGCATCAAGGCTGCTACAAAGTTGGTGCACAGTCCACAGGTGTCATAATCTCCTGAAACTCAAACCCTGGCAGCTGTCTACCTGATCCTAGCAGCTTCCCTTACTTTCAAGATACTGAGAGACAGTGCACACAGTCCCCAAGTACTGTTATTCATTCTGTGCTCAACAAGGAAGAAGGCCCAATACAGACTCCTACAGCACAAGAATAAAAAGGGGGGCTTAGTTTATGGTGAGACTAACATACATTTTTAATGGGGCGTACCATTTAGTCTCACCAATTATAGTGTCAGTGTGGACACAGATTATGTGCTTTTCATGCACCTTACAGAAAGGAGCCCCAGCTGCTTCTGCTCAATAATGAATCAGGAACACACTCAGAAGCAAAGTGAGGTTGGAAATTTTTTTTATGGATTAATTGAAAGTACAAAATCTGTTTGCCCTCCTTATTTCTTTTTTTTTTTTTACTTTATCAAATGGCTTCTGTTGGACCTCATACATTTACAGCTCAGACAGACAGCCTAAGAAAACATCCTTGTTACTGCTGTCTCCATATACAAGGCAACCTTTAAACTGGTTTAAAAGGTGCTCAAGGGCTTCTCTCCTTGAATAGCATCAAGCAATACTGTGTAATCCTCAAATGTGCTTTGTTTTACTGACACAGAGAATATAAACCAGACTAGAAAGTGATCTTAGAATCGACATTTATTGTGCGGGTCCCACATAAATATATGAAATATATCTGATGCATGATATGAGAGCAAGTAGTAAATGAAAACTAGAAGATTGCTTCTGTACCCAATTGAAATAGTGTACAGAGCTACCAGAAAGAAAATAAGCCAGGCTAAAAAGAAACTTTACAAGCACAACAGCTATCCTGCACAAAGAGGCAAATGCAGCATATGTGCTTCTAAATCTCATCCTATTTTGAGGAATTTAATCATGGATAAGCCTTTTGCTGCCACCTGTACAGAAATCAATGTACAGAGTACTTCAGGGCAGTGAAAATAAGTAGGACACCAAACCAAAGAGTTGAACTTACAGACATTAATCAAATCAGGGATCCAAACTTTTCCACAGTAGAAGTTTTATCCACACTCATTCTTACAGATGGCAGGTTTAATTGCTGTTCAGTAACATTCATTTCATGTGAAATATCATTTCAACTTTGGCCTCTCATTTACTCAGTACAGAAACTACACAGGCTTAAGTGACAGGTGTCAGAGAACAAACCTGTGGTAGATCCATGCAGTTGTTTCCAGAGCTCTGGAGAGACTGTTAGTGTGATGAGGGTGCTCACAACCCTCTTATCTAGAGATCACAAACTTTTTCTCTGTGAAAATAATGCTTTCCTGCCTCAGAGGCACACCAGAGCAGAGTCCTGGAGGACCACTGACATCTGGTGGTCATTTCACCCTAAAGAAGGCTAAGTCATATTTATTTAATTTTACTGTGACTTGATCAAATTACATTTTACAGGTGGTCTGGCAGAAATACATGCCAGGGAAGCATTAAGTTACAGGTCTTACTCTGTGTTTATTAACTTAGTGGAATTTGATAGTTACAAGTAAATGCAGATGAACTGCAACACACAAACTCAGTTAAAGCTGCCAGTACATTAAAAGTACTGTTGGATTAAACCCACTCTAGAGATAATAAAGCTTTTCTAAATAGAGCACGTTTAATTCAACAAGTTCTTGAGAACCACTGGATCATGAAATAGAATTATATAAAACTGTCTTTTGGACAAATAAAAAAGCGCATTGTTTCCTAGGTAAGATGTTTCTAATTACTGAAAAGGAGTAATGAGATTTAGGTCTACTTTTGCTAGACAACTAGCACAAGATTAAATAATAAGCAGGAGTGTCCAATAATTTTATCCATATTAATATTAGATGTTAGACGGTGAGACTGCCCAGACAAAAACTGCCTGAGTTCTCTCTAGAAAACTTGAGATGATCTTCTTGACACCTAAATACAATTGTGCAGAGAGACCACAGCCACCAGCACTGGACCTAAAATGCACTTAGGCCTGTTAGCACTGACTGTTGATAGGCAAACACTTAAAGCTATGCTTTGTTTGTTGCAGCTATGTACAACTTGTAAACAAAAATCTGAGGCTTCCAGACATTCATCAACCCTACAAAAGTCTTACTAAACTGTCATGAGAATTTTCAGCCCTTCCCAAATGCTTTTTTTGCTGCAAAATGATTCAAGGTCTACTTTCAGGTAAATGTACATTTGAATGAAAAGGGAGCTCAGTTCAAGACTAATAAAACTCACAGCATCTGTTGAGTAGTAGGAAGTAAAACAAATGTTTTTCTACACCTTTCCTCCATGCTACAAGAATGCAGTTTTGCAAAAAATCAGCAGTACAAACTGTCTCCAAACTTACTGTGTTTTTCACTTACCATCAACAAGACCCCTAGCCATAAGTAAACAGATTGCTAAATTACACCCTTACCTTCAGTCTAGGCTTCAATCTAACCTGACCAGACTGATAGATAGTGAATTATTTTTAATTACTTAGACAAAAAGGCATTGCTCTGCATGTGTTTTCTAGTCGGGTGTGGCACGTTGTGAGCAAGCATATGATAGAGATACGTGCAAGTGCTAATGTTGCCATGAAGTGTGGAAAAAATAGGCAGTGCTCAGAGTTTAACTCAAAAAGGTACACAGGACATTCATATGGAGGCAACTGTATCAAGCCACCCCAATGAAAGCAGAGAATGTGCACCAAAATAGTTTTATTTGATTCTGCCAGAGTTTGCAGCTGAGCCCAAAAGGCTTCTGAATGGCAAGTATCAAGTGTTTTGCTCCCATTTGTATTTCAGGAAAATTCTAGGACCTGTTTTCCAGTGATGCCTCTGGAGAATTTCACTTGTGTCGTACACAAATCACTGATGTTCTTACCTGTTTCAGGTCTTTTCCTGTACTGCTGCATGAACACACACTGATAAAAGTGGCTTCCCAAGATTACTTTTTAACACATTCCTAAAGGTCCAACTGCAAATCAACAGAAAAATCAGTACAGAGAAACTCTTTCCTGTACACAACAGGCACAATGTTCCAATCAAATCTTACTCTGAGCATTTAAAGTAAGAGCTATTTTCAGTATTTTAACAATGCTGGTTTCTGCACAATAATGCATTTCATCTACAGTGAAAAGCTGTCACGTTGCTGCATATCTATTAAATAAAAGCATTTTAATTAGGTCAGCTACTGGGTAAAGGAGACAATAACCACTTTAATAAAGCACTGTCACAATTATAGGCCCTTGGCTGAAAAGAAAGTCTCTTCTTTCCTTCGTCATCCCCTCCAACACATATTTTTGAAAAATATCTCAGCATTGCTGACCCAATTATACAGCAGCAGGAGATGATTACTCTGTCACAATGTTCTAATTCACAGATATAATCATTCTTCTACATTTCTATTTTATTGAAGATATTTTCCTGAGGGGTAGAGATTGCCCTCCACTCACCACCAGGGACAGATGAGGTCTAAAAATAATTTTGCCTGGTTCTAATCGGTAGCACGACATTGGGAAATCTCTTCCGAAGACACAGGAAAGCAAGATAACCCAGCCCTGCTAGCATGCTGACCAGCAGGGTGGTGCCAAGAACCCTGGGAGCCCTCTTCTTGGCCACACGGAACGCTGTTGGCAGCACAGCCGAGATTAATATATTGTTGACGTGTCCCAAAACTTTGTGAAACGCTTTTCTCTTCACGACACGCTCGTAATAAGCTTCCAAGTTGGGCCTCTTTCCATTTCCCCAATTTCTTCTTGCTAATCCCAGAAACTTCAGGCGATGTAATGTGACAGCAAGTGACACATCTGCCAAGCTGAAGAAATCACCACAGAGCCAAGGCTGATTTCCATCTTCTAAGCAGAGATAAAACATAAAGCATTAGGAACTAATGGAATAAAAGCACATTTAGTTTAATGCTTCTCCAAAGTACTGTCTAATAAAGAGCAACAACACTTCAGCTAAAATATTACTTTAATCAATGAACATTTTACTAATCCCTGTCCACTCTGCACAATCTTGTAAAGTCTTAGATTCAGCAACCTGGCCTACATTTGTTAAGGAAAAAAAGATCTACATTCCAGGTTTATAAATTAAAATCCACAGTAAACTCTTATTTTCCTCAAATATATTTCTCAAATTTGGATTAAATTAAACAGGATTGGAAAGGAGAAAGGCAGTTTAACTTTTACTGAAAAGCTACCACTTGTCTGAAGAATTTATCATCTTTCCTGTGTCACTCAACTCTGTGGCATTCACTCAAGAACTAACTCCAGCTTAGTTGGAGGCTTTCAAGTCAAAAAGAAATGGATCAAATGCCTGACTTGCACAAAAATTAGATGACAGAATTTGTTTATCTGTCCCTCTTTTGTTTCTCTTAGACCCCAAATCATGGGGACTTTACACTGAGGTGTTTGAGAAGTGACAAATATTCACACTGCTCACCACTAGTCAGGAGCACAGATGGAGACCCCAGGTAGCCTCTCTAAAGGAGAGGAGAATCTTCCAGGGATGGCTCAGAGCAGGCACTGCCAGGCAGCCTCACACTTTGCTGCAGTGATCTGAACCACCACCACCTGAAAGGGCTGACGTCTTACTGACTATACCAAGAGCTTTTGAAACCCAGGATATGAAACCTGACAGCCAGCACAGCTATCATAGCTGCCAGAATAAGTATTCTGTTCTAGCCTGGATCTCATATAGGGAGGACTATGCTGTTCCCATCTCATTTGTAACTTTTGGAGTTGGTTCCTCACAGCAGGCATGCAAATATGCTGGCACGAACACTCAGCAGCACCTCTCTGGTGACAGAGAAATTTTGCAATCTTCTTTCCAACATATTTTCCACCAAAGAAAAGCAACAGCTTGGCACAAAGCTGGTACCAGTCCATTTTGACTGGTTATGTAGGTCTGGAAGAAAGGCCTCTGTAGAAAAGAGTGTATCCTAGGTTGCTGAAAGGATACCTGGAAATTCATCCAGATGATGGAAAAGATCAAAGAATCTATCCTGCATGAAAGAAAGATGCCTACAGTGGCAGCAGTAGTAACTGAGGGATTCAAGCAGTTGCAAGAGAAGCAGGACCTCTGAGTTTGACCAGGACCTGGAGAAGTACAGATCACAAACCTCCAAAGTGGGAATACCTCAGACAAAATTCCAAGAGGCAATAGCCCCATGTTTTACAAAATCCTGTGTTCCCAGCAGTTTTCATAAACTCATCAATACTGTGTGAGTTAACTCCTTGGAAAGTCTACTTAACAGAGAAAGGGGTTGCTGGAAATAGTGGCAGATAGAATTTTCTGAAAAAAATCCTTCCATCCTTTATGAGTTAAAATATTTTCCGTGGCTCTTTCACTGTTGAGTCAGTAGAAAATGTAATCTAGATCTTCAACTGCTGGTTCAAACCTACAGTTGTGATAGTAACCAGTAATTATTACAACAGCTATTTATAGAGCTAAATGTAAAAAGTTATTGATTTGAGCAGATGCAGTTGATATTGACTGATGCTTCATGCAGTTCCCAGTGAAGTCAGGGGAAGGACTCCTATTAGCACCACTGGGAGTTGAACCACGCTGTGAATAAGCAGAAGGCTAATCCCATTTAAACATAATTTAGGATGCTGACATGGTTAAGTGTCTGTGGGTATAGATCAGGGAAAGGTCAGCATTGCAGATGTCCTTGTAGGAGTGTGTTACAGACCTGCTAGCCACCATGAAGAGGCAGATGATGCATTCTACAGAAGGCTGGCAGAAGTATTTAAATTTCCTGCCCTTGTACTTGTCGACTTCAGTCTGCCACATGCCTGCTGAAAATACAATACAGTGGAGAGGAGGCTGTCTAGGAGATTCCTGGAGTGTGTAGAAGAAAACTTGCTCTCAACTGGAGAAGGACTCATGGGTGATGTGGTGGTCAGTTGCCATCTTGGGCATAGCAATCATGAAATGATGGAGTTTTCAGTTCTGGGTGAAGTAAGGAGAGGCACTGGCAGAAATGCCACTTCAGACCTCTGCCAGGCAAACTTTGGACTGCTTAGGAGATTGATTGACAGAGTGACAGAGTTCCCTGGGAGTCAGTTCTGAAAGGCAAAGTAGTACAGGAAGGATGGACAAGATCTAGGGAGGAATTCTTAAAGGTACAGGAACAGGTTGTCCCGTATGATGTCAGGGAAAAAGAACAGCCTGGTTAAACAGGGAACTCAGGCTGGAACTCAGGGTAAAAAGGACTGTGTCTCACCTCTGGAAGAAAGGGGTAACTACAAGGGTGTCATGAGGTTATGCAGGAGAAAATTAGAAAGAAAACCATACTGGAACGTAATTTGGGCACTGCAGTTAAAGACAACAAAAACAGTGTCAGTAAATACATTCGCAGCAAAAAGGAGGGTTAAGGAGTCTTGATCCTTTGCTGGATGAAGGGGAAATATAGTGGGAGATGAGGAAAAGACTGAAGTACTTAATGCCTTCTTTGCCTCAGTCTTTAACACCCGCGGTCCTCAGGATATCCAGCTCCTAGAGCTGGAAGTTGGTGATGGGGAGCTGAGTGAAGCCCTTACAACCCAGGAGAAAATGTTTAGTGCGTAGACACCCACTATGGGTCAAGATGAGATGTGCTCAAGAGTAAGACGGGAGCTGCCAAAAACTTGCCAATTATTTCAATCATTTACCAACAACCCTGGTTAACCACAGAAGTCTCTGTTGTCTGGAAATTAGCAAATGTAATACCCATCTACAAGAAGGAGGATCCAGGAACCTACAGACCTGTCATCCTGGCCTTGGTACCAGGAAATGTCATGGAGCAGATTGTCCTGAGAGTCACTACATGGCGTGTGCAGGACAACCAGGGGAACGGGGCAGCCAGCATGAGTCTACACAGGCAGGTCTTGTTTGGCCAACCTGACCTCCTTCCATGACCAGTGACCCGCCCACTGGATGAGGGAAAGGCTGTGGATATTATCTAGACACCTGTAAACCTTCTGACCTGTCTCCCAGAGCATTCTCCTGGGTGAATGGGCTTGGGTGGGAACACATTCTTCATTGAGTGAGAAACTGGCTGGATGTCCAGGCCCAGGGAGTGGTGGTGGGCAGACTTACATCCAACTGGTGGCTGGTCACTGGTAGGGTTCCCCAGGGCCCAGTATTGGGGCCAGTCCTTTCTAACAGGATGAGAGAAAATGGCCTTGAGTTGTACCAGAGAGGTTTAGATTAGATATTAGAAATGTTTTTCACTGAAAGCATGGTCAGGCATTGGAATAAGTTGCCCAGGGTAGCAGACAGCAGGATATGGTTTAGGTATGGTAATGATGGTGCTGGGTTGACAATCAGACTGGATAATCTTGAAAGTCTCTTTCAACATTGATGATTCTGTGATTCTGTGAAATTTATTTTCATTTTGGGAGAGAGGCAGGTAAACAGGACTGCTTTCCAAGAGAGAGGGAAGGGGGTTACTTAATGATTAGAGCAATTATTCAGATTGCTTAATCTGCATATACCACAAATATCAGCAGAGTAGCTGCACAAGATTATAATAAACCTGTTGTTACACACTTAAGGTTATGATCACCATAGTGAACTGAAGCCTACGCCTATAAAATCAACATTCTGTCATTCATTTTTTTCTGATTTTGTTGATAAAAATACTAAAATATTATTTTGCAACTGGTTTTACTGAAAATGTGATCAAGCACTCTCATGAGACAGTGAGAACTCACTGACTGGAACAGTAAAGCAAGATGGTATTTAAAACAGTATTGATCCTTTTTGTGATTTATAGATCAATACATACTTAAAGTATCAAATCTGACACATTAAAAATTGTTTTATAATGGTGCTATCAACAGGTTTACACAGTATCCTCAAACAGAAATATTAAGAGAATTTAGCAAGAAAAATTCCTTACCTGGTGTTTCCTCATTTCGCCGCTGCAATTCAGTCTCAACCTGATCCAAAACTTTTTCCAGTTCATCCAGTATTTTCTTTAGGTATTTGATATTATCATGATCCAGCAGTTTAGACTAAATAGACATATAGGTTAGTGTTTTAATCATCATACAGATGATCATATATACTTTTATCAGAGAAGCTTATACTTAGGATAGTGCAGTGTTTATTCATAAAATGTGATTATTTTCTCCACGTAGTCAGCTGGATACTACATGGATAGTGGTGACAATTCAGAAAGCAGAAGAAAACTTTAGAGATGACAGATAATAAGGTTTGCCTACCCCTGCAGGGTGCTCAACAGCCCCACACCACCACTGATGTGCACTTAGCTTTGAAGTCAGTGGGACCAGTCCAGCACTTCAGCAGACTCACTTCAAGTGAGTAGCTGATCTGAGGACAGAATGTTCCATGCCATGAAGTGTTAAACCACTGCATGACATTACTGGTAATGACAGGTGAAACAAATTTTTATATTGTGACCAAAAAAATCTAACCCTAACAAGCTCCTAATAAAGGGGCCCATTAAAAGGCATTTCCTACCTTAAGGCGCTTCTGTTTTGCTATATAGGCATCTTGAAGGTCTGGATTTTCTTCTGCAAGTTTCTTCAGTTCTGATTCTGTGTTACTTATTTGGCCTGATTAAAAAAAAAAAAAGGAGAGGAAAAAAAAAAAAAGACAAATATTAGATATATCCAAACACACTCATAATACATCCACAGGAACTGATCAATTGCCCGTGTACAAATATCATACCCAAGAAATTAGAAGTGATGCTTCACTACAGCATCTGTACCAGGTTAGGATTTAAATGCATCACATTTTGGAAAACTTAAATGCTTTTTAAATTGACCCACCACACCTTAATCTCATCAGTTTGCAAAGTGAAAGTGCTGGTACACTGAGATTTTTTGTCACTGTAGGTCATATGCATAATTTTACAGCAAAAGCCTAAATGCCACTGAATATGGAGCCAAGATGTTTTCATTTAGCAAAAACGTGATGCCAGAGTCTATGATTCTGAACTGTGCATCTCCTAGAAAGACCTTCATTACATGATTTAAAGAAGGAATTATGTGAAAAGTTTGTTAATTTTACTAATTTGCACTGCAAGTGTATAGCCTTTTCCTTAAAATGGGGCTTTGCTTGAAAATGCCATACTTATAAACCTAGAATACCAAAAGACAGTGATTTCTAAATCTTCTAAAAATAAGCATTTCTTATCATAAATCCAGAACAAAATAATTATTGAGCATGAATCATCTCTCACTTGTACTTGATAATAAAGTTTAGTTAAAATGACGTCTCATAAATTAAACTAGAGAATAACAAACTCACTTTTTAATATATTCATTTCAACGTGACTGTGAAAGCCATCCCTCAATATAGTGTATGAAGAAATTGAAGAATGTACTCAGGCAAATAAAATCTTACATATGCAATTAATTTGGCATGCATAAACATAACACAAAACTGGGTCATGCCTTATTATATCTATCAGTCTGAAAAAAAAAAGGTGTTTCAAGCTGAAAACGAAAGTATCCAGGAGAAGTTTGAACATGCAAAGGAATTGTTAAGAAACATCCACAGGCTTTTCCAAAAAATGTTTCAAATCAATGCTTTAAGCATAAAAAAATAAGAAAACATCCAAATTTAGATGAGCAATAATGTTAGCTCTACCAGTAGGAACATGTGCAAACTTAGAACAATTTATACCAAATAGAAGCTAGAGTGGAAGAATACATACAGCAAGAAAAGCAGAAAACAATGTTGTAAAGTGAACTGTAATAAAAGCACTGATTATTATCATGTGAAAATAGGAAACTATCCATAACACCTATGAGTAAAGCACAATTGTTCAAGCATGCACATTTGGGGGGAAAAAAAAAAACCAAAACAAAACCACCAAAACAGACAATGCACTGATGTAAGAGAATAATTCATCTTCTTGGGCAAGGGGGAGTACAGTAATTTCATGCAACAAAGTAATGGATTAGTAACGGATCACAGGGTTTACTGGCAGGTGCTCAATTTGCAAACATTTTTCATGGATCGGTGTAGCCTTTAAACGCAGCCCCACGCACCCTCCCCGTGCCGCAGGCCCCGGCATTCCCTCCCGCTCCCGGCGCTGGCTGCCGCGGCTCTCGCAGCATGTGGCTTGGCTGCCAGTGCTCGTGGCTTGCGCTTCCAGGTTGGCAAATTTCTGAACTTTGTCCATATATAAGGCGCACCGGACTATAAGGCACATTTCTGGGTTTCGATCAAAATTTTAGTCAAAAGGGTGTGCCTTATAGTCATTAAATTACTGTAGCTTTAAACTGAAAGAGGTAGATTTAGATTAGATATGAAGAAATTCTTTCCTGTGAGGGTGGTGAGGCACTGGAACAGATTGCCCAGAGAAACTGTGGCCTCCCTATTTCTGGAAGTGCCCAAGGCCAGGTTGGATGGGGCTTAGAGCAGTCTGGTCTAATGGAAGGTGTCCTTGCCTACAGCAAGGATATTGAAACTGGATGATCTTTGAGGTCCCTTCCAGCCTAGGCCATTCTATGATTCGACGATTTTATGATCCTATGATTATATGTTACTTCAGTACCATAAATCATGGAAAACTTACTGCCTGCCTTTGCTTCTGACAATATAACACTGTGGCTAGTAAGAGAATTGACTTACCAAAAATTTTAAGGAGGGGGATAAGACATTTTGTTGGAAATATGATTTCTCAGACTAACACAATAGCACCTTTTATGATATCACGGACTTACTAATAGTATATTTGCATGACATTTCAAAGACTCTGCAGTATCTGACTTTGTTCTTTCTACAGAGCATTCTAAAACAGCATAGAAAAGAAAATCAACATTATATAAACCACTGACGTTGACAAAAAAATCAAAGATCTCAGAATTAACTCCAAACAGGGAGTCATCATCCAGCCATGCTGTCAGGAATTGATGCTTGTCTTAGAACTACTTAGTACTTTTGTAATAATAAAAGGAGGCATAAAGCCATCAATTAAAAGGTTGACAGAGTACAAAAATGATCTCTACAGACACCTCAAAAATAACACTTCCTCTTTACCATTTTCAAATCACAGCAGAATACACAATCAATAAAATGCATAAATCAAGGACTGAAACTAAAATTCATAAACTGTGCTCAGTATTTTGTGTTTAAGGTGGATTTAAGAAAGAAGCTGAATGTAATGCAGCAACCTACTAAGTTATAGACATTCAGACTACACCAGTACATACTACGGATTCTGCTGGTAGCATAGGCTGGAATCATGGAGTCCACTGTTAACTCAGGGTGCAGGATGCAGCCATGTGTGTAGGCATCCATAGGTAAGGAGTCTAAAAGCTCTCTGTAGTGTTGCACCCTTGGATAATACATGCTCCCCTCTTCTGGCATTAATCTTGGTACTTCCTCTGCAAAACAAAGTTTAAAATAAAGTTAAGAAAAGATGAATCATCCAATTGACCAAAGTTCATTCAGTTATGTACAGCTGGGACAGGTGATGCAGCCACAGGTGAGAAAGCTTCACTGTTCCCCGAAATAACTCAACTGTGTGATTGCAGCTCAGAGAAATGTGTATTTGCAGTTAGTTTTTAAATTTTTTATAATTTCAGTTCCTATGCAGCAACCCACATAAACACGCATTTAAGAGGCTTTCAAATCAGAAAACCACACTCAGTTCTGTTATGTACATCTAGGAATGGATGACCATGATGTACAACCCTATAATGCTCTCACAGTTGGGCACAGCTGAGATTCCAGGAAATTGTTATGGCTGAAACGTTGCTGCTTCTGCAATGATGTAAAAATTACAGTACAGGAATCCTATGCAAAGCATGACTAGAAGTATTCCTGCACATCAATGAGTTTTACCCTACCCTTGATTTACCCGGGCCCCAACTCCTTTTTTGACTAAAAGACAGCACAAATTATGTTCACTCAACAACAAAGTTTTCTTCATGCCTCAGGATTTGCAGCACTAAATCCCTGAAATATAAAATGCTGCCATTTTCACACCAATACAAAATACAGCTCTGTATTTCCTTCAACAATTTAGGCAAGTTTCTTTGTTGGCCTTTTTTTGTTTTGTTTTGTTTTTTTTAACAGTACAGGCACAAAGAACTTCAAAACCCTGAACATGATCACTTCCAAGGCTAATCTTCCTGCTCTTTTATCTCTTCATTCCATTTTGGCTCCAAAAATAATTTGTTCATTCTACATCCATTGTTCTACCGAAAATTATTCTGAAATTAAGCATGTTTCTTCTTATCTCACAGGAAATCTGGACCTGCTTGACAAAGGCAGTCATGTTCATGTTCAGTAGTTATTTTTCATGGCAGCATCACACCAGGGTTAGTGCAGCACAGTGCTACTGCCATTCCTGGCCTCTCCATCCCTCCAGGGCTAAGGAGGACAGTGGTAGCTTTTACTTATAAAGGTTTACTCATGAAGGTGCTGGAAAGCTTTCAGTTCACTTTAGAGGAACATGTTTTCAACCAAAACATCTAACTTGTGAGACAGAACATTTTCTGTGCTGAACTAAGAGCCCTGCAGTGATACAGAGCTGCTCCAGCTCCAGCATTGCTGCAGCCACAGGGTGAGGGGAAGAACCGCACACTGAAATGCCTGTGGGATTACCATCGACAAACGTCGCTTCGAGGTAATCAATGATCTGCGTTGCCTCACAAATTATGTTTTCCCCATGGATCAGGACGGGTACTTCTCCAGAGGAACTCAAGCGCATGAACCACGGCTCGTTGTGTTCGCTCAGCGGCAAGTTCACATCGTGCTCCTCGCACTTCAGAGCCTTCTCGGCGATTGCCAGCCGCACCTGGAATGGCACCGCTTGGGTCATCCGGGCAGCATCCCCGCCCGGGCAGCACCCACATCCAGGCAGCATCCACACCCGGCCAGCATGCACACACGGGCAGCATCCCCTCCCGG
>VRYO01001463.1:30753675-30776124 GCA_009812075.1 Sialia sialis
TATATATATACATACACATATACTATTAAGTCATCCTGAATTGGACACTATAGGTATAGATCCTCTATCGTAAAATGAGTCATAGCAAGAATGGACAAAGCTTTGGAATAACTTCTTTTACCTCCATGTGTTCTTTCAATCTCAAGAGATAAAGCTTCTTAATTTTCTTAAATTTCTTTTTTGTTCCTAGACAAAATTAGAAAATCTAACAGTTTTGCTGGGCTTTTTTTTCATTTTCCCTGTGTGAAGGAAGTTCCTTTCTAAAAAGCATTTGATAACTAACAAAGGCTTACATCATCAGGAAGTGCCTCCTCTGTATCTTACTCAGGAGATAATTTAGAAGATGCAATTGCTGATAGTACATTAGGCACTATCAGCAACAGCAGGCACATTTTAGCAAAGTAAAAAAACACAGTGAGATTAGAGAGTCCAGAGTATTGTTCTCTTCATTCTGACTGCTCAATTTCCAGTAAAGGCAACTACTTCAGGTAAGCCTGATAACTTGGCCTCACCTGCCATTTCTATATAACAGATGAACCCCATGATCAGTACCTTAAAGACTTAACCCTAGTATGTTGAGAGCTGTATCTCAATTTACAAGAAAATTTAAAGGAAATTTTAAAGCAAGGGAATGGATTTAAGTTGCTGAGATAAGGTAATGGACAAATCTTATAAATAAAAAGGAAAGAAACAAAAAGCCAGCTTCCAGCCCTGTACTTGTTATGGGAGTGGGCACAAAGGCAGCCCCATGCCTTCCTCAGAGACCACTCCCTGCTACAGTCACAAGCCAAAATAATCTCTCCAGAAGGCCATGCATGTTGAGAGGCTTCTCACAAATCTCAGCTGATAGCAATCGGTGTTACTGATGGTAAATCCCACATTTGGGGGAACTTAATTGTTACTCTTCAAAAAGTTGGAGGATGTGCTTAGAACTGACAACAAGAATGCAGTTGATGGCATTATGGCTGGATTTACTTCACTTTAAGATACATATCTAAGGTAAGAGTGCTGGAATATCCTCTCATGCACAAGGGCTATATAACTTGTGACCCACCAATGCATAAATATTCTCATAGGTATCTGCCTAGGCTGTTGTACAGCTGGTCCTCACAACTCAATCTTACAGTAACTCAATAGAAAAATCCAGGAATTGTTTTCTTTTTTGGTTTGTTTTTCTTTTTTAAATTTACATGAACTATGCATTTTTTCAGGTTTCTGTTTAGCTTTTTTCCCCTTAATTTTGCCTTTAAATCAAAATGCTGTCATTTCATCAATTATCACATAGACTCCTTTTCTCTTGGTATATCTAAATAATTCAGTATCACACATGGACTTCTGTGTTTGAGTTATATTTTGTTACCCGGTTTAGATGTCTAGAAAGGTAAGGAGCTGTATCTACCTTATAACACAATAATGAAAGAAGGACCAGTGAGAACAGTATTTCCTTCTGAGCAGCTGCAATCATATACAGGTATATATCATATACATATATACATCCTTCTTCCTAACCAAGTCATCCACATTGCTATGAAATACAGGAAGGACATTGACTTAGAGTGGGTCCAGAGGACCAGATGATTAGGAGGATGGAGCATCTCTCCTATGAGGAAAACCTAGGAGGATTGGGATTGTCACCCTGGAAAAAAGAAGGCTTGCAGGTTAACAAACTGTGGCCCTCAGTACCTGAAAGGGAGCCTACAGGAAAGACTAAGAGGGACTTTTTTACAGGAGCATGTAGTGACAGGACAAGGTGGAATGGCTTCAAACTGAGAGTAGGTTTAGCTTAGATTTTAGGAAGAGATGTTTTACTGTGAGGGTTGTGGGGCACAGGAACAGGTTGCCTAGCTGTGGACTCCCCATCCCAAGAAATGCTTAATTGCCAGATTAGAAATGGCTCTGAGCCACTCTGATGGAGTGGAAGGTGCCCCTGCCCACGGCAGCGAGGTTGGAAGTGGATGATCCTGAAGCTCCCCTCCACCCTAGGCCATTCCATGGCTCTCTGATAAATACACCGCGGTGTCCATGCTTTTAGTCCTGGTTCAGGAGGCAATGCCTGCGTTTGGGATCCCTGCAGCCCGGCTGTTCCCATGCCTGGCCACACGAGGCCTCCCTTTTCCAAAATACGGTGCAGAGAACCTTCCCTCTTTCGCAGATGAAGAGAAAGTGACCATTCCTTTCTCCTCGGGACGAGCATCTATCTATCCATCCATGTTTGCCCCTCTACCTTCTCATACCCACCGAAAAGCAAGCAAAAGAGCCAGGTCGTGAAAAATCTCACCATATCCTGAAATACATTGTTCCTTCTTACACAGGCCTTTGCAAAACCTAAATAAAAGTCTCCTTACGGGAATTTTTAATGTTTAAGTGCTGTGAATACACAAGACGCACAAATGCAAATCTGACTGGCATCTTGTGGCATCAAGCCGACCCCTAGCTCTGTGTGACAAATCATTCTTCCTACCACACTGATGTTTATGCCCTGTTTCTCTACATGGCCTCTCTTGGGCTTTTTTTTAGCATCCTATACACATTTACAAAAATACAGTAATTTCACAATTATAAGCCTCACCTGATTATAAGCCGCACATCCAGGTAGCCAGGCAGACCACAGGATTTGTCCATATATAAGCCACTCCTGAATATAAGCCACATTTTTTAATTATTTTTTTTAAGTGGGCATCCATGTGCAACAAAATAATGAGTTAGTAACAGAATCCAGCCAGTGCAGGGTTTGGTGTCAGGTGCTCAAGTTGCAACAGTTTTCATAGACCAGCAAAGCCTTTAAAGGCAGCCCCAGGCACCCTCCCCTGGCCGGCTCTCACTTCTGAGTTGGCATTTCACTGGGATTTGTCCATAGATAAGCCACACCTGATGATTAGCTGCACTACTGGGGTAGGCTGGATTCTTCAATGAAAAAGGTGCGGCTTATAATCATGAAATTACTGTACATGTATGTATGCATGCTCCTCTACAAGTTTTTTATAATGCACGTACTTTTGCATTACGGAAAGAAAATAACATCTACAGCTAATGCGAAAAATAAAAATAATTTTGATAAACAGTTATATAACTTGGGTCAAAGATCTGGAAATCAGTATTCTGGTAACCAGTTTTCTTCTTTTCTTCACCTTTCACTCCATGTTATTAACAATAAACTTGTAGGTCAGATGTCTCATTAAAGTAATTGATGCAAGTTAAAAACCACTTTTTTCCCTTATCAGAGCAATTCACTGTGCATATTGAAACCCAAATTTATTAGACCACAAAAGGGCAAAAAAAAAGACATTTTTTTCTATGCAACCACAGCCATTATAGCTGAAAATTACCTAGATTCTGTGCATGAATCACTAACAGATGCATTGGTTCAGTTGCAAATGCAGAACTGGCCTAATTGACAGTGTTGCAGGAGTTAATACTCGTTGGGAAAGTAAGGCTCTGTTCTGGACCTTCTGTCATCAATGGTTATTGACTAATTTCCACTGGCAGATTCTGCTTTACTGGTGATGATATAAGTCAAAACAACACAGCATTGAACTCAGGTACACAGCTGAGACTTAATACTGAGACAAGAACTCACCAGAACTCTCTTTAATATGACTGAATATGAAAAATTAGACATGCAACTACATAGAAAGAGTGAGAGCAGCATTATGCCTTGATAGTCACAGCTGAGACTATCTGTGCCCTAGTTTAACTGCATATAAAACCATGGAACGATGGCAATTCTAGATAGCTGATTCATGTTCTCAGGAAATATAATTAGTTAGTTACCATTTTACATCTAAGAAAATCAACTTATAATAGCATTTATTTAGTCACTTTCAAACTTACTTAACACATCATACTAGGTTTTATTGAGGGATTTCACTACAAATTCTGCCAGATTTTCCCTAAATACTATAGTATTCCTGTTCCATGCAGGAGTTTCATATGCAAATACTTCAGAAATACTGCTTAATAATTAATTTTTTATATTAAATTCTAAGATGTTTTCTAGTAAGCCTATTCCAAACAGTTATTAGTAATTTTGATGTAAAAAAAAACCCTAGCCATTCTAATGATACATAAATCTCAACAGATTTGATGATTGGAATGAATTTTCCTGAAATATTAGACTTTTAATGCACACAGAGAAAGAGATTTCATATATTTCCATAAGGTGAAAAAAGTGCCGTTTCTTAGCTGTAAACCTTAAAATCTAGGTTAATACATTAAAGCTTTATTGAGTCTATCCTTCCTCAAGCTTTTATGTAAACAGCATCTTTACTATAAATCTAGAACATCAGCCAAATTCAAGAGATTTAAAACTTTTTTAATACTTGCCCATGTTTGTTGTCTCTGTGTACGTGTAATATGCTGACTCACAAACATGGATCATTACCAAGCCTTTAGGAACAATTCTGTATCATCACTTCACATGCTTCATCTTCCCTCATATTAACTTAGACAAGTAACCCACAACAGTGAGCACTTTGTACCTCTATGTACAGCAACCAGGTGCTGATTTTTATACTGTGTTTAATCTAACAGTGACGACATTTTGTTTGCACAGCACTGTCTGGCACACTGGCTTTTGGCTGCCCATTAAAATTCACATATTACTACAACACAAAAAATGAATGAAAGAGGTAGTACCTTCCAGCTATTGCCTGTGGCCAAAACCAGAGTGCAGTGCACAACTTTGACCTTGTAAAATAGATTGGACAGATGCTGAAACAAAGTCCATCAAAGTTAGAGGGGTGACTTGTACTGACTTCAGTGGGTCCTGTACTAGCTCCTAGGCCAGTTCAAATTCTATTACAATTATACTGCAAAATATAAATATCCAGGAACTGGATGATACCCAAACACAGAAAGCCTTAGGAAAATCTAAGGAGTTAAATAAAATTTTGTAAAATGTTATTTGAAGTCTCATGTGGTATTTTCTTTGACTGGCAAACAGTTTTAAAAATCTTTCCCGAAAAATTATAGAAATCAGATTCTTTCCATCCCTGAAACAAAACCAAAGTTCAAACATTTTCAAAAATTTCTACAAAACTTGTTATACTTTCTATTGGAAATGTGAACACTTTGATAAGTTAATTTGTAAATAAGTTTAAAAATTTCATTTTTTTCCAGAAAACTGCTCATAAAAATAGCTTCAAGATGCTTTAAAGCACAATCGTGTAATTCCACATCTTGTTATTGACAATTAAAAAAATAGGGGCCACTAAGGAATATCCATTTCTTTTAACAACATTAATCAGTGCGACAACATAGAAATATAGTTCTTATTTAAATAAGGAAATTCTTGTTTCTTCAGCCTTAGTTCTTGCTCTTTGCTCATCACGTTTGTGCAAGCTGGACTAAATCTTAAACAGTAACAGGCAAAATATTTCAATCAGATTCCTTGAAATCTCACTTCATGAGATTTCTGTGTTAGACAGAAATAAAAAATAAATAACAAAAAATTTTAAAAAAGGCGTTTTGAAAAGCTTAGGTCTTAGGTCAAAAAGCACCCTGCACCAGCACAGCAGCAGGGATGGAGGCTGCTCTGCCCTGGGCCACCGTGAGCTCCACACCACCACAGGAAAATCGTGGTTGCTGTCTGGACAACCCAGCTCACAAGTGCTCATGGTGGGGTGGGAGCTGTGAGTGTGAGTAGAATATTTCCTCTTGCTAAGACATTTTTCCCTCAAACTAAATCACAGAATTTATCCATCATTATTGCGTTGTCTATTCAAGTTATAGTACAGCAGAAACAACAAGGATATTGTAGTGGTCAATTATGATACATCAATTTACTGTATATTGAAAAATAATTAATTCCTATTGCTTGAAATAAAAGAACAGCAGACTATAAAACAGTTGATTAAATTCACTATCAAATAGCATGCAAGCATAACATTCACCTAACTCCTCTCAATAAGCAAGACCCTCATTTGTGAAAGTAAAAATAGGACAAGATACAGTTTTGGGCAGCAATAGATCTGGCCACTGAATCACTGTCTATGTTCTTTTGGCACTGACTGAAACATGCTGGCATGATTTTTTCTCAACTGCATAACGTCACTCACAAATAGAGAACAAATACCAGAGCTACTGCTCTGAAAACACACTTCCCCTATCACATTTAAAGAAATCCCAATGAGATTTCTTAAGAAAAACAGAGGTAGGATCTTAATGCCAGGTGAAGGCAGGAATACTTGCTATTTAGCATTTACTGAGTTATCTGGAGAGGTGGATCAGGAAAAAAAGGCACTATACAGAGAGAGGGATGAATTTAAATCCCGTGTGTGTAACTGATACAAATGAAAGTATGAAGTTGTCTCTGTGCCCTGTGCGAGCTCAGGGGAGAAGTGAGGGCAGCAGGCGATGGTATGTGTCTGAAATAACAAACCCTCTCCACTAACACCCGAGCTAATGCACTGGTGCGGGGGCAAAGCCATAGGAGAGAAGCTGCAGAAGCCGAAATGAGCTTTGCAAATTTTACAGAGATGTGCAAACTGGTGGGGGGGTGGAGGAAGACGTGGTGCCTTGGCTTAATTCCTGTAGTGTCCTTTCAAGTTCATCAGGCAGAACACAAAGGCAGAAGTTGACCTGTATGTTACAGTCCTCAGAGCAAAATACAAACATAAAAGCACTAAAATTATATTAACTTGAGTCAATGTGAACAGAGATTTGGGACAGGGAAGTAAGAATATTCTTTTGGATCAGGGTGATAATCTATCTTTTCAAGATGAAGAAATTAACAGGGTTTAATTCTTGGCCTTGAATAATTAAAATTTCCTCTCTAATGTACTAGATAGGCCACTGCCACAGACTTTCAGGACTATCTTACTTCCTTTCAATATATTGCACAAACTGAGAAATAACTGAAAGTGGAAGAAATTTTTTAATCTCAGCTTCTCTCTGATTTCACTTTACAATATATTTTAATTCCAGTTTTGACACTGTGTGTGACCCAAGACAGTTAAACAAAGAGCTATTTTTCAGTTTGCCTTTCCTCCTCCACAAAAGCTTCATGCTTTAGCAGTTCTGAGTCACTGGAAAACATAAGGTAACATGAAACAGGAGTCTAACAAGTACAGGGTTCATATCTTGGAGCAGTGTTTTAATACTGCGATTAAATTAGTATTTCCCCTAAAATGCTATTTGTTTGAACTCCATGGCTTGTGATCCCATTTCCTCCCGCTTTCTTGATGTCAGCTACTTCAGTGCAGTGCTGGCAGAAGATAGCTCTGAACTGCAGCTGCATTTGTAAATGTTTCATCAAAGGCCTGAGCGTCTGGTAAGCAGCAGAACCGGTGGGTGCTACAAATGTGATCTGGGTCTATCTCAGGGAGGAACAGCATGACCGTATTTACTGCCGATGCTATTCTGGGGGCTGGATGACGTGCTTCTCCCCTCTGGCTGAGCAACACTTGCTCGTTCGTCTTTCAACACTCACTCCCAGCATGACAGGATGAAATAAAACAAAATTTACTGGTAGCAAGCCTACTGAAGAGTTCCATTCTAACAATTTCATGCAAACACACATAGTCTTATTACAGTAATCACGTTTAACATTTTGTACTTTAGGTAGATATAACTTTAGGATCCATTAAAAAAATAAAACAATAAGAAGATAAAGAAAAGTATTACCTCATGAAATAATTCAAATCATTATGGGGGCACAAGCTTATTTGTCCCCAGAAATTAACTCTTGACTCGGGACAGTGGCGACACAGTAGTTCCAGATGTGCACAACACTTCCAAATGTTGTAGACAGCAGCTGTCTCCCAAAAACTGTGAAAATAGGGGGGGGAAATACTGTATTTGTTAAAGCAATTGTGCATGTAGGATCACCTCTTCCAAAATCAAGCAAGTAGTTTACAAACCAAGACTCACTGAATAGTCAGCAGAACAAGCCAGGCGCTTCCAGTCATTGATTAAACCCAACCTAGTGCAAGATCTGTGCTAGACTTTGTGAGAGAAAGGAGGAAAAATTTTAAAATACAAACAAATGAAAAACCCAACTAAATTTCAGATTAAAATAACATGCATATTTTTCACACTTCAAGGGTTATCATTTCGCCAATATTATTTTTTTTAATCTAGAAATATGCCACTGACACCAAATGGCACAAAAGATCACAATTTATTTTTCTTCATCTCTTAAGCCCATAAAAATTATTTTCAGCACTAGAACTGGAGAATCACAAAGTTGCATAATGCTAGATTCATTTCCTTTCTAGATACTGAAATTTAAGGTAAGAACATCCTGACATCATGAATTTTCAAAATTGGCTGATATTTTTAAAATATTTCATTTGGCTCAATTTTGCAAATATGCAAACAGCTGGTAAAAATAAAATCTGACTTAATCTTTTGTCAGACAAAAACTGTAGTCTCAAACTTACATAAAACCGAAACTATATCCCTTTACATGTGAAGAAAAAAACTGCAACCCCCAGCTTCTAACTTTAGCATCTTGTATCACAGAAACAGTTCTCCAGCTCTATTAAATTTTTGTTTTCATGGCAGTACTTCTTATAAGCAAAAATAGCAGATAGATAACTGTGGGTGAATTAAAATTTTTGCAATGTTATCACATGAAATAAGGGAATTTCAAAATCAATTTTACTTCTCAAATCATCTGGCAAAAAAAAAACAACTTTGTACCTAACATAACCAAATGCCATTCAGTTTAATGACAAATTTTAAAATAAACAATCTAAAACAGAAACTAAGGTGACCTCCACAATGGACTTAATAGCACAGGTGATTTTAGGCATGCCTACAAGTGAACAATGTAGTGATGAATATGGACCTAAATAAACACAATTTATTATTCTGTAAGTCAATTACATTTATCATGCATTCAGACATAAGACAACATCATACAATTGTTTTGCAAAGACACTGTATTATTAGGAAGACATACATTCCATTATTAGAGCAGACATTGTCAGAGAAGAGACATTTTTCTATTCTGCAGAAATCTTAGATTAAATACTTAATATAAAGTACAGATGGTTTACAAAAACTGAAATAATGGATAATTTGTCATAAAGGACCTTTTGTGCAAGATCATAAAAGGATTTAATTTACTATGACAACTGCAGTTTGTAAAGGATGATACTTTGATAAAAAGACAAAACCTGGTTTTGACTACTCCAAGAGAAAAAATAAAGAAAATATTACTTTTAAACAAAACTTACAGCTTAAAACTCTCCAAATCATACAGTTTGTTTTTCAGAAAAAAATACTGCAAATACTAATTTAGCCAATGTTTATCTTGTACTTGTCAGATATACATAACATATGACATACATATACAGATATACATAACTCATTCACATGCAGAGCTGCAAATTCATGTGAATACATGTAAATTCATCAAAACAAGTGCATAAAAACTGTTCTGCACCTGCACAACACAGAGACAGACATTCAAAATTCTGCATTGTTGGTTGTCTGTTCCAAACTGCAGAATCAAATCTTTAAGTGAAATTCCAGTGGATAAATAGAAAACCATTTTGCAGCAATGTGGTATTACAGTAAGTGCATTTGCAAAGAAAGCCAGTTTTCAAGATGCAGAGGGGGCTGACACTTTAATCCACACAGAGATGGGGTTTCTCATCATATAAAACATCATGACATTATGTTACAAGCACTGAAAAGGCCAACAGAAGAGAAGCAAATGAAGAATAAATGAAATCTCGTAACAGCTGGGATGTTTCATTCATTGGTTAGGCTGATTATGATGCACTAACCCTTGCTATATTATTTTCCATAAACTTAAATATCAAAATACATTAAGGCATTTGACTTGAATGTTAGCTGTGATGAGAAAAGTTTTCTTCTCCGGGACAAATATTTCTGAAGAAGCAGAATAAACTTATCAATAGGGTGTACTTCTCCCAGGCATAAAAAGCATCTGTTTGTCTTTAACTGTTTTATCAAAAATCAGTTAGAGTAAGCCGCATTATCCTCACCAAAGTTTAAGCAGATTGAGGGAGTGGCTTTCTATTAATGGTCTTTGCAGCACAGCCTGCTTAGCCCCATGGCAATGTCCTCTAAAGCTCAATTGCTCTATTGCAGACTTTTAAAATGGAAGTATATCTCAAAAGTGACTAACAAACAAAACAACAAAAACAAAAACCTACCAGCAAACCCCAAACACTGTCATATTTAGAATGACAATGGTTTTATATTAACTTTGCAAATGGATTCACGCAGAAGAACCAATTATCTGAGGTGTAAGAAGCACCGATACTAATTCCTTGGTGAAAGGCAACAGTTTGTTCTGATACAGTACAGCAAAACAGGAGTATGACATCAGCCAAGGTCTTCAAAACGTCTTTTAAAATTAGAAAGATCATATCTAATTGCTATTTTAACACTAATTTATCACCACGCAATTTAAAAACAACCACTCCATTTTTATAAGGAAATACCCGAAGAAATTCACAATACAGATCCCATGTTAAGACAAAATTAGATATTAATCCAGACTGATGTATGGCCTCATCCCTATGTCTGATAAAATCTGCCAGATCAAACCAAGGCAGATCATAAGGAACTGCAAGCTCCAGGGAGTAGCTGAAGAACTGTGATCGCTACGGAAGTTGCCTTCTTTGAGATGCACTCACCACTGCAAAGGTCCCCTGGCGTGACCTGCAGAGCTCTGGTCCCCTTCACTGGAGTCACATGAGACAGAAACACTGCAGAATTGTCTGTCTGATTAAGGAATTCTCTTTACCAGAGCTCTGTGAATGTCTGTAATCACTGGTGATGAAAATGCTAACTAATAAAGGACAATTTTCAATTAATAAGTGGCCTAGAGCTTGGCAAAACGCCCAGATTTATGGGATGATATAAGCGGTATATACCTCTCAATAGAGGCATTCAGAAAAACAGCACCATGGTGAGTAGGAAAAACTGATTTTTTTTTCCCCCTACAGTATTAAAGCAGCATGCATAAAAATTATTTAATTAACTAGCTAATTTACATGAAAATTAACAAAGAAAGTAAGATCCCAAAAGAATGTTACCCCTACAACTTAAAAATAAGTACACAGTACTTAGCCACAAAGTACACATCCAGGCAGAAGAGAGCTGCTTTGCACATCACTAACAAATATATATTAAACAACCCAAACTCTTACCTGATTTGAGAGTTAATACGAATCCTCCAAACAATTAGAAAAGCTTCAACCAGGTTTTGGTCCCCTTCACGCACCGGGATTATCTGTAGGACGTGGCAATGCAGGACTCAAGAGCTTTGGGTGCTGCTGGTAGTCCTTCAAAGCACAGAACAGAGTTAACATGGGGAACTTCAACAGCCAAGGGACCTGTTGGGAAGGTACTACAGGATTATTACAGTCCAGAATCATAGAATGGCTTGGGTTGGAAGGGTCCTTAAAAGATCATCCAGCTCCAACCTCCCTGCCATGGCAGGAACACAACTAGACCAGGTTGCTCTGAGTGACTTCCAACCCAGCCTTGAACACTGGAGAGGGAGTTCATGAGTGACTTCCAACCCAGCCTTGAACACTGGAGAGGGAGTTCAGAGCTCCTCTGGGAAACCTGTTCTAGTGCCTCACCAGCCTCACAGTAAAAAATTTCTTCCTATATCTAATCTAGTAAACATAAATCTATCCCATATGTAATCTAAATCTACTTTCTTTCAGTTCCAAGCCATCCCCCCTTGTCCTGTCATTACAGCCTTTTTTAGATAGTCTCCATGTTTCTTGCAGTCTGCCCTCATGTACTGGAAAGCCATTGTGCAGGGAAAAGTTTTGCTATTGAGCAGATAACTGACTACATCAAATATGGAATATCCCTTCTTTTTTATATCAACAGCAGGCAAACTGACTGAAAGTGCAAGACTGAGGCAAACCTGGGTGAAAGATTATGGGGAAAATATTATTTGTAATTCCTAGAAACAGAGAATGGAATTACAAATAAACCAGGTGAACAGTAAAGCTGCCAGCTTTTCTGTATGCTTTCGATTGCATTAGGGCAATTGTTTGCATAGATGTTCTGCAAACAGAGCAAAGGATTCGGCTTTAAGAGCAAAATAAAAATAAATCTTTTTGCTGGATTATTTTTAAGCTGGATTGGTTTCCTGATCCAAATCACAGCTCACTGAAGAAACAGTTGTGCTGGCAGCACAGAGGGTTGGGGTCATGAGAATATCTCAAGCCAGGGTCTGCCAAGACTGCCCTGTAAAACCCACAAACTTAAGATTTACTCTCTACTGGGTTTTATTTTAATATAAAGTCCGAAGAGAGAAATCTGTAAATATAATGTGAATATAATGTGAAAATAGTGTGAAGGGCATAAACACGAACTACTTCAATGAAAAGGGAAAATAAGATGAGTATCATGAGATAATCCTGACTAAATTGAGAGCTCTTCAAGGATCCTGAAACACTAGAAGGAAGCATACGCAAGTAAAAAAGGTCAGATTACTAAAGGATGAATTTTAGGGAAGAGTGCAAGTATGTAGGGGCAAAAAGAAAGGCCAAATCACAGAATCAGTCTTAGTTGGGAACAGAAAAGGAAACTGAGACAGTCCTGACAGGGAAGGGCTGTGCTGCTGCTCAGTGGGGAGAAAAGCTTTCAGCCGCACAGTGAGATAAACCAAAGTGCTAAAAGCCTTTCTGTTTCAGCCTTCACTAACAGAGATATTATGTATTTTGACTTCAGCAAAGCTGCTGATGATTGTTAAGTGTGAACTAAGTAAAGCTGTAAGAGACTAAACACTGTTTATAGTTATTAAGTAATGGTTATTCATTATCAAGTCCCAAGCCTGAAGGATGTATGAAATGCTAAAACTGTACCAAATGCTTTAATATTCAATACCTTCATTAATAACTTTGATCTTGGAAGAGCTCAGTTCTTACACATGAAAATGTTCAAACTGTTAAAAACCTGAGGAACTGCAATGTAGAATTAAAACTGAAAATTCACGTAACTTGGGAGCACAATCTCAAAGGGGGAAAATAGAGTTTGCTAGTGAAAGTCTGCTAAGTGAAACTCAGCTTCACTAATACAAAGTGGGAAGCAACTAGTTAGGTGGTATGCAATGGGAAAGGATTGGGACAACAGCAAATCACAAACAGAAGATGAGTTTTTACACATCATCTTGTTGTGTGGAGAACAGAATCACCGTACTGCCGATTCCTGGCACCACTGTGAAACGAATCATGTCATTTGGGAGTCACAAAGAATTATGCTACTTTAATATGACACAATATTAGCCAAATAGTGTGGTTTGTTTTTGAAATCAGTCTTTAGCAACTAATAACATAACATAATAGATAAAGTCCAGGCAACAGCAACTGTGATAATCATGAGGTCTACAAGAAAATAATGCATCACAGAGCTTCCTTAGGCTAAAGAAAAATGCTCAAGCAAGACTAGACAAGCCATCTTCAGAGGTGGGAATTTGCTCCAAAGAGGAAATCCATAAACCTGCCCCATCTTCCCCAAGGAAACAAGACTTGAACTACAGTAGTTGCACAATTCCTATCACCATTTAGGAAAAATTTACTGGGGATAAATCTGATTTTCCAGATATCTTCCACCTATATAACCTGTATGCTAATTTAGGGTAATCACTAATATGATACTTTAATTCAAATCAAGTGTTAGAAAATAAAACACATGTGGATTTAGTTTTTTTCTCTGTAAATGGATTAAGGTATAGTGATCCACTCATTCTTTTCCTGTAGATATATATCAAAACCCCCAAAACAAGCAACAACAGAACCTCAAATGCTGAGAAGATCCAGGAACAATACATCATACTTTTTCCACTATTATAAAATATTGTAATATTTTTACACATTAGAAAAAAAAAAAACATTCCAACACACCGTATCTTATTTGTATAGAGAGTTCTGCTACTGTTAAAATCACTTCAGAGACAAAGGTGTTCAACATAAATGCTGTATTTCCTTAAAAAAATAAACTGCATTTTTATTTCAAATCTAATTCATTTGCTTGGAACAATGCTGAAAATAGAAGTCTGGGTACAGAACATACTCATCTTGTTTTCAAGTCAGAAGAGGATCTGTGTTTTTTGTTTTTTATAAGCTTTATCAGCACTTTTGCAAAGAAAATAATAACTGCATTCACTGAGTAAGCACAATATCTCTGGAATTAAATATACTGTTTTACTGGCTAGGTCCCAGCTTCAACTGCGAGGTAGAATTGACATTGATACAACTAGGAGAGCAGATTAATAACATAAAATTGCTCAAATATTATAGCAGACTTGAAAAAAAAATCCTCCAGAATTACTGCTTCAGTATTTACACAAACTTATGTGGATTTACAGTGCATAAGGAAAAAGTGTTATATTCCTGTTCTAGAAGTTAAACAAAATTATTTGTGTTAGAGTTATATAGAACTATATTAAAAAACTTTAACACAGACTCCAGACAAAAAAAATGACATAAAAGTTGTGGCTGCACCTGTGGAGCCAGAAAAGACCTACTTGCCTTTGAAATTTCTACACTGTATGTTTTGTACTACCCTTACTTCTGTATTTCTGCCTCCCACACAGCAGTCCTCTGTGTGAACTCCTCCAAGACAACATGTGAGGCATGGAGCTCATCAGTGAAACATCGTGCCTCCATCCTGCAAAACACTTGAGAAGAGTCTTTGGAGCTTTGCTTTATTTGAGCACAGATATCTTGCAGATGTTTAATTTAAAGCTCATGTGTAGTCCCACTGAAGTAAATGGGATTACTAAAGTACTTAAAGTAATTCCCTGCTGAATCAGGCTTTTAAGAGTAAGAATAAATGTGCCTAATTTTTATTCATCCATCAGATATCTATAGACTAATAGTTTAAACTTAGCATTTTTTATCCAGTTAATATTAAGTGTCTGATGTTAGTGTCTTCACCTGCTGCATCTACCATCCCTACAGCAAGGAACTTTTTAAATATAACCCTGCAGCACAGTTTTTGCATACATACTGTGTCATCAGGCACTCGTGTTTTGCATACATATAGTGTCATCAGACCTAGTGCTGTGATGATTTTTTTGTAAATAATAAACTTCACCTGATACTTGTATTTTTTGAGTGTTACATGCATGAAAAATTTCAGACAAGAACACTTATAATGTAGATTTAAAAAGTAGTGGAAGTAATTCCATTTACTTAGGGCAAAAGAGAAACTCATTCATATACCTGTAACTGCTTACTTCCTGCATCTATGGAGTTGTAGAATAATTTTTAACTTAATTCCAGGATGAAGGAAAGGAAACAAAATCTGTGAATCTAAGGTATTTAACACATACATGCTAAAGGTTGAATATGAGCATTACTTACACCATGGCTAGAAGCAAATATGATGTGGATTGAACTAAAGTTGAGACTTGTCAATGCAAAATCTGTCAACAAAAAAAGAAAACCCAACCAAAACCACAACTAATAAATATACAACCTCATCAGCAATGAGAAACCTGTGGCTTCTTATATCATCAAGACCTGGCTAAGTGATGCTGAGAGTTCTCTGCAAAGTACTTCTCTTCTCTTATCTATTGAAATGTATCCCCTGCTGAAAATATAATAAGAGAAGGCTGGCAGGGATGAACTCATCTTGCCATCAAGCATCGGGTTCATTTAAATTTATTACCTCATTTAAATGAGTACACCTGGAAATATCAACCACATGCAAAATTACCAGTGATTTTAGCATCATTTGCAGTTTACTAAAAATCACTGACACACATGTGATAACAAAAGAAAAAAAATACTATTTCTTCCTGAAATTTTCACTGTTTATCTTTGGGCAACCTGATGTTGTTGGTTCAACTAATCTAGTATTAAAACCTGGAAAATTTAAATCAAGGGTGTAAAATAAAGGACTAATAGGCAGATGCCTATTTAATTTTTGCAATGGTACAACATCTTCTACTGTAGAGATGAAAGAACCTAAGGCAGGCCCAATTAGCTATAGGTTTGGGATACCGTAAGAGACAGTACATCAACAGTTTTAGGGATAAACAATTAATCACTAAGTAACTGTACAGTAACAATCACGGGTGCAATTACCCAAGTCTTTACAACAGCAAACCCAGCTGTTCACCAATACCAAGCCAACAGTAATACCCATCTCGGCAAAGGACTTGTTCAACCTTGAGTATTGTCCAGGCCATCAGACAAGGGGACACAGCTGGTCCTTTAAAGAAACAGCTCAGACCCACAGAGGAGCTGGTGAATCTCCCATTCCCTCATCAGACCCACTTCTTCCACTGCTGACCTGCAGCAGCACTGTCTGGATCTGCTAACTTGCTTTCACATCCCACTTCTGCCCCACTCCGAGCTGGTAGTGTTCCAGCTGTGCACAGGGCATGGAACTGTTCTCCAAAGCAACTCTGGCTTTTCACCTCATTCCAGCACACAAAGAAACAAAGTGCAAAGAAACAGCACCCTCATAACAGACACACCCAATGCTCAGCAGCTCCAGTTAAACCGTGACAACTTGAAAAAACTTTGCTCATACAATAACATGCAGTTGTGAACAGGCAACGTCAATGACTAGTTAATTGTACACCAGTATCAGCTATTATGCATGCTGACTTCAAACAGGTAGTTCCCCACAACCATATAAAGAATTTCAATCTTCTGTAATTCAGTTCAAATATGACAGGGCTTTATCTTTCATCAGAAGAAAGGAAACAGGAAAAAAGGAATTAATAGAATGAAAATAAACTCCTTTAAGCACATGTGTTGTCACCACCATTCTTTCCAATCTTTTTCTCAAGCAAGAAATGCAAGACATGTAGGGCATTAAACCCAGTAAACTCGAGCAATACTCAGAGAATACTGCACTGTATCTTCTTCAACAATCCCACCCACTGCAACGTTTTCAGACTTCCCCTCCATTCTCAATAAATAAAAGCTTTCCAAAATACCATATTGCAGCGAAGGTGTCAGTCCTTAACTTCAGCACACTTCATAGCTTTGTCCAACGATACATGAAAGACTGCATGTCTGTTCTACAGAAATTTTTTTTTTGTCTGGTTTTCTACACTCCAAAACCATGGAACAAAATTTTCAGGGCTCCAAGGGGCATTGAAAGCTTCTCCATCTTCTCAGGAAAAGTCTTTGCACAAGTCTCTGTGTCTTTTTCTCTTTGTATGTATGTGTCCAAATGTGTCTTCTACCTTTACATATTCAAGCAGACCTAGAAATCCTCTTACTGGCACAGAATGAAGTCTTTGAAGCACACACTTCTTATGATGACAGGAGACAACAGGATCAGTTATGGTGCCAAACTCTCCCCTAGAAAGAGCAGAAATACTTTGGCACTAAACTGTGCAAATATGGCATAAAAATGTACACAGAGGAGTCTGTTAGGAAGCACGAAGTTAAAAAATTTATTCAACTTACTTACATGGGTATGTTTAGCATGTGCAATACTTCAATTTTCATTTAGGTTTAAGTCAAAACTGCTCACATTTGAGCTGATTTTGGCAGATTTCTTAAGCTTAACTGTTGCAATTACTAATATTTTGAACTGAAATCTTCCACCTGCAATTATATTTCTGTTTTCATTCATCACTACTAACATAGTAGTGATGTTTTTTCTCTACTTTTCCAAATAATCTGTGTCCGGATAGTACCATGATTAACAAATATGATTCATGCTTCTAACAAAATCCCCACTGAAGAGGAATTTTTTTAATGGTTTTTTTTTCAATCTTGGTCTGTAACTGTGAAGGAACAAAAAGCTAAGATACCGTGATAACAGCTTTCAATCCCTTCCCTGTTATTCTCTCTGCAGCTTCTACGCTTGCATATTTCCCCTGTCATTTGCCCTTACAATTTTTTATCTGATTATCAAATATCTGGCAAAGAAGTACTTGGCAGGATTTAGAGCTCTTCAGTCGCCTGATGACCGCGGAGCTGATGGCATAATGAGAGGCTCCTAATGAAGTTCCCAGCAGCGCTGTCCCTGAAAATCCTCGGTATCACTCACGTTCTTTTTGCCCCCTATTTCTGCACCCGTGGAACTTAGTGGGTTCTACACATGATCTGGAAAAAGGACAAAACACAACTCGACTGCGCTCTTCATGCACAATTTCGGCTTAAACCTCGTCTTCTAGGTCAGGGCAAGTAAGTAATAAAATAAAAAAAACAAAAAAAACCCCAACAAAACAAAACCAAAACTAAGCACTACAAGTAGCACTCGGGAGCCCTCTCTTTTTGCCTACTTGTTGCAGGTGCTAGCAGGTGTAGCAGCAACCTGCTGGGGAAGCCGAGGGGCGGGCAGCGCCGGGGCAGGGCAGGGCACGGAGGCACCACCGACCCCGGGCACCGCGGAGACCCCGGCCCGGCTTGCGCGCTCCCGGCTCGCCCCGCCCCGGGCCGCGCGCGCCCCCGACCAGCGGGGGGCACCTTTTCCCAGGAGCAGAAGGCACACGGACACCTCCCCGGGAGCGAGCGGGCAAGGCCCCTGGGTGGCTGCTCCCGGAGCACGAGCCCGCCCAAGCCTGGCGGCTACGGGCGCACCCCCAGCCCGGCCCAGGGGCGCGCACCTGCCCCGCGGCAGCGGCGCGGCCACACCGGGGGCGGGCCCGGGCGGGGGCGGAGGGGCGGGCGGGGAGGAGCGGGGGGCGGGCGCCGCTCGCCGCCGCGGGGCTGCGGCTGGGCTGGGCGCGGGCGGCCGGCCGGCGGAGCGCTCGCAGTCGCGGGGAGCGCCGGGGCTGTCGGTCGGGCGGCGGGCGGGAAGGCGAGGCGAGGCAGGCGGAGCAGGGAAGGGAGCAGAAGGCGGGCGGGAGGCGGCGGCGGCGCCGCGCTCGCCCCGCTGCCCTGGATGACGGGCGGCCGGTTCGACTTCGACGATGGCGGCACCTACTGCGGCGGCTGGGAGGACGGGAAAGCCCACGGGCACGGCATTTGCACCGGGCCCAAGGGGCAGGGCGAGTATGCCGGCTCCTGGTCCCACGGCTTCGAGGTGGCGGGCGGCTACACCTGGCCCAGCGGCAACACCTACCTGGGCTACTGGGCGCAGGGCAAGCGCCACGGGCTGGGCGTGGAGACGAAGGGCAGGTGGATGTACCGCGGCGAGTGGTCCCACGGTTTCAAGGGGCGCTACGGGGTGCGGCAGAGCCTCAGCACGCCGGCCCGCTACGAGGGCACCTGGAGCAACGGGCTGCAGGACGGATACGGCGTGGAGACCTACGGGGACGGAGGTGGGCGCCGGCGGGGGGCGCCCCGCGCGCGGCGGCGCCGGGGGCGGGCGGGAATGGGGGTGGGGGGCGCGCGCCTGCGTGGGCGCGCCGCGGGCAGGGCCCCTCCTTCAGCCCCGCGCCCTCATCGCCGCCCTCGCACCGGGGCCGCTTCTCCTTGCCCTGCCTGCCGCCGTGCGCCTTGCCCGGCACCGTTCGCTCCGCGCCGCCGAGGCCCCGCTGCCGGCCGCGGAGCGCCACAGGTGCCTGGCGCCCGCCCCGCCCCGCCCCGCTCTGTGAGGAGCCGCCTGGCCCCGGCTGCGCTCCGAGCGCGCTGAGCTGTCCGGGCTCAGCGCTTTCTCCCGGCCAGCTGCTAGAAATCCGCATTACGGCCGCCTGCAGACGGCTTTCCTTTCCCTCCCCCCGAGGCGGCTCATGGGCTCCCTTCCCGAGGTGGCCGCGCCTGGCTCGGGGAGCGGGCGAGGCGGCAGAGTCCCGGCACCTCGCCCCTTGCGCACCGTTCGCAAGAAGTTGTGAAAATAGGGCCCTTGTGTGGCGCTGATGTGCGGCCAGGGGTGGCTTTGTGCGCTCAATGCGCTTGGCTTGTAAACAAGAGGCTGGGGCTAATGGAGTGGGGACGCAGCTTGCGTAAAATCAATGAAACTTGGGTCCACCCTCGTACAATAACTCGGGTTTTTACCCAAATACGGGGTGGTTTCAAGCATCCTGCTCAGTGCATGAGGTGTGCAGTGCAGTCGCACAGACGTGTCTCCCGCTTCCTTGCCCTCGCCGAATGCCGGGTCCCAGGGCTGAGCTGGCGGTGGGCGTGCGGCGATCCGCCCTCCGCTGGAGTCGGGAGCGGTCAGTAAGTCAGGGTTCAGTGAGGTCACTCGAGCTTACTTGAGTGCTCACTTACAGTTCCTATACCTCTGTCACTTCATGCTCTGCACGATAAATAAGCTTGATACCCTTTAATTCAGCTTTTGCTGCTGTGGAAGTGCCACCTGCAACTTCTGCAGAGTTGCTCTGGAAGAAGGGAACAGGTTTGTTCTGTTGTAACAGGAGTCTCAGTTTTAGAACTGGAGAGTTGCTGGGATTATTTTTCAGAAATGCTGCTTTTCTTCAGCGCTCAGCAACATGTTCAGTTAACCAGCAAGCAATAGAATTTGCCGAAATCAGGTACTGTTCCCGTGATGTGACTAAAGGACTCAGCTCTCAACTGATGCTTTTTGCTGGTTTCTTCAAGGAATTTTGTCAGATCATCTCTGGTCAAACTTTCAGGGGAATGGGTATTTTTGTATTAAGCAGAAGATGAGGTGTTTGCAGCTGGGCTCTTGTTTTGTCTTTACTGAAATACAAACTGATAAGATTCAGTTCCTTCAGACAATGAAATACGCAGTGGGTTTTGTACCTGTCCCCTTGTTTAGAGATATTTGTAGCTGTTCAAAAATTGTTTCCTGGTGTGGAAAGTTCTGATATTCAAAGGCAGCTATATTTGTGGGTTTAAAAACAAAACAAAAAATGCCAAAATCAAAGCATGAAAGAGATGAGAATTTCAATTTCACTTTCATCACATATTGTACTTCTCAATTTTTATTATATATTTTTTTTACTAAGTATAAACAGTGTCTTTCTTTTTTTTCCCTCTCTCCCCTTCTGGAAAAGTAAATTGCCATTCCTGTAAATCTTTTAGAAATTATTTTCTCAATATAAAGTTGTTGTAATCCTTTTTCTTTAGGCTTCTTGTAGTTTTTTAAAAAGTGTTAATATAGTACTGGTTATTGGAGGTAAATTCTCTCAATATCTAGACTTGGAACAACATATGAAGGATCTAGTTCACATTGTTAGCTGACATCTGTTGTCATGACTCCAAGTCTTTCACATGTTGCAGTTCATACGAACAGAGGATGTGAAGTCCCATTGATTTTAATGAAAGTACTCATGAATGAAGCAGAGCAGTACGTCATAGATGTTTGCAGATGTGTTTTTGTTTTCATGCTCTGGGAACAATAGATGTATTTGCACACCAGAGTAGCATCTGAAATGGGTTTATGAGGAAACCAGATTTACACATGTATCTTTAAAATAATTTAAAACAGTTGCAGTAAAGCTCTCTCTTCATGAATACTGAAGAATACCAATGTAGAGCAATAACTCTAGACTATGTCAATTGCCAGGTTATTTTCAAACTCACTATAATCCAAGCCTCTTTGCTGCTAGCTTCTTTTTGGGTGTTTTTGTTTTTTGTTTTTCGGGTTTTTTTAGTATATCTCCAGTAGGTTGCTTTAAATTGTATTGATGGTATTATGTGATATCATTGAAGGAGGGAAAAGGAAAATAAGCATCATCAGCGTTCTTTAATTTTTGCCCACAACACTTTTCATGACACGGGTAATATATGTCATGCTGTGTTTAGATGCTTAAGATTGTCACTCAGTCAAATCTCTGAGGAAAACACTGTGAGCTTTAAACCATGATACTTCATTCATTGCATGTGATTACAGTGGGCCTTCAAGTGGCCCGTCAGTCTGTCCTCTGCAGCAATCTGGATTTTTGTGTCTTCTTTAAACTCCATAGATTTTGTTATCTATGTGAAGATGCGAAACCTACCGGAGGAGAGAGTGTGGCCTAATTTGAAACTTCAGTATGTGTAAATTGTTTATTTATGGTCCTTCCAACAACAGCAAAAACCAATAGCATGTTTTCATTCCACAGAGGGAGATCAGGGGCAAAAGCACCCTGAGCAAAGGTCACATACGTTCATTGATTTCTGAGGGGTCTTCTTTCTAGGTCTATGCTTATTTAACATTTGAGTCAGAAAAGCATGCAAAAATCTTCATGTAACAACACATTTTTTAAACCACAGAATATCTAAGTAAAAGGATAAGAGCAAGTGTAGTAGTTAAATGAGTATTGTCCTCTCAGTTTTTTTCGCAGTGTAGTTTTAAATTTTAGCTGCAAGTGGGCAATGACATTTGCAGCTGTAAGATGTACCAAGGGTGTTTTAGGAGGGATGGCACACTGTAGCTAAGGAAACAGATTATGCAATTATATCTTACTGCAACTTGCCAACAAAAGAAAAAGGAAAAAATATACTTTCTAATAGCTCTCAGGCTCAAAATATGAACACCTTTTCAAGAGAACCAGTTAAACAGCAGATGGATGGTTAGTAGTTGTGGCTGAATATTGTTTCTGTTACAATGATAGAAAAATTAATTAGTGCTAAACAATATTACTGTTTTATGGTCAAATACAATTTTAAATTACAGTAATTTCACGATTATAAA
>VRYO01001463.1:30776243-30865846 GCA_009812075.1 Sialia sialis
TTCGTGAAATTACTGTATGTTGGTAATTACAGTGTTAATTAAAATTCAGAGCAACTGCTTTGAACAGTCAACTATGGTATAAGCTGAAACAGAATATGGTTGTTGATATATTGTTCATATTGGTCTCTAGAGAGGTAAATACTGTTTTCATCTTGATATATAGGAGAAGCTTTTTCATCATGTCTTATACATTGTTGTATTTAATTATATTGCAATACTTCGTCTTGCTTATTTAAAGATTTCTAAAGTTTGTTGAATAAGGTGATGCACTTAGTCTGATATAGTCAGTCAAATTACTGTACAAATTAATGTTCTTGTATCTACATTCTAGACACTACTCTCCATATGTCATTAAAATACTTTTCTTTCCTTTAAAATGAGGGAAATGAGTTGGCTTTTTAGCATTAGTATCAGAAGCATTTCCATAGATGGATTTGTAATGATTTGTAATTGAAGTGATAATAGTTACCTGCTACTCTGCATAGAATTCAACCTAAATACCTCATACTTTTTACAGACAAAATAATTATAAATCTTGATCTTTTTTACTGTTTTCTCTTTAGAAGAAGCTGGCATTGCTTTTATTTCCCCAATGGAAAGGAAAATTGGACTAGTGGATAGTAGCACATTATTCTTTTTAATGCCCTTATGGGTAGCAGCAACCACTTCCCTTCATTCTACAGTAGTGAAAAAGACAAGTCCTAAATTAATTAATTATTTTTGAACTTTCCATTAAACACATGTTTATTAATTAAAATATTAGTTAGAAAAAAAGGCTGACCTTTTATAGTTCTTTAAAATTCTGTACTGAAATAAGTTGATTGTGCTTGAAGTCTGACATTGTAAGCAGCATTATTTCAAAATTAAATTATCTAGTGCAAAATACTCAAGGAGTTATAACATGTAGCAGTAAGTATATGTAGCCAGAGTCTTAGTTCCAGCATATCATTACATATCCCAGAAATAATTAGGGACAAAATGAAGTAAATTATACTCATAAAATATGTATGTATTTCTGGGAATTTTCTGTCTAATAAAACAAAAAAAAATTAGAATGTGGCTGCATATTTGCAGTATTTACAGAACATGTCATACCAGTGCTTTGTGCTCATGTTTCTATTTGTTCTTCCCCATATGCTGAGTTTTTTAAAATAATCATGTTCCTAGATTCAGCACCCTTACAACCAGTACAGCAGTAGGTATCCAGGATACAGAGAATGAGAAAGAAACTAAGAAAGTTGTTTGTTTGTGTCAGCAGCCATCTGTTAAAACAAAACCTTCCACTTGGTAGAATTTTCTACCAACACAAAACGTTACGTTTTAGCACCTATGTAGTATTATATAATAAAGGAAACAGACTTAGCAAATTTAATTGTGTGTTAACACTGAAATATAAGTTAGCAGAAGAGGTAGAGAGTAAGGCAGTACTTGATAGATGGTGGACACATACATAACCAAAACTATGTATTTTTGGAAGAGATTGAATCTCAAAGCAAATGAAGCTTGGAGCTACATTTTCAACTGTGGATACTTCACAAAAATTTTATCGATCACTGAATTTGACATTTAGTTTTCTGAAGAGTTAATCAGTATTCCAATTGAAGTAGACAATTTAAAAAAAAAAAAATTAAAGATTGCTTATTCATTCCAATGTAAAAATATTCAAAGAACCTTTAAAAGAAAAAAAACCAAAAAGCAGCGCTAGGTAGGTGAGTGACTTCATTTTGAGGAGTTTAATTAGTTTAATAGGAATTATAGTGAAATAACATCAGAAAAAAGTTGTCTTCTATTTGCTAGTTATGGAATTCATGCCACCTTCCTTTGGAGCTTCTGGTAGAAATGGCCTTCAGTGGCAAGTGTCAAAATGAAAATGCCTTTTGAGAATACAAGTAAAAAATTGCTGTAGTAATCTGATAAAGGCGGGGTTTGGCTCCAGTGCAGCTTTGCAAGGACATCCATGACTTTTCGTATCTATATACCATACTCCCTTCTTACCTCGCTGTTAAAATTTTTTTACAAGAGTGATTATGATTAAATATTTGCTAGAATGTTGTGCAATTTTGTGTTTTTGCCTTGCCTTTATTACGTACTGCAGAACAAATGAAAGGCAAAGAAAAGGGCTAAAGAATTAATGCTTTTGATTCCTCTGTCACAGTATAATACAGAATGCAGTGCATGTTTATGTACTGGGGATATCAGAAAGAGTTGGTATGAAGAGTTTGTAAAGACAAAGGAACCCTAAAGTTTTGTTCTTTCATTCAAATCCACACAAACATTTTACAAGATTTTATTTTAAAATAGAGGTTTGTGACTGCAGATCCGAAAGACAAATCTGAAGACAATGTAGTGAATCGTCAAATACCTCCTTACAAGGAGAGAGATCTGTAGTCACCTTAAACCCACAATAACAGAATGGTTACTTCTCCTACTTGCTCTTTCTGTGAGCAGCTGGGAACAAGAGCTGTAAGTGTCCTGCTCTCTCCCTTCTCTCCAGCCCTACATATAATGTGTTTCTGTTTCTACTGGCCAGCTTCTTATCAGTCCACCTAAAAGAAATACTGAGGGAGTCCTGCTTTAGAAATTTCTCTCAGATTTTTTTTTTCCCGGAACAGATCCATTTAAAAATGCTTATGATTACAGTTACTGTGTCTTAGTTGCCAAAATAAATCAGCTGTTAAAGTGAAGGATTTGCTAAGTGGAAAAATAATTTATAAGAAAAACAAGTAACAAAAGTAATTTAACTATCTGTGCCATGTGCTTCTCTTACCAAAATCAGAGCTGACAATGTAGTGTTGCCTGTGGCATTTTGGATGGTGAGGGGTAGGTCTTCTACAGCTTCCTAAATTTAACTTCTTATTACTTTGAAAGGTACCTACCAGGGGCAGTGGACAGGAGGGATGAGACATGGATATGGTGTACGTCAGAGTGTTCCCTATGGCATGGCCACTGTGATCCGTTCACCTCTCCGAACATCTCTGGCGTCACTTCGAAGTGAGCAGAGCAACGGCACTGTTCTACATGATGTCACTTCAGACAGTCCAGCTGGAACAAGAGGAGGATTTGTGCTCAATTTTCATAGCGATCCAGAGGCCATGGGCATTAAGAAAAAAGGAGGCTTATTCAGAAGAGGATCTCTTCTTGGTAGTATAAAACTTAGAAAATCGGAATCTAGGTCATCGATATCTAGCAAACGGAGCTCTGTCAGGAGCGATGCTGCTATGAGCAGAATTAGTTCTAGTGACGCCAACTCGACGATTAGTTTTGGAGATGGTGACTGTGATTATAGCCCTCTGGAAGACCATGTTGATGCTACCACTACAGAAGCTTACATGGGTGAATGGAAGAATGATAAGCGCAGCGGTTTTGGTATCAGTGAGCGTTCAAATGGTATGAAATATGAAGGAGAGTGGCTGAATAACAGGAGGCATGGATATGGATGTACCATGTTTCCAGATGGCACCAAAGAAGAGGGAAAGTACAAAAATAACATTTTGGTCCGTGGAATAAGAAAGCAACTTATACCAATACGAAACACAAAAACTAGAGAAAAGGTGGATAGAGCAATAGAGGGTGCACAGCGAGCAGCTGCCATGGCAAGAACCAAAGTGGAAATTGCAACCTCAAGGTAAGTTATCAAATGGGAAGTTGCAAACCTTTGCGCTAGTGAGCACTTGTTTTCAGTTTCATGTATGTAGCTCTGTTGACTTTAGTGGTATTACGCGTGTGAAACTTAAAACTTCAACTCAGTTGAGTAAAGAGTTTGTTCAATAGTATACTGTAAAAATACATTTCCATCAGTGATACATTCCTGCTTTATCTCAAGAGTTGCTGCATTATGCCTTAAACTTGTTTGAAAAATAAAACTGGTGAGGAAAGAAGTGAATGATTTGGGGGATATGAGGTAAACTTTGAATATTTTCCCATAAGCAAGCTCCAGTTATGCTTATTGTATTGCTGATTTTTTAGTAGCATCTGAAACTCACTGAAGTTGCCCATTTGACAATAGGCATCTTAAGATGCATCTCTTTTCTGAGAAACTGTGGTATGAACAGCAGAAGAATAATGGTCGAGGATGTTGTGCTTAGAGTCTATTGATTTGGTTGCTAGGGCAGTATCTGTCAAAAGAGTTCTGTATGAGGACTCTTCCATTTTGGAGCATGCTTGTCCTCAACTCATCTGGTCATACAACCACCACATCAAATAGTGGTAGTCAGCCTCTCCCTGTGCCTCTGCCAAGTGTTTGAGCTGGGAGAAGTGTATGGGTATTGGTAGTGGAGAAAAGTGTCATTTTCACTTTCAACTCCTAACCACACCATGCAAACTTGCTTGAAATAGAATTGTTACAAATTTAAACAGTATAGACAATTTTAATTGGTTTATTGTTAAGTTTGAGAGCTCTTCAAAAAGCTATTTAATTTTTATTGCCTTCCAATATGTTTGTGGTGGTTTCTCTATTGATGACTTCAGTTTGCTTCCTCGGGCATGCTTTTCTTGAAATATGCTTTGAACAAAAAAGAGTCCAGAATGTGCATGAAAGAAAATCTTTATGCTATTTTAGAAAGAGGATGTCACATTACTCTTAGAGCTGAACAACTGATTCCTAATTTAGTGTGGTCACTAGTGTGTCCCCAGCGACTACCCTTTTCCTGACAGCCATAAAAAAAGAAATATACCAAAAACTGCATAAGTGGGAGAGTTTGAATATGTAAAATGCTCATAGGAAGAAGTAGCTGAGACGGGGAGATGAAGAACTGTTAAAGGACCTTTCTGAGAATTGGTCACATAAGTAACTAAAGGGTAGCATATACTCAGTTACTTCTATAAATACATGTAAGGCATTATATGACAGCATACCATATTAGTAAAGCAGATCAGTAGTACCTTACTTTAAGAAAGTGCTGGATCCCATTAATGTTCTGTCAGTACATAATAAGCCCTAGAATTAAAAAAAGTGGTGTGGGATGTACATGAGTCCATGTAAAGCTATTAAAAAGCTGTTGTCTGAGACAATTTGATTCCAAGGCACAGTGCATGCACTTCCTCTTCAAGAAGTGTCTCTGAAGTGTTTTGTTTGCTTTTCCTTCCCTTTGATTTTTAGATAGAGGACAGAGTTCAAATTGCTTCTTTTGGAACAATTAATCAAAACAATGTTTATTTCTTGAAAATACATTTTTGAAAGTGCAGTAGAAGGACTCAGTTGTAGTGCAGCTGTGACCAGGGGCAATCTCTCCCTTTGGTTTCTCAGCTAAATATCTCTCTGAAACACTCCCATGACTCCCAGGATAGACAGCATGATCACAGATTCAGGTTTTCTCTCTTTTTAGTAGCCACTACACCAACGGTACTGGCACTGATTCAAAGGCCAAGAGACCTGACACCAAGCTGGGCAACATCAGGCATGAAGATAATACTAACTTCACTTCTGAGGGCGTGTTGGATTCCCCTAGTAAGAAAGGCAAGACCTTTCCTCTATTTCAAGTTTTCAGAGTTGTTTTGAGTATCCACCAGTAGGAGCAAGGCCATGGGCACTGGTGAACTAAGGAACTGTCACACTGGTAGGGTCAATAGCCAGATCATCTGGAATAGATTCAAGAGCAGCATTGAGGAAAAAAAACCTTATATTTCAAGTAGTTTTTAAAATCTAGGCTGACCAGATTAGTATGGTTTCAAGATGAAGGTTCTTCTGTCTCACTGAAAACTGATGACCTGTATTGGTTTGTGACTATTTTTTTTACCAAGCTGATATATTAATAATATAATAATTCTTTAGAGAGTAGCATTCTTGCAATGTCTTCCTAGATGACCATGAGGATGGTGGTCTTGTCTGTTTCCTAACAATTACTACTGTGCAAAAAAGTCTAGAAATGCCTTCTGTAATTTCTAATGTGTAATACAAAGGTGGTTCTGCCCATGTGGCATAAACTCACTGCAGAGTGGCCTTCTGTGTTTCAGACTGGACAAATGTCATCAGCATTGGGTGCTTGCTGTAGATTTCCATTCCATTAGTTGAAGAACTCAATAGATAAACCTTTTCTCACCCCAAAAACCACTAAATCAAAGAGCTAGAAATTCTTGTTCTCATCCAGATACCTTCCTTTTCAATGCAGCTTGGAGTTGTATTGCTATTCTTCCTACGTTGTTTATTCCCAAAATGTTTGTTCAGCCAAATGGAAACAGACCATACTCCTCTTCATAGCTCCCTGCTGGTCATGACAGATTTGGCTGGTAGTTTGACCTGTGACAGACGTCCACACAATCTTATATGCAACCAACCACTGTTTTGCTTTATATTCCTGATGTCTTTTTATGTCTGAAAGTTCTCTTTAGTCATCTGTGTAATCTTCCTTTGTTTGAAGTGGCAGTTTTGTACACACAGAAAAATATAGAAGTTGGGATAAGTAGTGCATCTCTGAACCTGAATTTACATTGGCTTTCCTGACAGCTTTTGGGTTTTTGAGGCATTTGTACTGAGGTGTTTTGAAAATGACAGCAGCATTTCTCAAAATATAGCAGATTGCAACATTGTGTGATGTGTAAAAAGCTGAGAAATAATTATCAGAGAAATAATTACTAGCTTCTGCTACACAGATGTGTATTCAAAACAGTTCATAAATTAGCAATTAATAAACATTATTTTAAAATTGTTGTGCCGCTTAATAGATTTGATTGTGTATTAGTTTTACTAGCTGTATTTAATGAAAAATATTTTGACATAAATATAAAAATCCCAGAGTTTGAGAAACTTCAAAAGCATGTTTAATACTTTCCTTTTTCAAAACTTTATAAGGTGCCTTTTTAAAAATACCATTATTATGGGGAGTAATTAATTCACATTAATCTTCAAGGCATTGTGCTAAAAGCAGCCAGTTTTATATGACTTATTTGGGGTCCTTCTGTCTAAAAGGAGAGGCTGCTTTCCAGAAATGTTTGATTCTTTTCTATACATGTAAAGTGCTTTAAATGCTGGAAGATGTACATTTGGAAGAGCCTTTTGGAAGATATATAAAATCACCAAGTGTTGACTCAGCCAAGAGTCCGGTGGAAACTCATTTTGAGGATATCACCGTAGGGAATTTGAACTTCCTTTTCATCACAGTCATATGTCTCATTCAAAGGAGATATCCCTCTGCTGTTCAGTATAAAATGGAATTACATTAGAGCACTTCTATCCTAGTGTGAAAATTACTTAAGTTCTCATTATACTGTATCACATTAACTTTGTCTTTATCAATACTTAACGTACAGTATAAAGCTGTAATGTTTCTGGAATTCATTTTCAGAGTTTGAACATACACTTACCGTATAATACTCAGTGTCACTAGGTGTTTTTAAAATACATCAGTCCTATAAGTAATCATGAAGCAGTGGAAGCAGAAGGAATGATGTTTGTTTACTAGCAACCCTGCATGTACCATATTCTTTCAGAAAAGTCAGTTGTATGTGTTCAGAGTTGAGCATTCAGAGCCAGGCCTTTTTCTTCTTCTACCCCCTTTAAATATTTTTTAGCTAACTGTCCTCTTAAAAGGTCTTTGCCTTGAAGTGTCACCTCTCCGAGGAAAAACTTCGCAAGGACACAGAGGGACATGATAAAAATACAGTGAGGGTGAGAAATATGAACCAGAAGATTGTGTATGAAGGAAAAGGGAGAAAGAAATCAAAAGAGAAAAATATCTCCTTGTTGATACTTTCCTTACATTTCATTGATCTTTCAAGTCATAAAACAAGAAGATTAAGGAATTGAAGCTTTTTTATTCTTTTTTTCATAGAAGCTAAATACTTGTAATTACTTTAAAGTTTTGAGAGAGTTTTAAGCGAAGTGTATGTATTGTCATAATATGCCATGAGAACTTGTGACCACCTTAAAAGCAATATTGTAATGGGCTCTCATTACAGGAGCACCTGAGATTTGGAGAAGCATAATGGTTCCTTTGTGTTAGGCAGTGCACAAACAAATTACGCTGTCTGGAGACCTTGCAGTCTGGGAAAACAGCAGTGCCCAGCAGATGAAAAGAAGCTGGCAAAAGACTGGATCGGAGAACAAGATAACAGTAAAATCAATATCTCGCTTCTAATAATATGGAGCAGTTCCTCCTTGTTAATTAGCTGTCTGTGCTCAGACAGCAGTGACTAGCAAGCCTCTAGTCAGGAAGACCTTTTAAGTGGAGCACTGAAGAGGGATTAACTGGCATCTTCTGCAGTGATTTCTTTTTCAGAGCAGCTTTTTTAGACAGCTCAATTTTATTTTTAACATGCTTGTGTTCAAGTCCACAGATGCTAGAGCTAAATTTCAGCTTTGTTTTTTAATAGAAACTACTGAAACTCTACTCTGGTTGTGATCCTGTCTCACAAGCAGGCTGCTGGCTCTGAAGGAGTCTTGAGTTGTTAGAAGTGGATACAGGAGGAGCGTGGAAGCAGGATTTGGACTTGGTAGTGGACACCCAGAAAAACAAATTTGTGAGCGAACCCACCTTCACAACGTGGACTTTCTTGGGTCCCTGCTCTCCCTTACAGTCATTGTGGTCTGGAGCCAATAGCTGACTTGTGTAATGTTCATAGGACAAGAACTCCAGTTTGTCCTGGGTACTGGTGCTGCCCCAGTCTGGACTTGGCATTGGCTTCAAGTTGCTGGCCAGCACCTCTAGCTCAGCTGTCCACCCCAGAGCACCCATGTCCACAGTACAGCACTTACATAAAAACCCACTGTTTATATTTTTCATAACCTTGATTCAGAGCAAGCTTCAGTATACTGTGCTGCATGATGGGGTCTTACGAAGCAGGTGGAAGCCTCAGGAAGCAGTACAAGATGATTTATTAGGCTTGTTGTTGCATTAATAGGTTTATTGTTGGGTTCATTGCCTTGTGTGAGTAGTGTGCTCAGCTTGACCTGAACAAACTGTGATTTCTAGGGCGAGCTGAAATTACATGCATGTGATGGCACAGTTTGTGTCCATGCTAGAAGGCAGCTGCCAATCATTCCAAACAGCACCGAATTATTTGTGCCACACACAGCTTTCCATGATGCATTTAGCTGGCTCTACCACTCTCACTTTACTCAAGAAACTAAACTGGACACTTGCAAGCGTGGTGCCTCACACGCCTTGGAGATGCTTTACTTATTATAGCTGAAATATGAACATTGTGTTTAGGAATAGGATCCAACAAATACCAAAGGTATTTATATAAGACTTCTTGCTTCAGTACAAAAAGCTGCCTGAGGTTCAAAACAAAATCAGTTTGAATCATTTTGCTACATAGTTTGTTTGAAGATAACAAATGAAATGCTGTGGGAAAACTTAAAATAGGTCTTGAGCTACAATAGATTGTAATTTTAAAGTTAATTCTGTCTTCTTTATAGAAAACCATATGTTCTTTGAATCCTGTGGGAGTTATAACACGAACTTCATTGGGGCACATATTCCCTCAGATTTCACAAACAACTCGTTGGTAAAAGAATATAATCTTGGTCTGTTTCTCAGTTATTTGCTGGGGAATGAATCATACACCTGCTTGAAATATACAAATCGTATAAACATCACTGCAAAGATTTTTTTTACTTTCTTATGCACCAAGGTAATGTGGCTCAAAATGTGAAAAATTAGCCCTGTATCATCCCTCAGTCTGAAATTTTAAAAAGCCTCAAGTATTTAATTTTTCATCAGATTACCTATATCCAAATATACCTACCTACAGCCAAAGGCTTGATGGGATTTTGGTTTTTTTAAGCAGTTCTGATGTGTATCTGTAGTATCTAATCTTACCTTGTGTTTGTATTAGACACAGAATTGTTACTTGAGAGTTGCTTTTCTAAATAGTTTAAAATCAGGAGATTGCTAGTACAAGATGAGAAGTATTCAGTACTTTCAGAACATATATGGAACAATACTGCACCACTGCATTTAAAATAACCTTCTAAGAAATCCTTTTTCTACTGTACAAACGTTCTTGAAATACTTCTTGATTCAGATGATTTCCAGAATACTTGAGAAGCAGAGAGGATTTTTGCAGTAGTAGCCCAGCAGATGTGTGTGACAATATTAAGACTTGTTTTAAAATTATACTAGGATACACAGAGATTAATATTTCTTTGTAGCCACAGAAGATGAGCTGTTATGCAGATTCTCCACTTCGTTTTTACACAGCATGTCAGTTTTGATCTGTATTACAACAATTGTTCAAAAGCTAAGCTGCAAATAGCATCTGTCTCTACTGACTTGCAGGAGAGTTTCTATGATGGAAATAAATTCCCATTTAAAAAATAAAATTGGATTGTTTGTAGTGGTTAGTCATGTATGAACTGTAGAGTTAAGTCATTAGATTTATGTTATTGATTGCTATAAAAATACTCTCAAAACTAAAAACATATTTTGTATTTCTGCTATGCCTATTGCAACTGCAGATGTCTAGTAGTACTAGTTGGAACTTGAGTAATTTACTTGATGTTTTGCTCAAAGACTAAATCAACTCATTTCCAGCTTATTTCTTTGACAAGATAAGAAAAGTTACTATCAGCTAACGGTAGCATTGTCAGTCAGTATTCTGTAGAGCAGGATGTTTCTCACTGAACAGGTATAGCAGAAAAATATTAATTACAATGATTACTTCATGCCCCTTAAGTTGATCTAATTCTGTATTTCCCAAATAATTGATTAATTTTCTCAAAACTGCTGTAGTTCAATGAGTAGTACTGTTTGTTTGAATACTCTTGGATCAGTGATACATATTATGACTTCTCTTCATGTTTCTCATGATTAATACATTTTTCTCCTTTATGTATTTAACATATTTTGGTCCATACTTATGTACACTGACCTGAATTTTTTTGTTTGTCTCACTATGATCTTCCTCTTTCAGTACTCCTCTATTTGCACTTTGTTTTCTGCTTTTCCATTCTTTCTTTTCTGTCATTGTCTGTGGAGGTACAAGCTCAATTTCTTTGTAGCTAGTGTGTAGGAATATATTTATCCATAAAAGTTTGCCTTCCTCAGGCACATGTAAGTGTTTTAACATCTGAAGCAACCTATTGATTATTCCTGTTGTCCTCTCAAGATTTAGTATTCTCAAATCTGCTGACTAGTCTCCCAAGAGCTCATTCCCAAGGTCACCTTAAAGCCACTTATAAATAAAGTTAGGGTTGTTCTGCTTTGCACATCACTCTTACACTTAAATTGAACTTCATTCACCATTATGAGTGAACAGTGATTTTAGTGCAGCCTTCCATTGCAGTTGTGCCTCAGACTTCTCTGATGCTGCCATTCACAAATTCAGTCATTTAGCTGTTCAAGCTTTTCTTCAGCATTTAAGAATGACATGGGTTCTCAGCCCTGAGACCTCTGGATATCCAGCATTAAAGCACATTGGGAGAACCAGTCATTTAGTCTGCCCCATTATCTTCTGTCTCTGAATTAATTTTTAATTCACTTTATGCACTTCTTCTTTCTCTCTCTTTTTTTTTCAATCTTTATTTCTGTTAAGGAATGCTATACTTTGGTCCTGCTCCATTAAAAGCAGGGATTGATGAGAGATGATGTGATTATTGTTTCGTATTTAAAAGCTAGAAATTTCCTTCTATTATCTGACTAAAATGAAATCAGTTACATGTGAATTTTCAGCTCTTGTGTTCTAGGAGGTTAAGAAAACAGAAAAGAGGCTACTTCTCTTTTCTCCTACCACTCTGAATCAGATGGATAAGGCTTGTTTAGTTACCTTACTGCTCTAATGCAGCACCTCTACTTCGTGCTTGTCTCAGATTGTACTGGCACATGTAAGAAGAGGGAGACAACATTTTGCTGCTGCTTTAGCTTCCCTTTCTGGTTTTGGGGTGAATAATTTCAAACATATTTCTTCTCTGAATTTGTAGACTACTTCATAAATAAAGGTATTGGATCATGTCACTCTTTAGTTTTGTAAAACAGCTTAAAATCCAAATGTGGAAAAAAGCAAGACTCAAAAGATTCTCAGTGTTCAGGTGGCCTTTGGGCAGATGTGGGGATGTATTGCACCCCTAGTGTGTTCTTACCTGGAGCTAGGATTTCATACCTGTTGCTGGTTGAAAACTTGAATTCTAAAGGGAAAAGAAAGAAGACCAAGAAATCTTGGTGATCACTAAACTGAAGTGCCCTCCTAGGATCTAGCAGTGTGTATGTGCACACATGTGTGCATGCATTCAGCCCAAGTTCACTTTTCTAGCTCCTTCACTTGCAGGAATTTGTGATACCAGTTGTGTAAGCATCTTAAGAATATCCTAAAAACAAAAAATATAAGCCCAGCACTAAGATACAAAACATATTTCAGGAAAAATAAGAGAACCATCCCCAAAGGTGCTTAAAAGACATGTAGATGTGGTACTTAGGGACTTGGTTTAATGGGGGATTAACTGTTGGAGTTGATGATCTTGAAGGTCTTTTGCCATCTAAACAGTTCTATGATTCTACAAGCGGAAGTTAAGACTGTAACCAGACAGGTGCCAGTTGACAGAGTGCTTTGTGAAGATGCAGCAGTGAACCACTTTGAGCTAATGGGTGTCTTTTCCATATGTCTGTGTCAGGAGTCCTGCATTTACCTTAATGTATCCTGACAAAGGTCTTACTTTTATTTTTACTGGAAATAATTTTACTAGTGATTTTTCTTGTTTTAAATGTTTCTAAATTTTTTGCCATTCATAACATCATTTTCTGCTTCAGAGTAGAATTCAGTTTTGCAAATCGCAGATTAGCAGTGAAGGTAGGAATACTATTTATAATTTTCATAAAAATCAACAGAACAGATAAGTTGGTGTCTTATTGTGATATTCAGAAATGTTTAATTTGTATGGTGGATCTGTTGAAGTATTAGTAGTTTCTGGTGAAGGGGCTTTCCTTTTCTTCCAGTGGTGACTAGATTCCTCATGCAAAACTTAATTCGTCTTGAGAGATCTAATGTTGCCCAGCATTCACAATTTTTAATGATGCAATGTACAGGTATAATTATTGTTTGATATTCTCAGTGGAAAATAAAATATGAGGAAAAAAAATCATGATGATGTGCTACAATCCCAAGCAGTGTTTGAGGGTATGTGCTATATCGGTGAAGAGTGTAGCTTTATTTCCTAATGCAGAGTCTATACCTGTTCCAGAAATTGATTTTAAGATTGAAATGGGCAGATAAGAATTAGTGTGTATTTTGTATGCTTAAAATGTAGAACACCTGCAAGAGATGTAGTTATACTGCTTGCTCATAATTGAGCTTTATACAGCTATTTGTTAGCAGGAAAAGACTAACATTTTCATCTCAAAGTCTGTGTCTGTGATATGCACAGATACAGTGCATTTCTGATGGAAAAATTGTTGATGGAGCTTTGACGGTGAACCTTTTTAGCAGAAGGATTAAAGTACATAAAAAGCATTTTGCTTTTAGCTTTGCTGGGTTGATGAAAATAAATGCAGAGAATAATTAGTTAAAACTATAATTCTGAATAAATTTACCAAGGAGTTTGTGCTTAATCTGATTTGATGTTTTCTTTAAATTTTAGTTGATCAGGATATGATTTAAATGGCTTTTAAGGAGTTCACTCATTAGTCCCATCTTTGTAATGCAACAGATATTTGAATTCACTTGCTGCTTACGCTTGTGGTTAGATCATCGTAAAAGTGAAGTTGTGAGTTACCTGCTGAGAGATGACATGCTGCATAACATGAACTTTGGCTTCAGACCTTCATGGTGAGTGAGCAATATGAAGGAGCTGGAGTCTCTTTCAGGAAGGTCTCCATACAGTGCAGATAGACCATCACAAGTCTCACACACTTGTTTGCACACCTAGATTTTTACTGTTTCAAGCATGGATAAAGCCAGACTGGAATCCTTTCAGTATAGAATGCTATTATATTTTGGACCATTATTAAAAGTCCTCATGTTGAGTTGTGCCCTGGTATTTGCGCAAGATGTGGATCTGTGAACTGTGTGAGCTCATTTCCTCATAACGAAAGTTCTCCCATTTATTTGCTATTTCACAACATATTTAATCAGCTCTTTGTAATAATAAAAGCATTTTTGGGTGATGGTTCAAAGAATATACTGACTGTGTCTTCATAGGTCAGTCTGAGAAAACTTAGCTTAATCTTCAGAAACCCTGCCTGCTTGTTCAAGGTCTCTGAAAATTTAAGAAAAGCTGTTCTGCTTTCAGTGTATCTAATGTGATACTTAAAAAGATACTTTTCTTTTAAAAAAGATGAGTAATTTCCCTGGAATTTGCTGGTATGTGAAAGAGTTGTTTTGGGCAGATGTATAACCTAGCACTGCTTAATCCATTCAAGAAAATAGTTATTGTTTTGCATAGAAATTCCCTTTGCAGAATTAGGGTTTCCTCTTGAATTTTCTGCTTTTATATGCTCACTGTTAAACTTAAAACCATTTCCTGTCTGACTCTGAAGCCATTTATTATCTTTTCATTAACAAAACTAATTCACACCTTAGAATCTTTTTCTCTGTGCTTTGACACTGAGTTGTCTTATTTTGCGAGTAGAAGTTTCAAGGGAGGCAGAAATTGAGCCTGCTGACGTGCAAGTCAGCTGAGGAAACATTTTGTACACGACTTTGACACTTCCATCTATTAATGCATGAAACTTTAAAGTAGATTGAGACCTTTTAGCATTGAGTCCACTCTAGTTTGTTTCAGATTACACTAAGAAGTGGTTTAACTCTAATTTTTTGAAGAATGTTAAGTTTATAAAAATGCTTTTGTTGTCCTTTGGTGGTTCAATTCCCAAATTTTCAGTTTAAACATGCTTTGTTCCTCTAAAGATTAGTATGGAGTAGAATGTAAGGGGAAATGGTTTCCTTATTGTCATTTTTGAAAAAAAAAGACTCTTTCTGAAAAAGTAGAAGTTGCTTCAGGCTTCCCAGATAGCATAAACTATGTGCCACTCAGAAATTGCCTACATACTTAATTTTCTATTTGTTTGATTTTCTTGAGGTGTCACCAGCTTGTTCTGCAGTATGAGATTGTTATTTGAAGTGTTTCTGTGAAAGTTTTCTTTCTTTCTTTCTTTTGGTTCTTCTTTTCAATTATTTATGCATAAGTGTCATCCACTCCCAATCCCTGACAAATCTTCCTTAAGAATGGATGCTGTTAAAAATAATTTGAGATGATTTTTTATTTTCTGGAAGATGTAAATTCCATGTCAATATCCTCATATTTTGAACCTGTTATTGCGATCAGTGTAATGCATTTTCTTCTCTGGGAAAGAAATGCATTAGATGGATTAGCAAAGCACTAAAAATATCTTTGCTTAACCACCAAATTATATAACCATCCGATTTGTCTTGTCTGCTGGTCTCATGCTGTGGTACAGTTTAGAAGTCTACATTTTACAACCTTCATCAAGTGAAAAAAGTTTTCGATTAACATCAGATCTTCTTTCAGAGTACCAAATACATCTTTATTTTAAACATCATTCTTTATTCAAAAGGTTAAAAGTAGGGTTTGCTGAAAGATTTTGATAACTCCGCTCACTTCAAAATTTGACAATGATGCTACTTTTATACCATAAATTTCTTCTGGTTTTTAATCACTCTTGGGGTGGTATGTCTGATAATTGCTTTGGGTTGGTTGCTTATTTTGGCAGAGGGGTTTTTTTTAAATGACTACTAATTTAGATCAGATACCCTGCTGAGGGCCATGGTACTCTGAAATAGGATGAGTAGCTTTTCTAGAAAGTTCTTTATATATGCAAGAGAAGATTTTTTTCACCATGACCTGGTTTAAAACTAAATGTCATATTTTTCTGCCCTTGCTGTATCTTTCTGTGTAATCGTATGTATTTCTTGTACGTAATAAAGCATTTTCCAGAGCTAATCTACCCCAGAGACGCTTGTAAGGAGTGAAAAAGACTGAAATTATTAATCTTCCTGTTACATGAATTAAATTTGTGTAATATTTCCGGTATTTTCTCTAAATTTACTGAGAACATCTAAAATGATTTTCTTTTAATTTTCTGTTACAGTATTTGAGTATTGCAAGTAGGACTAATAGTTGATGCTGTAACTCAGTTTGCAGCAGTGAATGAAGGAAAAAGAAGATCAATTTAGACATGTAGATAACTGACTGAAATGCTCATCATAAGTATTTGTGATGAGATAAATTTGTTTAATGGTAGTATTTAATTTCTCTGTGTCCAAAAGATCATGTTGTATTGCAGTGGAGCTGTTGCCTGTGGTTGAATTCCCTGCAAAAGGGCTGAACACTCTTGTATCCTAAGGTCAACCAAGTGTCACCTTAGTCTGCAGTTACATCCTTTCCTGCTGTTTGTTTTTCTATTGTAGCTTTAATTGAAAAGATAAAAGTTTGAATGCATGTAAAAAGGAAATGATGCCATCAGAGCAATCACTTTGCATCTAAGGGAAAAGACTCCACGTATAATCAGCTGGCTAAAGGGCACGAGAACATCCTGAAAGGTAATTGGGCAACTTTTGTTGAAATACTCTGGTATATGCCATTAACTTGTTCAGTGTTGCTCAGAAACAATGCCTATAGACAGAGGCACGTTACTGGGCCTTTGTTCAGAGCCAAAAGCTGTAGTTATCACAGTGTTCAGTGTCATCTTAAAGCTGGTACCGTTCATGTACTGCTTCTGGAAGGGTATGTTTCTGATGGGTTCAAACTTTTCACAACCTGGTTTTTTGTACTCTCACCCATGATGTTCTTTACAAGTGAGTGGGAGAAATGTATGTCTTTTTCAGCTCCTTTTCTGAATTACTTCATACCTGCAGTAATTTTTCTTGTAGGGTATGAGTAGAGACCTGAAGATGGTACTGGTTGTTTCTGATAGGGCAACTTAATATTGCTCTTCTGTTTGTTTTTACTCCATTCTGTCTGGAATATTTTTCTCCACATGTTCCATCTCATCTTTTAAGTTGCATAGACTCTAGGGCCTTTTCATCATACATTTTTTAAATCACTGAAATGGTGGAACTTAGTCTACTTGTGATCATGCAATTATTAGCAAAATGTATGCACTAATAATAAGAGGAACAATGAAAAAATTATTTCCTGCAGAGGTTTTTTGGAGCACTGCTGTTCTTCAGTAATACCGTCTTTATAAGCATGATGCTGGTAAGAATAAACAAGTTTGTTGGGGATTTTTGTCTCCCCCTTTTCCCCACGACTTATCAGGAAAGACATTCAGATTTCTAATCTTCAAGCCTCTAGTTTCTTCTCAAAAGGAAATAATTAGCCACGGCCTGATTTTGTGATGTACGCAATTGCTTCTAGCCACTAGACAGAATGATATGGAGGCATTGTTTTGGTCTCTTCTCTCTTATGCTGAAATAAGGCTCAATATTTATGCCAAAGTCACAGATTTTATAACAAAACCCCCCAAAATTCGGTAAGAGCATTATGTTGCTTCTAGTGAATAAAGCAGGGACTTCAAGAGTGACCATATTACAATGGAAGCCCTACATTCTTCAATAGCAAGAACAAGGAAAGATTGGCGTGATTCAGATGATGATATTTCTGAGTAACAGCAGGAGGGTTTTAATAGAGGGGATCCTTGCATCCACAGGAGTGTATTTGTAACATTAATCTGAGAAAATTATTTTCTTAATAAATTGATCTGAAGTAGATAACCAGAAGGGCGATAATATTGTGTGGATTTAATATGAAAATATGCAAATTTCATGTTATAATTTGAAATTGCCTACCCTTTCATGACCCTGAAGGATACTTTGAAGTGTACTTTATTAATCCTAGAGGGTAGTTATGAAATAAAATTCTAGTGAGACTATAGTAGTAATGTAAGGTTTGTTTTTTCTTGAACCTGTCATTCTGAAGGAGTGAGGTAACATTTCATGCTCTGATCAGCAACTCCTCATTTACTTGGTGAATTCTGGAATGAAGAGAAGCTGGAAAGGAACATGTGGCTTGATGCTCGGTAGATAGAGGGAGAAAACTGGTCAAGACTTGAAAACATTTGCCTTACTACTAAAATTCTTCCTGTGATGTTATTTCGCTTAAGAGCCGAGAAAAGATCCCTTTCTAATCAAAGGGCAGGCAAATTGCTTACAGTGCATTTGCTTTGGGCTTTACTTACTCCTGTTGCTTTGGAGGATAAAAGTGTCAGCTGACTGTGGCTTTTAATTTATCCTTTACATAGGCCCATGGTGAAATATGAAATGTTGGCCATGCTGACATGAACAGCAGAACTCCCACTGGTTGCAGTGATAGCAGGATATCACTGATGGCACAGTGCTCTTTGTGAGCTGCATGTGTTGTGGGAGTCACAGGCTGTTGAAAGGCCAAAGTCAAGATACTAGAAGTTCCCAGCTGGATCAAGAAGGGATAATCAAATACAGAGACAGTTCAGTTACCACTGAAGGAAACTTTTAGGTTCTCAGTATGCTATCCACTTCTCCTAATTTCCAGAAAAACTAAAATTCAATTCTTTTCTGAATTCCAGAGGAACTAATGGTACCTTCTGAGATTCAGTCTTTTCTTTTTGCAAATAATGAAGCTTCTGTAATGAATCCATATGTCACATACATTCTGTTACTCATGCTGAATGCTATGCTGTTCTGCATACAGTCCTCAAAACTTGAGATTGAGCTCAATATGAATAGGGGTGACAGAATTTGTTCTAGAAAGACATGTCAGCTCGCTTGCTGAGGAAATCCATATTACTGAAAATCAGGTGGAGGTTTGCTCTGAAAAGTAACTGGGAATATAGCTTTGTGATTTATTGCTCTACTAATGAATTTGATTTCTGCATTTACATACATGTAAGAAATACTGCTAACAGATTACATGGTTTGCGATGGAAATAGCTGATTGTAGATGTTACTGTTGCTTTATTATTTTTGCAGTACAGCTTCTTTTGTGTTGCAAAGATCCTCATTGTAGTAGCTAACCAGGTAAAAGCATCTCATATGAGTTTTAACAGTTTTAATCATGACTTGTTTTTCTCAGCTTTACTTTTTCAGCCCCCTTTCTGGAAGGTCATCTAGGTAGTGGTGCCAAACTTCCCTGGCTAGATTCATGTGTCATTTACCTAGTGGCAGGGAAAACAAGGTGGCTTATTGCATGTGCAGTACATCAGAGGCTTCCAAGGAGATGAGGGTGTTGAAGTCATTCAGACAGCTGGCTCCCGGCTGTGCTTTTCCCCAAAGGATCTTTAGAAGCGGGTGTGGAATGTGCTGTGAAATTCTGGTAGAGGCAGCCAGACAGCCTTGTGGTAGAGGCAGCAGCTCTGGGAAGGATAATGATCAGGAGTGGGCTGCTAGCACTTCCAGAATAATTTAGTCAGAAATCCACCTGTGCTGCTCCTCCCTGGGTATTTGTTCTGTCAAAAGCCAGCTCTGGGTTTGGTGAATTAACCTAGTGAGCAGCATTTGCTCCCAGGCTACAGTTCAGGGTGTTTATCCCATGGATCTGATGCATGACAGAACTTGGTTATGTGGGTTTGCTTTCCAAGTATGAAATAAACTTTAATGTGACCTTTGAGCAAGAGTTACAGTGGGGTGCCATGGTAGAAATACCTGACTTGGGAACAAGTACTCCTTTAGGTTTGTATGAAAGAGAGCCAGAGCGATGTAGTGAGTGTATGAGCACAGGTTTTTGTTGTATGTCAAGCTCGTGCACCAGCTCTCTATGGGTACCAAGAAAAGTGCAGCCTGCTCTAAGGATAAAATCTGATGAAGACTGGTGTTCATCTGCAGCATTGAAAGCCATATTGCCTTCTCTTAAAAAAGCAGGATTTTAACTTGGTGCTTTAGCTAACACAATTAATGGCATTTTACAGTTCAGAGTGAGTTTTAATAGAATATCTTGTCATTGTTCCAAAGAAAGTTAAATATGTCACATTGAGTGGATCGCCTGTATTCAAGATCTGACCTCTTGGCAGTAGCAGTGAAATAATATACAGCAGAATCTTGTTAATTCATGCTAATGACTTAAAAGACCCATCACTGATTACTTGATTTTACAACTTAGCAAGTAAGTGAAACATGATGACAAAACTTAAGGGATGCTCACTTTAACAGTATGTGCTCTGCTAATTTAACTCTGTAGTAACAGTTATGCTGTAAATATATTTGTTATAGATGAATTAATGGACAGTAGTAGTATTAATTAGAGCAGTGATGATTTCCTGAAATGGCATAGCAGCCTATTATTGCATGGTTTCAGTGAAACAGGACTAATGTACTAGTTCTGCAAGAGTGAGGCCACTGAAATGGTTCTGAAAGTAACAGATGTTGGCTTTTAATATTAATAAAAATGTTCTCTCTTCATTTATGTGATGTCATTTAGAATAAATGTAGTTACTTAGGAAAAGAGTAATCCTGTCATGGTAATAGTATACAGGTATATATGTAAATAAAAAGTTCATAATTTTTTTTATTTTCAGGTTTAATTACTTCTGGAGACCTAAGCCTATGCTCATTCCTAAAATAGTAATTCCCAAACGAAAGGCTGGTGGAACATCACATGTGTTCAAGTAAATTTCGTAATCTTCAAAATGTAGAGTAACTTTTTCCATTATGAAAACGTCTGTAATTTTTTCTGACCATTCTGTTTCAGTCTGCATTGTGTTTGTCATTAAGTACTATTAAGAATGCAGTTTTGTTACTGGCAGAGTATTCATAAATGAGAAAATAAGACTTTTCCAGTATGCCTTAGAAAATGACCCTAAGCCATTTAATATTTGTTATGCTCTGAGTAAAAGAAGGAGCTGAAGTCTGAACTGGAATCATCATATGCACTTGTTACTGTGCATTGGTGTGTCAGCAGAGAAGTCTGACTAAATAAGGAAATGCATGAGTAGAGCTTATCAGCCTTTGACAGGAATATAGTCCACTAACAGCTGATACAGTAGCCCATCTTTTCTGTGCTATCATCAGCTCTCTACATGGCTCACAGATGTACATTTATCATCTGCTTGGTTGCTGATAGCGCTCGGAACAGCCCTCCACCTTGTCTTTTCAGTTAGTGTATGCTCAAAGTAATGCAAGTGCGCTGAAACCCTTAGAAAGCCAAATATTTTTTTATTTATATAAAAACGTATGTGAAGTTGTCAGCTTTCAAACTTTAGAGAAATACACTGTACCTTCTGCTTGTTCTTGCTCCAGATAGAGTATTGTGAATATTGTTTGGCAATGTAAATAAAATATAGGAAATTTATTACATTTTTATGCTCTTATGGTACAACTGTGTGCTAAGCAATGCTTGTATAAAGTATCCATAACTTCATGAAAGCAAATCCTGACTAGTGGTGCCTTCTTTACTCTGAGGGTCTGTTACTGCTCAAATGAGTGTCTAAGCTCACAGTGATCTTTCTAGGAATTGTGTTGCACCTTGAATGTTTATAGGTGTTTTTAAAAATTATCCAGAGTAAAATACCCTTACCACTGTTTCAGTATCGTTTTTTCTGTTACGCTGAGCTTGGTCGTCAGATTTTGTCCCTGTGTTGTGCAAGAGATTGGGATCTGACAATTTTATCCATAAATTTACTAGGCCAATAAATATATTTTAAGATTTGTTAGCACCTGGCCTGCTACAGAATGTCCCGAAACAGTCAAACTGGTGGCCTGCAAATGTGTTTTGATACTGGGAGTGGATGTAAATCTGTTAGCATGTGTGACCTTTTTCTAAGGGATTTCTGAAAAATGCCAGACATTAAATTCTTATTCCTTACTGAAGACAGGTGAGTCAGGTCAGTGATTTGAGAATTCCTCCTTTTCTTGAGAATTCAGGTCATTAAAGTGCAAGGCCAAGGCTGTTGAATTTCTACAAAAGTTTCTGTTGAAAAGGTGATCAACTTTTTTATCAAGCATGAATTTAAGACAATAATGAAAAACCCTCTTAATTTCTCTATGGCACACTTTTAATTTCATGTTCCTACTGACTGTCATTCTGTGCTATCTTCTCAAGTTAAGCAAAAAGGCAGAAAGGGATGGATGGACAGACGGACAGACTATCATCTTTATTTGTGGCACTGATTTGAGTCCTCTCACATTCGTCCTTTTATACCTGTCTGTCAAATGTGTACCCCAAATTGCTTTTTGCAGATTCAGCTAAAAGTAGTCTTGATAAATTATAGTTTTTCTGATTTTACTGCAAAACTTCTCCATATAAAATAAGATCCAGTGTACTCCTGGCTTTTCACCACATATTTTTATGTACTTTCTGCCACCCAGTACTCTACTTTGATGACTCAATATCTTGCTTATTTGGTCTTCCATATTCCTCCATTACTGTTTTCCTGTTTTCACAACAGCATCATCAGTATTCACCCTCCACCATGTCCTCCTCTGTACAGAAAGCTTCCTGAGGAATGGAGAGTGCTTGGGTTAGATCTGAGAGCATTCTGAAGGTTCCAGGGGTTTTTTTGTGGGAACCTCACATTCTGTTTTGGTGTTCAACATACTGTATGCAAAATGATCAGAGAAAGACTAAAATTCCCATAACACTTTAGGGAAGAGTTTTCTGGTAACAGTCCTGGGAAAGCCTAACAGACAAATCTGAAAGGAAAGACAGACAGTGAGGATTTTTGTTTTGGTTTGTTCTTCCTGCTGTCTCTTTTCTAAGCTTGGAGTGAAGAATCAAGTTTCTTTCCTTCAAAATTTACTTTCCAGTCAGGACAAAGAAGGGACTTGCAACTCTGCCAGGGGGAGAATGCTTACCTATTGTACTATCTAGCAGGGTATGTGCTCAAAGTATTAGTTTCTTGCACATACCACTTAGTGTCACAAAAATACAACATGCCATTTCCTAATCATGAGCTGTGCTGTAAATCCTGTTGGAACAAAAGTGCTCTTCCAAAGTTGGTTGTTTTCAAAGTGTCTTTTTTTTCTTGCCCAATGCAACGTTTTAAAAACCAAACCCTGCAATTTTAGCTGAGATCCATCTTCTTCAGTTCAGTAAGCTGGCTTAAATGCCCTAATGCGAGTTCACACATCAGTAGCATTTTTGTATGCAATATATGTAACAGAGATGTCATTCTGTGCTCTGAGTCCATCTCTGGTAATGGTCCTGAGAGAATAAGCAGTTCATTGGGATGTTTGCCATTAGAGCACGTTGGGAGGGTTCACAGCAGATGCACAGTGTAATGGACTGTGTGTGTAGCAGCTCCCCTCCAAAATAAGAGTACTTCTGCAGTGCAAGTGAGGACACTTTCAGGCTGCTTTTTGTACACTTTCCTGCTGTGCCCAAATGCTGCATTAGTTTTCTGGTGTGTGTCCATCATACACCTGTGTGATCTAGGTGGAAAGAAATATGATGTGTCCAAAAAGATAGAGAAGCTCTATAGCCCTGAATTTAAATGCCATGACTGTGCAGGCAAGCATAATAAAGCTATTAAAATCCTTTAGTCATTCAGGGCTACTTTATTTTGAGGAATTTTATTAATTACTTATTTATTTTTAATTTCTGAAAATGTGTTTTAAAAATACTTTAATTGTCACAGTCATATTAATTATGCAGATTTACAGTTTCATGTTTTCTCTTCTAAACATACTCTTTATAAATATTTTATTATGTTTTTATAGCACACATTTAATGATGTATGTATCAGTTAAAAAAAGCTTGAAGCAGTTCAGGGCTCTACAAAACAAGCCTTCTAGCACCTGAATATGGTTCTATATAACAACAAGTGTTTGGCAAGCTATACTACTATATTATGTATTATTAATTATACATGATTGTGGAAACTAAACATTGATAAATAATGAACTTGAACTTTTAAGGAATAGTTCATTCAATAGTAGTCTTTTAAATTGCTGAATGAGACAACATGATCAGCCTTTGTCACAGTTTAGTTAATGTCTACACTGAAATTGAAAAAGCATCAGCTTGGGCTATATGGTTACAAATGTTTAGCCTCTGTCAACTTCCAGTGCATTTCATGGTAGGTGTGTTTGGCATACATCACGAACTCATAAAGAGCTTAAATTTAGTTGATTTTAGAGATGTATTCTCTCTAGATTTATCCTGAACAGTTACTCAAAAAATAAATGCCTCTGAGAAGGGAGTTTAGTCATCAGAGATGGTCAACCAGACCCCACCCACACTATCATATTTTCTTTGTAATAATTGCTTCAGGTTTAAATGTAAATATTTTTACTAAAAAGCCAAGTGCATATATTGGAAAATATCCATGAATTATTTAATCTTTAAAAAAACCCCACAAAACAAAACAACTTTCAGGCCTTCTGCTGGCAAGTTTAGAATTTGAAAGTTAGTGGCAGGGAAGGATGTCCATAAAATTACAGTTTTTAACTGTGGAAAGGCATTTTTATGCTGAGAGGAAACATTTAACTTTGCTGTGATGGGACTATATTTTCAACACCTCAATAAAGTTTACTTTGTACTTTTATATGGTTACTGTATAACTGTGTAACTTCTAGTGAGCTATAAATTTCAGCTTTTCTTAGGAGATTCTAACTTTATTGTTCATTAACTATGATTTACCTTTTGGATCACATTATACGTTAACAAAGTGGTGTCTCACATGTGTAATAGATAATCCATTCAGAATTTCCTTCATTACATTGCAGTGTTTACTGCTTATCCTGCAACTCCAGAAGCAGAGAGTCTGTGATATGCAGATGTGACTTCATCTTCTTATAATGAGTGCTTTGAAGGATTTTATTCTGGAATTTATTTTTTAAAATCGATTTATACTTTTGAAACATTAGCTCACATTCCTTATGGTTTTGGATAGAACAGATAAAGAAGATTTATGGGAAGTAAATATCTTTCAATACATTTTACCAGCTGCTCCTGGACAATATTAGAATCATAGAATGGTTTGGATTGGAATGGACCTTAAAAATCCTGTAGTTCCAACCCACCTGCCATGGGCAGGGAGACCTTCCACTAGACCAGGTTGCTCAGAGCTCCCTTCAGCCAGGCCTTGAACAGTTTCAGAGATGGGGCATCCGCAATTTCCCTGGGTGACCTGTTCCAGTGCTTCACCATCCTCTGAGTAGAGAATTTCTTCTTGATATCTAATCTAAATCTACTCTCTTTCAGTTTAAAGCCATTTCTCCTTGCCCTATCACTATCTGCCAGTATATAAAGTCCCTCTTCCTCCTTTTTATAAGCCTCCTTAAAGGTACTGAGAGGTCACAGTGAGGTCTCCTCAAAACCTTCTCTTCTCCAGATTGAACAGCCACAGCTCTCTCAGCCTTTGTAGGAAAGATGCTCCAGCCCTTTGATGATTTTTGTGGACCATTGTTGTCTCTAATGAAACTTCTAACCTTTTGATGGATGTAGTTTCCAGGTTTTAAGCACAAATTCTGGTTTGGAGCACTAAAGGATTTCTCATAGGTTCCCAAGTGCTGCTTTATTTAACTAGACCTCAGACCTGACATGTCCTGCTGCGTGTATTGAAAGCGATAGTAAAGATGAGGCTCAGGTTCTGAGTATAGTCTGTGTAATAAAGAGGCTGAGGTCTGTTTTCTCTGTGTAAATGTGTACTTTTCTAAACATGAAATTACTCCAAATGTATAATGACTTGCTATTTTCTCCTGCAAACTGGCTCAATTTGAAATATTTTGTCTGTTTCTGCTAAAGCTGAAATTAACAGGAGAAATCCCATTGCTTTTGTGAAAAAAAAATTAAACTTCTGTAATTATTTGTCTTGCTTGGTATAGTTAATACTGAGGGGTGAACATTCCAGTATTTTCTGTAAGGACTTTAAAGCAAGATTTTTAAGAAACTTGGGTAGTTCTTTGAAGTATATATGGGAGAGGTAATCTCTGTGGAGAACCTATTCCTCCTAAGAGAAAGAGCAATCTCTTTCGCTATGACAAGTATGGGAGGTTTGTAAGGGTTGTCTGTAGTGTGCTAATATGAAGGGGTACTTTTTCCCTCCTATGCTCAAGTTACAACATGCTAAGCAAATATTTATTAGCAGACCTTTCAGAGGCTGTGCAGTGTCAGCAACTGCACTCCACACATCCTGGGTAACTAGGAAGCTTAGTTGCTTCCTGCCTCTCTCACAAATACCACCTGAGTTGCCTCATTGTATCCTAACACCATACATTAGCTCTTTGCTTCCACTCCCAACAAATAAACTGTAATTATAGATACTGATACTCATAATCTGCTCCTTGTCTCTAATTCTTCCCGTGTGTCTCTGGGAATGCTTTTTAGCACCTAAGCAGCCAGAACACCATCCTGTAGTTGGGCTTCACAAAAGCACACACTGGGTTTGAAAGAGACCCAGAAAGATCATTGTGTCCCACTCCTGGTCCTGCACAAGACAGCCCCAAGAGTTGTGACAGCATTGTCCAAACACTTACCAAACTCTTGCCGAGCTTAGTGCTTGACCACTTCCCTGGGGAGCCTGTTCCAGTGCCCAGCCGCCCTCTGGGGGAAGAACCTTTTTCTAATACCTCAACTAAACCTCCCCTTGCACACCTGCAGGCCATGCTCAGTTTTGGGACCTGTCACAGGTTATCAGAGAGAAGAGATCAGTGTCTGCCCCTCCTCTTGCCCTCACAAGGAAGCTGTAGACTGCAGTGAGGTCTGCCCTCAAGTCTCCTCTTTGCCAGGCTGAACAGACCAAGTGACTTGTGGCTGTGTCAGTTGCTGCTGAGTTTTAGCTAATCACATAATAAATTACTGTAAGGTTTCTTGCTTCTCTGCCCCGGCATTTCACACAGGTTATTTATAATTATTTCTTTACCATGGTTTAATCCAGTGCTTTTGCTAAATGTGTGTGTGTGTATGTATATATGTAATGTTTGAGAATGACCTTTCCTTTATGGAACCTTACCTGTCTTTTGTAGTCCCTTCCAGTCTTGGTGTGTGGTGGCTGGCTGTTTTGCAAGCTGTCTCAGTTGTAGAGGTTTTAAATAACCAGGGTAACTGGGGGGGTGCTTGCTTGTGTTTTTCTGAATTTTTTAATTTTTAGGGATTCATTGCATTGTCATTCTATGTTTCTGTCACTATTTCTGTTAGCTTATTTGTAGACCCTGGTGAGATGGGTACTGCAATGTGCACCTGTTCCTCTAAATCTTTCTCCTCTTTTGCATCTTGTCCTTTCTTGAAAATGCAGGGTGAGAAGGGGTGAGGGAAAGAAGATCTGCCAAAGGAATTTCTCTTTCAGTGTTGTATTTCACTTTCAAGTTTTTACCTTTGTCGCTGTAAGATTGTGTGCCGAAGTCTTGGCGATGCAAAAGCTAGAAGTTGTTAAGAATATACTTAGGAGTGGGGGTGACCATTCAGCCTGTCTCTGGCTGCCTCCTCAGTGTCCTTGAACAAGAGGGCTTAGGAGTAGGCTGAAGGGATTGTCTTGCTGATAGCAGCCCACTCCTGACTTCCAAGGGTTCTTAAACACAGCTGACAGTGGGTAGGGATTTACTGGGTGGAAATAATGCGGATGGGAAACATCAGACTGGATGATATATACATTTTGGAGTGACTGTCTCTGTCTAGCAGTGGAGTGAGGAACCGCTGCTGGCAGGTGCCTTGGTGGACATGGTCCCTGCCCTGCCACCGTGGGGCATTTAGATGCCATTCCTCCATGGCAGACACACACAGTTTTTTAGCATCAATAGGAGAGCAGGGAAAGCATTTTTCTTCGCTTTTGCATTCTCTGATTTCCTGAGTATCAAGTGGTGGGCAGCAGCTTGTTGCCAAGCAGGAAGGAGCTTGCATCTGCACACACGGAGGAGGCCCTGCTGTGTCCTTAGGCTAAGTGCCATGCCATGCCTCACCTGTGCCTGTGCTGATCTGCCCAAAACAAGAATGGGCTTCAGGCAGAAGTAATGTGGCTGTGTTTATTGTGGAAGATCTCCGCTATGATGCTGCAGCCATGTCTGTATCTATGGTTCAGGATATTCAAGTGCTGTGGCAGATAATGACTTATTTGCATGCGGTTTTTGCCGCAATGAGCATGACAGCATGAGCACCGTTGATCCCTTTTCCCTGGGGGTGCTTTTATGCAGCCATGCTACTGACACTCATGAGTGCTTTATGTTGGCTCTTTTATGTAGTGTTTTCTGTAGTGTTTTCTTTAGCTTTTGAAAGTGATTAAACCCTTTGTACGTTAATATCTCCTTTATGTTTCTGACATAGTACTGCTAGCTAGCTTTTTTCTGCTTTCTCTTAAGGCACTTTGATCATCAAGACTAGTCTGGCACCTCCTTCTTGTAGGGAGAGTGCTTTCTGAAATCCTTTACCATTTTCCCTGTTTCTTAGCTGCATCATTCCTGACTCCCCTGAGCTGTCTTCAGAGTAATTAACCAACTCTGCACAGATTTTTGTTCTCCTGTAACTGAATTTAGACTTTTACTTCATGTGTTGTAGGTAAAGTTTAAAGACTTGTTTTTCTACCTTTGGATCATTTCTAGGTAAAGCTTTTTCTGTCAAAAGCTTTACTGTTCTGCATAAACCCTCTGGTATGTAGATAGTACAGCTTCGAACAATTCATGTTTCACACTTCCTGAGTTGGTGTCCTAATTATCAGCAGAGACACAAAGGATGTGCAGGACTAGACTCTGCCTTTGGCAGTGTTTCCTGAATATTGACCATAAGCCATTCATCTGTATTTAAATGCATGAATTTAGAGCTTAAAGTCTTGAAAATTTTTATGGCCTGAAATTCAGTATCACAGAGCTGCATAAGTACAGATGAGAGAATGTATTTTGAAAATGTCTCTGAGAATTTCCTTTAGGCAAATTGAATTTTCCCAGTGTTTCAAGTGCTGCCCAGTACCTTATCTGTACATTCTCGTCCATTCACTGTGAGAGGATATAAGTATTATTTCTAAGCATTAGGATTTTTACTCCTCATATCTAAACACAGCATTGTTGAGCTTCATAATGCTTTGCTTCTGATCCCTGTGCGGTATAAAATGAGAGCATTTAAAAATCCATTTTACCAAGGCACTTTGAGGATAAGGTGTGTGCTGCAGAGATGGAGTAAAAGTACCCAGTTAAAATAATGAGTGGGTGAATGAATTTAGTGCCTGCCTCAAAGGCTGAGTACCCAGCACAGCTAATGAAGACTCCAGTGTCATTCAGTTTGCTTCAATGGCTGCTGAACAATTCATTGCTTACTGGACTGTTTTCATCTTAATGTATCTGAACAGTAAGGACAATACTGAAGATGACTTAGGTAAACTTCAAGGTGATGCAAATTACAGGTGTTCAGGGATTCTTGTGTGCATGCAGAGGAGTGGTGGAGCAGACACAGGAAAAACAGTTAAAGTATATTTCATTTATACACGTTCTTTCTATATCACATGACAAATCAGTCCAAAGAGGGGTAGGACAGCACATTTAAATAATATTTTTTAAATTATCCAGAGTAGTAATAGATAATGTTGGTACATATGCCGTCTGTATTTCTTTTTATCAAAAGATTTATTTTAAAATAAGTTGATAATATAATTCAGGTTTTTTACATGAATTACATGGTTAAAAGGAAGCAATTTATGTTTTTTCATTCACTACTTCACTGGAATGTTTTATTCCTGAGTGAGACAGGCTTTTCCATGACAGCTTATGTTACTAGGGAGAATTTTTAATTAAAACCATCATTATATTTTTTTACTGGTACTAAATTTCTTGTCTCTTCCAATAGGACTGACATACAGTGCTGAATGTAATGGTGTAGTACTATATGATACCATTTTTGCTGCATTTTTTACTGAAAGAACAGAATAAGTCACTGAACTTGAGAATTTTGAATCAATCCTGTTTACATGTGCAAGTAGGAAGAAATGATGCACCCTTCCCCCTTCATTGTTAAGTGGTAAATTGTTGCTATGGTGATCATTCTTTCCATCTCATCAGCTATAACCTGGTTTTCCACATCAACTGAATAGCTCCGAGCAATGCATGATCTTTATTTTTTATATATATCAGTTAATATTGTTTTGCTACATAGTTATTGTCTTGGGACTTAACGTCAGCATCAAGATGCAGTGAATGTAAGCAAGACAGTTCTAATTTTGTTGTATATAAATCTGTGTACTCATTAAAAAAATCTTCGTGTAGCTGCCAAGAACTTTTAAGTAGATTTATTAAAGGAAGCTTATTTTTGGTGTGTACAGTTGATTATTTTTCTTTCATTATTTCAGTCTATAAGCTTCTGCATTAAATATGTGAAAAATTTGGTAAATCTCAGAATAATGTCTCAGTTAAGCAATATGTTGTTTGTTGTCTTAAGGGGATGGAAACAGGATAGTTGTAAAATTTCACAGAGCAGTTTTATTTTCTTGCAGTGAGAATTGGTACATATGGAATAAATGCAGAGAGATGCCTGCACTGTGGTGAGAGTGAGCCAGGTGACCTGTAACAGAGTCACCAGAGGTAAAAATGGATTAGTATGGTCTGTATGGGGTCCTGTGCATGTACACTATACATTTGTGTCAAGAGAAAGGGCAGAATGAGCATGTGGGCCATCACAATATTGCCTTGAAGCCAGATGTGCCTTCTCTTATCACCAGTACCAGGTTTTTCAGAAAATGGGAAAGCTTTGTGTTATGGCAAACTTTGGAGCCATAGCAAACTTTGGACACTGGAGTACAGAATGATAAACATGGATCTTAGATTAACCTGTTTGAACTTAAATTAATGATTTTAAAAGACAGTTTCTCTAAACTTAGGTATTGTTCAGTACAGTCAGTCTTTCATTTTCTTCTAAGATGTTGAGCTCATAAAAATGTAACCATATTGTGTCTTTCATTGCTGGACAGCATATGAAGAGCTCTTGTGTTTCTGATTTTACTCATTTTCCAGTTTTTGGTGGGATTTTTTGGGGGGCTTTTTTGTTTGTTTTGTTTGCTTTTTGGGGTTTTTTTCTTTCTTTTTTTCTTTTTTTTTGGGTTTTTTTTCGGTGGAAACCTTCTCCTCTACTTTTCTTCTGCATCACTCATGCCTGTTTTTAAGTTGTGTGTCACAATCAATAAAGCAGCAAGATTACATTTTACAGTAATTTTACATTTTACAATAAATTTTACATTCATTACTGGGTTTAATGACCACAAGAGGACCTGAACAACAGAGAAGTATTTGAGTATGTAATATCATGTAAAATTATTCTTAATTTTCTTATATGAAGACGCAAGCTGAATCTTGTTTTCTCTCCTAGTGGTCTTTTTGGGTTTTCTATAGGAAAGAGTGTTTTTCGTGTCTCAAAATACTCTGCTGCCATAGGCAAACTTCTATTAGATGTTCCTGACCTATATTTGCAGGGGGGGATATTTTGCTAAAGAATGTCAAAAATCATCTCTCAGTGGCTCAGTCTCTTAAAGGATATGGTGAGAGTTATAGTATAAACATAAATGCACTATCTCTGGAGGCAAACTAGGAGCTGGATTGATATTTCAAATAAGCAGAGTATCTGTGCACACTGCAAGTCTAGAGAACAATGTCTTGAATTACTGAATTGCTTAGATCTTTTGGAAGCATTTATGCATGACTCCCAAAGTATTAATCCTTTTGGCCAAAATACAGTTCGCTAAGTAGCCTGAGAGAAAGTGTGCCATGGAGGTGAGGAATGAGATATTTCCTTCCAGCTGCAGAGGATGAGAAGTTACTGAGAAAGCATATTGTGCAGTTTCTTGAGCCAAAACAGCCATTATGGGGTTCTTGGAATTATTGTTTTGCCTGATTTTATTAAGTAGTATCATATTTTGCTTGGTGAATCTGCTCATCTTCGTTTCATGAGCTACCTCATTTCTTGATTTTCCCCCACCAAATCTGTATAATAGTACAAACTGAGCACCTGCAAAAGAATATATCCTGTGAGGTACAAAGTCCTTTCACATATTTCACAATCACACAGATAGACCAGAGAAAGACTTTGTTGTCATGTACTGATCCTTTTTTGTAGTTGTTGACAAAGAAGTACAAACAAATCCAGCATTTGGAGCAAAAAACTGGTGAAAGAGAAGCAGCTACTTCATGTTTTGCTCTTGCATTTTCCCGAGTAGTGTTTCCTGCAAAACAGAAATAATTCTTCTCTGAACCATAGCTGAATGACCCAAGACTCAGTAGCCCCCAGAGCTGAAAAAATAGCTGAGTATTCTTTATACCAAGCCCTTTTATTTGCTTAAGCTTCTCACTTCCTTATTTCTTTCTTGAAGCCTGTGTTTGTGTTTTCAAGTGTGTTTTAGCCTGCAGTACCAGGAAACAGTACCAGGAATCAGCTGCAAACATGAGACATGGACTGATTCAGGAATGACTGTCTGAGACTGGGAAGAGAAGGTGGTTCCTTTCAGCTCTGCTTTTCCTTAAATTTAAGAATGTATGCAACTATAGCTTTGTTTTACCTGATTTTTTTTTCCTGCACAGTCCCTTAAAGGGATCTAGTGTGTTCCTTTGTTGTATGAGTGTAATCTGGAATTTGATGACCTGGAAAAAATGCATTCAGGCAAAATGCCAGCCAGAGAAGAGAATTCTCTGAACAGTAGGACCATGCACATGGGACCTAGTGCTTCTTTCTATATTATGTCCCTTTAAAGCAATAGCAGGGGGTTTTTTAATGCTTCAGTTGCTATAGTTTCTGAAACCATGTACACATCTTTATAATATAAGATTAGTTCAATAACAAACAAATAAAATTTAAAATCAAAGCAGACTCATATTTGCCACATCGAAGGCCGTAAGATAACTGTATGTCATTCCACTCAAATTGTGAACATGAGCACAGGTTACCCTGTTTAATCTTGGTGAGTTATTTTTTTTTCTCTAGCCAGTATTCTGTTTATTTTGCCATTCATTAATTCAGATTCCTATGAATATAGTGGTAAATAGTCTTTGTGGCTATGATATGTAAAGATTATTTCTAACCTATTTCTTGGCAGGATTGAAATAGATTAGAGAATACAATTACAATAGTAAAAGAGTTCCCTATATTAATTTATTATCTATATAATATATATATAATCCATATATTAATTTAATATCTCTGAAAAAAACAGTACAAATATTAAAATTTACTAATTTGATCATCATAAGGATAGATGTGCTCACTAGGAGACAGTGTTATCTCACTGCCACTCATGTAAGTAAGGATAGAGAAGTTGTTGATCCTTGACAGAGAAGTCTATTTCTCTAGGTTGAAATGTATAGCTTCACACAGTTTAAGCTAGAAATTTTGGTGTTTGAAATAAATAATAAAAGGTGAACACCAACACAGAAAACAACCACCACCACCCAAAAAAGCCCCAAACATATACAAAACCTATACAAAAACCTCTTTCTCTCTGGACCCTTGTCAAGAATCGTGGTTTTTTTTTTTCTTTTACCCTAAGTGTCAAGGATCTAGTCTTCTGTTTGGGTGATGTAGAGCAACTCCAGAATTCAGAGACTGTCCTTAATGCTTTTCTTGCCCCTATAAATACAAAAATAGCCCATATGATCATATGAGTACCAAAGAATTTTCTAAGCTCTATTTTTTTTTTTTTAATTTATTGGTAAAGTTTATCTAAAGGCTGCATTTTTCTGATTTGCAGTTTTTATTTGCTTCATGTTGACTCAGTTTCTCTCTCAATTACTTTCTTTTCTGCTGTTTGTCCCCATGAGTAGCAGTTAGATGCTTTCACAGTTTAATTGTTACTGAGCATGTTTTGATTCCTTACCAACCTGTTTGTCTTCTTGCCTTTTAACATCTCTGATCTCTGACACAAGCCAGCCACTGTTAAGAGGCAATACCATTGTTCAGGGAACTTGCTTAAACAACATATGCTTTGTTCCTTTTAAGCGCTCTAAAAAAAAGTCATCTGAAGGATAACAGAGAGAAAAATTGTCAGATCTTTCATAAATATTTTTATCGGAGATGACTGGTACTGTTTCTCTGTTTCACAGCCTTTCATCACAGCAAATTATGAGAGAGAAACATGATTTTCTACATACAAAAAGAATTATAATAAGGGAAAGAAAACAAAAGTGTTTTAATTTAAAAAAAATAAGTGATTTGAAGTAGGTAAATCAACAGACAGCACCAATGCAGGGATTGTTTTCCTTAGCTAAATTATTTTTTAGCTGTGCAAAATTTCCTATATATAAAACATGCAGGATTAACTATGTATAGTTCATTCATGCACTTTCAGAATAGCAGTGCCTTTTCCTAGTGTGTTTTGAAAGTACTTGATGCAGAGAAGGCAGCTGGCTTCATGATTTACTCTAAGTAATTAATATTTGTTACATTTTACAATGAAAACAAATCTTATTCTGAAATAATTTTCAGATGCAGGAAAGAAGGCCACTGAGGAGAATAGAAGGATAGCATTAGTACTGATTATTGGGCCTTATGCCATGTTAAATGACCAAAATAACATACCTTTTTACTTCACTTTAATTCAAGGACTGATGGATACCAAATATCTCTTTTTTAAAAATTAAAGAGTATTTAAGTTTCTGGATTCCTAAGTTCCCTTTGTCAAAGTTTCTAAAGCTTGTGTTAGATGTAATTCATAGTCTTTAATTCAGATATATTGTAGGAGGAAAAGTAATTAGCTGGAGGTGGACTCTTCTTTGCTTAATTATCCCATCTCCAGCAGGGCTAAATTCAGCTCTGACATACGGTGGCAAAAATCTCATTCACACAGCAGCAGCCTTGCAGTACATCATGCTCTAGTCTCACCAGATGGCACTTCTTCTTCAGGTATGTGTCACTGTAGGCACACACACACCTCAGGTTAGACAGTGGGAGCTGTTCAGTTTGTTTTTAATAGCAGCGTATTTTCTGGACCCACACCCAGCTTATAGCCCTTTTGTACTTCTATGTAGAACAGCAAAGTACAAGATGTGTAAAGCTTCCAAGTAGAAGAATAGCATAGAAGGGGCCTTATTTCTCTCTCACTGTGAGTGAATGTGGTGGATACTTAAAATATTTGTTATTAACCCAAACACTCCCCAAACCTTCCAGAGCATACAGAATTATGACTCTGCCCTAATCTATTATTCCCTGGTTCAGATGCCCCCAGTTAGGTAATCATAAACTTTAAATTTAGTCCACCTTCCAATTAACATATACTTCCTGCACAAGACAAAAAAGTCAACAGTTCTTCTGCTACAGAAGCTGCACATTCAGATGTTCTGTATGTCTGTCCTTATCTTCTGTAATTCACAGATTGTGAGGTTGATGACTGAAACTGTCTTCTGCAGCCACTCTTGGCCTCCTCAAACCTTAAGCAAGCTCCAGCATTTTGATTGTAAGCAATTACTGTCCATTAAGTACACCACTGAGAGGACTAATACCCTACTGCCAGAGCAAAATGTCACAGAATAATAAAGAGTTAGCAACATACTGATGCTTTTACACCCTGCTGAGATATTAAAATTTCAGAATGACAGCACCACGAATGCTCCCAACACAAGCATCAGTAGCCATAGTTACTGCAGCATGGATCTCATCATTGATCCCAGTTACAGGGAGATAGATCCACTCAATCTGGTCCATCGCTGAATTTGAGATAGCAGCTAGCCCAAACAAAAATTGTAGTACCAGGTGCACTTTATATCTCTACACTATTCCTGGAAGAGGTTTGGTTCTCTGGGCTTTGCCCTCCCGACTGAATAGGGAGCTGTTCCCCTGTGCTGAGCTTATTTGGCATCTTGTGAGAGCGTCTTACGAGTGTTTCTCAGAATTGATTGAAAGTGGACAATTCAGCTGTCAACTACTGTTTAACTTTTTTCAGGCACTGTCTTTGGAGAATTTGTTTGCACCAATGAGAGACAACAGTCAGGGATGACCCTGTCATCCTCTGAGGGCTTTACCATTGAGGAATGTGTATGTAGAAGAATTGACTCTCATAACATCATTAATGAGTGTGGAGATTCAGAAGACTAAGGCAAACATGGAAGGTTAACATCAGGAATTCATGTCAACTTCTTACTCATGTGGGGTTGTCTTCAATATTAATGAGTGACTTCTAGACTCAGCAAAAATAGTGTAGTAGACATGAGCCGATGAGATGAGATTTGTAGAGCAAGGCAGTGAAAAAGAGCTTGAATATTTTTAGTGACTCCAGTTGAGCCTCCTAAGTGGTGTTAGAGGCATTCTGACAAGCAGAAGCATCTAAGGACATGAACCCCAAATAACTTGACCTTTTCTGTGTGGAAACTGTACTTCAGTTTGCTATAGCTCTTTGGCTGACTGCTAAGTCTTTCAGGCAAGAAATCATCATTTCATGTAGGGTGGGAAGACACCTTGTTCACATGACAGCAAAGAGCTCAGTTTTGGTGAGGCAAAAGGGTCCAGCATCAAGCCAAGTAGCTTTGCAAGAAGAAATGGACCCACTGGATATCCTGACCATTTATCATATAACTGTAGCTTCAGGTGCACTGGGGGAAGTGGGACCTTTTTAGAGCATGGGTAGTGTAGACTCACCAAAAGAACTGGGATCTCTTACTCTGGGCAGCAGGGGAGCAACACACATGCTCCCTAACACAGACTGTGTAATTGCCAGAACAATTGTCCCAGCATTGCAAACAGTCTTATTACAAGTGTTTCTGAGTTGCTGCTGTGGGAGTCAGCCTTCCATGTTCTTTGGCACTATTCTTATTTCTGGAGTAACCTGATTTAATAAAAATGCAGGTAACTCTCTTTAACCACCACTAGAAAATCCAGTCTCTGACACCATCTTGCTCTATTCCCTCAAAACTAATTGTTAGGATCTCAGGTGACTGGGTCTTTAAATGCCATTTTTCCTGATAAGTCCATTCAGTTTCCATTTTCCATGCCAGAGACAGTTCTATTTCTTTTCCTTCTCCTAAGACTATTTTTCTCTGTGAAGTCTTTTTCAAACAAAATTGACCCTCTTGTTTCATATAACATCTTTAGATGAGGGCCCTTCTTTCTTGGCACTAGAATCTGAATATTTTCTGAAAGTAGATAAGAAAGGCAATTTCTTTCCTTAAAAAAAAAAAAAAATCCAAAATTCTCCCCATGCTGTCTCACTTGTTGGCTAGTAATACTTAATGTTATCATGCCATGTTTAAAGTGTAAGATTAATGCATCGTTTGTGGCATTTTTACAGAGATAGTCCATGGTATATCTGAAATTATCAATAAAGGATGTTGCATCTGGAACTTTTTCATGATGCTTTCACTCTCTGTGAAACATATGATGTGTTTAAAATCAGAAACTCACTTCTGCTTTTGCCCAGTCAGCTAGGTAATAAGAGAGAAATACGTTGCAGTGATACATGATATAGTGTGACCTGTGTGATTTCTGTCCAGATATTACAGAGTTGAACAGTACTGCCATTTGAATTGTTATATAAACCTATTGAACATGAATAAAAGATACTGGTTTTCTTTGCAATGAGGGGTTTCCCAAAAAACTTACAGAGTGGTTGAGTTTCTGCATATATAAAGATCAAAGTACATCCTACACCTAAGAACTCCTAAAAGCTTTCTTCGTATGTCTGCCCATTCTGTGGAATGCCAAGCTGAATTGTCAGGTAGAAATCTAGCTCCCATACTGAGACTTCAAAGAGAGGTCATTTTATCTTATTTTCTCAGTATTTGAATACTCAAAACAGGGCTTTATTTCTAGACAGGTCAATCATTACAGCAAAAGTAGTTTGCAAGATTTTTTAGCTGGACTCCCTTGCATAAGAGGTAGAAAAAGAAACTGCCAAAAGCAAGTTTCAACCTCTGCTGAAGGATCTTGTCATAACTGCTGGCAAACTAAACCATTGCAGTAGTTCAGCAAGTCTTCCGAGCACTGGAGTTTGTAGCAAAAGTTTGGTTCATTTCAGGAGGACTTCCAATGCACATCTATCTCAGAGAGAGTGAAAACATTATGTATTTAATAAGATTGCAGAGTAAGTCTCTACTCGTTAGAAAATTATTTCATCTTTACAATGAGAAATCATATTCCAAGTGCATCCACATGCTGCTGGAGCACACTCGTGCCAGAGCAACAAGACTGCTACACAGAACAGATCCTCACATTTTTGTTAAATAGTGTCAGCTAAGCATAATATGAAGTCATAATCCGTGTTCAGTAGACATGTACTGCATCAGTAGATCTATCTGGAATTCTGTCATTTGTTGAATGTTTATTACTGTTATTATTTTGCTGATTACAAAAAACGGGTTAATCTTTGGATTACCTTGCACTGATCATATTGAATTATCAAATTCTCCCAAGAAAGCATGTGTTCATTTTCCCTGTCCTTCCAGTGGCTCTTCAGGTATGTTCTCCATTCCTCCTTTAAGCCCCCAGCAATGCAGGGTTCAGCAGAACTGAGGCATGACTGAAGCCTTCCCAGTTGATGACCTTCATATTTCCCCATGGGATTCATAAAATACGATGCATATTCTGGTGGATGTGGATTAGTACAGACTCTAGGAAGGACCACCTTGGTATACAACCTTACAAAATAAGTTGCTTCGTTGGTTTAGCTCAAGGAAACCAAGGGCCCAGGAAAATCTTAAAGCAGATTTCCAGTACCCAAAAGGAGCCTTCAGGAAAGGTGGGGAGGAGCTGTTCTATCAATGAGTCTAGCGATAAGACAGGGTTTCAAATGGAAGATGTATGTAGGGTATTTTTAGGGTAGATTTAGATTACATATTAAAAAGAAATTCTTTACTGTGAGGGTGGTCAGATGATGGAACAGGTGGCTCAGAGAACTTATGGATGCCCCATCTCTGGAAGAGTCCAGGGCCAGGCTGGATGGGGCTTTCAGCAACCTGGTCTGGTGGAAGGTGACCCTGGCCATGGCAGGGGGTTGAAGCAGGATGATTTTTAAGGTCTTTTCCAACAAAATCCACTCTGTGAGCCTAATATAATTCATCCAGCCCATGGGGTTATTCCAGGACACTTGTTTGCCAGGATTTATCAGCCCTTCCCTGCCAAGATGCATGCCCTTAACTTGGTGAGGCTCCTTTAATGTCCTCAAGAAAAGTAGCAGGTGCAAATATTTTCCTGTCACTCCGTGGTGTTCAGACCCTTGCAGTTACCACTGGCTGTCAGCAACATGAATTGCTGTAGTAGCAGCACTTACTCCTGTAGTGTTATTTATTGAAGACACCACGAGTGCAGGACTTAGATGGGTGTGTATTTAGTCATGCCCAGCACTTCTGGAAAACGCTGCTGTGTACATGCAGCACCATTATTCCGTGCAGATAGAGCAGATCCAGTGATTCTGGCAAGTGTTGGTAGCCCTGCTATGTAAAAGGGAGCAACGTGAGGCCCTTCTCTCATACTCTTAAAAGCTCAAACTCCTGCAGTTTAGAAAGGTAACTACTAGAAGACTCATTTCTGAGGTTCAGAAATTGCTTGCCAATCCTGACCTCAAGCCCCAGATCTAAATGTTGGGCTTCAGCTTTTTGGTGGGAGAGGGAGTGCGTGTATTGCCTAATAGAAGATCCTTGTCTTACTAGCTGTTCCGGTCACTAAAACCCACCTACCTTTAGATAGTCTTGGAAAGTCTGATAAATCCGTGTTTCTGTGAAGAGAGGGCAAGGAGACATTAGGACTGATTATTTTGGGATTTGCTTTATTTTTTGTGGCATGCAGTGGTGTTTACACTAAAATTCTGCTATTAGTGACTCAGAAAAGAAAGCACTTGCTTTTTAGTGGAGACTGGGAGGGAATGCTAGGGCTACAGACAAGGCCTGTGGTAAGAAAAAGAAAAAGAAAAAGAGGAGCAAATAGACCATGACCAGCTCTGTTCAGAGGGTCTTAAACAGTAGATTTTCACGACTCTGCAGTAAGTTGTTGCTCTCATGAATGGTTACTGCTACATATATAATCCAACAACAAATCCTCAACTTTACAGTGCAGATCTGCATGACTTCAGCTGGACAAAGCCGTCAAGGACTGCTCTAAGCAGGAACAAATAAGCTGCTGTGAACTTTCTCTCAGCAGTCTCTGGAGGCCACAAAAGCCTTCTGGATATCTAGGCAAGATCATCAGCCCCATGTGAACCAGAACAACATTCCTGGGTTTTCACTTTTTCTGGTAGCTGATAGGATGGGGTGGTTGTTTATTCAAAGCTACATTGGCAGCATTACAGATAACTACAGAGGGTAAACATATGCATAGATATTTATTGCATATGAGAGAAGATTATTTTAAAGCTGTTAACTGCATTTGTTATAAACTCAAGTTTTGCATTTCCTTCATGCTGGAGATAGCAAAACCTGTGAAATAGCTGTCAGCTGCCCTGTCTAAAATGATCTGGTGTTATTTTCAATCTGCAGTGCTCTTTAGTTAAGAGGAATTACATGTTTATAGATGGAAGGATCATCAAAGTCTTTCCTCTGCTTGTTTAACCTGTTTGGTTTCTTGATGTTTAATATATAATATAAACAGCCTGATTTGTATATGTCAGGCTGGAGAAAAGGCAAATTACTTACAACCATCCCTTCACTTGAGTAGTTGTCTTTCGTAGAGAGCTTAGCCCTTTTTAATTAAGCTGCTCAATTGTAATATATGAGTGTTTTCTGTTATTCATATATTCCTATGAATTTTGTAACAGTTATCTTTAAATAACTGAAAAAGGAAGAACTTATTCCAGAGTGGTTGGCTAGACATTTTTCTATCAATACTTTTTCCTGGACATCTGGCACTTAATCAGGGAACAGAAATGAACCATGCAAGGAAAGATAAGCCCAATTTAGTTTTGGCTGTTAGATTGCTAAGGACACAAAAAGTAAATTTAAACACAGTTAATGCCTTTAAAAAGCTGAGAATACTGCACTAGATTTTAGTGCCTAAAGATTTTTAAAAGGTTTTAAAAAGCCCCTGTAACATTTCCACAGACTATTGGAATTCATGGAAATTTATTTGTCATTTAAATACTTTAATTACACCCTTTTTTTTTAGCTATAAGTACATGCTACTAGTATATCTCACAAAAAATTATTTTTTGTGTCACTATATTCTGGGCAGTATTTTCATTTTGTATTATTTTCTAGACAGTTTTGCGCACTGCATGGAGCTCTTCTATGTTTATTCTATGGTCAGTGTATCCTTTCTACTCTCATTTGTTGGGAAGATTTTAATTTCATATTATTACTTTATTTTGAGAAAATGTAAGCAAATGTGTGTGTTAAAACTGCAATATAGGAAGTACAGACTGCCAACATCACTTAGAAAAAGCATGAAGCATGCTTCTAGAAGTATTCGTGATCGGGGAATTTATCTTGCACTTTTTGAAGCCACAGAATTTTAGCTATTTTTTCACATTTTCCGTCTCGTTTCTGGGAGTGTAGTTTTCATGCAACAAGTGTGACAAAATGAATTTTGATGTTCAGACAGATCAGATATTGGTCTTACATTACACATATAACTCTCTAAAAGCTTTGGTATTATTTGCTAAAATATCTCTAATACTGTGGACTTCTTTCTCCTTGAAATTAAAAAAAAAAGTTTAGAAAGCCACGTCAACTCTTTATAAGGGAGAGATTAGGGAATACGGGCATTGTCATGGATGACATTTGACATAGTTTTTGGTTTACTGATTAATAGAGCTTCCAAAAGTTTTCCAACTAGAGCTATTCTAACCAAAAAAAATTCTAGGTAATGACATTTGATATCATATTTCCTGGTATTTTTAAGTAATGTAAGTGGTAAAAATCAGTAGAACGCTTAAAAAGATGATGTTTTGAATGGAAAAAACAGTCCATCTGTATACAAAAATATTTCCTAATCTATTCTTGTAAGCTTTTCTTATTTTTCATCTAGCTGTGTTCTTGGAACAATGTTATTGCTTTCTTATACTTAAAAGTGTAGAATAGCTTCCAGATATGATAGCAGTCGTCATACCTACCATCTTATTTTATTTATCCCAGATGGAGAACATCTTTTTACAAAAAATATGTGGCTGAGGGAAGTGCAATGCACTAAACTTAGCTTACAAATTACCTAAGCAAATGAACACAGTGGTCCATGCATTCTTATTTCCTTGAGTAGGATTGCCTTCATGGTGCAGAATCATTACTACATTAAGTTCTTCTTTTCATGAAGCTTGTTTGCTATGATGAATGGAGGAGAAACGTATTTATCTCCTTTTTATTTTTCTTCATTTAACTATGTCATCAGGAGCAGCTGAAGCTCAAGTTTTTTCATGCTTCCAGCTAGATTCAGAAGCTCTCTTCAGCCAAACAATATAATTTGCTTTGGTGATTGGAAACAACAAATTGTTTGCAGCTATTCCCTTATCTCTTCTGAAAAAAAAGTCCCTTCCTGTCTGCAGGAATTAATATTATGTGGTCAGGGAACTGGAAGAAAATACTGCTCACTAAGGAGGCTTGGTAATAAAATAGAATAGAATACAATCTGTCATATAAATTAGGACAGAGAAAAACACATCAAGATTTACATGACACAAAAAATTCTCTCAGTGACTCACATTAGCAAAAATGGGGGCAAACCCCCAATGAGTATGGTATACAGAAGTGTATTTTGTCCGAAGTGTAAATTCTCCCAGAAAGCTTGTATTCTGCTTGAAGTGATGGTGCTGATATTGATGAAATGGAAGACTGTGCCATCTTTAACATATAGCGAGGTGGGTGTCAATCTTTTCTCACAGCTAGCAAGCAGTAAGAGAAAAGGAAACAACCTAAGGCTGTGACAGGAGAGTTTTGGATTGGATATTAGGAAAAATTCCTTCACCCAAAGGTTGCCAACCATTGGAACAGGCTGCTCAGGGAGTTGGTTGAGTCACTGTCCCTGGTGGTATTTGAAAGACTTGTGGATGTGTGGCTCTCAGAGATGTGGTTTAGTGGCGGACTTGGATGTCTTTGGTTAATGGTTGGAGTTGGTGATGTTAAGTGTCCTTTCCAGCCTAAATGATCCTATGATTTCTGTGTCAGTGCTATAGTCAAGTAAATCAATATGAAAGCAAAACTCATTCATTCAAACTACTGACAGACTGGTAGTTAAAACTGAGCATCATCACATGAAGAGCCAGCTCCTTTATACAGGGGCAGAGTATCTGGCGTGCACACAAATAATGCTAGGCTCGTGGGACACCTAAAGTTAAGGAGAGTGCTATGTAAAGCAGCCTCTCTAATGATACTAACAGCAATTCAAGAAAATTTGTAAATTCAGACACCTGCATGTGAGTCTTTTTGCAAATATATGAGCAAGACTGAGGGCCTAAAATACAGACTAGGGAGATCGAGCTAATTTATCTCAATTGTTGAAAGTGGATTTTCAGAAATATATTTTTTTGAGGATGCTGTCTTTCATTCACCTAAAATCTTCCTGATTGCTGTGTATATGTGCCTGGTATTACAGAAATTACTACCTTGGCACTCCTGAGTTGCTGAGCTGTTCTGGTTTATTGATATGGACCCTAGAGGTCTAAAGGAGAATACAAACATGTTCTCAATCTTGGCATAAGAAGGCAGCTGACTCCTCAACAAGCACATAGATTGGTGCTTGCCATATTTGTAAGCGGAGCAGGGCACATTCATGATGACCACTGCAGGAGTCTGACATTTGTGCAGTTCAGAGGTTCAAACTGAAAAAAGTTCCTTATTTTAATGGAGTAACATGGGTGTCTCCAATGAGATGATCAGAGCCCTTATGTCAGCTCTCTGAAATACCTCATGTAAACAGTCCTAAAATCAACTAATCTCACTTCCTGTAAACAAAAGACTATGTAGTCCTTTTCTCAGAAAATGGATTAAAGAGCACTTTTATTACAGTGCCTAATGTCATTGCAAAGGCTTAGAAATACCCATCGTTTTCTCTCTAAAACAAACGCATAAAATTTCAAAGGTGACTCTCAGCTTTTAATTGTTGGAGCAGTTATGTCTTTATCTGAAACACTTCCCTTCCCCATTATGTCTTCTCCATATTCCAGTGTGAGGTACCTTTGTGTACACCTTGATAAGTGGCTTCTCAGTGTTTTTTTTCAATTTTGCGTAGCTGGAGGGCTCAAGAAGTGTAAGTCAAAAAGCTTCTCTTTTTAGATCCACAGTTGTTCTCTGGTCCTGACATTACTTTTTCCTTCTTGGGATGTGGATGAGCTGGGCATTGTTCCCTTTGGGGTTTTATGGATGCTGGATTATATAGTATAGCAAAACCAAATTTCTTAGTTTATACTTGATTTTTGTCTCTAAATGTATCAAGTGCACATTAACCCTTCCTTTTGCAGCAGTGTGAGACTAGCAAGGTGTCAGCTGCCTTTATGCTGCTTTCCATGACCACCTCCAACACTGCCTAGATTTTTGTTTCCCAGTGTTTTCTTTTGGTACACTAATGACAGTGGGGTTTGGAGTTGCTATGATTGAACCTCATGTTGCAGTAAACTGTAGATTGTCCTTAGGGTTTTAAAGAATTCAGAAGTTGTGTAACTTGCCAGCTCTACCACAGTATGTTTTAGCTTGTATTGAGACATTCTAAAAGTGCAATATTAACTCTGGAACAAAAAACTAACTCCTAAGGTAAAATGCATATGTCAACCATTTTCTTTGATGTCTTCTTCATTAAGCTTTGAAATGTGTCACAGCTAGCTTTTAATTCATTTTGACGTACTTTATTAATTCCATGTAATTTATGCTATTGTTTGAATACATTTCCATAGGGTACAAAATCAGAAACCTTAAAAAAATAGTCCAAGTATGTTAAATCAAGGCAAACAAGATAAGGTACAGGACCCCTAATCTTTACATGTGTATGAAGTGTTTGGCAGAATACTTTGTTAAAGTACACAATACACAGTTGGCCTATAAATCTCTGTGGAAGTAGACCCAATTTATTTATGCTGTTATTTATGCCTAAAACTGATATGTGGCTTACCAGTCATTAGCCCCAGGTTATGTTTTCAAGTACTGAAACTAGGTTGGCTGTTTGCCAAGTGTAAGGAATTTCCTCAGTTTCTCAGGCATTATTAATTAAAGGTTCATATTTTTTTAAGTTCATCTAATATGAATAAGGATAAAAAAATATGAGAAATTAATTTCGGCTGGGAAGGAGGAGATTTCAGAAGCAAAATCCATGAAGTAAGATGATACAGATTGATGTGCCAGCAGTGTTTGTATAATAGACCTGCTCACGCTTTACTACATCAGACTTCACTGGTACCAAGCTAGTCCAGTTACTGAGTGAATTCAGTTCATAAAGGAGTGGCTAGTTGAGATTAAAATTTAGTAAAGCACAAAGGAAATTGATAAAGTTCTGCTGAGGGCATATGTCTCATTTTGTTAATTCAATCTAGAGTTTAGAATTGCTTTAAGTTTCTTACTGACATGAAGCTCTTGTATTGCATTATCTATTAGTCAGTCTTTTTCCTCTTTCTGTTTCTCTCAGAGACCCCCATTTCTTGCTGGTATTCAGTGACCTACCCTCCCTTCTAAGCTATTACAGAAATGAGTTGCTGAGAGTTATGAAGCCGAGAGTTCTTAGGTAGATCTACATAGTCATGCAATATGTATTTTTAATTCTACTGTAGCAGAGTATTGGTTTTCACCCAGTGTTATCACTGAAAGAAGCTGGGAAGGATGACTAGCACACTTGATAAATTCCAGTCTCTCGCTTGCAGTGTTAAAAAATGCATAGATGTTCTAAAAAGACTAAGCATTCATTACTGATATATAATATAAGGAAAATATAGAAGGAAAATGGGGGCAAGGAAAAGATTTGTCTACCGAAGAACTTCCCTTAAAGTCTTTCTCTTCAACTCATTATACCTGGAAATGTTACGGATCTCTACACCAGTTGTACCAAAACTTGGTTTTGCAGATTGCAAAGTTTTACTCTGACAGATAGAAACAAATGTGAAAATGTTGGAAAGTTTTGTATCTGGAGAAAAAACCTCAACACAATACTCTCTGCTTCCTAGACCAACCACTGCATTTTAGAATTTAAGAAAGTAGGATTGATTTTAGAAAATTGCAGTTTCAAGAAGGATTTTAATGGATAACATTGCATACAAAATGTGTAATGTTAAATAGATAAACATGATAGTAGTCATTAATAAAAAATACCTCTTGAGAACTTCATGTAGGTTTGGCCATTACTGATGTTTTTATTCTTACAATACAGAAATCTTTTAGTTTCACATTTTAAATATTATTAGTTTAGGATAATGTGATAGAAGCATAACTCTGTGTCATATATTTGGCAAATGGAAAGCAAAATTATTTTTATAATTTTAAGAAATAGAAAGAAAGCTCCTGTAAACCACCTTTATGCTGGATTCACTGTGTTTAATGATATCTGAAAAATGAAACTATGTAAACATGCTGCTTGCATATTTAGTTGACTCTGAATGAGGCAGCAGTACAAGTGTGTTGAAAGGTACCATGGAAATGCAAAATAATCTGGAAGGTAATGGACAGTTCTAAATGGGTTTTAAATTTAGATAAACGTTACATAATGCATTCCAGGCACATGGCATTATATATAAGCATTGTTGCTGCAGAAAGGGAGATAATATTGTTTAAGCTCTTCAAGCCTCAGCATTCCTCTGTCAGGTTATTTTTCGTACATAAATAAGTGGAAATCTGTCCATAGTATTGCTGAAAAGAGGAGCTGCTTGTAAGAAGCCTCTGGCTCTGTGTTTATAATTTTTGAGTGAAATTAATATGATGTGTTCCTGTTTACGTACGCAGTGAAACACAGGAAAAAAAGGTATCAGTAGTGATTGCAGTTGTCCCACAGTCTAGAAAACTTGGGCTGCTCTAAAAATCAAACCCTGGTATGCAGTTTCTCAGGTGTTCAGTCAGGCATTGGTCCCCCAGCCCTCACTCACAGAGACTGGTATCTACTAGGGATCTGTAGGGATCCACATGCTGCCATGTGGTATCACCACTCCCCATGAGCTATAGATACTAAGTCGTCTTCAGTGTCAGTACAGTTTGATTCCTGCCACAGATGCAACTTAATTTGAAGCCCCTGTCTTCATTGAATTTACCACTTCTGTGCATTCACTAGTGAAGTGATAGATTGTTCCTCTTGATATGAATTGATTTTGGTAAATACAGTAATTTCACAAGCCACACCTTTTTCATTGAAGAATCCAGCCTACCCCAGTAGTGCGGCTAATAATCAGGTGCGGCTTATCTATGGACAAATCCCAGTGAAATGCCAACCCAGAAGTGAGAGCTGGCAGGGGAGGGCGCTTGGGGCTGCCTTTAAAGGCTTTGCTGGTCTATGAAGACCGTTTGCACCTGACACCAAACCCAGCTGGCGCGATTCTGTTACTAATTTGTTACTTTGTCACACATGGATCCTCACTTTAAAAAAATTTAAAAAAAAGGTGCAGCTTATATTCAGGTGCGGTTTATATATGGACAAATCCCATAGTCTACTGGGCTACCCAGATGTGCATCTTATAATCAGGTGCGGCTTATAATTGTGAAATTACTGTACTTTAATTTTTATATTCATTTGAAAGCTTTCAAGCATGTGTTTGACACGTCATGTGAAATATTAATGATAGCCCTGATACTTTCCAGGAGAAATACCTATAAAACCACGCGGTAATCCAATGTGTATTAGGCATTACAGTTGCTGAGAAATAATTGTTACAAAAAACTTCCTATTCACTTAAAATAAAAATAATCATTAAAGGTCCTTTGCTATGGATTAGAACCTGAATGCAACATTGCAAAGCAGGTTACTTATCTTTCTGTACTGTTTTGCAATCTGTGGATTGCTGCCTTCTTTCCTGCATAATTTCTATTTTGCTGCTGAAACATGAGATCAGTCCTTCCTGGAAAAAAACCCACCACAGTCTTTTTCTTGGCTGGAGAGACGAAAGGAGACCTTTTTTTCAAGTTTTGCTTTCAGGAGTTCTCATAAAGATCTCTTGTCATAGCAAAGGATATAGAGTTCCCTGGAGAAAAAAACAGCTCTCAAGTAAATAGTGGTCATTCAAATGTGGGTCATTTTGACATGATATATCATAGACTTAAATTTCTGTGAATAGTTGCTGGTAGCAAACAAAACTTGGAGACCTTACAGTGACAAATTTACTCCTGAAATAAAAGGCAAAGAAAGCTTTCCAGAACTGTGTGAAGCACAAATGGAGCAAATGAATTCTATTTCTGCTTGCATAGTTCCCCTTTACAAACGTTGTCATTCAAAACTAAATTATTTCTCCATAGTTTCTGATAATACTATTCTGATAGTGTGCAGGTCAGTTCAAGGCGTATAGACAAAATGTGGTATTAAGCAGCAGTAATTGCAGGCAAGTCATCTGGAAAATATACAAACAGATCAAATGTGGAAGAACTTCAAAAACCCAGAAAAATAAATAGCAACAGAAAACTTATTTGAATCTGACACTTAGAATTAAGTGTGCAAGAAGTTAAAAAATTATCTAAGTGTGCAGTTGCAAATGGAGATGATAAAATACATGTTTAAGTTCGCCAGCAGAGCATGCAAATGCCAAAGTGATAAATAGCAACCAATTGCACATAGCAGGAGCCTGCATTCCCAGGCAGGGCACAGAACTGCTATTCTGTGCAGAACGATCAGCTCTGCCACTTTCTCCCATTCTTGTCACTTTTGTCACCACTCATCAACAGTGAACAGGCTCTCAGGAAAGTGTCTCAGCATAGGCATGTGCACATGCTTCAGTCTGGCTGTGGAAGGCCTGCTCAGGAGCATAAACATGTTTTAAACACAAGAGTGCCTTGGCCTCCAGTGCTGGTTAGTTCCTCTTGCTGCATTGTCTCTCAGCACTGAGGCTCTGTTCCTGCGTGTCACTGCTAGGACATGCCTTGGCAGTGCTTGCTCCTGTTCTGGGCTGCTGGAACTCCTCACTGGGAGTACAAAAGGGGCAGAATAGCAGGAAGTGTGAGTTGAAAAAAGAGGAGTGAGATAAGGCAGCTAAGGAAAGCTGTGCTCATTTACCTTCTGTTCCTTTGGCTTCTTCCTGGTGTGACCTGCTCTGCCCAGCTTCATGTGACAAAGTTACACTGGCTTCTTACTCATGTCACAATTTCATTCCTGAACTAATTGATATTGTACTTTTCAACAAAATGTCTGTTTTACTTCTTGTATATAATAATGCAGAAATTATATTTTCTATATAATAATATAGAAAATTCATAGGCATCAAATGAATGTATTATCTTGGCAGTATGTTTTCCTGGTGCTGATTATTTAGTATATTAGCTTTTAAAATGTCTGTCTTTGCTGTAGCAATAGTATTAGACTATTTTTATATGGGAGTAGTCTGGTTGTTCTTTCATCACAAAAAGATGACCAGCGTCTAGTTTATCTATGAGCAGACTACATTATTGTCTCACAAAACAATGTCCCAGTGCTAGGATTGCTTCATTAAGTTTATGCTACATAGACATAATTATGCAGGAGCTAAGAATAGCTCATCTAATTGAAAATAATGATTATTGAGAAAGAACGGGTTTGATTACTGTTACTAAGCGAGCACATACCGTACACCCATTCATGAACTGCACAGAGCACATATGGGATTATACGCTGTATTTGTTTTTATTAACAGTTTCTTTCCCCCATCCTGAGTACAAAGCAAAGGTGTTACAGCTCATTTGCTCATTATCTTTTTTCTCACAGACCTGGGGGGACCTGCAAGAAAGCAGCATAAGCTAATATTTATCCAGTAAATTATGACAAGTTAAGCTTTGAAAGAACATTCAACATTTATCCCTACACACATTTTAGGTAGGATGTAACTTAAATAAATCTTCTCCAGGCACCACAGATGAAACTGTCTATGTGGTTTTTTTATGTCTGTGTTTATACTAGTACCCTACAGGATTAAACATCCTTTTAGAAATGCAAAGTCTGCCATACTGTTAATCTCTTGATGCTCATTCTGGTTAATGCTAACATTTAATTCCTCTTTTGTCTAAAACACATAGAACTCTTTTTCATGTCTTGAAAATAAGCCTGAATTTTTATGGTGAAGTTGTTAGAAATTTTAATTTATTTAATTGCTATTCATTGCTATTACCAGGCACATGGGATAAAATTTGGTGCTATTGTCTTTTTTACTAATTCTTTTCTTACCTCTGTGTCAGTCTTCTACTAGAATGTTATGAGAAAAGTGATGAGATCATGAAATTGAATGTATTTGGTTTAGAAATGTTAGTAATACCTTTAGAGTCTCAAAATATTCTGCTGGTTTGCCATCTTTAGCTTCCCCTCTGTTCTAATGAGCCATTTCGTAGCTCTAGGCTATGTGCTAATGCTGTAGAGGCACAGAGAGATCACAGCCATCAGAAATTTTTGAGCAGATGACTGTTTGGAAAATGAAGTGGTGAGGGAAGATGGGACGAGCAGTGATACAAACCTGCAGTAACACAACTATCAGTTTGCAGTCTGGCCTTTGCACAACCTGTTTTTGGGGGTTTTTGGGAAACAGCAAGAGGAAAAATGTGGAAGCAAAGTGCAGATTGCTTTACCAAAATATTCTATACTATTGTCTTGACTTCAGAAAAGTTGCCTTTTCTGATTGTTTTCGGATTTGAAATTCAGTGAGTTACAAGAATTTAAGACAGTTAAGTCCTCATTTCTACAACTGCCTATTGAAGTGTCAGACACATTTTCAAGGCTGTTGCTTACCAACATGATCTGGTTGTGGAAGACATTTCCTATTTTTTGGGCCAATATACTTGAATTTTGCTCTTTAGAAATTTTTGCGTGGCACCCAGCATTCGCCCAGCATTAACTTTGAAATGTGGTAAAGTAGTAGCATTCCTCAGTCCCCTTGAATACCATGCGTCCTGAAATCCCAGAATCCTGTTTAGGAGTCAGTGTGGTGGCCCAGTCTGACCTTCTGTACACATTCTAGTAACGTGTAAAAAAATCCTAATCTGGTATTTCTGTCAGATACTATTCTTTCCTTCTATTTAGAAAGTTTAATTACAAGCTTAGGCTGTAAATTGGGTTCCTGCAAGTACAGTAATTTCACGACTATAAGGCACACTGGACTATAAAGCGTGCTTTTTTTTTTATTGCAACAAGGATCTGTGCTCAACAAAGTAACACATTAGTAACAGGATCACGGGGTTTACTGGCAGGTGCTCAATTTGCAAACATTTTTCACGGATCGGCAAAGCCTTTAAACGCAGCCTCAGGTGCCCTCCCCGTGCTGCAGACCCTGGTGCTCCTGCCTGGCACCAGCTGGTTCGGCTCACAGCTGCCGCGGCTCACACTTCTGGGTTGGCAAATTTCCGAACTTAGTCCATGTATAAGGCGCACTGGATTATAAGGCGCACTTCCGGGTTTCGAACAAAGTTTTAGTCAAAAGGGTGCGCCTTATAGTCGTGAAATTACTATAAATATGATCCAAGGATGAACCAGACTAAAGAGCTGAGAGGAGCAGTGATTTGATCCTGAAATACTTCACTGATCTGCAGTTCCTCACAACAATTTGTCCTAAGAGTGCTCTGTACAGGATTGTGTATGAATGCTGAGGTCCTTTGCTCTCACATGCTTGATGCAACTAATAAAAGACTCCTCTGCATCTAAACTCTTTTCTGCTTTGTACAGAACCGCACATGCAAGAGCTAAAGCTGATGCTGCGGATCAGGCTGCTCAGGCTGCTCGCCAGGAATGTGATATTGCAAGAGCAGTTGCCAGAGAACTTTCACCAAATTTCTACCAGCCAGGTAATTGTAGATTGCGCTTTTATGTGGCTATTTGTTTTATTCCAGTGAATTGTTTTGAATTAAAGTGTTGATTCCATCTTGAATGTTGTCTTTTGTACAGAAATAAGTCATGTGTGTGTTACGAAGAGTGTATACATTGCTCAAGGAGATTTTATTTTCCGTTTTTAATAATTTGGTGACTATTTCTTTGCATGAAAACAGTTGAGTGTTTAAAAGTCAGTATGAAGCATATAACTATAGCTGTGATTAATAGTTTATTCAGAACAATATCAGACTTCAGCAATCATAAATTAACAGAAATTTATATCCATTTTATAAAGTGTTTATTAGTGGGAAGATTTATAGCTTTTTTACTGTCCGGTGGAATTCCTGACGGTCTTGGTGAGGTGTAAATTTTGGAGAATGCTTTACAATTAGACATATGTAACTTTTAAGGGAATCTTCCTCTGTTATGCATGGGGTGCTTTGTAAAACGTTAGTCCTATATTAATTAAGTCTGTCTCACATCAGCATTGAAGCCCATTTTCATCTATCACAGGGTTTGGAAAGTTGCTACAGGAAGAAGCAAAGTTGGTTTTGCTTTGCTTTCCTGCTGTCTTTCCATGAGGTTCACATTTCTGTGTACTGCTCTTTAGCTTAAAATTGGACAGATAAAGTGGAACTCCATTTGCCAGTTTAATGTCTTTTCATGTCTGCCCTTTGTTTCACCTGTCAAATTCAATTGAGTCACATCTTGTTTTTACTTTTCAAGGATCTGCCTGTACTTGCATGTTAATACAGGTTATAGCTCTGAGATTCGTTTTCACTTACTGTAATTTTCTGCTCATCCTTGTTTCAGACACAGACTTATCTTAAATACACCCATATAGTGAATGCAGGCTAGAATGACCCACAAAAGCAAAGAACATTCTGCAACATTTTCTAAAAACACACCTGTTTACTTCAATTTTTAGTTCAAGTCGTCTCTATACATAACTTGTTACAAAATCTGAGCTGCCAGTTTCCTTATAGAATTTTTGGGTTTTTTTCTTTATTCCTAAGTATTTGTAGAGAGAGAATGTGTTTTGGGGTTGGGGGGATTGGAGACCTCTTTTTGTATTTAGTGTCTAAGTCAAGGATTGTTCACCTGATCAGAATTTTCATTCCCTTTGCCAGTCTTGAAGACTTTCTTTGTATGCATCCTGATATAAATTCCTCTTTTTTATTCATGGCAGTCCAGAACTGTTGGCAAAACACAACAGAACTATTTCTCATAGTAAGACTTTGCTAACTTTAAAACAGTATAAATATGTACTTTTCAGTGTTGGGAATTACCTCATGCTAGCTAGATTTATATTATTGTGTGGATTGTGGATTTATAGCCCATACTGCTATCATACTCAAGTCTTTTTCATTTTTCATTATTTCAATCTCCACCAATAGCCAAAGAAATCCCAGTTTTTACAGCAGCAGGCCATCTTGCCATTCCCAAATTAAGAAATGATAACCTTAGCCATGCAAAGAATTGAAGTATTTGGAAAGAAACTATTTGGAAGCTGCCAAACCTTTCAAGTAAAGAAATTAGTAGAGTACTTGAGTGAAAATGCCAATATCTGACAGTATGAAATTTGACACCAAGAAATCACTCAGATCAAGAATTTCTCAGGTGTCTTTTTTTCTCCCTGCCACTGGAATTGAAGTAGCATTGCTGACAAATCAGCTGAGATATGGGGGAGAATGTGTGGGATCTTATTTTCCTCTCACTTGAAACTTTTATTTTATTTACAGAAGAGGAGAGTTTTTATCCCTTCCCTAAGTGCAGCTGGATATGTATAGAATGACACAGCAAAGCATTTCTCAAAGTTTACTTACTCTGTTCTCTGTGTGAAAATATCTCTCAGTTAGCTAGCTCCTAGAAAAAGATAAATACCTTTTCTGGACTCTAAATTTTGAATTCTCTAATTGTTTCCAAGAAAGTAAAATACAGCATATTTGTATAAATTTGGGAAAAAAAATCTATTCTCATTAATAAACAACTTTTAAATGCCAATATGTTAACTAAATCTCAGTTATCCCAAATAAACTCCTGCAAACCACCAGGTTCAGACATCATTGTAATGATTTCAAGTACTATCATGTCTGAGATGTTTTCCAGGCCTTTTTCAGATACACTTTTTCTGTGTGGTACCAGTTAACCCACTCACATGTACACATACTTATTTGTTTAAGCATTTCCCAAGAGTAATGCTAAGAGTAACTGGACAGTGTTACTGTTAGCTTTTGTCATTTATGGTAATAAAATCGATAAATATTTCTAAGTATTTACATTCACTCACACAAACAGAAGTAAATATCTGCTTTTTATATAGCATTATTCATTTATTTGAGTGAAAAGAAGGTAATTGTTATTGCTTTCTAATAGCAACTTCTTGGTTTTCTTCTGTCACTTAAGCTTTTTATTTCTACAGTATCTGTAAGTGCTGCAAAAAGCTATCAGTAAGTGTTGTGTCTCATTCTCTGAAACTATGGTTAAGTGAAAACTTTCCATTGTACTAAATTGTCTTGAAAATAGGTTATGATGGGAAAGTGTAATTTTTCTCTTATTTCTTTAACTGCTTAGTATAGTAGGCAAGCATGCTGTCAGCAGTAAATGTATGTAGCATATCAACAAGCCTCTTGAAACAGAGACAAAAAGAAGTGAAATACAAATGCCTCTCTCTAAATAACAGAAGCATTCCCTTCTGTCTTAATGAGTGATCTCTGAATTACTTGTAGCCTAAAACCATTTCAATATTTGAAAACCTTTTGATACAGCTCTTAAATTTCAGGTTCTTAAATTTCAGGTTCTTAAATTTCAGGGCCATATAGCCTAGTATTACGCACAAATTATAATTACAGTGAATATTCATCACTCATTGTGCCATGGCAGTTCATACTTCCCAAATACTTTCTCTCATGTTTCATCTTTATGTTCATTAAGGCATTCATCAGAATTGCCAAGAGATTCTACCTTTGTAGTTTAAAAGGAGACTAAAAGGAGAGCAAAACAGTAGGAAGTAAAGTAGCATCAGGAGGTAAGAATAATAATGAGGTGCCTTAGAAATCTTGAGATTCAGGTCTTCCAATGATTGATTACCTTAGTATCAAGGTAATCAATCATGCATATAAGGAAAGCTAAGTATGATTGAAAAGGTCACAGCCACAGTGTAAGGACTTAAAAGGTTGCAGAGAGCTGTTTTCCCTGAGTTTGTTCACGCTATTCTCAGGCAAGACCCTGCTTCTACTTTTGCTGTATCAGATATTTGGTTAGTAATTAATAATTATGAAGATGCATGTCTTTGCAGAGCCTTACCCGCAAGAGTCTACATTTTGTAGATTTAACAAATATTGTACCCTTTATAGAGACCATACTTTCCTGGCCTTTTTATTAACAAATAAAGCAAACTTTTAGAAATCCCAGCTCTGACCCATTTGCTTCCTCCAGGCATCACTAAACTTGTGGATGTGTCAAAAGAGAGCACAGGACGGGAAACAAATGAAACCTGAGTCATAGCCTCATTCAAGGGAGTCATCCAGGGACAGTTAGTGATTTTCCTTTGCTTAGAGAAAAAAATAAGTGCTATTTTGTGTCTCTTGTTAAAACCTAGAGAAGAACAAATGACTGATGGGAATACTGCATCACAGGTGTAACAGAAAAGAAAGGGTTTTTACACTCAGTAAAAAATGGGTATATTGTTCTAGTCTTGCACGAGATTAGAGGATGCTTTGACTGACACATACATTCTAAATTCACAGACCATCTGTAGAATGTTGGTCTTGTAAACACACTACCAGGAGGTAAACTGAAGTATGGAATTGCACAGACTGGACAGCTAAGCCATAATTGTCTGTGTGCATATATATCCTGCAGCAAATGGATACTGCTCTTTCATTCAGTTTGAATGAATAAGATTTGATTAAATGAAAGAAGGGTACAGCTACTTTGCTGCAGGGTAAGAGCAGTCTGGGCACTTTACCACAGAGCTGTTAAGGTTTGAAAATGCAGATCTGAATTGTTTTCTGTCAGATTATTTTTCAGAGCAGCCAGCTGTGAGATGAACATACATGGATCACCAAAACAATTCATCCAGCCTTTGACCTCCTTAACAAGGCATGAGGGAAGTCAAGGAGTGGTATAAATTAAAGCTGTCCAAATTTAGAGATGGACAGATTTTCTTTAGGTGAAATATGTGAGGAAAGACTTTCTAATGATAAGAATAAAAAATTGGCAGGGTTAGTAGGTTTTTTTACTATAAAATTTGGTTACTGTTAAAGCTTCAGTATTAACATGCTGAACATTACTAGTTTCAGAAATAAGCATTTTAAGTTTATTATAAGGTAATTTGTAATGGCCTCTAATGCCTTAAAGAGGAACTGTCATTTACATTCTCTTTTGACCAGTGGTAGATGTCTGTAGCTTAAGAAAAAAAAAACATCCTTCCCATCTTCCTCTTCTGTGCCATCACCACCTCCTCGAGTTCTCAAAATGCCAACTCCATATGGACAGGAAAGAGAGATTTCTGGCTGATGCTAATTAACTGGAATGTCCTGGCTAAATGCATGTGGGCCAGACCAGATACTTTTATTTTAAAAGCCAATTACAATGAGCATTTTGCCTGATTAAAGTTACCAGCCATGCCATCAGTTTGTGCCTCAAAGCATACGGAAGCTTGCTTGTTATTCTTAGTCATACAAGAGCCTGTTCGTTTTCTGAATTTATTCTACATATGACTTCATCATCCTCACAGATCTGTTGTTGTGTTTCTTGCTATGCCATTTTTCTCTACAGTTTATTGCTTCTATCCTTTTTCTTCAGAGCACTGAAGAAGCCAGAGCACATAGATGTATCCTAATGCACTTCTGTTGTATCCAGTAATCAAAATAAGAAGGTGCATCAAAAGATGTCAGTTTTGAGCTTTCTTCTCATTCTCCCCTTTCTTTTTATAACTCATCTCATACCAGTCTTCACAACATGACTTCCAGATTTATCACTGTCTCACCAAGCCCTAAGTACAGATGCTCCCACCCTTCCTCATCTTTCCTCTTGCTCAGTGCGAGGGCCATCCAGCTTGCTGGGAGTCTGCATCCATTCTGCTGCGCTGCCTAGCACACTGCTGGCTCAACGCACTGCTCAGTGTTCCTGCAATCATCTGGGACAGGAGAGCATGCTTGGGAGAAGGCAAAGCAAAGACAGTTTGCAAAGGCATAGCATTAATTCTTCGGGATGCTTTCTCAATCTCTCTAAGATACTTTTGAGTCACATAATCAAATTATCTGCTTATGAAAAAAAATATGCCTAATTAGTTTTGATAAAATTCACTTTTAAAACTACTAACAGAGAACCAGTTTCCTGTAGAGAGATAAAGCTGTTACAATCACTGTAATTTTCACAGACTTGCATAAGTAGTGAGCTAGTTAATTTGCACCCAGATGAAATTTGTGGTTGCTTAGTAAAGGCTGCAGGATCTGTCTATGAAACTACTTAGAAGCCTGGACTAACTTCAGTGCTGCCTCAGCCATTTTGCTATCTTGAAGTAACTTTTCAAATTCTAGCCTAGGTGTACATATCTAATCTAGCTCTGTGGGAGTGTTTATTATGCGTATAGTCAGAGAGAAAGAGGTCAATGCTTCCTTTCTTCTGTTAAAAATATTTTTTTTTCTCTGAAAAAGAACTATTCCTTCCAGGATACTGTTGGCCTGCTCCCATGAATTTCTATATTGGTCTGTCATGGTGTCCAGCCAAGGACAAGATGAAGTAGGGTCTATCACGTGGGAGTATTATCACAGTGTCAAAATTTCCATTATAAATCCTATTTATAACCGCATCATAAATATTTGTTCCATGTTGAAATTCAGCTAACAAAGAGCTGAGAACTTTACTTTCAGTGCTAATTTTCAGTTGAGTATGGTGATCTATTTTGAAAGGATTTTATTATGCTAGTGGAGATTTAAATTGTGTTTAAAAGGTTAGGTTTCTCCTGTTACACTTCTAACATGCAATGTGGACCATTAGAGAAAAATAATGTTTGCAGCTGCATTCTATGTTTGTCAAGCCCACAGAAAGAGATGGCTAATACACATGACCTTTTATTCCAGGAAAGTGTGTAGAATTTAAGACTTTCTTAAAATTTGAGAGAGTCTAGAGAAATACCCAAAACAGAAAAATTTAATTCATATTATAGACCTGAGTAATGTAATGTTCAGTATGATGTGGAAGACCATGTTGAGAATTTGGAGAAGATGAAGATTTCTGCCTGTTAGTTCAGTAATAATTGTTCATTCAGATCAGGTCTGAGCAGGAGTAAAACCTGGAGCTGAAACACAGCCAGCATGGAATTGGTAGTTTTTATATGGTGAAATTAAACAGGATGAAGATTGTAAAAAAAAAAGTATAGAGTCTAAGAACAGAATAATCAAAGGTTCTTTACCTTGAAAGTATGGTTTAAAAATGAAAGAAAAATACGGATGCATTAAAAGGATAAATCACAGATGTTAACAGAATTGTTAACAAGAGACTTGTTCCAGAAGAAGAGAATGGTCGCCTGTGTCAGCTGAGGGTAAGAGTGGAGTGCTGATACTGAAATGTGACTAAGGAAATTGCAGAAGCTCCACAAAACATATCAGATGAAGAGAAGAAAGTATTTTGTCAGAGGCAGTTGCCAAACTGAAGAGTATGGGTTAGATTTGGAGGAGAGGAGCAGTAAATGGATATTACAAACTTAGACTTTAAAAATTAAAACTTAGGTCACTAATGTGAAAGGGAAGAAATCACACTGTGTGAGATCAGAATGGTAAGTGGCGTGGTGAGTGGGGTTTCTCTTAAAATACAAAAGAGCAAGAACATATTGGAAAGAAGCCAGATTTGGATGCAAGACTTAGCAGTTCACATACCCTACTTTTACCAGAACCAATTTGATTGTTGTATTTCTCCAGTTCTGGCATTTGCATTGCAGCAGTCACTTCAGGCTTTTGGGCTTTATAATTAATTCCAATGCTAGATATAAGAAATTAATTTTGATGGAAGTGTGGTACCGCTTAATGAGTACTGTTTTTGAAAAATACTGGATTAACCCTCAACCCTCCAAGAAAATTTATAAAGCAGTATAAATTTCAAAAGCAGTAAATTCTGAGTCTCTTTATTTTGCTTGTGATTTTTGTATCTTGCAAGTTCATAATTTCAAGTGTATTTTCTATACACACAAGATGATAAAGAAGACTTCTAAAAAAATTAAGTCTGACATCATATCATTTAATCATGAATCCCTTAGAAATATCTGGAATTTTAATTAAAGGCAGTAATGCATCTCTAGGTCTGTAGAATCACTGGAGTCTGAAACGGTGTAGTTATTTCCATGTTATTTTGCCTGTCTGTATCTTTGCCTAACATTGTTTTTTCGCTGACATACATGTATTTACTCTCTTCGTGGTTTTGAGCCTTTTTGGAACATATTCCACAGGTATAAGAAGCACTGACATCTATAACCCAAGCCCTGAGTGCATATCCTAGGCTCTGCTTTTTTCTGTAGTGGAAGAACAGAAGGGTGTTATCAGAAAAACAGGCACTGTCTCTTTATGAAATAAGGATTTTAAAAGATGCAAAAGTTAAAAGGGCTTTGGCAAAAAATTCACTCGATTGTTGAATTTACTAAAAAAGAGTTCCTACAACAGGCTGACAAACTTGGCCAGTTGGAAGGCAGACGTGAACCTGCTCCTGTTGAGGTCAGTTGCCAAAATCCCATGGAGCAGGATGATAGCCATGCACTTGAAATGTGAAAAGATAAGTAGCTAATAGCCTTACAGGCTGTATATACAGAAGCACGTCGCGAAAAATGGTCCCTTCTCTCTGCATGATCCCAGTGACACTGAGTCTGAAATACTGAGTAGAACTTCAGGGATCATCATGTCAGAAAGATCTGGACATGCTGGGAGAAATGTAAAGAAGTGTGAATTCTACTGAGTAAAGACAGTTATTATGCCACATTAACAGTCTCTCTATTTTAAATTCATCTTCTCAGAGAATATGCAGTTGCAGTGAGCCTTTCAATTCTGCCCATCCTTTAGGAGCTTAAAAAACATTACTTTTGCAGTTAACACCTGCCCCAGTGCAGTTTGCATGAAGTAGAGTACTCTCTAGGTTTTCTGTGAAAAAGCTAAAAATTTACCTTCTGAGTTATCACCTGTGAAGCAGCCTGTGGACTTAGGAGAATTCACGTAGATTATAGTGCTGCCTCTGTTACTTAGCTGGGATCATTCACATTAAATGCAATGTATGTATATTATCTACCCTGGGAAAATGAAGCCTGTCCTAGATACAGGAGTCATATGCAGTACCATATAATCTTGACAGATTTTTTTTTTTTTTTTTTTTTTTTTTTTTAAGTTCTGTCAGTATTCATCAACAGAAAGTAGGGTAAATAAAGCAAGCCATAATTAAGATTGCTGGTCACAAGCAATTTCTGTGTCCATAAGCTGAAGTGTCAGGGAAGTGTTAGAGATGTACAGCCCTCATAGTGCCCTCAACCAGGTGAGATAAATTTGTTACATTTTTCTGATGCAATTGAATCCATAAGTATAAAGGCTTACACACTGCTATGCAGATACAGTTAGGAAATGTTGCCCTGTTCCAGAAATACCACAGCTACTTCAGTCACCTGCTAAAGCAGTTGCAGGAATGGAGCAGAGATTGGATGCATAGTCAGAATAAATTAATTGTTCTTGGTAGGACTCCTGGCAGTTGTTGAAATTCATTTGTGCAGTCTTTCCTGTCTTCAGATCATTCAGTGTGTATATGTGTGCACTTTAATGATGCATTTATAAACCTTTAGAGGAAGAAAATCTTATTTTTAGGGATTCTTTTATCCTGCATGATTCTTTAGTTATTGGATAATACAAAAATAGAAATTACAAAAATGCTGTTTAGGTTCTGTATGCAGGTGTGTTAAGGTAGGGTAACTCTAATTTCAGATTTGGAGGAACTGACAAAGAGAGAAGAGGCAGTCTGGATTTCATACCAGTAGAAATTGCATTAATATCTATTTCATCATCCTAGTGCTAGACTCACAAGTCTGTGATGTTACCTAAGATGTGAATTGTTTGGCTGAAGTCCATTTCCTTTTCTGTTACCATTGCTGTTGCTGGCGGCTTGAGTGTGTTTGAGTAGACATTTTGATATTTTCCAAAAGCATTGTGAGATAACATGGTGTCATATGCTTTTCAGCAAACACCTGTGCAAAATGCAGAGACACGAGCAGTAAAATAGTGAGGTCAAGAGCTGTATTGTGCTGTGTAAATATCAAGCAGAGTAAACACAGAGGCATAAAAAGTAGCTTTAAATTTGGCCAAAGAGTGTATGTGTCTCTGTATGTGGGGCTAGTAAATAAGTAACTCCAGGCTTTTGATCTCAGTCTAGTCCATGTCAGGAAGCATTTGGTGGGGGTTTTGAGAGGGCTGCGTCACTTTCATTAATGTCAAAGTCGGGAAAATAAAGCATTGGCAGATACTTCAAATATAGTAGATATATCTAGATATATCTAGCAAAACTATGCAGAAGTTGTTTAGGATACTGCACACAACTGTTTCCTGAGCAACCTTAATATGCAAGAATTTATGTGTTTGGGGTTTTCCTGAACAAGACACTTAAAAAGCAGTTTCTACCAGGAATACTTTCTGGGTCCTGACCTTTACTAAGCAAGAAGGAAAGGCTGCATTTCAAGTTGCTTCGAAGCCTGCTTGTATTCAGTGATGATACCTTGTAAAGTTAGCCCTAGATGGACTAGGACTCCTGGGGGAGATATGTGTATTCTGACTTCTACATTGCTGAATGATGTGGCTTTGTCAGGTTGTGGCAATAGTAAAATATGACCTTATATTCTATCTCTTGATCATATTTTTTGGTCATGGTTGGTAGTACATGTTTTCAAAGACAGAGGGCTGCCAGATCAAATCAGAGCAGTTCCATAAACTAAACACATGTAGGCATCAATCTCCATGGCACTCATGGATCTAGTAAGTAGCTGTTGGCACGTGCAGTCTTCAGTCTTGCCTCCAGTCCAGCATGAGAAGGAAGACTACCAGGAATACTGCTTAAGGAAGCAGCAATGCTAACAACAGATGGAGAAGCCCTGAAAGTGTAAGCGGGAGAAAACTTCAGCAGAGGAGCAAAAGAGGGAGGAGTAGGAAATGGGGATTTGCAATTAGGAGTGAATTAAGAAAGGTTCTAAATAACATACATTATATTCTGGAGCGTTTTTTGGATTGTGCAAAAAAAAAAATGGACTCCTCTCCCTCTTGTTTGCGTTGTAGTTTGCTTTCCTAGGCAGCCATGGTACTGCTATGCTGGTGGTCTTAAGTCCAGGGGGGAAAAAAAAAAGCAAGCATTTTAAGGCAGCCAGATGGAATTTAAAAATTGATCCAGGAAAGATTTTTTCATTTGCCCTGAGCTAAGGAAGCTGCTTAATAGCGTTTAAAATGCTGATCATACCAAAATGCAGTTGGTGTCAAAGGCTAAAAGTTAAATCAGCCATCCAGACTTGGGTTTCTTCTACATCTCACAAGACAGTGTCAGTAATCTCTTCCATTTCAATCTTTTTTTCTCTTTTGTGGCATGCTTTAATTTTAAGCCTTAGCTGATGTGGTTTTTTTATTCTCTAATGCATTCTCAAGTACAGTTAAAGCCATTATTCCAGATGGCATAACCAACTTCAGGTGCAGCTGAAACAGTGCAGCCAGGCCTACATATGTGTTTATGAATTAACTTAGCTGTGCATCACTAAGAGTAAGATATTTCTTACGTTGCTGCACATTGACCCAACCATGAAGGAGCTGCACTATTCCATGCCCTATTGCTGGGTCACTTCATCCATCAGAAGGGTGCTGCAGAAGAGGTGTTTACCTCTTCAAATACTATTAGGAAGTCTTTCTCCACCAGGAGAGTGGTCAAACACTAGAACAGACTTTTCTGGAGAGCTGACAATCCTGAGCCCCAGGATTGTCAGTGTTCTAGATGCATTTGGACGATGCCCTAAATAACAGGCTTTAGCTTTTGCTCAGCTCTGACTTACAAGATGACAAGATAATTGTTCTAAGTCTCTTTTGACTGAAATGTCATGTTGTAGTCTACTCATACCTAAGGCAGAAGTGTTTTCTCAGAGCCCTATGACTCTTGAAGCACCTTGCCTAATATCCTTTAATTTCTCTATGGCAATAATCTTTAGCCCTTAATTTTCAGACCTATTCAGTCTCATTTCAGTCTGCCGAACATTACTAAAACCATAACCATTTCTCTGTTCCACTGAGTTCATCGACACATTTTGCACATGGCATTGCACAGTCCTCCATTCAGTTGGGCTGAATTCAAGCCAGCAGCCTAGCTCTTAAGAGGTTTTTTTTGTTCCCTGTTACCAGTGTAACCGTCAGAAAATTAAGAACAAAACAGAGGAAGTACTAATGATATTAATTATAGTTCTTCCCCCTCCCTTCATATCTCTACAATGAAGAAATAATAATAAACCCTACTTTCTAAAATTTACTGAATGTAGTTATTTGCACTTCCCTAATGGCTCACTGAATAATTTCTTTTAAGAGATTGATAATTGATTATTTATATTACTTCACCTACAGATACCATCCTGAGGAATTCTTCTGTACTGGATGTCCTATCCTTAATCCTAAGGAAGATTCTATATTTATTGATCCTCTGATTGATCACTTGCTTTTCAAAGTTTTATTAGATTCATCAGAATAGCAAAGAAATCTTACTGTGAAAGCATACATATTATTGCTGACAGTGACACATTAGAAAACCATCAAAAACATCAGGAGATAAACCAAATTGTTTTCACTGGCTTATTTCATGAACAGTATATACAACCTGCAGTACCAACACTAAAGTATACATTTTCCTTTTTTAGGACAGTTCATTTAAATACAAAGTCTTAAGGTTTTGCTTCAAACATATCATACTCTGGATTTGCATTAGAGTATAAGCTTCAGTAAGAAACTTATTCATCATGTATTATTTCCTTCTCTCTTTGAATTTAGATTTTGTAGATCAACTCTGGGCTTTTTCAGCCAAAAGACATTTACGGTAGGCAACAAAGTTATGGCCAAAGTGCTGTGTGGAGTTTTGATTACTCAGGAGACTTACACTCCTTTCCTAGCTTTGACAAAGGCTTTCCCTGCATCTTTAGGTTTGTCAAAGATTTAGCAAAGCTCTGAGCACATTGGTACTTTATTCACAGCTGAGCCCTAAATTCAGAGAGGTTATTCAGGTGAAACATATGCTTTGGGTCATTATTTCCTCTTGGGTTAGCTTCCCCATCACTGAAATGGGCTAGTGGTATAAGCTTTAGTTTTGTACTTAGAGGTTGTGAACTTTTCAGACCAGGAATTCTCTGCTTTTTATAGTTCAGTAAAATGAGTCCTCTAATCTTGGAAGGCTTGCATGTAGGCTGCAGAGTTCTGGTTGAGTAAGTAACTTTATGTCACCATTACCCCATAGATAGTTGTTAAACATTACTGTGAAAATGGAGCATCCTTCCACTAACAGTTCATACAGGCAAACAAACTAGGAAGTGACATATATACTTCACATTTGGAATTTATCTATAAGCACAACATAAATTTTCTCATAATGATGGAATTATAATACTGTTTCTTATTTGGGTTATTCTTTATAGCCCTGTCTATTTGTTAACTCTCTATGTAGCACTAAAGATAGGTTGCATCACATAATGTGTACTATAAAGTTTAAAAAGCAGAAATAAGCATATGTTTATCTAATAATTACTAATATACCTTGAAATTGAATCACATCACTCAGCATCAATAGTACTTTAAATATTATATTCTTAAAAGATTATGTTCTGCAGCCTGCATTAGTGGCATTACAATCTTTTTTTGCTTTCAGTAGACAAAATAAAAGTAATATGAAATGCTTATTTTTTCCTGAATTGTAAGAATGGTAAGATGTTCATAAAATCACTAATGAAATTGCATGTATGCCTTTTCCCTCACTATCCTAGATGTATTCTGCCATCCCTCTCAAGCTTCAGATCTCATTCAGATCTGATGTGGCACAAGGTCTCTTCTTAGGCTTCTTGGGAAACAGTGACTGCATTTACAGTGTCCTGCAAGATGACATTTTCAGATGCTCCTTCAGCCAGAACCCTTCAACAGCCCTATGCTGCCAATACATGTGCCATGGGGGAAAGCATGTGGCTGTCACCTCTTTAAAAATGCTGTGGCAGAACCAGGGCATCCTTCTCTTCTCACTTACAGGGCTGGCTGTGCTGTCACATCGCTTACTGGAGCCCTTCCAGGAGGAAGGACATATTACACAAGAACTTCACAAGAAATTCTAGATTTAGAGCAACCATGAGTGCATCTTCAACCAAATCAAAGCTTCCCTCACCCCACAGCCACCAATTAAATTCTGTTTAAGCTGACCGTCAGACTGTATGAGACTCTGTGTGCATACCTTGCACATGAACACACAGTCCTTTGAATTTCAGAGGCTATTCTGCTCAAATACTGGCTAACTTACACATTGATGGTTGCTGGCATCCCAACAGGTGTGTGAGCCAAAACCACCCCATGGCTGATCTTCATCAAGTAAAGGTGCATCAATTTTGATCCAATGGTAGCACAGCCAGCGTGTCACCTTACAAAAACATACAGGTTTATCTTACCTTTACTTTATTAGATAACATTTCTTGGTTGTGCTTTCCAGACCAGGTTCTCCTTAGACAGTCAGATGTATCACGTCTAGAGCTACTGTTTGCTTGAACCTCAAACTGAAGAACCAGAGCACTGTGTTTACTTCCTGGTCAGATAATCCCAGTTTACTTTCTTCCCACCCTCAAATTCTACTCTCTTCCTCATTAAGATCAGCCACCTAAGAAGTGTTATAGGAAAGGATGTTAATGACTCTCTTTACAAATTCCCTTGGCCTTTGTTTCTTTAAACTTGCACTTACATGGGAGCTGAGTTCTTGCTGCTTGGAGTCAGTGGTTTGGACAGGTGCATAATCCGATTGTATTGGATACAGTGAACAGATGTTTAAAAAGTATTTGGACAACCTCCAAAGCTAACTTCAGCATTGGGCCAAGAATTCAGTGTTGGAAAGACTTGCCTAAAAAGATTGGAGGCAAGGGATGTATCTCTAATATCCATTTGTGATGTCCTGGGGGTGGGAGGGAGGGATGTGCTGCTTTAAGGTGCTGGCTGAGTGTCTGGTCAGGCACCCTCAGATGTTACTTGGATGCAGCGTTCTCTGGTGGAGCTCAGTGTCAGATAGCATCAAATATTGCCAGATGCTCAGTAAAAGTGTGGCATTGTTATCCTATTGAAACTTAACTTCTTTGGGAAGTTCCAGATGATATTTTTGTTTTGCTTTTAAGTTTTTTAATTTTTACTCCACTGTTCTCTTGGGGAGACACAGGCAGCTGAGACCATGGGCTCCCTTCTATTTTCAGAAATTCTGACAGCTTGGAGGTCTCTTGATGTGAGAGATTTTGTCTGGCCACTTCTGGAGGTTTTTAGTTGATTGCAGTAAAGGATGGAGAGGGATGACATTTCTGAGGTAATTTCTGATGTCATTTTCTGATGTTTTCCTTATGAAAGTGTCTTCAATTTTTCAAGTGGTGTCAGATATTAGTAAAAGTAAAGTCTTTACATATATGAGGCAGTGCAGAGCTGTCACAGTATGTGAATTTTCCGAATTTAGGCAGTATTGTAAAACTGAAGAGATAGTATTCCAACTGGATGCTTTAACCACAGCAGTCATAAAGAGCTAGCTAATGTGAATATGGATCTGTCCATGATAAAAAATCATTGCAATTTGACAGCTCCGTGGCTTGGGCTTAAAGATTAGTCAGAGCTCTTTCAGCTATCCTTTTCTCTTTACACACCTAATTATATCTAATGTGAAAAAATATGAAAAATGAAGTTTATGCATGTTGAACTCCTCATCGTTACCTTATGTATCTCAGCAAAGATGGAAGAAAATCCCCAACATGACGGAATATTTTTTGAATTATGATCATACTTGTGACTTTATATATGGAAACCCTTAATTTGCCTTGTGCTGCCTTTCCCTTTTACCAGGAAGATTATAAAAAGCTGTGAATCAAACCTCTAGTTCTCTCCCTCTGTGCAGGCTTAACTCCTCAAAACTTCCTCCTCAAATGTCATTTGAGAACAAATCCTGGCTGGTCTACGTCTAACCTTCTTTCTTAACAGCTCCCTATTTCCACCCCTGGTTTTCATAGATGCCAAAAATGTTGTGATTTTCCTGCTCAAAAGACCTTGCATTCTCCTCAGCAATGCTTACTTACCAGATGACTCAGTAACTTCCAAAAGCTTCATGCTGCTCTTCCTTCCTCTCATCTTCGCACTGCGTAGATATGCATATGCTTCTGGCATCTGTAAAAACACTGTATCTGCCTAGCACAGTTAGAGCCTCCTTGAAACTCAAAAGCAGAAAATTGTGTGCAGACATTCTTCTCTGGGCACAGAATTTCTCTATGACTTTTATGACCTAAAGCACAGAGAAGCCTCACTTAGAGAAGGGTAAAAAAAAAAATCAAAGGGAAGTTGTGGTGCTGGCAAGGATAGAAGCAGAGAAACAGTTGCAATGTATTCTTCAGAAGCCATTTTTGGAAGAAAAAATTAAAATTTCAACTATTTTTTAAAATACAGGAAGTTTGTTGGCAATTCTTCGTTCACAGAACTCTCCAACTTCTGGCTTCTTAGGGAAACTGATCCTGGAATCTGAGATGTGACCTCTAGGGAGTAAAACAGAAAACATCGCCTACAACGTATACATCATTTAGAGCAATTTTGTTTCTTCAGCAGTGTTTGCTCAAGTCTTACTATTAAACAATTAAATCTGGGAACCAAAACTTGGAGCAGAGCATGTCAGCGTTTCTGTTTATGTTAACAGCTGTATAGACATGCACTTTGATGAGTGAGTCCTAGTAGAGAACGTTCATGTGGGTGTTTAGCTGCAATTTGGGGTGAGGATGTTCTTTCACACTTGCTGCTCTGTAAGTATTTTCCTGGGCAATGTAAGAGAGTTTGTATTCCACCTTCCAAGCAGGAATTGTATTAGTGACTAGAGTGGTTAAGCTGGATCTTCATATGGGAGTGATTGGTTCTGGAAGACAAAGACAGCATGTGAGAGTTCAAGGCATATATATGTATATATAAGACAAGCTGAAATTCACCCAAAGGGGAAAAAAAGCAATTCAAGCCCTTTTTCCTGTAGCTTATAAGAGCAGAAGAGACATTTCATTCTGATGGTTAACAATCTACATACCAAACAGGTACTCTGATCATGAGAAGTTAAATTGGTTAGGGTAATCAAGAAAAACATACCTCAAAATTTGCCTCTCAGAAAAGGAGTGATGGTGATGTAAGATTAGTCAATCTTCAGCCACTCAGACTTCATTCAGGAGTAATTTACATACCGTGGCCCTTTGAAAAGCTGAAGATGCAGAGTGACTGAGCCAAGTTAATAAGTAGGTGTAACAATTATCAAAAAAGTTCAGTAACTCCAGTGCCTGAGCAACTTGGAGTAAATCACTATGGATGTAAATGAATTGTTGGTAACATATACCCCTGCCTGCATTTTAGCAAGGCAGTGCAGTCTGTCATCCCAATGCAAAAGTTTTACTGTGAACTTTGTTTTGATCTTAGTATTTCTGTTACGCTATTTTCCAGGCCCTGATTATATCAAACAAAAGTTTCAAGAAGGAATGGATGGAAAAGAAAAATCTGAAGAAAAAGGTCAGGAGAAACCACCCACCCCAAAAGAATCACCTCACTTTTATCGAAAAGGTACTACACCCCCTCGAACCCCAGAAGCAAGCCCAAGAAACAGTCCTACTCTTTCTTCTGAGACTTCTCCTTCAAAACAAAGGCAAAGCTCCACTTCTGGGGCAAGACTCAGTCAAGAAAAAAAGCTTTTAGCCACGGAGAATATAACACCCACAACTAACAAGCCTTTGTATTCAAAAGCACCAGTGAAGGAGGAAGTAGCTGGGAAACACCAGCCAAAGTTTTCAGCCCAGCACAATCCCAGCAGCACAGAGAATGGGGAGCTGCATGGTCACTACCATGGCTATTATGTAAAAATGAATCCAACAGCACTTCCACAGGAGCTCAGGGAAGAAGATGAATATGTCAACCTTTCACCATCAACACTTGCACGGATACCACCCTCTCAGAAGCCAAGTCCTGCTAGATCTGGGGGTAAGCCAGATGCCAAAGAAAACAAGCCTGACATAAAAATTAAGAAACCAGAATTTGCTGCACCAAAGAACCCAGCTAATAATGAGTCACATTCAGCAATGGAGAAAGAAGTAGGAAACAGCTCGGTAAGTACTGCAAGAAACATTTTCACTGCCCTTTTACCTCTGAGTGCTGAGCTTTGCAACCTAAGCATAGGCAAAGCTCACTTCTGTTAAATCTTCATTTAGATACAGTCTGCTGCTAAAACCCACTACACCTGGAGTGAGGAAGAAATATTCCAGTCTGGAATGAGCAAAGGAGTTTTAAAACTACCCTTTCAGATCAGTGTCAATCTTAATTTCATTATTATTTAAGAATAATAAAATTATCAATAGCTATGCAGAAAAGGAGTGATGACTAGTAGCATTTCTATTTCCTGTGAGAAGAAAAAGCCAGGGTATGAAATTCAGAATCTCTGATGATGAGTCTGTGATTTTGGGGCCAAGAGAAACTCAGGAAAGCATTAGTTTTTACATCCTAAAGTTAACCTTTAGTGAATGAAGAGTTCTAGATGTTTCTCTTTTATAATCATTGTTTCTTTAAGTCATTTGTAGTGGCACTGTGCAAAACAACCAGTGTGTCAATATTGATGAGATAAACAGAATGACCCACTTAAAGAGATCCAGATAGCCAAGTACTGATTGCAGGCAAAACACTTGAATAATTGACACCAGACTTAATTAATAAAGAGTTTAGAAATAAAGAGGGGGAGTAATTTCCAACCAATATGAATTGTAAATGGTCTTGTCAAACAAGTTTGACATCTTCAGGTGTGACAGAAGAATCATAACCTCAATCAAGAAGGTCATTGATCTGCTTTTACGTGGTCATGTATTCTGACAAGGAAACCAGAGTAATGCAAAGGCTAAATGTCACATTAAAAGAATTTTTTAAAACGGACTGATGATTCTCAAAAATTAATTAGAAAACTATCAATTATTTGATATTATTCTGGTGAGGTCATTCTTACAGTAATTCTGTTACTACATTCTTGTTAATTGCATACAAGAGGACATGAGAATATTGTTCATGAACTTTATAGAAGAAACAGAGACCAGGAGAATGGTCTATAATGAAGGCAAATACAAGCTCATGCAAATCAACTGCTAAGAAGGCTTAAAGTATAATTATCCATGGCAGCACAGAAAAATAAAATATTGTATATGAAAGACAATTTATAGACCCTGGCCGTGCTGGATCAGAACTGGAAAAGGTTGGTGGATCCAGAGCAAGAGAGGCAACTGAACATGAGCTCCCAGTCTGCTGCTGTTGTTCAGTATAATCCTTAGATTTATCAACAGAAAAGATTAAGCAAGAGTACATGGGACTCTGTTCAGTCTGCTTTTGGCATGGTTGCAACCACTTCTGGGATAAAATAGTGTCTGTAAATCGGGGATTTAAAATGAAAAAAAAAACCTTCCAGGGGAAATCCCACAAAGAGCTGCAAGAATGATTAAAACATACCTTAAAATGAAAGATTCAAGGTGCACACAGAATCACACACAGACCCCTGATGTACTAAATCACTTTCTGCAAGTGTGCTTTATAAAACAGTTTCCCAGACTAAGAAGCAAAAGCATAAGAAGATCCAAAAGCTTTGTGATAAAAGTCTAGTTTTAAGTTGATTGTCATGATCTTTACTAAATGTGCCATCAGTTTTCAGATGCCAGGGTTTTGGAGCCATCACTGAGTAGTTTGATAATGAGCATTTTGCCAAGGTGTTATTCTCTAGTTCTGCAGGAAGCTTTTATTCTGTTTTGTGTGGATCAAAGTAGATGTTCACAAAGGCTTTGTAATCTGCAAATCTGTATTACAGCTGATATCAGCCCTTTAACCTTTCAAATCTTACAGATATTACTCCTATGTACGGTAACACAAAGCTGACAGGCTTGTAAATGTTGAATGAGCAAATTTTAGGCTGAGTTGGAATTGCTTTTTAGCTCTGGTGAAAATAAGTCACTAGAAATAGTCCTTATTTTTCCTTCATTTCAGATGATGTTTTGAAGCTGAGGGTGGGTTCATTGTAACAAGTAGGGTACCTGAATAGAATAATCAGGATAAGGACCATGGACCTACACCTGCTATCACGAAAGGTGTAGAAATGATGAGATATTGTGTATTGCATACTGTTTGTTCACTGATACTGCAGCAATATTTGGGAACTCTAGGTCCCTCTACTTCATCTGGAGATCCCTAATTGCATTATTCTTTTTACCAGCATTCCAATATGGAAGGAAGGTAGATTTTAGGAATTCATTTTTATTGTAACAATATCTTAAGATGTGTGTAGATGTATGTGGGTGTTTTTCAAAGATTCTGATCTTCTATATGTGTCTGTAAATTCGCCCTTATAGACTAAATTTCCTACATGCTTATTTCTTCAGAATGCTGAGAGTAAAAATGCTAAACTAATTAAAGCAAAAAAGAGTAGCCTACAGGCCTAGCAGTCTGAGGGAGAAACAGTACAGAATGATTATTAACTTTGCTGGAAACTTTTAATTTTCAGTATCACCTTTCAGCATCAGAAAAGCACTCGCCTGTTCTGCAGTGCTCCTGAACTGAGCTCAGTAGTGTGTTGGAATTAAACAGTGACTAAGCTAAGAGAGCAAAGTTACTGAAGAGAAGCCAGATTCATAAAATCATAGAATAGTTTGGGTTGGAAGGGACCTTAAGATCATCTAGTTTCAGCTCTCCTGCCATGGGTGGGGACACCTTCCATTAGACCAGGTTTCTCAGAGCCCCTTCCAGCCTGGTCTCCTACATTTTCAGGGATGAGGTATCCACAGCTTCTCTGGGCAACCTGTGCTAGTGCCTCACCACCATCACAGTAAAGAATCTCTTCATAATATTTAATCTGAACTTAATCTCTTCTGGTTTAAATCCATTCTCCCTTTTCCTAATTAATATACTCTCCTTATCCTGGATGCTTCTGAATGTTGAGAGACTTCAGAATTGTGGAGTTGCACTGGGGAATTATTTTATTTCAGTAAGAAACTGCAATTGCATTTTAGTCATTCTGACAAATTATTTTCTTATGCTTTGAAAGTAAGTCTGCCTTAGATCCTCCATAAAAGTTCTAAAATATGTTTGTTAAAGAATATAAAGAGAAAAGAATTCTCTCATAAAAAGAGAATGATAAAGCACGGTTTTGGAATGCAAAAAAAATTGAATCTATTAACATTTATTGAGCACTTTTGTTAGATTATCTGAAAGTGCTGTATAAAATTGTGCTGTACTTTTTCCGGGTTTCCAGTGATAACTCATTAAAAACACAGATGCAGAAGGGAAGATTTTCAATTCTTCCTTCTGTGTCTAAATCAAAGCCATTTCTCATACCTGCATGAAACATCAGCTTTAATTTGGATGAAGAACTTCAAATGACTTTATTTGCAGCAGAGCTTGCAGCAGCTCTTTTAGTTATCAAATTCATGTTTCATTTTTTCTATTATTGTTACATCCTTAAGAAGGTCTTTGAGTATGATCTGTCTGTAAGAATTTAGTTATAGGAACAGTCTTGATTCTCTAGATATCTTCCATTTCTGGTATTATACTGGAAAAATACGATCACATACTTATGCCATATATACAGTTGTGTTTCCCTGTGTACTTATTCCCTGATGTTCAAAAATCCAAGTTTGACATTATTCCAGAACCCTTAAGAAAGAGTCACAGTTTTATCAAGGTGCATAAAGCAGAAAGACAAAGTCACCTGTCATTTATGAGATAAATTACCCCTCTTTCACTGAGAATGAGGCTCCTTCATGTTACCTTACATTTACCACAGTGTGAAGTGTTCATAGAGACACTTGACCACAAACCAGTACTGTTGTTTTTAGCTGATCATTAGCAGCCTCTAGCCCCAGTTTCAACTTGCGCACTGCTATCCCACCTTGGATATGAGCTGATTGGAGATTCTCTTGGATTTGATTGAGAAATAGGATTGAATTTCACAAAACACTATTGTAGTGTACATTCGTGAATACGATTTTACTTTGCGTGGTATGTGTCTATGTGTTGCCCTAGGACAGATAACAAGCTGGGGCTCAAGTGATTTACTGAATTTTAATTTTCTTTTAATTTGGCAGGTAAAGATTTTTAAATGTGCAATGTTTAGCTTGGATTTTACATGAGTGTTACCCAGTGATCCTACTCCCATCTTTTTGTTCAATTCTCATGTTCTTTTTTTTTTTTTTTTAAACTATGATGTTTGAAAAATAGATCGGTATTTGCCTGATCCTAAGAAAAACTCCTGAGCAAAAACTTCAGGCTAAATTTAATGAACATTCCTAACGCAACGGAATTACATGCCTAGTCTTTTATTTCCTTGCACTACATTTTAGGAAAAATAACTTTCTTTCTTCCCCAAATGGAAACTAATCATATGGTTGTATTTTGAACTACATAAATGTGTAACTTAAAAGAAGCTGAAGGGGTGAAATTAAGCAGGACTGAAGGTTTTCTACTACAGCTTCTTTAGTGCACCTGTTCTAGTCACTCTAGGATGTTCAAACTAATTTTGGCTTTTGCTATTTTAAGCCCTTGCAGGCCACTAAAGTCTTACTTGTGGTATTTGTCTTAACGCATTAAATGCTTGTTTCATAGGTGTCCACAAAACAGGTGCTGGTTCATTGCATAATAACTACATGCTCCATAAATGTTGTTTGATCATTTTTTAGTGTATTAGGAAATACTGCTTTGGGCTGAAAGTATAGTTACCAGAAGGCGAAACAGAATGCACATAGCAGGCCAAAGAATACGAGCTTTAATGCTTTGTATAAAGAAATCTCTTTATGGTATTTCATTATCATAAAGAGATAACATATTCTTCTATGATTTTCATGTGAATTCAACAGCCCAGTTCTTAAGGTGTTACTTGCTTCTGTCTTTGTAGATGAGACCTCTTGAGTCAGAGCATAGCCCCTGGGGTTTTTAGCCTAATATATCTAATGCTATAGTGGTGAGATTGTTTTATCAGACCTGACTGACAGATGCATCAAAAGAGAAGTCCCTTTCCCCTCCAACAAGCTTAATTACCTTAGACTGTGCTCTAATGATACCAAACTGCCATTAGAGCTGCAGTCCCCAATTTGGCAATCAGCAAAAATCTGTCCTGCCGCTACCAGGATGCTGTTCCATGATACATTTCAGGTAATGAACAAGTTCTTGGCTCCTGTGAAGACACTGTAGGTTCCAGTTTTGTTTTCAGTTGCAGTAAATCACTGTGATTTTCATAGATGTGATTTTCAATATGCAAAGTACTAGATGGCCAAATCCTGAAAAATTTTTATGGTACTTGGCAATGATCTTCACAGTTCCTTGCAATTCCTGGTGCAGTATAACTGTAAAATCTTCAGGTGGGATTCCAGCCTATCAAGGAACCATTGACCTGATTTGAATCACATGGGCAGTTCCTATTAGAATCATGGTATTATGGAAACATAGAATGTTTGGGTTGGAAAGGATGTTTAAAGAACATCTGGTTCCAACCCCTGTGCCATGGGCAGAGACACCTTCCACTAGACCAGGTTGCTCAAAACCCAATCCAACACTTACAGTCATGGGGCATCCGCAGCTTCTCTGGGAAACCTGTACCGGTGCCTAACACTGGAAAGAAATATGTGAAACCCCATGGTAGAGGAAATTAATAGTGTAGTGAAATGACATTTCTGTAGAGAGCAAGTGCTGTGGTAACCATATCTGGAGCTGTGCCTTCTTTTTGTGCCTGTTCTCTGCCCCTGAGTGTCTCCTATGCTTTGGCACATGGTGAGTCACTTCCACTAAGGAGGAAGGAACATGGTTCCACTTCTGTTCTGTGACCTGATGGTTGAAACATACCACTGGCAAGTGGAGCTTGTTATTCAAAATCACTTTGACTAAGGTGTCATTAAACCTGGTCTTCAATTTCCTAGTGAGTATTTTAGACATTCTACCATTAAGCAAAATGTGGCTGCTATTGCCAATACCATTACCCCTATGGCATAATTTAATTGGCATTCTGATAGTCCCAATCATTGTTGGAACTTGAACACATGCTTCTCAGCACATGAACAGACACCTCTGAGTTGATGCAAAGGGACCTTGATGGCTATTATGGATAGAGGTGCTGATGAGGTTTAGACTCACCAGAGATTTGAGCAGTACCTGACATAATGTACAGTAATTTCACGATTATAAGCCGCACCTTTTTCATTGAAGAATCCAGCCTACCCCAGTAGTACGGCTTATATTCAGGTGTGACTTCTCTATGGACAAATCCCAGTGAAATGCCAACCCGGAAGTGAGAGCCGCCCGGGGAGGGCGCCTGGGGCTGCCTTTAAAGGCTTCACTGGTCTATGAAAACTGTTGCAACTTGAGCACCTGACACCAAACCCAGCTGGCAGTGATTCTGTTACTAATTTGTTACTTTGTTACACATGGATCCTTGCCTTTTTTTAAAAAAAAAAAAAAAAACCAAAAAAAAGTGCGGCTTATATATGGACAAATCCCGTGGTCTACCCGGCTACCGGGAGGTGCGGCTTATAATCAGGTGTGGCTTATAATTGTGAAATTACTGTATTTTGTGAACTACTCAAAAACTTAGCAGCCCACATCTGGCCTGCCATCTGAACTGCTGTGTAAAGGTGTGCTCTCATAGAATGTGTTTAATGAGACTGTTTCAGGAGAGCATATAATACAATAATGACACAAGTACTAATCCACAGCTTCCCAGTTACACTGTTGCAGCAAATTACTAATAGCAACTTCTTGCACCTTAGCATTCCAGAAATTATCTAACTGATGTTAGTATTATGTTGTCATGAAGCATAATAAACTTCTCCAAAGCATGTCTCATGCGAACAGTGAAAACGCTGTCTCATTTCTCTTTCAATATATACCTTCTTATGCGAGCCAGTGATTCTTGTGTAGCTCAGAAGATAATTTTCTGCACAGATTTTTGTGGTGGGCTTCGTGATTTGTAATTTAGGAAAGTATTGTCTAAATTAAAAGTTTCACTGTCTCTGCTTACAGTGCAACTGTAAAAAAAATAAAACAGTATAAAATCTTTCTAGAATTAACATTATAATAGCCCAAATATGTTAAGGGCAGAAAAGAACTGAGAATTTTCATCTGTTGGGAAATTTTTTCAAGTTGATCATTAGAAAGCATTAATTTTTTTAAAAAAATATCCAAAATTACTAAAAGAAATTAAAACTTGTCTGGAGTCATAGAAATACTAAAATTGTGTAATGATTTAAATTTTCTAATCAATTTTAGCTCTAGCTAGGAATGAACTTTTAATTTCTTCAGTACATAGATAAGTGTATGGGTAAATCAAAACAAGTTTAATTTTGCAGCTGTAAAATGCCGTTTAATCTCTACTGGAAACAGGTTTGTTAGTGCAAAGGTAAGTAAATTTTCTTTTTTTATTTGGCATATCAAAAAAGTATATTCTTTTCATAAAGCATCTTTGTTATGTGTGTTTTGAAATGTGTTGAAACTGGATAAGGAACTCTCTGTAAAGGATGAAGAGCAGTACCTTGCTTCCCTAAAGTGGTTCACTTTCTTTGTTTTGCTTTTTTTCAGGTGACATTGTTTTTGTGTTGATGGGTTTGTTTTCATTTGTTGATGCAGTTGTATTTGTCAGATGGCTTAATCTCAGTGTTATTAAGAACAGTGGAGTAATACACTCTCACCTGCATTTATCCAGCTCATTTTCACACATGATATTTATCTCACCTGAATATCAAGCGTAGTGTCTATGTTTCAGCAGCACGGTCTGTTTCCTTCTGAGCAAGGTCAAAACTTTTAGAAATTGTGAAGTCAGGTCTTGTTCATTGCTGTGCATATGTGGGAAGTTGCATTAATTCTCATATCTTTATTTTATTTTCAGGGCCCTAACTCAGTCATGATCGCCCTGGTAATGCTGTTGAATATTGGTTTAGCCATTCTTTTTGTCCATTTTCTAACTTGATTGGAATTAGGAAAGGTAAGAAAGATCTTGCTTTTGTATAAAATCACCATATGCACCCCACCTTAAGCAATAAAAATTTTATTTCCTCACATACTTTTAATGTTCCCCTCTTTAATTTTAGCTATGCCTGAATGTGATTCAACATAGTTATTTAATATTGTAACTGTTTTGACCCTTCAGTGAAGTCATGACAACTAGTGGTGTTAGCCCACAGTTCTCTGCAGTTGTGTCATCAGCCTTTTAAATGGCACCTGTCATACTCAGACACAGGGAAGGAGGCTTGGAATTAGGATGGGACGCGAGAGAGATGAAACTTGGAAAATTCAGCCAGGGGCCCAGATCAGTTTCTCTGCTGGTGGCTCGTGGCTCTGGGGTCCTCTGAAAGCTGAAGCAAGCAGCCATGTTGGAAAACAAACAAAATAATCTGCTGAAGCAGCCCCACCAGTGAAGTGCGTTGGCTTGTCCATCTGTTCCAGCAGAGTGTGACTAAACTGGAAATGTACGGAGCTGCACTTTTTGTTGATGGAAGTTAACAGCTGCCTTACTATTTTACCGTCTGATGTTTTTAGTGGGGAGATGGGAAAACGACTGCCAGAGGAATGTGGTCAGAGGATTCTGTTGCTGTGGAAGTGATTCCAGCGTTCACTCCTATCTCATTAGAAGAAATAGTTAGCAACATCAGTCACCAGTCTTATTACATTACCTGCTGCTTTTAACATCTCCTGCAGTGTTCTGGGAGATCGAATTTCATTTGCCTGTGCATGATTCTGTTCATTTGTTGTTTATGAAATTTGATGTATAGCCATAAGTAGTGTATAGTCCAACCCAGAGAAAGCTAACAGTTCTGCCTAGCAGCAGAAGCAGAAAATCAAATATATTTTCCTAGTCCCGGGATAAAATTCTTAAATTCATTTTCTTAAATCTGAAGAGTCATTTTGCATTAAGGTTCAGTAAATAATATGCCATTGCTGCAAAACTCAAAGATACTGCTATCTTCTTTACAATGCTCAAATACTTATGCCAATACCAAGCAAAATTTTTCGTGATAAAAAAAATCTTACATTGGTCTATGCACATTCTAAACAGGAGAGAGAATATCAAAATAAGCCAAGAAAGGTGAGATATAGGGTTTGCATGTTGACTTTTTTCTTTCTTTTTTTCTTAATTCTGGTGCTGTGGTAATTGGTGATTTGAATTATTATGTTGCAACACTGAGGTATTTTGACACCAGGTAAAATAAAGTCTTGTCTGGGTGCACATTAATGCCAATGACAGTTGAGCTAGCTAATGCTCTTAACCAATCATAACTTTAAAATGCTAGATTTGTGTTGAATACATTCAGGTAGAGCATTTAAAAACGTTAAGTGATTGTTTATCGATTTGATACCTTCAGTGTCTTTAAAGTCCATTTATAATTTTACCTCAGCATTAAAAAAGCCTCAAAATTTTTCATTTGGAAAGTTTGTCTTAAGTAGTTTCATAGCCCTTTGTTCAAACGATGTGATCATGTTTCTTTTTATGTGCCATTATACTGTAATTATTGTACCCTATATTAATCAAATGCATGCTTATTTATTGACGATATGTGGTGTGATCATTTGGCAAGCAAAAATTTTAATTTAAAGCTGCAAAAAGCAAAGGGCTTGTATTTACAGTTTATTTTATCTCTATTAGAAAATCTTTCATACAATATAGTTTTTGAACCTGTTTGTAAATTTTCTAAGTTTTTTGCATGGTTTAATGGGCAACATTCTTACAAAATACATTTAGCTATTTTTTGATGCAGCATAGTAAAGTGCCGTAGGTATGGACTGAATATTGTGCAGCGAAGCAGCTCCAAGCAGGGAAGTAACACCATGGTGTTTTTTACAGAAGTATATTGAGAATCCTGTGTTTTGACCAGTGTGGATAAAGAAGAAAGGAGAAAGAGAGCAAATGAAAATAAAACTTGTATATTTATTAAAAAAGAAAAAAAAAAGAAAAAGAAAAAAAAAGATAAAAGTTTAAACTGTGTTTTAAATTTAGGAAAGTAATTTTTAAATAAGAACAAAATTTTAAAAGTTACTGTGTAAGCCTTGAAGTAACAGATGAAATGTTCCATCCCACTGTTAAATCACCCCCTGTCTCCTTAAATGGAGAGATAATTTTGTAACTGACATATTTAATTCCTATTAAATGTTTATTTAAAATACTTTATGCTCTGGAAATAATGGGTAACAAAGCTTATGAAAAATGTTTATAAATTTAAGTAAGCATGGTAGTACCATTTATAAATATGTATGATTTATAAGCTTTTTTAAAACAAAGCTCAAACAAATTGTTGGTATTTTTCTAAAATGTGCACAGTTGTATTTTACATGAAAGGCTATTTATAATTGGTTGTTATACTGTACACTACATTTTGGACAGCACAATGAAGCCTGCCAATGTACTTAAAAATGTCATTTTGTCTATTTAAAGTTTCTTGCTGTCAAAGAATGAACTCTTTATCTATGAGTTTCTCTATTTATAATTCTTGACCCAAAATGTACAATGTACAGTTTTCACAACTGTATTTGCTCTAATAAAAATAAGTTGGTTATTAATAGAGTTTCAGACTGCTTTTTCCTGTTTATGAATTACTTTGTTCACTCTTTGGAAGCAATTTTTTCAAACTAATCAAATAAACAGGAGTGAAGCAGGAAAATGCGTGAAAATCTAGTCCCTTTAAAATAATTGTGAGTTACTGTTTTCAACAAAAGTGATTCTGGGAAACAACTGAAAATAAATTATTAAAAAAAGTCAAACTTACCTTTGTGTCTTCTTTTATCTTCCAATACAGGATTTTGTGTCTCCATAAATTTAGTATCTTAAATTACACTCCCACTACAAGATGGCTTGATAAATTTTGTTTTAATTGGTGAGTGACTGGTCCGTTAACAGCTGCGCTTGTAGGGGAATTAATTTTTTTGGGCTTCACTGCTCCTCAGGATCTTCATAGGTTCAAAATTAACATGAAGTTTGTGAGCCAATATTCACACAGAGAAAATTTGCCCTTACAGCTGTCTTCAAACCTCCGTATTTGCTGAATTACTCAATCAGCTGAAAATTTTATTTTCCTTTATTCCAGATTTCAGCCAACTGTACTGTCTTGTTCTTTAAAGTAATTCTTCAAGCATGAAGCTTACCTTTAAGAATTTTTATTTTCTTCACAATACTTGTTCCCTAAATAAAATATTTGGCTCTTTAAGGAGAGAAAAATGCATTCTCAAGAAAAATAAACAGAAATAACTTGAATGCCAAAAAAATTTAAAGTCAACTGCATTGAGATGATTCTTCTCTGACATTCATGATCCATAGTGTGTATGTTCAGAAATGAAAGTAAAATGTCCATGAAATATTTCTTAAGGTGTAAGAATGTACAGTAATTTCACGATTATAAGCCGTACCTTTTTCATTGAAGAATCCAGCCTATCCCAGTAGTGCGGCTTATTTTCAGGTGCAGCTTATCTATGGACAAATCCCAGTGAAATGCCAACCCGGAAGTGAGAGCTGGCCGGGAGGGCGCCTGGGGCTGCCTTTAAAGGCTTCACTGGTCTATGAAAACTGTTGCAACTTGAGCACCTGACACCAAACCCCTGCCTGGCTCAATTCTGTTACTAATTTATTACTTTGTTACACATGGATCCTTGCTTTTAAAAAAAAAAAAAATGCGGCTTATATTCAGATGCAGCTTATATATGGACAAATCCCGTGGTCTACCCAGCTACCGGGACGTGTGGCTTATAATTGTGAAATTACTATAATTACATACTCAGGCATACAAAAATCTGAACTGCAGCAAGCAAAAGATGTGCAGGGAAATAGAAGAAAGAAGTTCTCATAATTTTTAAGTCATTTCCCATCTGAGATGTTTCTACCAGTGGTTTATATTATAAATGATGTTACATGACCATACGTCTGCTGTGCCTAAGGGGAAAAAAACTCATGGACACAAAGTACAACTTAATGCTTCGAGATTTGCTCCAGCAGGAAAAATTTCACCCAACTTCCAGCAAGGAAAGCTTTTCTCAGGCAAAGTAATTTCTCCTGGCACAGTTGTGTGTTTTCCCTCAGGTGCCAGTGAGCAGTGAGCTCTCTGACCCCTGCATCTGAGGCCTAGTTTCTTGGACAGCTCCATTTATCCGGTTAAACCATATGTACAGTGTACACAGCAAGTGAGCAAAGGTGAGCTGCCAGGTTGAAGGAAAAAAGAGAATCAAGAGAATAATCTGTCATAGCTTTTAAGGCCTTTTTTTACAAAGTATATATATATATATATATATATATATATATATATATATATGTGTGTATATATATATATATATATTAGTTTGTCTTTCCATCAGAAAAGCAATAAAGATTATGAAGAGTGTTGGCATTGGCTTTCCAAAAGGAGGAGTTTGCTTTGAAAGTAGAAATTCTGAGACATATGGTTATAACTTGCCTTTCAGATACAGACATATATGTTTAAAAAATCATCAATACAGCCTAGTGCTGACTTTAAAAGAATTAAACACCTCTTTATGATAGCTAAATTAAAAACCTCAAAATAGTTATTTACCTACCTTTTAATGATATTCTGTGATTACATATTTATTAAATTCTGTTTTAAGATACACAATATGAAAAGATTCTGACAATGACATAGATGCAGGGATAAAAGCCTGGAGAACTCAGCACATGCTGAGCCTTATGAACAGTTTTAGTTGTTATTAATAAAACATGGTTGTGAATTGTATCTGAATGGTTTTACTCATAGCTCATTTGAACTGTTTAGTCAGGAGAGACAACTCTACAGGCCATTCTCCTATGAAAATGTAATTCAGTAAACAAAGCAAATTAAGAGGAGGGAGATTAAATAAGCCTTTCAAATGAAGTAGACTTCTCATTCTCTCATTTAATATTCACAGAAACAGCCAAAAATAGAAGTTATGTTAAGTCTGAGCAAGAAGCTGTGTATGCCAGCATGCTATAGCTGAGCCATCTACAGTATCCATCTCCAGTTTTTTCCTACTCCACACAGAAACTACAAACTAAGAGACATTGCACCTCCCACCATTGCAGGAGGTAAATATAATTCCATACTCAACATCTTTAAGAAAAACAGTCTATAATGTCTATGGCTTTAAACTAGAAGGACAAAAGCCACTTCCTCTATCTGAACATGTTGTGACCATGACTGTAACGAAACAAATCCCTCCACCCTCTAAAACCAATAGCAAAAATAAAGCTGGTAGCAGAATTTGATAACAATCTCTCATGTTTCTTTTATTTGCTACAAAGAAAGGATGGGGGGAAGAACAGGAAACAGATAGCTTTCTTTAACCTGATAATCTTCTTCACGTCAGTATGTGCTTGTTTTAGCTAATGCTTTTCACAATCCATTGGGACTGGGTTATCTAGGAGATTTTAGGTGCAACCTGGAAGTATATTGAATGTAATTGGGAAAAAAACCCCAAGATTTCCCTTGCCACCAGTGAAAAGGGGTTTGGTGGTACTTTTGCTATGCCATCACTATTTTTCTAATTATCTTCTGTCCTTCACTTCCCACCCACCTCCCAGTTCTCATAAATTCAACTTAATCAGTTTTGCCCTGCATGTGGACATTGCCTCAAGACTTCACCTGCTCACTCCAGAAACTTGTTTTTTCTGTGGGCCACTGACTTGTTCAGTGTTCTAATTCTCTGTGGCTGTGGAGTCCCACAGCAAACTGCATGTGTCATATCACAGTTTTCATTGGGTCCATTCTCTGCATACTGTCAGTTCTGGTTTATGCAACTGTATTACAATTTCAAATCCACTCTCATTGTCTCCAGTGTCGGGACAGTGATTTAAATACAGTGTGTGGGAACTGAAAAGAAAAATAAAGTGATGCCATACAAAGAGATTTCTGATGGCTCTTCAGAATTCATAGAAACCAAGATGATGCTGACATTATTGGGGAAAAAAAAAAATCTGGCTTCAGGTGGGTTAGGAACTCCTCTACAAATTCCCACACTAAGATTGGCCATGCAGCTAAAACTGATTCTCAGATCAGAAGAGCAAGGAGTCTGAGGGTTGTGATTTACTGGGATGGTGCAGTAGGATGATTTCTGGACCTGATATAGATACATGTGGATTGTTGAACAGAACAAAATACATCCTGTGGTGGAAATCTGGGTTTGCTCTCCTGCCTGAGCTTACATATGTCTTCCTCCATGTCTTACACTGATTAATCAGGCAGCGCTGTGCAAGTTGGGTCACATACGTTTGGACAAGGACTAAATTTTCATAAGTGCCTTCCACACTAATTTAGTAAAGAGCAATAAATAATAGGTGCATCATAGGCTTTAAGCCATGGGCTTTGAACTCTGCCTTTTTAATGCTGATTTCTCCAAACTGGAAGAAAATACAGAATACAGTCAAAGAGTAGAATTTCAGATGTTGTCTTTCACAATAAAAGGTACATTAATCCATTACAGTACCTGAATTCCTTTGAGATCATGCATGAATTTGAGAAAGAGATGTGTCTTTCTCAACTTTACAGTCTGGTTCACTGAATAGCAGCTTGACAGACACTGTATTAGACCACAAAAGACAGATACCAAGAGTTTTCAGAATGGCTGCCTATATTTACATTTATTCATCTACATCTAATGATTTGAATTTTAAAATTTCCCAACTTCTGAACACCCCATGTTATCATTCAGAGACATTTTGGGAAGAGGGAAGGGTGGAAGTCAAATATTACACTGAAAACTACAGTCTATGAAAATGTTAAATCTGGCCTACAAAATATCCCAGAGGTTGGAAGCATTTGGATTTGGCTTTTCAATCATTGGAGCTACAGACTCTGATTTTGGGATTTCAGTCAGAATCCAAATCTGGATCTGAATTCTAAGGCATACAAGTGAAATCCTTGAACCAGGAGTGCTCTTAAGGAAGGGACCGGAGGGAGAGGGAGTTACTTTGAATCAGGCTGCTGTAACTCTGGGTTAATTAAACCATTACATTCTGTACTTTCAGAACAGTGTCATTAACTTTATTTAACATAGCAATTTTACTATATTCAGGACATGTTCCACAGAATACCTCAGAAAGTATCGTCATTCAAGGTAATGGTGCTTAATTACTTACCCAGTTTTAGCTGCAGAATACTTTCAGCATGTGATACCACCAAGTCTTAAAAATGTTGTAAACTGCCTTCCATTTAATTATGACAGCTCAGTTCTAGATTTTGTTTAGGCCACTGATGAGAAAGTCACTGAAGGATGGGATCGGCTACCATGGAAACAGTGAAGACAGAAGAGCACCAGCAGCATTTCACAGGGGCTAGGACTAAAAAAGACATTCTGCAAAGAGAAGGTAATTGAAAGACATTCACATCACAGCGACTGGCTTCCATGCATTCCTGCCATTCCAAGACAACACATTCCTGGCATAAGCTGCAACAAGCCTTCACATGCACCAGTGGCATACAGCAGAACAGGCATTGTCAGAAAGACTGGAAATGCATCTTTAGGAACAAGGAGGTACAGGCATGTTGGAATGTAAAGAGGAGAGCATGGGGGAAAGGAAGACAGGGGAAAGAAGAAGCTCTGAGGAACCTATTTGTTAAAAGGGAGAGGAAGATATTGCCTGTAGGGGAAAAACCCTGAGGAAATAGACAATATTGGACTAGAAGGAAGTGGCCTTTGTTAGATGGGAATATGAATGGGGTAGAAGACTGAGAAGTCACCATCCTCAGCACTCAAACAGCTGCTCTAGAAAGCTGCTTTCCAAGCCCACGGGGATTAAGGAAAAAACAGATGGACTTAAATTGCATGAAAATTGCGATCCAAGTTAGGCATAAAGAAAAATTCCCTAATTGTGAGAATAATATCTTTGAATTAGATTACCACAGGAAGGAGAATATTTAATGTTTACTCTCAACAAGATTACAGATTGAAAGATTGCTGAATGTCCATTAATGGCCTATTCTCTGTGTTTCTATGATAATTATTATGGAATGTGAAAATTGGACAGAGATGTGGTGGGAAGGAACTGGGAGACATGACAATGAGTTCTTTACTTCCAGAAAAAACTTAAATGAGCATACTGCAGGAATAAAGTAGGAGGGTGTTTGGACAAGGTGGATGAGAGGAACAAGGAAACGTGAGCCATAGACAGTGAAGAGTGTTGGGGATGGCAGAAGGCACACAAGCAAAGGGAATGAATGGGCAAAGCCCACAATTGCAGGGTTGCAATGCAGGAAGGAATACAGATAAGTGGGCTGGGAAGCCTTAGACAGTCCTGCAAGAACAGCACACTGAGGCACAGCAGAGATGGCTTAAGAAACAAAGATGTAAAGCAGCTCCAAGGAAGCATCAGGTATTCAGCAACACCACAGGTGTCCATCTGTTCTCAGCTGAAGATACTCAGTGGACTTTGACATAATTTTTAAATTGTGGGAATAATTGAAATTATCAGGAGGTCTCCTTTTAATAATTAAATGTTCAGGGAAACATCTGTGTCCAAAATCTGCAAAAAACAACACCTTGCTGTTACAGGAGTCTGGCTTGAGTTCCACTGAAAAGACTCAGTTACACAGACATGGTCGCAGTGCATTTTATTAATTCCTTGTGTAAAATTTCTCCAAGAATACTTTACACAGTGGGACCTTCCTGCTGTTCATTAAGATGGGATAAACCAAACCAACAAAATAATTTATCACTGCATCATCATACTAGCTCCCTATTTGAACAGAACCTTGATGCAAATTTGCATTAAGGTTTGTGTCTTTGAACATCTCAGACTACAGAAATGTTGTTGGTATTTACAGTGATTTGCTGCTGTACCAAATGTTGCATATGCTCTATAGACTGTGGTGGTGTGAGTCACACAGATTACGTAACATTTGGAAATACATTCAGTCATCTGCTTGCTACAGAAATATTGCTAACAGATTCTTCGCTCTCTTTTATCTCTACAGTCTTTATCACCCTTGTTAAATGTTATTTTCATGCAACTTCCTCAAGGGGAGATGACTCAGTGAGAGAGTAAACTATAATGCTCCATTGACACCAATGCCATATGTGCTGGTAATCAGGTGCTGCCATTCCCTCCTCCTTGACACAGCTAGCAGTTGCATTGAGGTTTAATTGTGTCCAGAGTGCTATTCCATACCACATCCTAGTGCAAATGTCACCAGGAACAGGATGAGAACGTGACCAGTGAAAGGTACAGTCAGTAATGCAGCCCTCCTTCCAAACAAATAACAGTTCTCCAAAGCATCAGCATTGCCTCCTGAGCACACATCTTTTGGCCCATCTCCTGCTTGACCATGCTGAGAGGAAAGATAGGCTTTTCCTTTTCCCTGAAGGTAAACAAATGTAGGATCACGGACAACTTTTAGCCACAGACCCCTTCTAGTAAACCAGACTCCACTCAATCTCCTCTGATTTACCTGAGTGCTAATTAGTTTTTGCCAGGTCCTCAAAAGGCTGTGTGGGCACCTGCACACCTTTGAGGAGTTAGGGCTTCATCCAAGCTCCTGCTCTTTTCATGGAAGGTGGCAGCAGGTGGCAAGGGTTGGGGTTTGTTGGGGATTTTGCACACATGCACGTGTGTGCACTTCTTTGTGTCTGGTGTCCATCCTTCTCAGGCAAAAATAAATGGCAGTTCTGCAGTTTTCTGACAGTAATTGGTCATTTCTCCCCATCAAGCAGCCTGAAGGCAACAGAGACATTTCAGAGACTCAGTGTGAACATGTGAACTTCATCTTTTACCCTGGAGACTGAGCACTTCTGCAGTCAATTGCTGCCAGATAGGTAAAAATTCAGGATGCATAGAGCTCATAGACAACTGTAAAGTCTATCATTAATGCTTCTGGCCACTTGTACCCACTTCTGTTTAAATTAGTTTAAGCATGAGGGCAGGTTCTTTGGTTGCATAAATTGCAAGTCTTTAGTTATTGGCATAAAAAATGTCAATAACAGGCTTTAGCTGCCAGAAATAGGGACTGCTAAGTGTTCAGATAGGTGAGATGTCATCTTGTGAAGAAAAAAAAGCAGAAAGAAAAATATTTTCAATTCACCTTATGACTAGTAGCTAATTGGCTGACATTTCAAAACCCTGTGTTCACACATCTCACATTCTTCACACTAAATGAGAGAGACTGAAAACACTGAAGAAAATGTATTTTCAGGCGTAGGAAGAAGCATCACTTGAATTTATTTTGGATGGAAATGAAAAGTGCCTTTTGGTCCCATTTCTGAGCCCGAGAGCCTCAAAGCCCATTTGTGTACAGTGGTGTTGTGTACACAGGGGCCGAGCTGCGTCTCAAAGACCGGCCAGACGGGCTGCACACAAACACCCTGCTGAGGACACGCTCTGTGTGGGCACAAGGCTTCTTTCAGTTCACTCTCTGGACAGCATTCCAGCTGCCAGCCAGCTGTAGGGACAGGCTTTAGGGCAGAGGAAGGGCTGGTGATGTGACCTGGAAAGCTGGAGCAGCCTGGGCTGGGGCAGAAGCCTCCTGACACCTCCACTTGCCCCAGCAGCAAGGGTCTGGAGCACTCCCTGTGTCCTGGAGAGGGCAGTGGTGAATGATGGTGCCCACAGGAGACCTGCACACATGCCTGGCCCCTACAGCCCCCCAGAGCTCCGTGCTTGCAGCGTGCCATTAATGGTTTCAATGTCACAGCAGGAGCCAGTTGTTGCATCTAGGCACCTACGGGGCATTTTCAGTATTCCAGATATGCCTCTGTCAAAGCCCTGTTGAACTGCTGTGAAAATACTGGTGGTAGAGTAAAATAAATTGGAAGGAGAGCATAAAAACGTTGATGCTTGCAAGACAAAAGCAGAAACAAGAGGCACTTCCGTCCCTACAGTTCGTGCACATGACTCAGGAATAAGGCTGGCAGCCAGAACTGCCCGATTGTGCCTATCAAGTGTCCCTGTGTTGGGAGGGAATGTCCTGAGGAGCTGGCTGGCCACTGACATTTGGAAAATGAATGAATTGTGCCTGCCAGGTGCTTGACAACAACATTTGGCATGAAATAGCTGGCATGACATGAGTTTTCAGGCAGTGTTTTATTTCCTATTCTTACAGACCTTCCTGTTGTATCAAGGGACTAAATAGGAACTCGTTTCAGAGGCCATCAGATACTCCAAGGGGATGGTTACAGATATATTTGCAATATATTAATTTTATTAAGATATTTAACTAGAGTAGGATTGCCTATGGGACATTATCCCAAATAGTATCAGCAGTGGAGACCTGAAATGGATCTGGAATTCATGCTGTAGAGACACTGGGAAAATCTGGGAAATCTAAGGTAAGAAAATGTGGAACTCTGTTATTTCCAGGATTTATGAAAAAGGTGAATGAATTTTGCAGACCTGAGCTACCACTGTTGTTTATAGCCCTGCTTTAACTAGGAACAGGGTAAACTCTGCTTTCTGCCACCATTGATTTTCCCCTTTTGTGTTTTATTTCTTTTTTAAATGCCACTCCAACTAACTTCAACACATACCATAGCAGTAAGTAATCAAAAGTCAAGTAGAGCTCAGATCTGACAGAGCAGTCTGTCACACATTGCTCCAGAACAACCTTTGAATCCTTAGTGATCTGTTTGTCTTAAAGAAGACATTTTGTTCCAGGAAGCCACAGATGCTGCTCATGGCACATCTACAGTAGAGAGACCATTTTAACCTACCATAAGGAAGAAAGTTAATATACTGATTCAGTGGTAATGTCTGTCTCTCTTATAGACTTTAGAAAATTAAATGGCAATTAACAAAGTTATTATATGGCTGAAGAGAAGCTTTTATAAGCTGATTTGCTTTCTTACAAGAAAAATTACTTGGTCTTGAAAGAATCTTGACTGGTAATTGTAGGTGAGTGATGCAAGTAGAAAAGCCAGGCCAGAAACATGAGCTACCTGTTTCCTCCTGACATGCTAAGGACTGCCTGTCTCACCTGAGTTTTTCCATATTTTTCAGAGATTCACACAACTTGGCCCTTGTTTTAAAGACAAATGGGAATCAGCAATCCAAATTGTAACATTTTATTAATGAATATGTGAGAGTTTACACTGATATTCCTTTTTAATACTGAGAAGCAAATTTCAGTCAGGACATGGGTACAAAATGTGCTGCACTGTCACAGCTCTATAGAAAGGCAGCAGAACGGTTCAGCAGTGAACATTCACACCATTCAGCCCAGAAGACTTCAAAGGTCTAAATTGTCATCCTGCTTTCAAATTAGTGATTTAAAATTTCCAAATGGTAGTCTTAACCTTAGCCTTTCCTTCTTATCCCTCTGGCTCACCACTGAATCTCTGCTATTTACTGAAATGTCTGCTTGTTTGCTGTTTAAGGACAGAGAGATGCTGCACATTGCTTCTTTGGCTTCACATACATGATTCTTGTCAGGATTGTATGACTTCAAAATGAATACCACCCACTGGGAAAGTTCAGGCATACCAACACATTAGGTGATTTACCTTCTCCTGCTGACAATTTTACTGTTTTCACCAAGAAGAATAGGAAATTAAGGAAGTTTTTATACCATGTAAACAAAATCAGAAAATCACAGGCACATAAATAATTACTTGGAATCTAATAAAAAGATAGGTGATCATTTATTACATTAATTTAATTGCATTGAGGATGTAATTAACATCTGCCTAATTATAGAGTTACTGTTACAAGGGAATAACTAAACATTCATCCAAATGCAGGAATGCTGCCTTTCAGGAGGAAGGGACATTTGCAGGACAATCTTCAGCTTCTTCTCAATCAAGATGAAACAATGAAATAAGATTAATCTATCTTTTATTTACAGTATTTT
>VRYO01001463.1:30866846-30912563 GCA_009812075.1 Sialia sialis
TTTTTTTACCACCTTTGTAAAATTAATCCTTAATAAATCTGCTTCTAAACATTCAGCAAAATTCAAGTAACCCAAAACTCCAGGCATATCACGGAATTTTGAGGGTTGGAATGGATCTCTAGAATCCTCTAGTCCAACTCCCCTGCCAAGGCAGGGTTACCTCAAACAGGAGCCACAGAAACGTGTCCAGGTGGGTTTTGGATGTCTCCAGACACGGAGAATCCACAACTTCCCTGAGCAGGCTGTTCCAGTGCTCTGCCACCCTCAGTGTAAAGAAGCTCTCCCTTGTGCTGAGGTGGAGTTTCTTGTGTTTATTTTATAGCCATTGCTCTCGTCCTGTCACTGGGCAGCACTGAAAAGAGTCTGACACCATCCTCTTCTCCCCACCTTTGAGGTATTTATATGTATTGATGAGATCCCCTCTCAGTCTCCTCCAGACTCAGCAGGCTCAGCTCCTGCAGTCTCTCGTTAAAAGAGAGATGCTCCAGCCTCTTTTTGGCCTCTGCTGGATCCCCTCCAGGAGCTCCTTGTCTTCCTTGCACTGAGCAGCCCATACACTGTGGTAAATTTTGGGATGTTCATCCTTGACATAGAAACTGAAACCTTTCTGCTGACAAATTTGAGACAGCATTTGCAAAGGGTGAAGTGACCCATGACCTGTGCCAGAGCTGCAGTAATTGGTAGCCAAAGTGCAACACTGCCCCAGCACCTCAAAGCACTGGAGTTTGCAGCATATCCCACACTCAGGAGCACTCTGTGCTTGCAGCTTCCATCCTTGGCACTTTCAATCACTCTGTGAACCCTGGCACCTGCCCTGAGGCCGAGCCAAGAGGCTCCTGCTTCCACAGAGGGCGGTGACAGAACAAGCCCATCCAGGCAATGGAACCAAGGGGTTCCACAACCTCCACAGAGGGAAAGGGCACAATGGGCAGCTTTGGCCAGCAGTGTCAGAGGCCAGCTAAGAACAGCAACCAAAACTGCAATTATTAACTGCAGAATTCCTGCCCTATAGGTCTCACACCACAACTACTCTGCCTCCATCCTACGAGGGGCTGTCCTTGCCATCCATGGCAGTCAAAGGGGAGACCCCATCACACACTCAACTGTGACTCAGCCTTTAAATGCAGACTTCATGCTGAGACTCCCTGCAGCTGAGACAAGCTAAAGCTGTCAGAACCACACCTCAGACCCTCGCTTTGGTCACTCACAGGACATCCTGCCCAGAGCTCCCTGCCAGCATGGCCAGAGGGCACTGGGTGTGCCTGCTCCCTGGTTACACTCACAGACAGTTGTGTGCTCCCATGGTCATGTTGCCAAGACTTTCAAGTTTATTTCATCTAGCCAGCGCTCATCTATTCTTCACAGTATTTTGAAACTGCCTGGCATCAGAATTCTTGCTATTTATAGTTTTACGTGCAACTTAATATTTACTTCAACCGCCAATAGGGGTGCTTATTGCAAATGTCAGCAGATTATGTACTATGGCAAATTAATTAGTTATGTAATTATTCTCTTTTTTGGGAGGAGAGACTGTTAATACTTGTTGGATTACTTGAGCATGATGAACCCTTTGAAGTTCTTCAGCATTTTTGCATCTTTAGTTCAGGACATGCAACTTTAAAGCAACAGTGCAAATAATATCCCAGAGCTCAGGCATAGAGAGAATTATTTTGTTTAACTCAAGTATTAACAGTACTTTGTCTCAAGTGAACATTTCAATTGTGCTAAATTACAATGAAATTCCAGTTGAAGCATATAAAATGGGAACATTTAATGAATTTATTGATGAATGTTATTATGGTGACTATCTGCTATGTTAATAATGATAAGACTGAAATAAAGTATCACCAGCTGTTACCAACCAGCTAAACAACAGTCTTTTTTCCCCTTGTGCCCTAAAATAAATTTCAAAAGAGAAAGATGAATACTGAAATTTGTACTTTAACTCCCTTTGATGTTTTTGGAGTATAGTTACTTTTATTTATTTGAACAAGACAAATGCATATGCAAACTACTGATTGCTAGAAAATGCATAACTTATAAAAGGGTTCAGTTTCCTTGAAATATGACAGGCTACATTCTCACAGCCAGCACCACAATTTAAAAAAATTATTAAAAACCAGCAACAAAACCTGGGTGCTTGCTAAGTTGGTGCATATACAATTGATTTTCAGGTACAGAATGCTGTAGGGGTTTTGTATTTGACAACAGAGAGACCTCACTGACAATTTTGTCACTATTGGAGGCCCTGCTACGCAGCCATATGTGCAGAGCAATAGTAAAGGAAAGTTCTCTAGGATGGGACTGACTCAATGCTTTTATTTTGTACTGCGTATACTTCACTTATAGAGCTCACAAGTAAATAATATGTGTTTCTTTGTTGTCATCACTAAGCATCTATTTGGAGATGCAGATTTTTTCTTTCCAGTGTAATTTTACTTTAGCTCTTTCCAGTTGAGAAACAAAGGATTTGTGTTTTGTTACCAGCCTGCCAGTCCACCCTACTTGTAAAAACGCCTCGAGATCAAGAAGGCTGGGAAGCTGTCAGGAAACAGCCCAAAACTGCAGAGCCAGGCTGGAGAAAACACATCTGAAGGAGCTGTCCCCAGTGGGGATGGCTGGGGCAGGCCTAGGGCTCAGCCCAAAGAGCGCGCAGGCAGGAAATCAGGGAAACAGATGGAGCAGTGAGACAGGCAGAGGGCAGGGTGCACATCTGGTGAGCTGAGCAAATGGGCACCATTGTTCCCAAACCCAACAAGCTCTTCTACCGGAAAGATTTCAGGTTGAAATTAGTGTCCAAGCTCTTTGGTATCCTGAAATCATTGCACTCAGGGGTGCCATTGAGGGATCTGGAAGCACAGCTTCCCTTCTTAGTAATAATGGAGTCAGGAGGGTATTTTTGCCATTAGATTTATGTGTCTGAAAAAAATACAATTAGCATACACCAAACACCCTACAGGAGCTCTGGCTGGGGCCAGACATCTCCCTGGTGGATCCTCTGCCTGCAGCTATGGTGAACATCCAGCTCAGAAACAAACTCTGCTCCCATTTGAGGACTTGTTTGATTTGAATTCAGCTCTTCTGCAGACAAAGAAGGAACATGAAGATTGTTTCTAGCTGAGGCCCTACAAGATGACACAATTTCAACACTATAGGTGTAAGTTCACAGCTTGTTGGTTCTGCTTGTTCAGAGTCATCGTTGCACAGAGTTACATCAGCATCAAGACAGCTGTACTAGCAAGGAGAATAATAATTGGCACTGTCTGCTTGCATTCTGGTTTGCATATATTCAGCAAAATAGCTGTCTAGTACTGGGAATAATTAATGAATTTTAATCACTATTTCAATTATTACTTCACTGATACTCTTTGTTAAATTCAAGGCATCCTGAGGGTCAGGCACAGTGTAGCACTGTTCAGGAAAATGAACTAGCCACAGGCAGCTCTGTTAAGCCAATTTTTCATCTCAAGGCTATTAAAGACTTCAGAGAAGTGGCATCCCCATTACTGAGATGAGAAATTGGATCATCAGCTGATCTGGATGATGTGATTGGACATGGTCTCTTCTTCTCATAGCAAGTCTGCATTCAGCTATAAAAGCAAATCCCAAGAGATCTCCAAATTAACAATAAAAGCTTTAGAGTCCGTAACAGCACTGTAAGTACTTGGACTAAGTTTATCATGAAAAAAAAAGAAAAGGGGCCAAGTTTATAATTCTAAGACCAAATTATATGTTCTACATCCTGGAGTTTTAAATATACCTGAATAGGTTTGAGTAGTCCTGCCAACAACTATGCAAGTGTTATACAGGCTCTTTTCTGGTGTCTCTGAGTTATATGGTTCTGACACAATTTAAAATAAGATATGCAAAAATCATGTCTCATATGTATTCAGCAGGAAGGAAGCACATAGCTCATGCTGCTAGCGGAAGAGGGAAAGGATACCAGCCCATCTTAAAATATTTAGCAAATTGTTTGCCATGAAAGCAAAAATTGCAAAGAACAGCTTTCCAACAACTACATACATTTGCAAGACTTACAAACTCATTCCCCTTGATTGTATGGACAGCAACTGACATCCTAAGACCAGAAGAATGTAAAAACCCTTATAATTTTGACCATTTCATCAAACATATGTTTACATTTAAGTCACCATCTATTTGATCTCCTCCTAAATGAGTGTCAGCTAATCAATCAGAACATAATTTAGAAAGTTCTTCAGTATCATTTAAAAAATTACAATCTCTCTACACAAATGTTTTAGAAGCCAGGTATATTGGCCTGAAGTAAATAAATGAAATTCTATATTAATAAAATAGCAAATATAAAAAATTCTAGCCATGGAAATAACTGGGACCTAAGTGAACTCTCCCTCATTATATGGTTCACCCATGGCAGATGGTATTGTCACAAAGAATTATGAGTTTTGTAGTTTGAGCTCTCCTGCAAATCACTCTAGGATGGAACCCAATTAGACTTCCAGCCAGCACAGGTGCCTTTACCCTCAGCTCCCACTTACAAACATGCAGATTAGTGCTGGGAACCCAGGACAGGTTCAGCTGAAAGCTACTGTCTCTAAGCCCATCAAAGTGATGCCATCAGGGTAACACAGAAAACCAGTTTGCAAAGGATCTCTTGGAGTAAGCGCAGGAGGTTTGTGCCCATTTCTCGCAGCTACAACCACCCTGCACCAGCAGCACCCACGCTGCTTCCAGGGCTCAGCCTCCCCAGGGATGCAAATTCCCCTCCTTCATTTGGCTGTGCAGAAAGTCCACATGGGAAAAAAAAATGTTTGTAATGTCTAAACTCATTAATGTTCACACATTTCAGATGAGATTGCTTTCAATTCGCTGGAATGAACACTCAAGTAGAGTAAGTTTCAGAAAACTCACGACCAGTCCAAGATGAAAGATCATTTAAATACAAACTCTTAAATAGCCTGTGCTAAAGATGGGTTAAAAAGCTCTGTCTTATGATGATGCTTTTCAGCAGCTCCAGTGAGCAAGATGTTCTTGTTGAAAGGTCACTTGTCCTGCCTCTTCTGCTCTTCTGACAGAGCATCAGATAAAGAAATCTTGCAAATCATCAATCAAGATTTATTCTGGGCTTGTGATATGAGAATTTTTCTTTCCTCTAAGGTGTTCAACTTCTGAACATTTTATTTCTATATTCCTCCTATATAATGCAAAAATCAAGGTACTTAATAAAATATTTCAGATCTGCATGTCTTACTTTGAATGAAAGTACTGCTTAGGAAGAAAGGGGAACAGATGCTGAAGATAAAAAATCTCAATGACTCTGAGCTGAAGTCTGGCAGTTGTCATCAATATAGATCTCATGACGCTGCTCCCAAAAATGGAGAGTACACATGTTAGCCAAACTTTTTCTGTACGTAACAGTAAGTTATTCTTGCAGCAGTTTTGACTTAATGTGATATTTGGTACTTTCTGACAAAGATTGTTATGTAGGATGCTGTGAGCTATCAATCTGTTGATGCATTACTTTCTGGAAGTGGGTGTATTTTAGTGGTAAGTGTAAGGGATAGACAAACAGAGGCAGAAATCTGAATAAATCCATCTCATAATTGGGCACTGCTGCATGCCCAGGGGAATCTTTTTGTACCTCTGAATCACAGGCATGCTCTTCCCACAAAATGTGGCACGTTGTTTAAATGTGCTTAAGTGTTGTTAAGATGTGGCATTGTTGTTTAACCCCAGCCAGCAACTAAGCCTCACACTGCCACTTGTTCACACCCCCACCAGCAGGATCAGGGAGAGGATCAGTAGAGCAAAAGTAGAAAACATCTTGTGGGTTGAGATGAAGACAGTTCAATAGGTAAAGCAAAGGCCCCGCACACAAGCGAAGAAAAACAAGGAATTAATTTAGGTCTTCCCACAGGCAGGCAGGTGTTCAACCACCTCCAGGAAAGCAGAGCTCCATCACACATAATGGTGACTTGGGAAGACAAATGCCATAATGCCCAATGTCTCTCTTCCCTTCCTTCTTCTCCCGTCTCTATATGCTGAGCATGATGCCAGATGGTCTGGAATATCCCTTTGGTCAGTTGGGGTCAGCTGTTCTGGCTGTGCCCTCTCCCAGTTCTTCATGCACCTCCAATCTCCTTGCTGGTGGGATGGGGTGAGGAGCAGAAAAGCCCTTGGCTCTGTGTAAGCCCTGCTCAGCAACTACAAAAACATCCTTATGTTATCAACACTGTTTCCAGCACAAATCTAAACCAGCCCCACACCAGCTGCTGTGAAGAAAATTAACTCTACCTCAGCCAAAACCAGCTGAATCTCTTTATAACTGTCCTGGAAAAAATGTGCAGTCCTTGCTCAACAACACACTTGGGGACACACGCAGTTAATCACCAAACATCCACAAGGAATCAAAACCCTGGTATTGCCAGGCTTTGGAAGTTGTGTGGCTGAGCCAAATTAACAATGTGTGTTGAGCAGCACATGAACATGCTCTTGTCTGTGATCAGAGCTGCAGCTCACCTCAGTGCTCAGGGAAGTTGGCATGTGGGGGCTTGCAGGATATTATAATGGGATTTTCATAGCTCTTGTGAAATAACCCAAAGGTAAAACCCATCAAACAAAAAGGAATGGAGAATGAATGTGTTTTGGGAAGGTAAATCGTTGTCAGATTCATTTCCCAGTGCACGCTGCCAGCTTCCTACAGAAGTCTACACATTACTGGATTTCTGGAAGCAAACAGGAACAATTCAACAGGAATGAGAGCTTTGTCTCAAACTAATTTCATACGGCACAATCTCCCAGAGATGGTACAATGTGCTTATCTTTGAGTCCCAAAAACTAGAGAAGAGAAGGGACCAGCTTGATTTTTGGCTTGGAGGAAAGTATTAGGAATTAGGAGGAAAAGCAGACCCTAACTTCTTGAGGTCTGGTCAGCTGCCTGCAACACCACACCCCAAGCAGCTCAGGCCAAGTGTGGTATCAGTTGTCCTTCCACAGATACAAAAGAGAAGAGAGAGGATTCTCCACCAGTTATCTCATTCTAAGAATTCAAAGCACATTTTTCTGGATGCAGTGAAACATTCTCTGGATGCATGTTTGTACTTACGTGTACCTAATCTCGCTAAAAATGCCTATCCACATATTACTAAATATGCTGAGTTGGAAGGGACCCATCAGGATCATCAAGTCCAACTCACAGCCCTGCACAGGACCATTCCCAAGAGTCACACCATGTACCTGACAGCACTGTCCAAACACTTCTTGAACTCTGCCAGGCTGTGCTGTGACCAATTCCCTGGAGAGCCTGTTCCAGTGCCCAAAGACCCTCTGGTGAAGAACCTCTTCCTGATATCTAATCCAGTCAGCTTCATGCCCATTCCTCTAAGTCCTGTCACTGCTAATGATACTGAAGAGATTGATATTGAAGATACCTCATCTTTTGTTTGTTAGGCACATCTTTCTGGATGAACTTCTAGGAGAAGTTTGTAGCAGAATTGGGATTGTAGCAGAATTTGTCATTGGGAGCTATTTGAGTCTTTCCTGGAGATGGCTGGAGGAGTGACTGTCAAACCCCACATCAGCGCCTCAGGTTTTGGACTGGTTTCTTTTTACACTACCTATATGTCAACCATCCAGCTGTTAGATCTCATTTTCCTATTGCAAATCTTGGGGTATTTCATATTCACAGCTATTTCATTCATATCTGCTAGGACCAGACAGTGAGACTTAACTCCTGAAGCCTCTCAATTGTATTTTATATTTTTTTAAAAAATAACAAACAAGTGTTTCTCTCCTCTGATTACAGAAAAGGAGACAGAAAGCTGGTATTTTTAAACTAAAAATCCAGAAAGAAAAAGAAAACCAGAACTGTAGTCTATTTCAAAATATCATTATTTAAATGTTCTGATTCATGCATTTTGAATGTCTAGGGCTGGCAACTCTATAACGTAAATACAGACTTTTAGCTCACAAGCTGTACATCTACAAGGAAACCAGTTTAATCAGCTTAACGAGCAGTTAATATATTTCTTTTAAAATGTGGAAACAGTGTCTCAGTTCATATTTTGCTGTCAGACCAACTCTGACATAAACAACAAGGATACCCTGAGTTCAGCTTTTGCTTCTTTCTGCATTATATAAGCTCATGTCACCTAACTTCTTACCAATAATTAAAATGCCAAATACTGTATTTATTTCTTTATCCCACTGGTTTATTAATTATTTGAGGCTGAAGTAGAACTCCTATGGATGTCAGTAAGACCAGCAAAAACCAAAAAGGTTTTACAACTGGGCTCAAGTGTTTCAATTCCCCCTTTTCCTTTTTTTTTTTTTTTTTTTATTTTTTAAGAGGGCTGCAATCTGTCTTGAGAAAGGTTAAGATCCAGTTCAGGCACCAAAAGCCCCTACCTCTTTATCTCAAAAAGAGACATTTTTTCCTGTAACACAATTTCCCCAAGCATTGAAATAAATTTGTATTTAATATGGAGATTTCAGTCAATATGCTTACAAAATCAGATTCCTAATAACATTTCAAAAGACTTTATTTTGGTTTTCTCTCTTCAGAGCTTGTGAGCTTCAGAATGCACAAATTTCCTGTCCTTTATCTGCATCCTCAGCACAATAAAACAGAGTTCTGCAGCTTAGCAATAATAGTAATGAAAACAAACCTGTCTCTTGACAGGACCCTTGATAATCTGTGTATCTTATGCATCACCACTCAGTCCTGATCTGACACTCTGTAAGATCACAGCAGCTTCCCAAAAATTTCTTTCTAGTAGAGTATGCAAGTTTGATGCATGGATATATTTGAACTTCCTTTTCCCCAGGTGCATATTTTGTCCTTGTCAGCACTGAGTATCATCTGCCTTTCTTGGGATGTTACTGTGAGGTCTGGAGATCTCACAGTGGCTCTTCACAATCAGTTATTTTAGAATATTCTGGATAGTTTTTGTCTCTTTTGTGAAAGTTTTCACTGTTATTCTCTCAATTTTCTTGTAAATATAACAGTATACTAAGATCCTAGTGATGTTCCACTGGTTAGTAACCTTCACTCTTAAAACTGTGGTGTACATAATTTCTGCATCTCAATTCTCACAAATTCCTTCAAAATAAACTGCTAAAGTTGTGGTGCTCTCTTTGGTCTGCCTGTCAGTTTCCCAAATCCATGGTAACTGGTATATTGGGTTTCCATGGCAAGGTTTTGTTAGGAGGGGGAGCCACAGGGATGGCTTCTGTGAAAAGCTGCCAGAAGCTTTCCTAATATCTGACAGAGCCAAGGCCAGCTGGCTCCAGGACAGATCTGCTGCCAGCCAAGCTTGAGCCCACCAGCAACTGTGTTAACACCACTGGGGTACAGACTGATGGGGAGGAAAAAGCTGTGGCACAGAGGCAGCTGCAGCAAGAGCAGTGAGAACATGTGAGAGGAGCAGCAGCTCTGCAGACACCAAGGTCAGTGCAGAAGGAGGGGCAGGAGGTGCTGCAGGCACCAGAGCTGGGATTCCTCTGCAGCCTGTGGTGATGGCCATGGTGAAGCAGCTCTGCCCCTGCAGCACACGGGGATCCACATGGAACAGAAATCCTCCTGCAGCCCATGCAAGATTCCACACTGGAGCAGGTGGGATGTGACCCTGTGGGAAGCCCACTCTGGAGCAGACTCCTGGCAGGACCTGTGGTCCCATGAAGAGAGCAGTCCACTCTGAAATAGTTCTGCTAGTGGGACTTGTCACTGCATGAGAAGGACTCGTGCTGCAGAAACTGGTGGAGGACTCTCTCCTTTGGGAGGAACCCAAACTGTAGCAGAGGGAGAGTATGAGGAGTCCTCTTTAAGGAGGGGCAGAGACCAGGTGGGATGAATTGTGTCTGTAACCTCTGTTCTTCACCCCCTGCAACACTGGGGAAGAGACTGCAGAGGTTTTGTAAGAAAAGTTAAGCCTGTGAAGAAGGGTTCAAGGTATTTTAAGATTTGGTTTTATTTCTCAGTTTCTTACTCTGATTTCATTGGTAATAAATTAAATTAATTTCCATATGTTGAGTGTTTTTCCCATTTCAGTGGTTGGTGAGGGATCTCTCCCTGTCCTGATCTTGATATTTTCATTTTTTCTCCCCTGCCCAGCTGAGGAGGGGAGTGAAAGAATGGCTGTGGTGGGCACATGCTGTCCAGCCGTGGTCAACCCACCACAACTGGTGAAATTTTGAAACTGGGAAGAGCATAAGCCAGGAAGCAGATGGGGGTGTTGCTCGAAATTTTAGGATTTTTCCTGTTCATAAAAAATACTTTTCTAATCTGTCTCACTTATGTGCATGAACTAGCAAATGCTTCTGTTTAGATATTATCACCAGTATAAAGAGTTTGCACCGGGATGTGAGACAGCTCTCCCTGTATTTATGGCAAGATTTCAAGAGAAAAATGTTGGAATTTCCTTTACCACAGGGCTCATAACATTACCAAGCCCACTGAGCATATGTGGGTTTTTTAACTTGCTGTCCACAGAGAGCTCAAGGATTATTGCCAAGGGGTCTGAAAGGTCTATTTTCAGTAGTGTTTACTCTATGGAGCCTGAAGTCAACACTGGGAAATTTCAAGGGGATACAAACCTAAATACTATAGAGCTATGTGTGGGCCCTTGAACAGAATAAATCAGAAGGCAGGTAGAATAAAGGCCTAGGATTTCTATTCACCCTTAGAAATAATTAGAGGTAGCACTGGGCAGATAGGTTTAATGTAGATAAGGAGAAACCTGTGGACTTCATTTTGCTCAAGACTTAGCTCTGGTGCTGAGGTGCTTGAGCTGTCAGAAGCAGCACCAGAGACAAGTAAATCCACGTGAGGGATAGAGCTCTGCAGCAGCTGGCAGCAGCTGGCAGCAGCTCAGAAGGTCAGTGACAGAACTGACAGGAGACATCACTCTTCCTATCTCCCTCTCACTCCTTTCCTAGTCCTTCGTTTCCTGGGATTTCCTGCAGTCTGCAAGCCTTGTAGGAACCCAGCACACAGGAACTCAGGAGGAATCACTTTTGGAATAACCCATTGCTGAACTCCAGCTGCTGCCAAATGCCTCTGCTGGAACTTACCTGGTCTGATCACCAGCATCCTGCCTGTCAACCGCAGAGAGAAAAACAGCTCTAAGGAAGAAAGCAGAGATGGAGAGGAGGATTAAGAAATATATATATATAAATATTTCATTTTTTTTTGTCTGAGATAAGACAGCCATTCTTTGCCAACAATTCTTTACAACCCATGAAAAATATAAAGTGACATGTAAGATGCAAAGGATTTCTGAAGCTACATTATGAGAAAGTACATTTATGCTGTGTCAGTTGGAATTGGAGTCTAGTCCTTTTCTTGAGCTGTGATAGCAAGAAAACCCAACCCCTAATTACTACATGCTGCCTCTGCTGCAAGAAATATCATTTGGTTTTTTTTAAATAATTATAGTTTTGTCATTCATGTAACTTTAGACTTCATCCAGTCGATGAATCAATTGTTCATTTAAGTTGTCTCTTGACTTCCCAAGCTTGTCAGTTGAGCAAAAACATGCTTGGCTTATACCCTGTTCACAGTAGGGGCTTACATATATTTTGTTTTAGTATGAGGACATTTCTAATGCCTGGAGATACATGTTGTAGGAAGAAGGCTATGCTTCACACTTCACTTGCTCCAGTGGAATTTGATTCCATCATATGAATCAGAGAACTGGAAATCATTGATGAACTGAGTGTCTTAAATTAAAATTCTAATAAGCACATTTCTGTGTGAAAAAAAATAAGCCAATGCTCTCTAGTTAGGTTTAGAATATAGAAGAAAATGTGTTTCTGAGAATTTAACACTGTAGATTGAGAAAAAAAACCCTAGATTCATACAAAAAATCTTCAGAAGAGAATAAAAATTGACCTTTCAGTGACTTCTGAATGTTACCACTATTTTACAAAGTAAACACTGTAATTTAACAGTTATCAGAAAGTTTGGCTCATGGCCCACTAATGACAGCAACCCAGCCATGAGCCTGACCTGTGTGACATGGGACAGGCACGGAGCAGGCAGGAAAGCTGTGACCAGGGAATGCGAGGCCAGAGCAGCTTCCAAGCACCCTGTGTGCAAGAGTCCTCCCCTTCTCCTCCAGCCCTGGCAGGATGAGTGCCATCCATGCCATCCCAGCATCTGTGTCCCCCAGGCTGCTGGCTTGACCTCCTCAAAAGACCTGAGTGACCAGTGGGTCCCCAAAATTTGATGCCCCTCGTTCACATGGGCTGATGCTGAACTGAGTAGGTGCACAGAGAACACCTTGGGAGTCAAGACCCTTCTCTCCTTCACCCCGTTCTCTCAGCAGAGAATCAAACAGCCATTTGTTTTTATGGTAGGATATTTCCACAAGGAGAGCTAATTGATGAGGACAAGAAGGAAGAGCTCAGCTGGTGAATATTGCCTACTAACACCACCCCAGGATCTGGCTTGGAGCATCTTGTCCTAATATTTTCTATCAGTCAGGAAAGAGGAGCTTTTTGTACTCATCACTTCCCAGCATGAGAGAAGTAATATTTAAACCAGTGCTGGTGTGCTGCTGGGCACTGGAGATGCCAAGAGCAGGAGGAACACTCCTCAAGGCTGTACAGCTTGGATAAAGTCCTGCCAGAGTGGCAGAGATTCTTAACTCTTTTTTGGAATTGCTGTGTGTGCAAACAATTAGAGGAAGATCCTAAATTATTTCATAAGGGTACAAGGTACAACAGAAGCCAGTGCCTTATATAGAATAAACAAAGCACTGCCCATTTTCTCTCCTTCTGCATGCATGGATCACACTCCATGCAAATTAGAAATAAAGGGAGAACAAAGAATACATTCAATATCAAGTTTTGTGCATCAAAGCAACTCTATTTTAAGTTTTTTCCAAATATCAAAAGATGCCCATATGGCACAAAAACAACCTAAAAATGGTACAGAAAAAGGAGAATCATATTCACTGCAGCAAAATAATGGTAGCAGTTGAGAAACTAACAGATGTCTATGGCTCAGAATTTTGAAATTTGTTGCTCTGTCACAGTGACATTTACAGTATGGTAACAGTAATTCTATAATTTGATCAACTTAAATTACTTTTATTTTTAGCATTTGAATTGTATACACTCTTACCAAAACAGTTTTGATACGTACCTGCTAAATACTTTTTAAACAAATTCCAAAATGCGTATCTTTTAGAAAAGCACCAAAAAACCCAGTATATGTGATTCAAAAACACACTGTGAAACTTTTCTAGAAAGAAAATATAGGAAGCCAGTGATTCATCATGGAGATGATGAGTCTGCCATAACAGCAGTACCATGGCTGTGTTGCCAGATCTCTGTATCTGAAGATTTCTGAATTTTGGGCTCTCTCTCTTTTTTTTTCTCCTAAGACACCAACTTTTACAGTCACAATTTCAGATACACATTTCTGAATAGCACTGCTTGTCTCTGCAGCCATTTTCCAGAGAAAGATTTTGAAAACTCTTATATAAAATAGGTATTGTTATTCTAGTGTCTTAAACAATGAACTAAACAGCTTTATAATTTCCCTAGCCAAAACTCTTTAATCTACAATCTTTTTTTTCAATTATTTTTAAAGTCCCACTTTCAATGAGGTAACTAACATAGTAATTCATTTTAAAACAAAGCCAAGCTTTAGCTAGACCTGTTCAGTAATTGTAATTGAGGAATGATTTTTCTAAATGTCTAAAGAAGTAATCTTTTTACATGCACAAATCATTCTAACCTAGGCTATTCCATTTGTCTCCTAGACTAGCCATCCTCTAAACATACATTATTATTCTATTTTTCTGTCACTTTAGGCTTTCCAAATCACCAACTCAGCTTCTCTTGCAGAGATTAAGGCCTGTGGGGTCTGGGGTTGCTCTCTTCATGCAAAACAACAGAGACTTCTGAACAGCAAAGGTGGTCAGAATATGGAAAAGAATAATCATCATTACACACTGAACTTAGATTTTGCTATATCCATGCAGATCTGTTTCCAAAGGCACTGAGTACTTGCCTCTTTCACCAATTATACCAACGCTTGTGAAAGAACTCTTTCTAAAACTAGGCTATTTTTTGAAGGAATTTGGATATGAAGGGATGCTGGTTTGATTTATTGGAGAGTTGATGTTGGTTTTGTATAGCATTTTCCAAACAGCCTCCATTTTGGCTGCAGATTTAATTTATATTGGCTTCTTACTTGCATTCAAATAAATGCATTTAGATTACTAAATTCAAACTCCTTGACTTAAGAGCCATTTCAGCATGGCCTGAACTCCCAGACCTCTTAACTCACAGGCATACCCTTGAGCAAAAGTAGTGGCAAATGCAAAAGCAGCAGCAACCCAAGTTCCCTGGCAGAACAGCACACAAGGGCACGGGGGTTTCACGTCTCACTCTTCTCCAATGCTCCTTTTCACAGGCTGCTCCCAATTGCTGCCCAGCTCCAGGCAGTGTCAAACACTCCAGCTACAGCCAAGGACATCACATTTTCCACCTAGCCACCAAATCTGACCTGGCAATAACCTGGTGCACCCACTTACCCATCCACAATGGGAAAGTGCTTGAACCCCAATTCCCCTTTTTGCACAAGGATTGATGTCCATCATGCTGGGACTTTAATTGGTGGTGGGTTTCCTATACAGGCTTAATGAAATTTTTCTCTAGGTACCTGCATGTTTATTACCACTTTGTTATAGAAACACAACAGAGACCTTTCAGTACCCTACAGTTTTCCCACTCTGATGAAAAAACCCATGCTGTGTACCATGTTTTTATTAACTGTTCTTATTCATAATTATTCTTGCAAAGCTTTATTAAAAGGAGGATAAAACATTCTCTGCCTCTTCCTTAAGCTCACACATCCTTTTTTTCTCTAAGTAATGCTGGCAGGCTGATGAAAGGTCAGCTTTGCACTGCCATCAAAGCATCCTGATGCAGAAGGGATCCTGAGGTCACTCTTGCCTTCAGGAAGCGCTGCCAGCTTCCTGACCACTCACAGCAGGAATGGCATCACCCTCAGTGACACATTATTGTTTTTATCATCATCCTCTTACCACCAGCATTTGCAGATTGAGCTGTGAGCCTGGCCAGGGCTCTCAGCGTGTCCAACCTGGCAACGTCCTTTCTCGTGCTCAAGTCTGGCTGATCCTGCTTCCCACCACCTCAGTTCCACGGGCTCTCATGGTGCAGAGCAAGGATCCCCCTCCTTGGGACAGCATCATCACATCTGACATCTGACAGCCACAGGAGGAGCAGTGGGCAGGGGAGAAAGCAAAGGGAAAGCTCTGTCTCCTCTTCCCAGCTGGCAGTCTCAGGCATTCAAAACAAAGCAGCACAAAGAGCCTGAAAGCTGTGGGCAGCATCTGATGAAGAGGTTGTTAATGCAGAAGAAGGTAATACAATTGGTAATGGTCTGCTTATGGCATTATAGGTTCTTTTTGAGAAACAGTATAAAGAGACAGAAAAAATGTGTCAGAAGGGATATCAAGGGGGAGTCAGAGGAAAGCTAGGGAAATATGACAGTGGGTGATAAATTAAAAACCACCTTAAAAAATACAACACATGCAACAAGAGGGAAGTTTGCCCTATTTCAAGCCTTTCTAGTGAGCAATGTCACTTAAAGCTCCCTATATGTCCTAATACAAATCTCTTCTGTCTGCATATTTGTTATTTAACTGCCTTAATTTCAAAAAGAAAATCGGGAAAAAAAATACAGAAAACATTCTTTTCAACCCTGATTTATGCCTCTGAAATATGCAGGAACTCCATCACAGAATTTCTCCACGCTCATTAGTGCCAGCACACATTTTCTCTTGCAGAGAGGGAATACTAAGAGCTCCTCCTGACCCAGGCTGCTTTCCACAGGCTCCCGTGAAACAACAGGAGGCGAAGGGGCCCCGGGCGCTGCCATCCCCTTGCAAAGACTATCAGCTTGCATTAGTCACAACAAACCTGCTCCCATCACCCAGCTTTCTCAGGGCCCTTTGCTTGGGAACAGTTGCTGGGCTGAGGCTGCTCTGCTGTTATCTTTTTAGATTGCCAACAAAGGAAATTACAGGTGACTGACAGGCACCACCACACTCGGTAGGGTTTGGGTTTGGTTTTTTTTTGTAGGAGATTGTTTGTCCTCTGGAACAGCAGCCATCAAGCTTTAGCCCACAAATCCCAGACACATGGAAGGCAATTTCTAAATCTGAAAGGCAGGCATAAAAGCTTAATTATGAGAAGTGGAGTTGTTTTCTAATTTTCTGACCTTAAGAGCTATTTCTTAAGAGTCTGCAGAGAGTACAGCTTAAAACTTTATGTCTGATACTTTAAAAGTGACATTTTAAAAAACTGGGTTTTGGGTTGGTTTGGGCTCTTTTTTGGAATTAAAAAAAAAAGCAAAGAGAGAAGAGAAAAGAGTAGTAAGGAAAAGATCCACTCGTATTTTCTAAGTGGTGCCTTTTCCAAACGTAAATTTTGCTGCTTTTTTGTTCAAAAGCACTCATTTGGACCATTTTGAGATCTTCCCTGACCACTGAGCTTCTAGAGCTGGTTACTGAGCACATCATCTTTTCCCACATCCTCAGGCCTGTGCTTCCTATTTAGTTTATTTCAAAGCCTGCTATTTCCAAGGGCAAAATTCTTTTGCTGGTAGATGTAGTCACATTGCGAGGCCTGGTCAGCACATTAGTTAACACTCATTCCTGAAAATTAGAACTTAGACCAGATACTAACATTTGTTATTGATTGTATTTCAATTTAAAATAAAGAAAACTGTGCTGTGTTATAAATCAGGATTTATTATATCACTATCCCTACCAGTAAAACCCAAACATATTCCTAAGAGTGGTTTAAGAAAAAGTACAGTAACAAGAAAGATAAAATGTGAGGTTTGTTTGAGGTGTGATTTTTTTTTTTAACCAAAGAATGAGCTCTAGGAAGATCATATCTCCTGCTCCAAGATAGTAGTGGTGCTTCAGTCTATTCTGTGAGATGATCACATTATCAACTCCAAAATGTGTATATTTGTGTATATGTGTCAAAGGAAAGACCTTAAAATCCACGTATAGTGTATTCTCATATTAATTCAAAGCACTTACATTTTGACTGGTTTGCTTCTTGACATGGATAAAAGAAGCTTGGACAACTACATTAATGATAGCCAGGAAAGCACAAAAGCAGGAAAAAACACAACAGAGGCCCCACAAACAGCGTTGGGCAAGGAGGAGGGGTAGGGGATGGGAAAGAAGGGGTTAAAGATGCCAAGTTCATAGTAATTTCTGTTGAGTAGAATCACAATCAATGGTTTGGGTTTGTACCCTGAAGTTTATCAGTTCCAACCCCCTTGCCGTGAGCAGGGGCGCCTTCCACTAGACCTGATTGCTCAGAGCCCCATCCAGCCTGGCTTTGAACGCTCCCAGAGATGGGGCATCCATAACTTCCCTGGGCAACCTGTTCTGGTGCCTCACCACCCTCACTGAAAATGATTTCTTGCTACTATGCTGTTCTCCTTTGTCCTATCACTACACTGCCTGATAAAGAGTACCTCCACATATTTCCTGTAGGTCCTCTGTAAGTAATGGAAGGCCACAGGACTGCTCTGGAATATGTATTTATAAAGTATACATTTTTAGGTATACATAACATATAATTTATTTATTTACTTTATAACGCACTTTATAATACAACTATTTTATAAAATAAGTACCTTCACATAGCTAACCAACTCAAGAAAAAGCACTGAGGAAAAGGCAGAGAAAAAGGAGGAGGAAGCACATTATAAACCAGTCTAGGCTCCATTTCACAATATTTGCAGCTTCAAGCAAGTGAAGCCAACCTACAGATAGCACAGGAAAGCAAAATCTGATCAACAGAGCCTTGGCAGCATCAAATCACCACGGACAACTGGGGTTAACATTTGTTCCTGTGCCTGCCTGAGAAGTTACTTCGATTTGCAGCAGCAGTGATCAAGGTGTTTTGATTTGCAAGGTGCTTCTTCGTGCCCAGTGGTTTGGTTATGGTTTCCAGTCTCACAGATTTAACGTTCCCACACCAGTCTCACTTCTGAGAGTTGCCCTTGGCTGACCTATGGGAGGGAGACCAGCTGTGGACCATAGGCTGAGGCCTGGGGAAGTCTCCAGACACAGAGAAGGATTGGATAGGCATCTGTTATGGAGTAGCAAAACCACATGAATTCCCACATAATGTTGCTAAATTGCTCATTACTACCATGCAAAAGGCATATTTCCTGCATTGATTTCAGTGGAAGAAGGCCTCAATTTCTACAGCACTAGCATTTCTAGCTAACTGTGATTTTGCCCAGTAATGATATCTGTTCCCAAAACTTCTTGTCCAAACAAAGGGACTGCCAGGAGAAGAATGTGTCTGTTGGCCATCTCTCTCCACACAACTAATGAACCATTACTGTCCACATGACTCATGGTGCAGAAGGATCACATGAGCTGGGATTAATATGATCTATTTTGCCCTATTTCCTACTTCTGTCGTGTTATGTTATGCTTGCTGTATTACCTTTATTTACACTTTAAGGATGATAAATTAAATTAATCAGGGCACTACAGTGACAACTCCTGAGGAAATACAGGCTGTTTCTATGTGAGTGGATGGTTTAACTGCTGGCTTAAATGTCATCCAAATCCTCCATTTTTTATTCACTGGATAGTGAGTGTAAGAATATGATGTAAGGAAAATCACTAACATGGTCAGACCATAATGTGTGAAGTTGTCTGCTGTTTCCTCCTCCACTTGTCCAGGCTGGGTGGAAACTCCTCTCCCAACAGGTGTAGAGTCCAACTCATCGCAGTCCTGTCCATCAAGAAACACAGTCCTATTTATTCTGTATAAAAATACTTTCTTTTGAATGTCTCTAAGCAAACAAAGCAGCTGCCTGCAGAGGGATAGCCAGAGCACTCATCCAGCACTTGCAGTAGGAGCTTTGTGCCTCCTGTGCTCTGGGGGCATGGAGATATCCAGCCTTGTTTTTGAAATCCCTCACCCAAGCCTCCACATGCTCTGGGAGCTGTAGTATCAGAATACTGACAGTGGGAAAACTGTGAGCTTGCACTTTGGAAGCTCATCTTACTGACACTTTATCCCCTCTGTAAAGCCAAGGGGGATGAATTTGCTGTGCTCCTCATGAACACTCTCTTCCACCATCTCCTCCAGCTGCAGAGTTGTTACCAGCTTTTCTTTTCTGTTCCATTACCATTAAATTTTCTGTGCCAAGAAAACTGGACAGACTGGCCAAAACTGGGGTTTTTTTCCATGCCTTAAATCTTTTTCCATGCTATATGTTAAGTCTATGACTGTGGGTCTAAGACCTCACTGAATCATATTGCTCAGTTCTTCAGCCTGCAACTTTACCTGAAGCTCAGTAACCATGATGGAAATGAGCTGCTGTTGGCCTTACAAGTTAATACAAAAGCAATTGCCTGTCTTCCTTGCAAAGCCATTTATCCAAGTGCGAGGCCTTCTATGTGTTTATCAGGTCCATTTTTTAACTCCTGTTAGCCACCTGAATGGTCTGGACCTTAGAGAAATGGCTTTGCATTAAAACACCTGGCACTTTAACAGCTTATTTTTTAAATGTGAAAATTTTCACTCAGCTAAGCAGCAAAGAGGACTTTGGTCTCTTGAGCTCTTACCCTTCAGTGCAGTGCCTGGTTCTGAGATCCTCTGTGACAGAGCCCAGCACCCATCTCCCCCCAGCAAAGCCAGTCTTCAGGGCACATCAGAGCCCATGGAACACTCAGGATACAGGGAATCCTCTATTCCAGTTTCACAGATCCTCAGAAAGGGGCTCTGGCAGCCTGCTAGCAGTCAGTCCTGCACTGCTCTTTCATCCACAAAGCACCACTCACTGCAGTGTGGCTTCTTTCAATCACTGGTAATAGTTAGCTTGGAGAAACATGTACATGCAAAATACTGAGAGATTGTGAAGGCAGATTTACACTGATTCTGTCTTCCACTGGCCAGATTGAATTTAACCTTAAGGAGAGGGAGACACAAGTAATCCTAGACTGTGGGAAGACAATTTGTAAGGATAGTGCAGAAGGCAATTTTCCTCAATGAATTACAGCTGTACTGATTGCCAGACATGGAGACAGCCTTGCCTGCCCAGTGAGGATGGGGCTTATAAAAGAGTAGGTTTGCTGGCCAAGAGTTAGTTGGAGAATCAGAGTTTGCTGTCTGGGCTGTGAGTAGATAAGGGAGAGATAAGGTAAGGTGCTGTGTGTAGGGGGGACAGGGTTAGGTGGTTGGGTAAGGGACAGGTTGGGGTTAGCCAGCCATGCAGAAAGAAGGAGGAAACTTGCAGAGAGGTGGTGCCTGTGAGGAAAGGAGCTAGTGCTGTGTGGAGTTGCCTGAGAGAAAGCATGAAAAGCTTTTAATAAAGGACTGGTGATGATGCCAGTCATGTCTGCCTCAACACTAGACAATGACCACTTCTATGTACAGTAATTTCACACTCATAAGCTGCACCTGGCTATAAGCTGCACTTCTGGGTAGCTGGGAAGACCACAGAATTTGTCCATAAATAAGCTGCGCTGGGTCATAAGCTGCACTTTTTTTTTGAAGTGAGGATCCATGTGCAACAAAGTAACGAGTTAGTAACAGAATCCTGCGATTGCAGGGTTTGCTGTCAGGTGCTCAATTTGCAAACAGTTTTCACAGACTGGCAAAACCTTTAAATGCAGCCCCAGGTGACCTCTCTGTGCTGCAGACCCCGGCACTGTCTGCCACGGTTCTCTGCCTGCTCACCAGTGGCTCTGGCCGCCCGCCCAGCTGCAGCTCCACAGCAGCTCCCTGCCTGGCCGGCTCACACTTCCGCATCGGCGTTTTGCTGGAATTTGTCCATAAATGAGCCACACCTGGTGATTAGCTGCACTTCAAGGATCGGCTTGACTCTTCAGTGAAATAGGTGCAGCTTAGTGTGAAATTACTGTGAGTTCTCATGTAAGTCTTGTGTGACACACTGTGTGTGGTCCAGGTGAGTCTGTGGATGTGTGAGTGTAGCAGGTGTGGACAGGCTGAGATGTCAGTCCTGGCGTAACAGATGGCCTGCTCAGCTAGACAGGGCATCTTGCTAAGACCATCATTTATTTTAGAAAGAGAAATTAGTATTACACACAATTAAAGGGCTACAGGAGGTAGCACCACAGAGAGTCATATCAAGTAGCAAAAAGCTTGTTAAAATGTGCAGACCTCTCTAGCTAAGCCCATTTTGTTAGGGCTGGACAGTGCATTTTTATCCCACTGCTGTTCCCATATAACAAACCCTGCCCTTCAGATACCCTATCTCCAAATCAATAACCACTGGCACCAGCTTGCTCTGGCTTCCCCAAAGCTGCTTTGTAGGAATCCATCCCTGATGCAGTAGCACATATTGCTGCCTTCATTACTTTCTCCAACCACATAAATCTGCACTGCCTTAATTAGCTTCATCTGTGACCTGATATTAAGGGATGCCTAAGAGGCCACCAAATCCCTGGGTTCGGCAGTCCCAGAGGGAGCAGGACGTCCACCCTCTCCAGGTATCAGGGTCTCATTCATCTGATGAAGTCACAGAAATGAGAGTGAGTTTGCTTTCCAGGGAGTTTTCAAAAGCTCTCCTTTCTCTGGTGGGCATAAAAAGCTTTTTTCTTTTCCCATCAGAGATAAACATTGCAGCTCCTTCGAGTCACTTTTTACTATGGCTGCAATTGCCCAATTCTAGCGTTATACCACTGATATTCCTCAAATAACATGCCAAGGCTTTCCTAATTCACTTGGAACTGCATTTAAACCCTTATTCTTCTATTAACTGGAGATACCTTTTCAAGCAAAAATCTAGCACTAAGTACCTTGATTCTATGATACAGTTTGATAAATATGAATCTTAAATATACTTATTGCTTTCCTGAGGAACAAGACAATAATTTGGGACTATTTTTTAGGCTTTTGTAAGCTATTTTTTAGATTTTGATGTTTCCCTGAATGTTCCAATCACTATAATTTTTATCCTCATTTCAATAATATTTTCACTTTGAGGTTTATTTCTAGTGCATGTTTTCATTAGCTGTTTATAGTTTTGTATTTATATAAATATTATTGTTCATATACAAAAATGTGCTCATTATGTACTTAGCTTAATCATTTTCATATATGCTTAAGTTATTTGTTAAGTCGAGATCATAAAGGAAGAGCTTTCTATCCCTTGTCTGGGTTGTGAAGACTAAGAAAAATCTCTTCCAAAATTATTATATTTTTTCCACATTTTTTCAGGTTTTTTCAGTATTGCAATAATTTTATTGCCTGATTATAATTATTTGTGTTTTTTGAAATATTCTTAAATATTATTGAATTTCAGGGATAAGGCCAACTCTCAAATAGTGAAGGGCAATGACAATTTAACTGCCACTGTGTATTGCTTCCAATACACAGAATCTAATTTAACACCTGTAAATTAAAAAACTTTCTGAAGTCAAAGATTTAGGTGATAGAATCTTTCTTGTTCTGAAAATACATCACTTTTTTTTTATACAGCTAGAATTCACCTATTAACATTCCTGGAAGAATTTTAATATTGCCTCTCTGTGAAATTTATTGCAGTTTGTACACTACAAGATGAACATATACCCAGGCAGTTGTATTTTGAATTATCTGCAGACTAATTACTCTGTGGGCTTACATTCTCAGAGACTTAGATCAAATTCTGCTTTACCTTTGGATTTGCTTCTCTGGTTGAGCTGTTTGTCAGGTTTAATAATCCTATTAATAAAGGATTAAGGAGCTAAGGATTAAAGACACTAGGTGTGTTCAGAAAACAAAAGAAAAAAATCCTTAGAAATAAGAAAAATAATTTCAAAGACCAGAAAAGCCAATTTATTTCTCAAGATTTGACAGCAATCACTGACTCCATATGGTATCAAAATTTCTGAGACTTTTCAATACTAGCTAAAAATATACTGTGCAAATGCTCATTTGCACAATACTGATGTAAGGACAGATGGAAATTGCAGTCCCAGTCCTACCCTTCCCTCTGCAGGGTCTAGGAAATGCTTACATTTCAATCCTGAGGCTTGCTTGGATTTCATGCCAAAGAGTAAGGCATGATGAGGAAGAGTTCTGTTCCAGAACAGCCCTGTCAGGAGCATCCCCCTAAGCCTGGCAGAGGGCACAGAGACCTCTGGAGGCTCTCACAGGGCAGGGTGGGGGCTGGCACCTGAGCATCTGACATCTGCACATGCCAGCACTCAGTGCCTGCCCACGGACCCTCTCCTTCTGCCCCCAGCAAGTGTCCCCAGCTGGGTCACAGGGAAGGTCTGGGACTGCAGAACTGTATTTTTGCCTTCTGGCCTGGGCACAGCCACCCTCAGATTTCCACATCTGGATGTCCAGAGGTGCCTCAAGCCAACAAAGACCCCTCCTGATCTCTTCTGACCTGAGCTCTCAGGCATTGGTTGTATTATATGGAGCTTCAATATTCTGGATTGATGTTTCAATACCAATCACTGCATATTACTGCATAAAATTAACTCCTGTTGAAGGTGTCTATATCTGACAGTTAATCACAACTAAAGGCATTGTTCCTTTTCCTGTTCACTAAATAAATAGTAGAAAGGATCTGTTCTAAACCAGGATTTCACAGGCAACCGCATCAGCTGAGGGAACTCCATGCTAGCATTTGTATTTCAATTCCTCAACTATTACAGAACGTGATTTCTCCAACATCTAGGAGTGTGGAGAAAATACTGAAAAACAAAGTCCATCAAGAAGTTGTGCAAGCATTTGTTATAGTTCACCAGAAACAAGATGCATGCCATAGAAGCAGGAGCACTGAGGGAACTTGATGTACCACCCTGAGAGAGACATGGAACAAAGGATGTGGTGGCACAGAGGTGGTGTGGTCATGCTCTGTTTAAAACAATGCAGCTACCAGGAGGTGAGCCAAAGAAATAACCCAAATGGTGACTGAAAGCTGAACTTTGCTCCATTGACTCAAAAACACACATTATTTTTCATGGCTCTAGTATATGCTAATTAAGTAAAACCTTTACATGTGTGACTAAACTAAAAAAAAAAAAATCATTCAAACTCCACCTAAACATGAAATTGCATCAGCTGTAAATATTAAATTTTCCTCTCCCTTAAAAAAGCAAAACAAACAATGTAAATGTAGCTTTGATGGAAAGAGAGGTCAGAGATTTCATCTTGGTGTCCTGGGATGGTTAACCACAGCTGCTCCCATGTCCTCACTCATAAGGACACCCATTGGGTATGGCTCATGCAGTCACCTATACTGAATGCTTCCCTGGGAAATTCAGAAAGCAACCTTGTGGTTGTGATCATGCCTTTAGCACTATGTAGTCATCTCTCAATTTATAGCATTTTTTGCTGGCTGTATTAATAATATTTTGTATATTCACATGTGTTTCTGAAGACAGTATCTTTATCACTGCCAATCCAATAAAAACCTGCACTTCTGTTGCTCAACAAGCTATTTTGCACCTACCCATGAGAGGTATTCAGTGCAACCAGACTTCTGGTCTCCAGCTGGGAAAGTTCATTTGGCATGACCAGATCTCCACGGCATTATTTCTGAATATGTAATTGTGGTAGTCTTGGATAATGTGACTAGACTTATAGAGCCAGTTGGCTCTGCAGAGCCAGCAAATTCTGTTGCTTGGTGCTCAGAATGTAAGCCCAGCCACCCCCAGCCCCTCTGATATCTGAAGACCAGCTGGAATGCAAGGGGGTTTATTTCCTGCTAAATCTTTCTCTTAATACAACAGAAAATTTTGCCTCACTCTTAACATGACAAGTAGCCTTATAGTTTCAAGCCCAGTCTTGGCACATTTATTTTTAAAATTTATTATTTATTTGAAAAAAAAAAAAAAAAGGAGAGCTATCTTTAAATCTTTTAATAATGCCAAAACAACCAAACGTAACTTGAAGTGTAACTGGTAGCAGTAGCTGGTGCAAAGGCAGGCACTAGACCCAGGCCTTGAATTAACAAACAAGCCTGAATATTTAAGCCTGGTACTATGGAACAGTTTATATATAGGAAGGAAGACCTGTCATTAAGGAGCTTGACTGAACTGATTCACTTTAACAAAGGTGTTTTTTATTCATAAATTGAGGATGACAAAAGAATGCTAGAAACTTTTGGTCCTATATAAAGATGATGGGGACGAGCCACACGACAAATTTTCATCGCTGTGAAGTTTCCCAGTTATAGTTCCTTTATAACAGCCAATGTGGAGGTACCAAAGAACTAGAGAAGCCCAAGATACTTCAAACGTTTCATACATGAACTGTTGAAGAGCCACACAGTTTCAGTACCAAGCACTGTGTGCTGTAGGGGACATACTGCTTGTGCACTAGACTGACCAACTTTTCTGTGTCTATGTTTTTCCTTTGGTATTCAGCATAAGAGGGGTGTGTGCTATTGCCCACCAAGTCCCAGAGAGGAAGAAAATCTATACAACATGGGAACTGAAGATGTGGTAATGTTCCAACTCCCCTAAATTCCTTGGAATGTCTTGTCTGAGTGCCTGGATACTCAGGGTATCCATCAACCGGCCTCACTACCTGAATCTGAGCGACATGGACATACTGAAAACATCTGCATAAATACTCAAATCTAGTTTTGGCCCAAAACTTTGGCAATGTAAAATCAACAGTCTGACAAAGGGAGAGCAAGGAGATAGGAAAAGGTAAAATACATTCCTTACCTCAGAATCATTGCTATCCTTTGTTAATATCTTTAAAGGCACATTTGAGTGACCAAAACAGGTGAACCTGTGGCCAGACTGGGAATAAATGTAGTAGCAACCAGTGATCCCATGGGAGGAGAAACGGGAAGAAAGCAAGAAAAGCAACAGAACGGTGTGTTCTTTCTGACCCAGAGGCTGGTGTAAGAGGCCTTTCTTAATAAGCTTGCATCCAAAAAAATGTAGATTTAAATGAGAGGAAGTGTAATAATAAGCTTCCCTTTGATGCTGACTCAGGTGGGTCTGAGCCACTTCCAGCACCTTCAAAAATCTCCAGGTGTGAAGCTGTGTTGTGCCTGTTCAATATCACAGCTAGAAAATCACTACAAAACCAACCAACGAGTCTCCCTTACTGAACAGATTATGAACTCCCACCAGAGGTGGAACAGAGGAACAGAGATGTCACCTGAGAGATGACCGAAAGGGCTCTAAAATGTAGTTTTTCCCATAACAGCAAGAATCTCTCTTCAACACAAATCACCATGTGCAGCCCAGATGGTGCAATGTGGAGGGCTGCAATGCCTGAGAACAAATGAGAAAGAGAAGGAGGTATTTATCAGGAAGAAGGAAACCACAGCCTAGAAGATCCAAGGCTTGCTCTTGGTAAAAGAGCCATCCAACTCCCTGGCTAACGAGAACAGTCCTTTCCACTTCCTGAGAAGGTGCAGTTATCTGGGATTCTTAACAGAGCAAAATAAAACCACACAGCCACGAAAAAATGCAAACATAAATTTCTCTTCTGCATCGGGGTTTATTAAATTTTTTAGATTCCTACTAACTTAATCATCCCTGAGGGGGAAGAAAAAAAAGAAAAAAGATGGAATCAAAGCAAAGCAAACTCTTTCTTTCCCAAAATAGGAGCTCTGTCTGATGATGCAGTAGCTCATCTGCACGTTATTCCTGCTAACTGCAAAATTAATGAGCTGATATGATGTATGAGGGATAAGTTAAACCAGCAAAAGCAGAATGTTCATTCTGCTTTACCCTGGTACTGAGAAATAGAATGAGATTATGGAGAGTAGAAAGAAAATGGTAGGAAAGGAATGGAATAAGTTTGAATAAAGACTTTATTGGGTCCTGTCCATTTATTCAAGCTTGCCTGTGTAAAAGCATATTTTTCAAAGTTTCATAACACAATACTGCAAAGTGTATCTGCTTTTTGCTCTGTCTACAAGGCACCATCCTAGCCTCCAATGCTGTCACAGCAGGATATGGTAAACCAGGGCCTCAGCCTCTCAGGCATTTGAAATAAAACTCAGGTCATCACAGAGCACATTACCCTGAAGAGCTTTAGAATCACTTGAAGGTCTCAGGAAAAATAAAATAATAACATAAACCAGCTGGCCTATTTCTGGGTCAGCATATATTCCTTGCTGCACCTTTCACCTGAACATCCTCTGCCCCTTCTGGAAGTTCCTTAATTAACCCTTACTTTATCTTTCAACTATCAAATTTAAATTAATAGTCATGTGGGGTCATCTTTCCAAGGTTACACTTCATGGTATACACCTGCTCCTGCCTGTCAGAATTAAATCTGGAGAGTGCTGAGTTGCTCTGTAATCTGCGTCATTTGAAGATACAGCTTTTCACCTATACAGCAAAGTGCAATCTTAATATGGGCTTTATGAAGGGAGCAACAAAGTCCCAGGAGGAAAATACTCTCTTTACTATTTTTTTTTTTAATTTAGGGGGAAAAATAGGATGAATATCCATTTTGTGATTTTATAGCCTTTCTTAAGTCTCCTTTTTTTTTTTTTTTTTTTACACATGGTGGGTTTATTTTAAAACAGCTTTCATTAACAAGGAACAGAATTCCCTTAGCTGACCTTAGACATATGCAGCCTCACAGATGGGAAGGAAGGATGCTTTAGGCTAAATAAGCAAGTGATGTATAGGGTATAAACCGAGGAGAATTCTTCTCCTGTTCCCTGGCAGCTCAGCAGTGAGTGGTAGCAGAGAGCAAGTTACCAGCACACAGCAGCATCGCCACGCTGAGAGGGAGGTTTGATCCCCCTGGATCCACACAAAAACCATTCTCAAACCCATTAGTATCAGGCTGATGCTTCCACTGGAATAGATATGCCTCCTGTTTGCTTGGGGAAACTTCCAGGGCTAAATTTGCTGTTTGGAAATAGTGAAATTTGAGGCAGCTGCAAGTATAATTAAAATGAAATTGCTTTATATCTTCTCTTTCTCTCTATTCCAGTTAAAAGTAGGAACAAGGAAGAGAAAACAAAAAAACAGGCTTAAAAGAAATCCTGTAATTTCAAAGAGCTTATTTTGTTTTCCACTTCCAGACCAAATTCTCTATTAAAAAACATGTACCCAATATCTTGCAAACTGTCTTGCAGTATTTCCATAAAAGTTTTATAATCTGCAACACTATCACAGGGTTTTAAAGACTTTGAGAATCATGCAATGAATCCGTGCCACTGGGCGACAAAAATCAGTGTTTTCCAAAGTCATTGACCTTGATGCCATCTATCTTAGAATCCTAGAATGGTTTGGTTTGGAAGGGGCCTTAAATGTCATGTAGTTCCAATCCCTCTGCCATGGGCAGGGACACCTTCCACAACATCAGGTGTTCAGAGCCCCATCCAACCTGGCCTTACCTTGTAGATCTTATCTATATTAATCTGAATAATAATTATTCATCCTAACCTGTAAAGTCAGCCATGTACCTGTTACCTCATTATAATATTCAAAATTAAAGGTATTTTAATTACTTTTTCCCGGTGACATTCTTAATGAAGGGGAAGTTGCTTAAACCTTTTTTGTCAAAATAAAAAAAGTAAGAATAATATATTGATGTGAATTTTTGTAAGAACTACTTGAAATCTCGCCACTCAAACCTCAAAACAACCCAAAACAGTGCAATTTCTACACATAATAACTTCCTTTTTCCTTCCAACACACTCACACAGCAAGCATGTACCCCTTCAGTCACACTGATAACACTACATCTGACCACAGCAATACTAAGCAAAGACATTTGTTTCTGCTGCTTCCTAATAACTCCTCATTAGAACTGAAGTTGTCTTTAGTAGGTAAATTAATATGCTTGTTGGCCAGAAATTCAGCAAATCCATTGAGCCAAAAGACATCTGAGCGTATGGCATTTTTACCTTCCCGCTGTTCTTTTAAGACTGCTTATTTAGTTGAATTCAGCTTGTGGTATATATTCATGTAACTAATTACCAATAAACACTTGGTAAATCAAACAAAATTGTTAAAAAAGCCAGTGTGCACACACACTACACTCAGGTGCATACGCAAAAATAAAGAATAATACATTTTTGTGCTTTGGGTTACACCAACACTATGTGTAACAGGATCTGGAGAAGATAAACTTCCTTAATTGAGGTACCACAAGAGTTATTTTAAGAGAGACAGGATGTGTAGAGGGGTCAGGCCTTGGACAAAGAGATCCTTTCTGCTTCTTTTCTTAGGGAAGAGGAGACAAGTTGGCTAGATTTAAAAAACTATGTTCTGTTGCAAGCTCCCAGCTCGTGCCTAAGTTTCCAGCAAGGTGCAAATAACAATTCTGCAGGGCATGGTGGGCTGTGTGTTTCCACCCAGGCCCCTGACTGGGCAGAATCACACCCAGTATGCTCCATGAACTGGGAATTGCATTGCTAACAGGTGTTCCCTGAGTGAGTGTAGCTTCAAAAGCTCACTGGAAATGTGTCCATTTACATCATTTGTGGATGTAATTGAGCACTGCAATTAAATTACTGGCACATTAATATTACTCCTGCCCCCATTATCACCATGAAAATCCAGGAGATTGCAGTATTAGGAAGAGCACCCTTAGATCTCTCTCTCTAAGACTTCCCATCTGGGTGGTGTTTCACTGACAAAACCAGTCATGAACTGTCAGGGCAGCTGTTGCAATAGAATTGTAATGAAATAATGTTCGGTATTTCATGACTAAATCTTTATTCTGTGCCTCTTAGCTTCCAAAACAATGCAGCTCTTTCCCCATCATTATCAAACACTAGTATTGGGGAGGAAGGGGTAGGAATTTGGACCCTACTACTCTGACTAAAGGATCCAGATCCTGATTTCTCTGTTAAGAAATTCTTTCTGTTTTACATATGCATTTAGTGGCATGACAGCATTGTTCTTTAGTTCAAGTATTTCCTTCCCTCCCTGGCCTTTGTACCCTGAAGACATTATTAGAAAGCAATTCATTTTGCTGGGAAAAGTAGCATACTATTTAATATGTTCTAAAACATCATTGATGTAATGGTAATTCTTTTTTCTGCAAGTACTATAATGTGAATTCATAGTATGTGATTATGTGTGACCATGACAACAATGAGTCTGCAGGAGAGGTCTCACCAGTGCCTTGCAGAGGAGTGTATGTAGTGGAATGTATCCCTGTGGAGCTAATCCCTATGTAAACCTCTGCTGGATGTGAAATATTTGATGTAATTTGATGTCCTAAGTGACGTTTTTTCTTCATTACTATTATAGATGCTTCCAACAAAACACTACTTTTAATCTGTAATTTTCAACAGATAATGTCATATTGCAAGAAAGTGCTGTTATTCTTCCCTTAACACACGAGCTAGCACTTCATAGTGTTCAATCCAGTCCTATTTCTATTATTTATTTATCACACTCATCCCTTTATTTTCTTGTAGGAATCCTCTCTGTTCTAAGACCATGTCATAGCAAATTCCATTAACAGACAAGTACTCTCTGTGGCAAGGTCATTAATAAACACATAAAACAGGACCAGCCCCAGAGCTACATCCATGACCTCTTCCCTGTTTGACAGGACCCTTCCAATACAATCCACAGTCATCTCCCTGTACCTGGTCCTTCAGCCCTTTTCCCCAGCTCAAACAACTTCTTCTGTGGTCCTGTCCCTAAGGTGTCTGTGCAGACTATAGGAGTTAGGTAGTGCCCTATTTAGCCAAGGTTATTGAAGGTGAATAGCTGGCTAAGTTTTACCATGCCTCTCACACTGAATTTCAAACATTCAGAATTTGCTTTCCACCCTTGATTTAATGACTTCCTTCAAAATGTCTTTTAAATCCTTGCATAAGTCAGAGTAGCATATGCAGAGTAATCTAGGAGAGATTTATGAAAGAAAAAGTGTGGGGTTTCTGCTGGACTGGAGCTGCAGCTCCTTTGCAGCCTGTCTCAAAGAGGCCTCTTACCAAGAGTAAAGGCTATTTTCCAGTGACTCGGTGGGAAAACTGCGTGGACAGATTCATCAGACCTGCCTCATGGCTGCAACTACCATCTCAAGTACACTGTGACTAGAAAAGTCACTTCTTTCTTCCTGCCCTGCCCCAGGGAACTCCTTGTGCCCTTTCTGCCCACAGTTCAGAAGGGCTAAAATGGCACAGGTTCTCCCAAAGCTTTTTCTTGAATATGCTGTTGCTGTAATGAAATTCCAAGTCTCCTCCATGCTGAACTGTCTAATTGCCTTCCCCCAGCTGACATCAAGGCTTGTTGGTTCAGCAAAATGTGTTTCTCTGTCATGTCCTCATTGTTCTCTGAAAACAAATTTTTAAATGGCATTCCTTTTTTTTTTTTAGATCAAAGTAGTATCGGTGAATATGCTGGCATTCCATAAAAGCTAAGTCATGTCATTGCTAGTAATGTGTACTGTGGTTCATAGCTCAGAAGTTAAAGCTTTTAATTATAATTCCTAAAAATCTGTATCTGCTATCATATCACACAGCTCCTCAGATACAATAAGGTCAGAGTAGCAGCTCTGTAGTTACCCAGATTTTTTCTTTGCTCCTCAACTGCTTCCAGGACCATAACAACTACTTCTCACATCCCTTCTGTAGCCCTTCATCCTCTGTCATTCAGATTGGTGCAGTATTCCCAAAGTTAAAGTGCCAAGCTTTATCAATTTGTGGTTCATGTATGTGTGATGATTGCCACAGTACTTCAAGCTGAAGAGCTGAATATCCTCTGGTATATGATAAAGGAAAAACATTGGAGCTGTTGCTGTTGTCACCATCACTACTCCCAATAGCAGAAACCAAAAGCAAGTTTAAGAGCAACTGTGCTCAGGGAGCTACATAAATGCAGGCTCCAGGTTTTTAAAGATAAGAAACAAGTATGTAAAGATGGGAAACACAAGGTGCTGTAAACTGCCTGCACGAGCAACATCTTACATCAACAATAATGAAACCACTTTAAAAGCTAAGCTAGTTTTCATCGTTCATGTCATTTGTTTCCTTTTTATGTTTCACTCAACTTGAACAGTGACAGCTCCGTTTGTATTTCAGTCAGATCTGTTGTCAGGCAGCAAACCTATGTTGCAGTTCTTGTGCTGGAAATATGAGGGAACAATTTGAAATAAACTATTATTTTTCTTAATGGAAAGAAAATCTTGAAAACCTCTTATCTTGAGGACTTCACAGACTAACTAGCTAAACTTTGCCTCAAAAACCGACACAATGTAATTTCTTTGTGTATGTTTAACAGGTCTATAATGCTTGGATGTCTTTCTGCCTTTGCGTAAAATACAAGCATGTGACTAAATTAACTTTTAATTTTGTTTCATATACCACCCTACACAAAACTGCCAATTACAAAAGTAAAAACTCTGAAAGGTTGTTTGTCCAGAGAACAGCTACATTTGATTTTCTTCTCAATAAAGGAAGATTTAATGCACAGAGAGTAGCACAAGTTGTTAAACCCTCAGGTTTTTGGTTTGGTTTTTTTTGGGGCTGCGCTGCAGCTCCACAGTAAAAGTAATAATCAGGAAATAAGTTGTTTTCCAAAATTTCCAAAGTGCAATCACAAGTTAACTTCAATGCCACTCCAAGCATTAACATCCCCAAAATCACCTTTGAAGAGAACAAGCATTGTCATCAAATTGCAAGTCATCTTATTACTTAATTATCAAAAACATATTATGGAGATTAAATATCTCTGGACCTTTGAATGAATGACTTCTTGAAATAGCTCAAGACAGGATTTTAGGTGTAATAATCCAAAATTTCTGCTTTTAAAAGGACAAAAAGGAAAGGAGAAGGCTAACCCACAGTTCTGTTCCTTGTCCTTTGCAAGAGCAGAGCTGGTAGATTGGTTTGGAAAGAGGAAAAATGTTCTGGTCCCCCCAAAGAAGCACTCAGACTATTTCTTCAAGTGTGATAGAAGAACTGTACAAGAGCTTTTGCCTCAGCTAAATACTTCATGTTATTTCCCTTAAACAAAGATAGAAGATATAAAGATACAGAATTAGTCAGAGCTCCTGTACTCTCTGCTTGGGAAATGTCTGCAGCTGCAGGGGAGTTGATTCAGGATATCTCAACAAGTAACATTACCAAAAACCTGGCTGCCTGGGAAAGGCACTCAGAACAGTTTCCTCTTGGTGACCTTTGTGACTGAGATTGTGGAAATGGTAATGCAAGAACTTCTTCTGCTGGCATTGTGCTCCCTGGGAATTCACCATAGTATTAATTGCATAGCGCAGAAATGGGTCCAAACACACTATTCAGAGTCAAAATTTCAGTGTCTCACAGTTTGAAGAGTTTAAATTAATGAATCTGAACTTCCCAATCACTGTAAAATTACAGAAATAATTGCTGCCTAATGTTGCCAAGGAAGTTAAAAAATGTAAGAGTGTCAGATCAAAATATATGTAGCTTAAATTTAATGCAAGTCTTCTTTTTGCCAAGCATGTTGCCATTTGTACAGAGCACATTTATCTCTGAATCTGTCCTCATCGTCAGCCAAGTTTTAGTACAATGTCTCCCCAAAGCTGCAGCTTTGGAGAGAAAGAATCTGGACTGACATGGTTTGTATTGCTCAAGAATTACAGTAATTTCACGCTTATAAGCTGCACCTTTTTGACTGAAGTTTTCAGCCGACCCCGGAAGTGCGGCTTTTCACCCGGCGCGGCTTATATATGGACACATTCCAGCGAAATGCCAACCTGGAAGTGCAAGCGGGCAGGCGGGGAGCTGCCGTGGAGCCACGGCCAGGTGGGTGGCAACCCGGAGCCACTGGGGAGCAGGCGGCGAGCTGCCGCCGCTTTCGCATGGCGAGGCTCAGCGCTTTCATGTGGCGACACTCAGCGCTTTCGAGCCATGAGCCACTGCTGCTTTTGGGCAGTGACACTCGGTGCTTTCACTCGGTGATGCTCGGCGCTTTTGAGTGCCAAGGCTCAGTGCTTTCGCATGGCGACACTCGGTTCTTTCAAGCACCGAGGCTTGGCGCTTTCACGCAGCAACACTCGGTGCATTCACGTGGTGAGGCACTTCTGCTTTTGAGCGGCGCGGGGAGCTGCCACTGCTGCCAAACAGGCAGGGAGCCATGGCAGCCAGTGCTGGGGGCTGGAGTGCCAGGGCCCGCGGCACGGGGAGGGCTCCTGGGGCTGCTTTTAAAGGCTTCACCAGTCTGTGAAAACTGTTTGCAAATTGAGCACCTGACACCAAACCCTGCGATCACATGATTCTGTTACTAACTCGTTACTTTGCTGTGACTTATCACCCGGTGCAGTTTATTTATGGACAAATTCCGTGGACTTTCCAACAACCCAGAAGTGCGGCTTATAATCAGGTGCGGCTTATAAGTGTGAAATTTCTGTAAGTTTCTGTGATTATCAAATGCAGCCTCCATAATGTAGGGTAGTCAGTTTGTACTGTGGTTTGGACTTTTCTTCTGACAATTCAAGAACACCTGCCTAAGTGAATATTTCTACTTTCAAATACAGTATGTGTATACTATAATATCACAGCAGTATTCAAGATGAAGGAGTACCAAAAGGAACCCAAATTAGACAATAGAAAAAATTACAATTTTTAAAATGACAATAAAAATCTCCATTAAGATTAATTATGCTGCTCCCTTTAAACTTCATTTAAATTTCAGTTTAAAAAATGGCAATACAGTTGTTGCAGTAATAAATCCATCTTCATCCTTGAAAAAAAAAAAAAAAGGAATTTTTTTTCCAAGGTTGCTGTGATCTACCCTAAAAAGAAGTTTTCACCATCAACCTCAGAATGGACATTTGACTCCTATGAAAAGCTGGGGAAGTATAATCAGAGCAGCTTTGCTAGGCATAGGTGCAGGATGCCACACATCAGATGTTTACTCAGTTAATCTGCAGTGTGAAACTAGAAAGAGGAGGAGGAAGAGAGAGGAGCCATGACACAGTATTGTCAGCTCTTGTTTCTGCCATCCCTTCCCTCTCCCATTTCCTCAGAGCTGTAGGCCATGTCTACATGCAGAAGTCACACCAGCTTTACTGAAACAGAGATACTTAAGCCAACAACTTGCATGTGTGCAGTCCTGTTCCAAATTAATTACTGGCTCAACCCAAAGTGATATAAGTCAGCCTTAAAATCCACAGAAAGCTTTTCCTGTCTTAATTGACATATGATTACAAGATTATATAAACAGCAAAAATATTCCAAGACCTCAATCCTGCTATCTCTGAGAAAAGGTGGGCTCTTTGCTTGGGTCAGGCATTGCATATCCAAAGGCAAAAAGCACAGGTGGGAGGGTTCAGAGAAGTTGGATGTACTAAGCCACTGGACCTGGTACAGCAGATGTTTATTTATAGCACAGTAGTAGTGCACATGCATTCCCTGAAATACAAATCCAGCTTGCATGAAGCAGGCATGTTTCCCAAGGACTTTGGGAGAATGACAGACATGCTACAGTTGGAGTTTAGCTGCAATTCAGCTATTTGTCTTTTTCCATAACATATTGTCTAGCTTCATGTTCATATTTTTTTCTTAATAATAAGCTTCCTACTTGTTTGAGCTTGGAGAGGGAGAGGGCCTGGGGAAAGAAAGGTTGTCCTGGTGGCTGAAGGTTTGTGCAGAGAATACAACCATTTTCTCTAGATGATGAAAACAACTGTATGGTGTGAACTAGTGCAGAAGTACTAACATAGAAGCTGCTTTCCTTAATTAAGAATGTAGCAAGGTAGATCAAATTTAAATTGGGGTAGGTGGCCTCAGGCCGACTGGCTTTGGGGTTGCTGGTGTCAGCTGCTGCCTCCAGGCTGGGATCAGCCTGCATATTCCTAGTGGCAGGAGGTCACAGCCCCTGCTGCAGCCATGGCTGCTTTTCTGTCTGTGTCTCCTCTCTGCAGGTCGCTTGTCTGCACATTGAGACATTTTTATACTCCATGGCACTGACTCTGGGAGATATTGGACCAGGACAAACAGTGTGAATGCCTTGCTAAACTGCAGCAGACTGTGGGTGGGTGCTAGCCAAGGAGTGAGGATAAGGAGGGTACAAATTCCTGATAATTAGCGGTGTCATTTGGGCACAGAGGGAACCAGCTGCTGGTCCCACAGACCAAAGTTCATGTCCTAATTTGCTGCCTGCCTTTTGTCTTCATCTGGAGTATTTATGCACTTGAGGTGACAGACGCTGTCACCCTGCACCCCCAGTTCTCCCACACTGCCTCACAAACAAAGCTCTCAGAAAGATGTGCGGCCAAAAGCCTTTATGCAGAGAGCTGTGTGGGCCAGCTCTGGAGATTTATACAGAGCAGCAGGTGCCTACAGAGAGCTGGCAGGAATGAGTGGTGGCAGGAGTGGCAGGCGCTCTCCTGCCCCTGGGTCCTGCCAGCCCCAGACAAGGGGTCACCAGTAACTCACCTGAAATCTGTGTGGCAGCTCCTTCCCTTGCCTTTTAGGAGGCAGACAGTGCTTTCACAAGACACCATCTCACTAAATAATTTTCTGGTTAATGCTTAGGCACCCTTTAGATGCAAAATAATGAATGTAAAAGATCAATGGGAGAATTATTGATCCTGTCAAAACTCTTTATAGCTAATTATAGCACTGAATGCTAACTGAAGTGACTATTGGCTACCTAGCAGTCAAAATAAGGTCACTAGAATGCTAACAAAAAACTCTCAATTAACTTTAAATCTGGCACTGTTATAATATTCCACCTCATTTATTCCAAAGACAATTCACACCACCTGGATTGTTTGGGGTGAGACAATGCTTAAGTACAAGGTCCTGCACCTGGATAGGGAGGATCCCAAAAACAAGTACAAGCTGGGTGGAGAATGGATTGAGAGCCGCCCTGAGAAGAAGGATTTGGGGATGTTGGTTGATAAGAAGCTCAGCATGACCCAACAACGTGTCCTGGCAGCCAAGAAAGCCAACCAAAAGCGGAATGGCCAACAGGTTGAGGGAGGTGATTCTGCCTCTCTACTCTGCCTCATGAAATCCCGCCAGGAATGCTGCATCCAGCTCTGGGATCCTCTGTGTAAAAACGGTGTGGATCTGCTGGAAGGAGTCCAGAGAAGGCCAAGAAAATGATCAGAGGGCTGGGGCACTTCTCCTGTGAAGACAGACTGAGAGACTTGATGTTGCTCAGCCTGGGGAGGACTCCAGGGAGATCTTACAGAAGCCTTCCAGAACCTAATGGAGGCGTACAAGAAAGCCAGAGATGGAGCTTTGTACAAGGACATGCAGTGACAGGAAAAGGGGGAATGGATCCAAACTAAGAGAGAGTAGGTTTAGATTAGATAGTAGGAAGAAATTCCTTCCTATGAGGGTAGTGAGGCACTGAAACAGGTTGCCCAAGAAGTTGTGGATGCCCCATCCCTGGAAATGTTCAAGGCCAGTCTGGGTAGAACTCTGAGCAAACTCTAGTGTAAAGTGTCCCTGCCAATGGCAGGGGGGTTGGAACCAGATGATCTTGAAGATCTCTTCCAACCCAAGCTATTCTATGATTTTATGAATTACAAACTGTCTTCCCTGTGCTCTCTAGCAACAAAAAGCATTGCAGCATGTGTGTATCTCCAGCTAGCAGGAACTCCCTGCAAAGCTCTGTGCATGTTAGATACAGAACTTGTTCCCATCTTGGAAAATAAAAAAGCATTGAAATTATTTCAGAGTGTCTCCTTTACTTTTCCAGGGTCATTTCTCTTGCATTCATTAAGACTTTCTGAGAAATAATTGAGCAAAATGAGTTTTCTGCAGCAAAGAAAGCAAGAGTGGATGCTGTGTGTCACTTATAACTGAACCTATCTGGACCTGATAATAATTTTTATTAATTATCTGATTTTTTTTTAAAGCAATTGGTTTATATAAGTCAAAGTTAAAACCCTACTACTTATCTCTCTTGCATTAATAAGCACGAAGTGCATTTAAATTTCTTAGTCTCTCTTAGACTCTCTTAGTCTCTCTCCTGAGTTTTCTCTTTCATATTTTTACAGGGAACAGTTGTACTCATTGCAGATACAAATTATGCTGACACCTCCCAAAGTTTTACGTAAGATGTTTCCCTTTTCTACTCTCAATAGAGTAGATTCTTCTTGCATGGGAGAGCTAAATTCAGCCTCCAGCTCTACCTAGAGGTCTCCCACGATGTGAACCAGGACTGTTCCTAGTAGCTGACCAAGCTCACGCTATCTCTCAGCATTACAAATCAAAAAGCTCCACTGAGAAAATTTTTTGGAACCACTATGCTCTCACCAGTCCTTTTTACTTCTGTGAGCTGTCATTTTCTAATAACAAACATTAATCCAAAAGTCCCAGCCAGCTGCTCTGTCATGCCTTTTATCAACAGCCAGTATGCTGAGATTTGCTAGAGAACTCACCTTATTGTTTATTTAAACACAGACAGTTTGGGAAGCTGCTGTACTGCTGAGAACTATTCAGGAGTATTCTGGTCTGCACCTGCAGGTAGGATGAGAGAAAAATTTGAGAAAAGATGATGGTGCTTTGGGGGAAAAGGAGGAATTTGAGTAGAAAACTGAGAATCTGTCACAGACAATGTAAAAAGAAAAGCTGAGAAGGCAGGATTTGGATGCCTTGTGGACATCCAGACTACCTGAGCTAACCTTTTTAAAATGATGCATTCTTTCATGCTGGGATTCATTTCCCCTAACATTACAGTAGATGTCTAAAGGCATCTCTACTGTCAAGAGAAAGAAGATGGCACTCCTCAGGCACAAATCACCTTTGATTACATGGATATACAAAACGCTTTAGAAGTAGCAGTCTCATGTAGTTGTTTATTTCTCTTGATTGTTTATTGTAGGGTGGGCTGAGAGCTCAGATGAAGACATTGCAGATATCTGCAGTTTGACAGGAGGAAAGTCATTCTGCTTGTGGCTGAATCACACACCATGTACCCATGAAAGAGTCTTTCAAATATAGGACAATCCAGAAAGCTCTATTTCAAAGATACTTCATGGATGAATATGATTTTGGCTTCCTTACACTTTCCACTGAATTGGTCAGCAATTTGAAAGAGGACAAAAAAGTATTTCTGAAGAATCAGACCCTTGATATGAAAAGCAAGCATTCTGGCAGGACACATAGTGCCTAATATTCATGAACTGCTTTTTTCCCCCCTCTTTTTATTTAAATAGAGATTTCCTTGTAACTAACTCAGATGGCATTCTCAATGCCTCAGGCAAGACTGTGCAGCTGCCTCTACAACTTGCAAAGGACTTGGCTACATTACAAGTGTCATATTTTCTCACAGATAAATTGTTCTTGAATAGCATTGCCTAAGTAATAGGGTTTCCTATTATAATCAGTATCAGCTTTGCATACCTCCTTCCTTCTTTTCACCCTCCTTTTATCATACAGATGTGTTAACTGTGACCACTGCAAAGAAACTCTTTTTATGCTTTAGTTCCCCCCAAATCCCTCTTGCCATCTCCAAGGGAATGGATACCATATGGGATCATGTTCCATATTCCACCCTGGTGCTGTTTTTTTAGCACCTGCTTTAAAAATCCAGGGCCATAGTTCAACGGACAAAGTTTAGTCAGAGCCCAGAGCAGTTGTTATACAGTAGGCTAGTGACTGAAAGGAGCTGTCCTCACCCAGCTTTACCACTTCCAGGAGCCATTCTTGCAACTCCAGGTCTTATGAGGACTCACTGGAAGCAAGGAGGTGGATTTTGGGCATGTGTGAGTTAGGGAACTGTGGGTGTGCAGGTTCTAGGAAAGGAACTGACTTCGATGTATCAACAGAAATGCACCTACTTTTGTTTATCTAAATAAAAACTCTTATTTCACATTAAACATTTCATTTATATCCTCTCTTTCACAGTGTGGAGAAGGGACAATATATAGCCATTTTTATCCTGAAGGAATTCTATTCTCCTAATTAAACTCTTTCTCCAAACTACTCCCCTGATGACACCAATTACACAGGTCATGAATAGCAGGAGATCAGACTGTGAAGACCATGGGAGTGGCACAGAGCAGGTTGTTACAACACTTACAGAGCATGCACCCAGCTCCCTGTCCCTGAAACTGGCTAAACAAAAGATTTCAAACTTGTGGTAGGTAAACAAGACTTAAAATCCACCACATCCTTGTCCACAGGTTGGCAGCCCCTCTCTTGTCTCTGCAGCTATTCCTCACCCCACGTGCACCCAGGCTGAGCTGCCCTGCTCAGAGCTGTGCCAGCAAAAGTTGCAGCTTCTATTAAACCAGAAACATGACAGTCTTCCTCCATGGCTCCCAAAACTGAGTACTGAAAGTCCTAAGGAACCCTGACACTGCGTTTGATCTCTTTTTAAAGTTAAATTTTGAATAAAGTGTGTTGAATGCTGCTGAATGGCAGCAGAAAGGTTTGTTGTCTTACCCACCCCTACAGGAAAAAAAAATAACCCAAGCTTTGCCAGAAGAACCAGCAGGGAGAGCAGCACAAGCATAGGCTAACATTTACAGTATTTGCAGCACCATGTCATCCAGCTGAGGAGAGCAAGATGACAGAGTGCATTAAATGCCAACATTTTCTGCAGATTTTTCTGCGTTATTGCCCCTAACATTGCTCCCACTGATGGGGAACAAAGTGAGGGCAACAACCAGGGGAAATTTTAGCCAATGTTTAGTAACATGGCTGCAGCCCAATGTAATTCCACTCCTCTGAAGACTCAGCAGTGCTCATTGCAGCAGATAAACAAGTCGCTCTGTTACCCTGAGGCGTGACAAATACCGCTGTGAAGCTGCCTGGATGGAGAAGAAGGGATCCAGTGCAAGATCCAAGCCCACATTCCTACCTGGGAAGGCAAAAGAAAAAAAAAACTATCTCAGCTTTCTACTAGATGCTGTCTTATCACAGGCAGAGCACGTATCCCATATGTGACCCCAGGGCACCAAGGCAGGACTTGAAACTGAATTCGCTGTCACCAGTGATGTCTTCCTCTCTTCTTGCCTAGACAGGATATGTTGAGGGTGGAAGTGGGGTGCTTTGGGGTCACTTCTCTGCAGTGCCATGGAAATTTTAGACAAATCATTTTGGGTATGTCTGTATTAAGAGGGTTGAGAAACACCAACCCTTTCCATTTTCTCTGGGGCCCCTCAAGGCCAGAAGGGAAAATCAATAGAGAAGCAAAGCAAATACTGTCTGCCCTGCTAAAGTCCACAAGCAGTTGTCCTTTAGACAAAACAACTCTGCGCCGTTCTGCATCAATACTTTCATATTTTTTTAGCCCCAGGCTGCTATATGTTGTATACCTGTGGCACCATTCAAATTTTACTATTTGGGAAAAAAATAACAGCAACAACAAGAGAACCAAACCAAACTAACCAACCAAAAAACACCCCACATCCAAGCTAGAAAAAAAAAAAAATAAACTCTTTTAAGTGCTTTAGGTGTTTTGGTAGGAAGAATATTAAAGCCCTAGAGAAATATCTTGCATGGCCTGATAACTGGTGAACTCTGCCTGAGGCTGTCACATAGGCCTCCCCTTAATATTTTTAGAAAATCAATGAAACTAGTGCTCCTTAGCAACTTAATTTTTTTTTCCACACAGGAGAGAGACAAAACTCCCAAAAGGTATCAGCAGCATCCCAGCACAGAAGAAATGTAATTTTTCAGACCACATCATTGTGAAATACTTCACAGCTGAAACCAAATGGACTTGACAGAAACTGTGGCCAGTTAACACCTTATATTAGAATTTTACTCAAGAATAGTTAATTGACAGGATATCCTTAGCCCAAAAAAAACATATTTAACATTTCTAAATCATCATAAATTTCACCATCTGCCATCTTGCCCTAACATACTCCCTGCCTCTCGAGAGGGCACAAAACCTGAGTGAAGATTTGTCTCTCTGGCTACCAGAGTTCAAAGCATCTGTCAGCTACACCACATTCCAGAACACAACACACATGGACTACTTGAAGTCACACACTCAGTAGTCAATGCTTCTCTCAGGCTATTCTCAGTTCCATCTCCTGGGAAGAGAGAACAACATATAAATTAATGCAGGGTCAGATTCTGCACAGAAATTCTTTGTCATGCCCCTAGTTCAGTCCTAAGTTAAGGCCCTACTTGATTAAAATTGAATAAGTTATAATGTAGAGAAAGCTGCATGTTACTTATAAGAAGCTCAGGAGCTGAAGAAGCAGCTAAATTCACAGCAAATCTCAACCTCTGTGAATCATTAATTCAGAATTAGAAGATTTCAAATGTCTATGGAATGTTCCCCTCAAACAGTTACTTGCTGCAATTTTCAAACCTGCATACTCAGTTAAGACACAGTTGATTCATGTTTGTGGGCTCCTGTGCAGACTTTGGTCAACAAATTGGCCTCAGTGAGTGCTTTGTGGAGGAGACACTACAGCTCAGACCCAAATGCTTTCTCTCCTTAGCAGGACCATCACATCAGGCTGCATGTCCTGAAGTCTGCTTCTGCCCAGGGTGTGCCACCCCCAGGAGCACCATATGCACATGCACAGCAAGTCCATCACCGGTGGCATGGAGGGGACCTGCTGCCTCAGGCTTGCTCACAGTCAGATATGAAATGGGAAGTGACACTCAGTGACTTGTCTAGGATTTCTTTGTGTAGAACAGCTCAGGTGTAGTTATTCCTTCAGGAGCTCTGGACATACCAAACACAACCTGCTCCTCCTGATCCCTGGGAATGCCTCAAAATGACACCTTCTCTCCTGAAGGTAATGAAGTGCACTTTTGTACTTACACTTGCTCACTGATTATCTTTATGCAAACTATTTGTGAGACTGGCAACAGGACAAAACCCATAACCCAAAAGTATTGTCACTTGAACCTGGGACAAACCACAGCCACATTTCTGAACAGCCTCAGGTCAGCCCAGCCCACAGGCAAGGTTGTGCAGGGATGGCTTGCAGCAGCATAAACCAGATGTCAGGACAGATCTCCCCCAGGCTTTTTGTTATTCCTTGCTGAGACCACAAGGAGTACTTCCCATTCCTTCTTTGCAAGCAGCTGAGTGCTGTTGGATCCACATATCACTTTTCCACTGTCAGGCTGCTAATTGAAACTTAAACACCTTCATTAGCCACTTCCCATGGACCTGCATTGTGGATTCATGCCATAGAAAAGCAAGGACATTGACTAATGAAACCTGACAAGTCTCCCAGAGAAATCCTCCAGGATTTCTGACCTCAGCAGCTTGCTCTGTCAGAGATAACCATCCCATAGCAGAGTAAGCAAGAGATGTGCCTCAGCTTCTGCAGGGCTGTCAGACCTCAAACAGACAGACCTTTAAGACCTCAACACAACAAGGATATTCCTTTGCCATCTCTCTGCACAATTGCTTTTACTTCTTTACTTGTTTGCTCTTAAAATTACCATTTTTTCACTGGACTGTATATTGCTTCTTCATTTTTATGCTGTTTACTCATGTGCAAGGAAGCCAAATGTAATGGCCAACTTTCAGTTTATTGTCTGGTTTTGCTACCAGGCTCTCTGCCAAATGATTAATGAATTTCTAAAGGAGCAGGCAATAAAACGTTCCAGTGAATTTCTTACCACTTCCCCTCAACAATGATGTTATTATGAACAAGGTGAAGGTGTCAGACACAAAGGAGGTGTGGGCTCAACATGCCTTTGAATTAAACCTTGTGTAATAAGACTACCAATCCCTGTTGCAGTTTAGGCTCCCTGAGTTCCCCCTCGCACACATCCAGGCACGGAGCACAAATGCCTGAACATCCCTGAAGTGAATCGCTCTTCCTCTCCACCAGTGACACTTGGCCTCACACAGAAGGCAAGAGGCTGTCACAGCCAGATGCAATATTTGGGTAATTGCTGTTTTTCTCAGCCACATCGGGGGAAGGGAAACATTTGTCACTTCTCTGAGCAGTCCCCAGCAATCAAAGGCGCTGACTGACAGCGCTCGAGGGACCGCAGCAGAGTCACTGCTCACCAGTGGCTCCTCCTAATGAGCAAACACTGGCTGTAAGGTCGCTGGGAAGCAGCTTTTCCAGAGCTCTTTCAGTCAGCTTGCTTTCTTATAAACACCAAATAATTGTAGAGCATCCTTTTAAGAAAGGAAGGTAAGTTTTCCACTGAAATTTGCTGAATGGCTTTAGAATTAGAGGATTGGCTCAGTAACTAGCTAGTGGTGTAGCCTTTTCCTTTGAAAACCCAGCCCCTAAAATCTTCCCTTTTGCTTATATAAAGCAAGCAAAGCCAGGCAAGGCAGCCAGGACTCATGTTGTAATCGTAGGACTGAGAATCTATTTTCATTGACTGGACAACAGACAGAAATGGTGACTCTGCAGCTGACTCCCAGGACAGCATGTAAGATATGCATGGCATGCTGTAAGCTTTGTAGTCTCCTTTGCAGAGCAAAATACCCTAGATAAGGACAACAGTAGGGAAGCAAAGGAGGACAGGCTGACAAATCTTACAGAAGCACAGGTCCTCAGAAAATGCTAACATCTCTTTTATTGATAGAAATAATTTTCACAAGAAAAAAAGCAAATGTTTAAATATCTGAAGTTGAACAATTTGTTTAAACTAAACCCTCACAAAGCATAAATGAAATGACCTTACTTCACCCCAGCCTTTCTGGATCAAGACATGTCTCAAAGCAAATCTCCTAACACCTACAGAAATAGTGACAGACAAAGAAAAGGGAGAAACTTTAACTCTTATCTAGCTTAGGTGCTTTGGCACAGATTTTTCTTATCCTCAAAGGCCAGAACAGAGCTGCCTTCCTTTAAAAATAAATAGAATTGTTTACTAGAATTGTTTACATTGATTTACAGGTAACTTGCAGTGTATTGATCTCACATCTAAACTGAATAATCCTTAGTAATCAGAGAGACTCAAAAGTTGAAGGAAAGAAAAGGACAATTTTCCTCTTCCAGTTTTTCTCTTCTACCACACACTGAAATGTCATGTACTGTTTGGGTATCTCAGTTTACATGATGACGCACTCAACAAATTAAACTTTATATCAGGACCTCATTAAGTTTAAAAAAAATTAAATGGGGCTCAATGCTGTTTATTCAAGAACCATGAATTCTCTAATCCATCATTTTTTTAATTCACAAATTATCCAGCTAACAAACTTTTTAACTTGTATATTGCTCTCTGTGCTCTAGTGGTTGTGCCAGTACATGTTGGGGTGTGGCATCAGCTGTATGTTGGGCCAAAACCAGAGTTGAATAGACAGTCACCCTTGCCCCTTGCCACAGACCAAAACCAGAGCCCAGGCAAGGGGTAGAACTGTTAATCCTTTTGCTTCATTCAGGGGAAGATTTGGGCACTCACTTAAGCCTAAATCAGGTAACAACTAGTGGTTCATTTTTCCAACACTAGGAGAGATGTCATAAACATAGATATGAAAACATATTACTAGCAAAACTAATAAAATACAGCACAATAGTACAACGATCATAGGATGTAATATAAGATGCCATATGCCATTTGCAGATGGTGCATATCTCATAAAAACACCATACCAATGATGTTCAGAAGTTTGTTCTATTTCTGTTGCAATTCTGACAATGCAGCCAGTATCATGTTTGATAGCAGTGGTCACCTGTTTTGGACAAATAATAGCCATTTCATATTTGGTGATTAAAGTTTTCAGCTCGTCAGTTTAAGAGCACATTGTGTCCTGTGCTGGCCCTAAGGGATCAATGCAGTCCATGTTGTAGGTCCGTCACACCAGACACCAGCACTGGTGAGAAGTTTGCATGATGGTCTTTGTTAAACTGTCTATGGGCCTTTAAGGACATGAGGTGTTTTAAGATTACAGTAGTTTC
>VRYO01001463.1:30925484-30986099 GCA_009812075.1 Sialia sialis
AAAGAGGTTATGGACATATCCATCTACAGCAGCCAAGGGATCTACAAGGATGCCTGGGATCCACAAGACAAGTTTGTGTGCGTAGTGACTATTATCCAAGGTTTCCAAAGTCCAGTAATTTCTATTGCCAGCAAGGAGACTTTCTAAATTTCCTTTCCACTGTCCTCTCTCCCCTGATCTCGGCAGGCAGAAACACCCTCCCTTCTCTCCCTCCTATCTCTTCCCATTAGAAATGTCACTACCCCATCTGCTGACCCTGAACTCACTCGTGCTGACAGGGGCAGAACCACGGAGCTGAAGTCGTTCAGCATAATGTGCTACACAGACCCTTCCAAGGCAATTGCTAGCATTTTCCACCATAAAAAAATGCTGTCCAGAAGGGATCAATGCTGCTATGATTCTCTTTAGATGCCTGTAAACAGATCAGTACACATCTCCTGTGTCATTAAATCCAACTCCTTCTCGCTACAGGGACTATGTAGTTTATATGTTCCATTTGAGTGTGTGTGCTTTGTGCCACCCAAGCTAAATGGTGATCAAGGGAATTGCTTCCCTGGGCACAAGAGATGCTACTGTAATACCTGAATTACATGGAATTATCTTTGTCTGGCTATCTCAAATGATATTACAATTTCAGCCAGCAAATGTACATGTTATTGTGGTCAGTAGGCCTTCACTCACACAAAATTATAAATATTTTATGGCTTTTATAAAATAAAACTGTAATAACATAGCTCAAAAAGTGTGCACTCTTATTGGAAACCACATTGTACAGGAACTGCTTCTTCTCATGATTAAGTATTCGGCAACAGAGGGTGAGGGGGTGAAGAAAAGCTATTTTCCCATCTGCAGAAAATCCTGACAGCCTCTTAAAAACAACAGTAATGTGGGAGAGAAAAAGAAGTATTTGTGAAGGCTTTAATTTCACATAAATATGCCAAACACAAAACCTTCCTTGATTTACTTTTGTTTGCATGGGAGGAGGCTTTCTACAATCCGTTGAAACTCCTGGCAAAATACAAGGATCTCAGGGCATGTAGCTCTCACAGGATATTTTAAGAAATAAATTGTTAGTCGATGTTTTATTTCACAGTATTCACACCATTGCAACTCTAGACAGAGGCAGAAAATGAAGAAGCAAAAAATGGATCAAAGTTTACTGAACCAATAACGCCAATAACTAGAGCCTGAGTTGCTCATTTCATCCTAAGCATAAGAAGTAAGTGGTAACTGTTGTCAGCTCTGGACATCAGCAGAAGGAAGGAAGGGAAGCTTTTTAAGAACTTTGTCCCAGGAACCAGACATGAAGATCAAAACTCTGCCTTCAGCTCAGCCCTTCACCCTACAGCATTACAGATTTTCAGGGTAAGTTGTTTGCACGTTTTGCACTTTACAAAATCTATATCCTCTTGTCCAGGGGAGAGCATGGTGTGCCAGTCATCAGCACCTGAATAAATAGAAACTTCCAGTCATAGAAGGAGAAAGCTTGAGGCCTTTGAAGAGAGTCTGTTTTATAAAGTGTGGCTCCTGCACTCTGCCTTGCAGTCCTATCTGCTGGCATGTACAATTAGAACCCTTCAGCTGAAGATCTATATTATAAAAGTCTGCAAGGCAAGATACTGAGTGCATATGTTTATCTGTAAATGTCTCCATTCAGAGACAGAAATTACATTTATAACTTTACATGCACTGTACATTTTCTGTAACATCCATAAAGCATTTAAAAATGCTTATGCACATGAATGTCATTGATCTCCAGAAGTATTAATCTCTCCTATTTGTGTTATTTGCTGCTTAATAAACAAAATATTTCTTCTAACACCTCAAATAATTCAGGGCAAAAAAAAAAATCTCAAGACACCTTGTCACTGAAGATGGTTTTGAGACTTGTGGTTGCTGGATGCCATGAAATGTATACACAGGGATATCATAAGGTAAGACTGTTCCTTAGGTCAATATTTTGAAAGATACACTATTTGAAATAAGCAAAATAGAAGAAGAAAGGTAGGTATTGCTTATCATGCTCTCAGGCTGCTTTTGGATTTATATTTCAGGTTAGGAATAAATTGATCACAGCTCAAACATAAGCAGAACATGCTGCGATACTTCATCTAGGACTACTCGTGGAATGGTCTGTGAACTGAATGAAAGCACAGATGCTTTGCCACCGTCACCTAGATGTAATCATGCCTGCTTATCTCCAGTCATTATGCAGTCCTACTCCTGTTTTTATTGACTCTTAATGGTTTTGCTTTATTTAGCTAAACTATGTATGATTAAACCCAAATTTTAAATGAAGTATCTGCAAACTTGGGTGTAGGATTTTTAATTCTGATACCAAGTTTGAAAAACATCTTTCTTTATGTGTAAAGTGAGATTAAAAGCTTCACTTCTCCTAACTGGCATGGTATTTAGCAGTCTGAAAGAGGGTTGGTTTGTTCTGGCTTTTAATTTTTTCCAGGCATTTGGAAGCAATCTGCTAGACAGAGCATGAACTAGCAGCCAGCACAAAGTGCAGCTTCAAGAGTATCCTGTTAGTTGGGGAAAAGTCTCTGAACTCACTAAGTTCACCAGCCCTGCTGTCTGGGATCTGAGGATGAAAACAGGACAGCCCTTCTCCTAAGGACCAAATCTCATAATCCACCAAAGTCTTACTGAGGGTCTTGGGTGCAGAGGATCAACAGAGAGGGCAGGTGGGTACTCAAGAGTAAAAATCTACAGGAAAACTTTAGAAATGCTTTAGAGGAATAACTGAGAATAGATCAACCTGTGGGATGACACCATCCTCCTGCTTCTGAAGGACACAGCTTGTGTAGCCTCTGCCCCTCAGACTCTGAGCAAGAGCTACTAACATTCTAAGGCTGGCTAAATTCAGCTGTACCATATCAGTGTAACTGGAAACGTGTTCCACTTTGGATTTTGTCCACATCAGCTACTACCACATAACAAATCATTGCTCCTCTGTTTCAGCTTGGTGTAAACAGAGCAGAACAATATGAAACATCTGAAGAAACATCAGAAAATAACAACATAATTAAAAACATGTCTTAAATTGTTTGTACAAACAAGTTTTATTGTTACAAGAAAAGAAAAAAACCCAACCAAACCATACCCCCCCACCATCACCACCTCACAGCAGGGTTCTCAAATTCAATTGCTGTGTCATTTTAAATTGAATACTGATGAACTTCTGATTCTTGCACTTCAAAACTTCAAAACTTCTTGATTACTGTAGCTCAGCCTGAAGGAGTTAACTTTATTGTAACTCAAGGCACCGCACCTAAATGCAGGACCAGCCTGACATCCAGTCAGGGTACCTCTGTGAATTAATCAGGATGCCTGATTCCCAGAGATTTTGTGCAACTGATTAGGGTTGTGCTACAAATGAGTAAGACTATACATCATATAGTTTCCCAGACAGCACATGACGTATTCTGCCTCAGGAAATTTAGTGTGCACGTTATTTCACAGCTTGGATTCCAGCTGCTCACAGAAGTGACCTCCATGTTCTGGAATTATCTGAGAAGTTTGTTGTACTCAGTAAGCATCTTGTTTTACTATCATGGTGAAATTCAAGCATATGAGCATATTATTCTCAGAATAATCAGAGAATCCTTCCACAACAATACTGTAATTGCCCTAAAACAAGAAAAAAAAAAAAGACAATTAGAGCACAATACTGCCTGCTCTTGTCTAAGTGGCTTCTTGGAATGGTTCTAGTGATTTCTGTTAGAACTGAAAAAGACAGATTCCCATCAGGGACTGTTCTCATGGGTATAGTCAGGTATGCCAGTGCATAAAAATAAAACAGTGTTCAACTTTCTTCTCATGGCTGGAGTACCCAGGAATGGCATTTCCTGGTCTAGCAGAGTCCCATCAGGAAATGTTATGTCAACTGTAAGTTTGTCATCTACAGGAGGACAACTCATGTCAGAGGATGTTCCTGTCCATTACTAGCTCTGGGGCTACAAGAGGTGTTAGACTGGATAGAGTCCAACACTGTTGGAAGCCCATGAGCTAAGGGGGATGGTGGAGATTTTGGACCAGTAGGAGCTCCTTAGTGATATTTTTAGGGATTAATAGGGATGATAAGGGTCTTGGAAAAGCTCAGACAACTGATGAGGCAGTTGTTGGATGAGGATGGCTTAACCTGAGGACTGGTGCTGCCCCTGGTTTAACAGCAGAGCACAGCTTTTACTTTTTGGATGTTGTTATACCTCTTCAAATCTTTGAAAATGGTTTCATGGAGTAAGAGAGCAGCATGTGAAGAGAATGCTAAATAAAGAATGAAATGGTCAGAAAGAATATGAATTGATTTACTCAAACAGGTAAAAGGAAAGAGAATAATTTACCAAACAAAACTGAAGAATTAATGTGACATTAACTAATTACTTTGTTTTTTTCTTTTATAAAATAAAGGAGGAATGATAGAGGAATAATAACCTTAGGACATCTTGCATTTCAGAGATGCTAACATTTTAATGTCATCACTTCAATTATAAGAAAGTTTTCTGACATTTCCTCTTCTGTTTTCTACAGTTTGGGTGAATATCTCTCTTCAGAAAAAATATACCTGTAAGTATGTGATTTCCCTATTATTATTTCATTATACAAAATGTTGAAAAGTACCTTTGGAAACCTTATTCTTGAGCCTTTAATGTCAAATGCTGATACCATTGTTTCTGAAAAACAGAGATAATTATAATACAAAGAGTTACTTAACCATAAAGCCATCAATCAGACTGCCTAAATAACTTCAAAACAATATGGCATATCTTTCAGCAGCAGTTGCCAATGTAATTTACCCTTTCACTGATAAAGCCCTCACCTGGTTCTTCTCTCAGAGCTCTGACTATTTGTTGAAACCACATTAGAAAATAGAAATTAACCACAGTGCTCCTGCAACATCTCCTACAGACACATACTACTGTGATAACTCCAGCAATTTCACTTGTAATAGTAGTTCACTTGAATGGTAACTGAAGAGAGCTGATACTGATTTTTAAAGAAAGGAAAACAGACTGTATTTCGACCTCCTTACAGGTCTTTTTGGCCTTTAGTCTGACATCCTGTTTGAATTCTCTGAATCTGAGCCTATGTTGTGTTAAAACTTGTTAGTCCCTACCAAAGGATTGACTCTTTTATACTACAAAAAAAAAAAAAACCAAAACACCATCATACCTGGGTGTAAAAAATCTCCTAAAAAAACCCATCCAGACACATATTTAAATAAACTATTCTAGATATTAGTAGTGCCCACAGCACATCTCCAGTTTCCAGCTCAGTCCAGGAAATTCCATGTCATTTTAGAGATGTTAACCATAAGTTCCTAAGGAGATGAATGATATTAGTAATCCCCACTTATGGAGATGGAAACTGCAGTATAAGGATGTTGAAATATAGAATTTGAACATTTTCTACTCAAATAGGGTTCTGGCACTGGAGAACTGCCTGCTCTGAAGTCTGCTGCCTGCCAAGAAAGGTCTAGATGGTGGAGATAAAAATCTGTTTGCATGGGTTGATTGTACCATGTATTTTCACACCAACCTCCTTTCAGTGTTCCACACACTGAGTATCTATCATCAGCTCCGCTGCAGAGGAGTTCTTTCCAGGTGAGTGATCTGGCCCCATCATACCAGACTTTGAAGACAACCTTCAAAAAGTGGATGTCACTTCCTAATTAAAACATTTCAAGTAATAAAATGGTAACTCGTGGGGAGGAAAAGTGTATATGGAGACATGCTGTTTAGATAAAAACCCAATTATGCCAAAATACTGTATTTTTGTAAGATTCATCCAAAACTTAAAAGGTACGTATCTTGAAAACTGCTACTTCCAGAAAGAAAAGAGAAAAAACCCCCTATTTTTGTTTTTAACAACAACAAAATCAGTCTTAAAAAATATTTAAGAAGTCTATTTTAATTTCTTTAGCAAAGAAAACAGAGTTTGCTCAGCTCCACAGCTAACCTAAACACGTGCTCAAATGAAGACAGTTTTAAGCAGGTGTTGCAAACAAACTACCATGAATACCTCATAAAGATGTCTTTCTAGGGAAGCAAACCTAGTGCAGAAGGTGAGGTTTGTGATACAGCCAGGTCCTAAACATTTCATTAGCTGAGCTTGCTGGCTTAATGCTGGATTTAAAGGTCACAGTTAGGTTTGCATGCAAAATCCAGTATCATTTCCAGCTTTTGGAATATACATATTCTTTGTAGAAGTCCTGCCATAGTTGGATGGCCTGACAATACTTTCTCTCCTTTAAAAGACTTGGATCTTCTCCAGGCCAGAAGACCAAAATTGTCTAAACTGTCACAGATTTGCATGTGCAGTGACAGTGCAAGTGCAGGGCTTTGGTAACCGCTCCAAGTAAAACTCTAACACATTTTCACAAATCATCATTTTGGCCCATCACTGTAGTTTATCCATTCAATTTTTAATCCCAGAAACCAGTTTCCAAAATCACTTGGCATTTAGGATGAAGTGTCAGTTTTTCAGTTGTATTTCATTTTCAGCATTTCCAGAATATAATTGCCTAGTTAAGAGAGACCCACTTGGAATCCAGGTAAGGGCAGCCTTCCAGGCATATCTGTTCATCGTGCTACAAGGTGTCAGGTTAAATGTGAAAGCATGAGTTGTAGAATCTACAAAAAAAAAAAAATTCACATTGATAGTATGAACAGGCTTCTCCATAAAAGTAGTAAGAATATAGTTATAGACACAAAAACCCCATACATATTTTTAAATGTATTTAATATATGGTATATACTATAAAATCATTAAATATATGTGGTAAATATTAAATATGTATCTTATATTATATTATTAATTATTTTTACATTTAGAGAGCAAAACCAGTATAATATTTCTTTAAGTAAAAGAGAAGTCATTTTTTGGTTGATGATATTTTGCACACACAAAAAACAGACAAAAGTACCTTTAGTTCTCTTTTGAAGATATACAAACTTTTTATTAGCACTAAACCAGCATGGTCTTCTACTGAAAATATCCCTACTTATGCTAATCATGCTGACAACAGCTAAAAATATTTTTAATACAACAGCATATTTTCCAGGATAATGTAAATGAACCTCTGAGTAGATTTGCTCTGAGTGACCCACCTTGCATTTTTAAAATACACAAAATATCAGCCCATGACACAGACATGGCAAGAAGTGACACACTGTGATGTGTCAGAGCCTTATTGGTACCCCAATCTGAGAAAATATCACATTCCCTGTTTTTTCCACATACTTCAAGCTTTTCATTATAACATACTGGTTAACTCAATAAGCATAATTTCTACAACAGAGTACCTGTGAACAAGTAGAAATCCATTATTTTCTAATATTTCCTGAACAAAAACATGCCTACTTTACTTGAGAATAAAATTCTCTCTCTCCTAGCTGCTAGAACCAGCATTGTGTTAAGATTTACAACTGTGAAATAGAATTCTTATAACTAATAACAGATGATTAATAACAGAAATACACTTTTTATTTTTCTGTATCCCTCAAAGAAATAAACTTGAAAGAAAATTCACAATCCCTCAGACTACAGTAATTATCCTTCAAAATTACCAAAAGGATTACCTATTTTTTACTTACCACAAAAAGTATATGACATATCAAGATCTGATGATGAACAAATGAATTCACTGACTCCAGGGCTGAATAAAATGAAAAAAAAGAGTCCAAACATAGTTACTTTTTTTTGCTCAGATTTCGATGTTATAAAACGTTGTTTGAGAGAAAGAGGAAGGAAATTCAGCACAGTCATCATCAGTCACGTGTCTTCAGGGAAAGTTCTGTTATCTATCAAATTCTCTGCAATCTTTATTAATCCTACTGTCAGTTATCATCACACTAAATTTTATTAAGAAAAAGAATGCCTGCTTTTGTTGTTACATTTTCCCCAGACGTTGCAGCTCAAACCAAGACTGAAAAATGAAAGAGAAAACTGTGTGAAATGGGGAAGTGAAATGACATTGTGACTACTACCAGAAGCACGTAAAGAGCAAGTTTAGTTGACTCATCAGGTGTAAGACTTTTAAAGGCATAATTTCAAACACAGAGTTTCCTGCACATATCAAAGGAGAGAAAAATCCACAAGTGATAAAAACCAAGTTCATTATTTCATTTTTATGGTAGTCAGTACCTCTCACTGGTTTTTATGATAAATTTCTTACAAAGCTTTAAGAATGCTTTAAGAATACACCAGAAATCTGGAGGAATATAATTAGATGATGCATTCCAAATGGAGCTGAGTGCAACCATCTGATGTTATGGAGTAGAACCACTCATGTCCTGCACGATGCCAGATACCACCTTCAAAACTGTGTCTATCACAGTTACACTTGTGGGAACAAAATCAAAAATCGATGAAATTGCACCTGAAAATTCTCATATCTGACCCCCAGAGTCTCTCTGCCACCTTCTCCAGACTCTTCGCCACAGTCTCTGCTGGAGAAGCAGCCCTGCATGGTTTGCCCAGAGCCATGCACAGACCTGGAGGCAGGGGGACACCTAACATGAGACAATTACTGGCAAAAGCTGTCCAGTTTTGACTGGCATGTTCCTATAAGAACACAGAATGTCTCACAACTGAAGGGAGCTTACAACCTGATTTTATCCTGCGACACTGAAAACACTTCAGGTCACAGATCTTGATGCTCAAGTTTGAAACACCAAAACAAAAACCTCTTAAAGCACTTTTGGTGTAAGATACACACCATTATTTCTGTCTGCTAGTAAAAGACACAAAGAAAAAAATACTTGCCTGTGTTGGCTCTATAGTCCTGAGGACTAAACACGATCATCTCTTTCTGCACAAACCCAGCAGTACTAACCAGCTAGTCCCAGCTAGCCCCAACTACAGAAACAGATCAAATTAAACCTAATAACTCATTCAAGAGAGCATGACTGCCTCAAACAGACAGGAAACACAACCAGATTTTTTTTCTCACTATAATAAAATATGGAAATCTACTGAATTTCATGGAAGAATGACTTACAGGAATTAAGCAAATCATTTTCTCACAAGTTACCTTGGTTTGTGTATATGTCTGCTGACTTCTCTGAGATCAGAAACTGCATTTGTTTTTTAAGAAAATGAAGCAATACATAAAATAGACAGGTATTTGACTTTGTTTCCTGCTAAGCAGGAAACTCAATGAAAATTGCAACAAATATAACTTAATCAATTGCTATGACTGTCTCCATTCCTCTTCACAATGCTTAAAAGATTTTATTCTCACAAATTATGTGCATACCAAGGTAATATTTCACATATTATAAAGATAAAGTAGCAAAAGATTAAGAAATTATTTTATAGAAGACTTAACATGTATCACAAATGATCATTTAGGAATAACAAAACCATGACTGATTGTGCCCAGAGACAGGGGTAGTTCTTAGATTAATTAAGGAAGGTGAAAATTGAATTAAAGGTGCCTGAAAGTACCAACTAATGAGCTACTACATGTAATAATTTGAAAAAAAGACAAAAATTTGAAAATTTATTGCAGTTAGAGAATTCTCTTCAGTATTTCCAAATCTTTCTATCGACCACAAGAAGAGTCCTACTGGCCTAACATAGTTCAAAATTTTAAGAAATTTTCAGTATTTGGCTTTTACATGGAAATTCAAAATTATTAACTTTCCTGGAAGATCTCCACAGTTACATACATCACACACAGATTTTTGCTGTTGTTTAACAGGATGCTATAAAACATATAAGCTCTTTGTGATCATAGCAATAACACAGTTGTGTTTCAAGATAGATAAATTTTGCTTAAAAATAGTAAGACATGCAGTGAAATTGAAACAAATCAGGAAGGTTGTAATAGTTGGAAAAAAGAAATGAGACAGGCACAAGGGAGCAATGAAGCAGCTACTAAAAAAGAGCCACTTTTTGCACATACAGCCAAAAAATATTCCTTTCAACAAAGCCATAACCAGCAGTGTGAAGGAGTTTAATCCATGAGAGGCCAAGCCAGGCTCTCTACTGAGTCTTCTGTCAGTGCAATAGGTTTAGCCCAAGTCCCAGGTCAGTCTGAAGCAGGCAGGAGGTGGCACTGACCGTGCCCCAGTGACCGTGACATTTCCCAGCTGGACGCGCGTCCCTCTGTGGCCAGACTGATCTGGCACTGCTGCCCAGTGCATTGGGTGGCTGATGCACTCATGGGCAGAGTGAAAAGAGCACTGCAGTTTAACAAGATTGTACATAAAGCTCTCTTAGTATAAATGAAGACAAACTCTCTGCTGAATTGATTTTCTAGAGCTGGTTAAAGCATAGGTGGTTTTTTTCCAGATAGTCACTGCAGAAATGTTATAGATGAGGAATGAGTCCCCCCTGGTGGCTCAGACAGACAGACACATGCAGAAACCTCCTGCTCCTTCCTTATTGCATTATTGCACAAGTCAAGCCTATTTCAATGCTTTAAAAAGTCAATGTGAGAAAGTTCAATTTAAAAGGATCTGGCTGGCTAAATGGGAAAATGGGAACAATAAAAACTACTGTATCACAGCTAAAATATCCTTTATGACCATGATTATAAAGCCTACAACCTTGGCCACTGTGTTTGGCCAAATTTTCATTAAATCAAAATAACCTAAATTATTTTGAAATGTTTTCAGCAAATTTCATTTTAGATGTTTGTGGCTTTTCATGCCAACATCAATGCTCTTCATAGAAGTGACCTTTTGTGATGATCACTAAAGTCTCATACTAGTGCACTAGTGGTGTGAAGAGTCTGTTCTGTTCCTTTCAAGTCACTATGAGGATCACTGCAGAAAACTTCATGCTGTATATACTTTAATTTTACTAAATCCTCTTTCTTTAGTATAACCTTTTTTCTTATATATTCCGATCCAAGAGGAAGGTGAAAAGGAAAGAGCAGTGGAAGGAGATACACAATAATGTTACTTCACTAAGGTTTTGTCAGTGAAATACTTAATTTATTTCAAAATTCTTTGAAAGTATGTTCAGTAGGAACCAGCTCTCATATCCAATTAACATAAATTCAAGTCTAAAGAATTAAAACTTCATACTATGATTTTTAATTTCTTTATATCTGAGATGCTGAGAATTTCATTCCAAGTTTCCTCACTGATTTGTGGTTAAAGTTCTTAAAATAATTCATTCTATTTTATCTTCTCTCTCAATGCATCCAAAAAGTGCTTAACTTCCTTGTGATTGCTTTTCAAAATAATCACTTTGTATTTGGATTGTGGGCTGCAGATGAGCATGTTGACCAGATAAGCACTTATAAGTCACTAAAATCTCCCTCAGGAAAGATTTGTAATGTACATGATTGTAATATCCCATCACAAAAAAATAAATAACAGCACACCAGTATAGCAGAGAAAGTACTCCATTTTGAAGTGTCAGAATTAAAGATTATATCCTAGCTTTTGGCATGTAACAAAATTTCAATTTAATGGAAAACTCTTTTTAAGACACTAACCACATTTATTAAATAAAGAAAGAGGCAATAATTTTTTTCCTTGCAGGACCATGTGTGAGTTTTTGAAGTAGATTTTTTTGCACCTGGAAGCAGACATTTATTCCTTCTGATTCTGGGTTTAGGTTGATGCTGAAGACACCGTGACATAAAGGGGCTCTATATAAGGCATAAGACTGCATTCACAAAATACAAAAACACTCATCTATCACCATGAAGAATAGAAACTGTAGACTCTTCTCAAATCCCCTCACCCTGTCTTTGACAATGTTTATAATGGAAGTAGAAAGTCATGCCCAGGGATACAACAGAGAGGTAGAGGACTCATTTCCTCTACAGGCAACAAAGTGCTTCAGAGTGCAATGGGAGTCCAAACCAAGAGCAGTGCACTGGCATATATCCAGTGGTGAGTTGGTAGCCTTTGAGTAAGAAACCAAAGAGTTTTTATAATATAGAAAAAGTGCTGTGCATTACTCTGAATATGCTTTGTTAAATGCTGTATGAATTTTGGCTTAGTGGTTTGATTTGAATATATCACATTAAACCACTGGAGACTATTAAAATGTAGGAAATGCGTACCAGGTGGTATGATTTTCCCGTCCAAACAATTATGTTGGAAATAACTCCCTGCCTCTTGCCAGTAGCCTTATGGTTTATTCTCTGCAAGCCAAGTTTAGAACTAAAATATATAGTTGTACTCTAAAGTATTCATTAAACTTTTAAAATTTTGAAAAAGAAGAAAAGGCAGAGGATGAAGGGATAAGAAAGGGATGTGTCTTACCTGAAGCTCACAGTAAGCACATCATAGCAACACTGTCCACCCTGGAATTCTAGAAATGGAGACAGCTGGACATATTTTGTGGCTGTTTGCTCCTGTTCTCTGTTATTCCCTGCTTAAAATAGCTGCTTGCTGTGGTCTGTGTAGCTCTAGGATAATCTTATTATAGTGGATCCAACTCATAGCTAAGCACACTTGTACCATTTCTCATGCAGGCTGCAGCAGGCTGTGCTGCACATGGGGGGATGAAGAAATCCATGGTATGAGGCATGAAGAAATTTGTGGTATGGCCACAGAACTTCAGAGCAACCAAATTACAGCAGTTTACCAAGTTTCCACCTATTAAGTTCTACTGAGTAGTTATAATAATTCATGTCTGCTCTTAATTTTTACAGCATAAGAAGATTTTCATGAAGTTTCCATCACCTAAATTAAGCCTTCATGGTACCATGCAAAAATTTACAGATTTTCTTCATCTTTGCCAATGTGATGACTTTGGTTTGTAATAAAGCAAGCTCCAGTCAAATTAGTTACCTTTTAATTCTACAGAGTGTGGTTAAGAGTGTGAAGTACCTCAGAGCTTTGAAGATTTCTCTTTGAAGTATCAAAAAGGGATCATTTTCTCATCAAATTTTTTTTTACATTTGCAAGAAAAGGATGAAGGTTGTGGGATAATTTAATTTTGAAAACAACTTTAAAGAATGTCAAGGAGCTTTTTACTTCATAATTAAGAACAGATAGGGACTAATGAATAGTAATGTGGACAAAGCCAAAAACTTGAGAAAGGGAGAGGGTCACTAGCGAGAAAGTAGCATGCAGTCAAAGACTAAAGAAAAATTTGCACATATCCTGACTGTTCTTCAAAGGGAAAAGAAAAAAGTAAAAAAAACCAGTCACCTATCGCCTTTTGTGGAAGCTTTTAAGGCTGGAAGGGCATAGGTATGAATGTGTCTAGGAAGGAGGCCTCAGTAATTTCATACAGAATCACAGAATTGACTAGGCTGGATAAGACCTTTGAAATCACTGAGTCTAACCTATGTGTCAACTAGACAAGAGTGCCTTGTCCAGTTTTTCCTTGAACATCCCCAGGGACAGTAATTCCACCACTTCCCTGGGCAGCCTGTTCCAATGTCTTATCACTGTTTCTACGACGAAATTCCACCTGACATCCAACCTGAACATCTCCAGGCACAGTCTGGGGCCATTTCCTCTCATCCTGTCGCTGGCTGCCTGGGAGATCAGTGACCCCATCTGGCTACAACCTCCTCTCAGATAAGGACCTTCCAAGCCTCCTTTGCTCCAGCCTAAACAATCCCAGCTCTCTCAGCTGCTCCTCACAGGACTGACCCTCTAGATCCTTCACCATCTCCACTGCTCTTCTCTGGACATGCTGCAGCACCTCAGTGTCCTCCCTGAATTAAGGGGCCCAGAAGTGAACATAGTATGTACATGAGGTGTGGCCTCGCTAGTGCCAAGTAAGGAGGGCAATCACTGCCCTGGTCCTGCTGGCCACGCTATTGCTGATACACATTGATACATCCCTACTCTTCATATCAGACTGAGTGAAATTGGGAGCAGGGTAAGATGTGTCTAGCTGCTATGGACAAGTGATTGGTTGGTCCTGAAAAGGCTGCTGGAGCTGTCAGCCTTCACTGTAGATATTGCCTTGCAAATAAGACAGTTTGTAAATCACTTATTTCAAGAAACTGGGCTCCTACATCAGTATTTCAAGCACATTCTCTAGATCTCACAAATTGTTTCTTCCATATTGTGTACACCCAAAGAAATATCAGCAACTTCCAGAGATGAAAATGTTAGCAGGCAGTAATACTTCTGCACTTAGTACTGGTTTTCACCAAGTGTATGAAGCTGAAGAAAATTACACTAGAAGACAATTGTAGTTCACATCATAATAGAGTTGTTAAACAGACATTGAGCTAATAGGGTCTGGAAATTATCTGGTAGTAATTTGTTTATTGTAACACTCACATCACAGTTGATTCTCTCACAGAATTTGTTAGCAGCAAGAGGGCCTGTTCTGATTTATGCACACCATAGAAGGATATCAAGCATTTCAGAGCTTCCTACCTGGAAATGCACACAAAGCACTATAAAATACCTTAATAAGGACAGACTGCTCAGAACCCAGAGCAAAGAAGAAACACATCTTGAAGTCTTTTTGGATTACAATTCCCTTCCTTTACTTTGATTCTAATATGAATAACAGCTTTCAACAATTTCAGGGATCTAAACCAGTCACATACGTGCAAGTATACTCAAATCCCATGTTCATTTTTGGGCCCCTCACTACACAAAGGACATTGAGGTGTTGAGCGTGTCCAGCAAAGAGCAGTGAAGCTGGTGAAGGGTCTGGGGAACAAGTCTTATGAGGAACAGCTCAGAGAACTGGGGCTGTTCAATCTGGACAACAGGAGGCTCAGGGGCGACCTTATCACTCTACAACCTGAAAGCAGGGTGCAGCAAGGTGGGGATCTGTCTCTTCTCCCAAGTAACAATCACTAGGACAAGAGGAAGCAGCCCTAAGTTGCACCAGGGGATGTGTAGCCCATATATTAGGAAAGCTTCCTTCACTGAAAGGGCTGTCAAGCATTGGCACAGGCTTCCCTGGGGAAGCGGTTGAGTCACTATGCCAGAAAGTATTTAAAAGATATATAAATGTGGCACTTAAGGACATGGTTTAGTGGTGGACCTGGCAGTGCTGGGTTAATGGCTGCAATTGATGATCTTGGAAGTCTTTTTCAACCTAAATGCTCCTACAATTCCAAGTACACAATCTAAGTGTAGCAGCAAACAAAGCAGAAGGAGGTAGAATATTGAATATCTTCAGTAAGTCTGATCTTCTCTTTTTCTAATGTAAAAGTACTATCTTATTATTCTCATGTTGCACATTGGAAGTATTAAATATTTTTTCTGAGACTGCATCCCAGCCAGAAACATCACCTATCTTCCGATAGAATTCTGGATTCTCCAGTATTATTTTTAATCATCTGTGTGTCAGAAAGCTACCTACTAGTTTCACTTGCTTTTCACTAGCAGAACACAAGCAGAAGTGATAATATTTGTCTTCCATACATAGAAACTTGGCCACTGGCATGGAGATATCTTACTCTTGCTGCTAAATTCTGAATTGGTCAAATCTCAAATTCAGAAATGAAAACATTTTGCAGTTAGAAGAAAAAGATCGGGATTTTGATATTGCCTATGGAGCACAGAAACATAATTTTGGGGTCTTTCCTTCACCTTCTCCAACAAACTCTAGTTCCTGTTCTCCCTGTATTTGTCATTGGAAGATCAAGTCAACTTTATTGTTCAATGCAAGCACCAAAAGAAGTGAGTGAATGCATAAGACATGGAAAGATTTACTTTTAACTAGGTGTAAATCATCATTTCAATAAGGGCAAGTAGCACAACCAGGTGATGAGAATTGCTTGTTCAGTATAATTTGAACCTCATATATTCAATATAAATTTATAAAAAATTTATTTACATATTATTGCTACCCATGGAATGATACTGGCTTAATGAGACTCTATCAGGCTTTTAAAATTATAGTTGTGCCAACACAAAAGAACTGCCACAAAAATACTGGGATGGGATGATTTGCTTTTTAATTATTAAACAAGTACATTGAGGGCAGTCAGAAAAGCAACATTCCAAATCCTGGTTTAATATCATCTGTGGTGTCATCCTACAAAAGAAAAATTGAAATAATAGTATTGGAAGACATTTAGACTTTTAAATAGTGTTTTAGCTACAACTCAGGAAAACAGCTTGAAAGTTAGTTGTATTTTTTTATTTGTAAGATCAGGATGACTAGGAGCAAGCCATCAGATTTTCTTATAACAAAGGGCACTGCTGACACAAAATGATTCATTTTAATTTTGGGAGTTTATTCAATTCAGTTATTTTTATGTCTCAAAAAATTTAGGCCCTTCATTCTTTGAAAACAAATACCTGTTGGTTTATTTGCCTTGAGCTAAAGAAATTGAATCCAACCATTACACAGTCAAGGGAGAAGAACCAGTCTAATACCACAAAAAGACTGGATCCCCTTTTTAGTTGAGTGAAAGGTGGCTTTCTTCACAGTGCTGAAAATCAAGAGGTGTGCTCTTTAAAGGCACAGTTGCTTCCCCACCTTACATAAATGCTGACAGAATACATTTTAACCACTAGCTGCAAGAATTTTTTGTTGATTTAAACACAGCACCTCTTGTCAGTGCAAATCTTATGCCATGGTGCCTTCCTGTGCCCAAGACGAGAGGCTCCTTGCTGTCTGCCTCTGGAGACGGGGTTGCTCAGAGTGGGACTTTAGTGTAAGAAACCTGAGAGTAGCTTTGAGTATCTAGAACTTACTGCTCTATATATACACAGCCATTCTCCTCATGTTCTTCAGTCCTTGAGGAGGAGGTTGTAGCAGGAATTCATAAAAATACCTGTCTGCTTTCCAGAGACTCCTCCTGGCTACTGATGGTCACCAAGGGAAGGGAAAGCCACATTCGCCCCCTTTATACCATCACCAGCAGTGACAAAAAGCCCAGTATTTTTAGGTTAAGCACAAGAAATATTTAAGCTTAACATCTTAACTACATACTTGATAGGTAATGAGTGTTGATGATTTGTCTATCATGAATGGCTTCTTTGGACACAGAAATGGTGAGACAGCTCACGCATTTTACAGTTTTCTCGAGAGCTAACAACAAAAATCAAACCAAGAATAAATAAGCAAAAGACAGGGGAAAGCAACTCGTTTTTTTTACTGTATTTTATGTTATTAACTAAAGAAATTCTCACATAGTTTGTAATATATTTTTAAAAGTGTCTTTTCATACATTCCAAAATGCATATGGAAAACTGCAGCTGCCTGATACTTAAGTAAATGTAATAGATTTTTACATTATTTCACATATATAGTACTGCATTATGGACAATGATACTGACATTATCTTCAAATTACTTCCTTTCATTAGCTTCCTTTACCTCCTCTAAATCCTCCAATTTAAAAAACGAGGATTTGTCATAGCCCATGAGATGGTTATAATCCTGAGGGTTTGGGAAAAGCGTAGGATTAACGAGCATTGATTTCGTTTTAGCATAAAATGTTGTAAACATCTTGGTGATGTCTGGAATCTTTACATCTTTCTGATGGAAAACAGTCACTTTTTCTGCCAAGATGGCATTGTAGGTAATGGCTGTATAGGTGTCCACTTCATCTTTATAATAAAGCCGGATCACATAACCTTTTGTAAGGACATGCAAAGTAATTGGAGTTACAAATGTAAAAATCCCAATCAACCCATAAAAGGCAGCTTGGACCAGCAAACTTTCCACTCCAATTCCACTTTTGAGCATGATGTAGGGCATCATTAACAGGTTGAATATGCTGGTGGAGTAAGAGAAAAACTTCACGCCTACATAAAAAAAATGAAAAAAAAATGAAGGTTAATACTTATGAGCAAAGTTTTCTCTACAGTTACATCAATTTTTTTCTAGCACATAGCAATGCCATTACTGAAATCGCCTTTCACTTTTTTTTTGAGCTTATGGAGAAACTGTCGAAAACTCAACCCTGTCTCATTGCCACTGTTCCGATTTGTTTGTACCTTCATGGTGGGTTTATCAAAGCTGGCTCTATTTCTGTCATGCAATCAGCTATTAGCTGTTATGCACACACATTAAGTTTTTACTTCACAGGCAGAAAAACTGATTTCTAGTAAGACTTGACTCCATTCATGGACACATGTAGTGGTGTTCATTGAAGAGATGGCAGACCGGGAATTTTTCTCTTCATCAACAACTAATGTTGGCTTTCAATATGTATTACAAAGAAGCCAGCTTGGCTACCATGCATAAATCCTGCATTACTGAATATTAACAAGTACTCCCCAGCCATTTTGCATGTAGCTTGGAAGACAGTAGCCAGTGCTGTGGACCACCCACAGTCCTTAAGCCACCCTGAAAACCAGGAGCCCAAGATGCTGTGACAAGAAACATTTCAAAGATGCATATCAGAAAACGCCCAAAGGCTTTACTCTTCACTAGGTCTTTGTAACATTAACCAGCCAAAAAAAGATTTGCAAAGTCTCATTCCAGATGGACCACTTCACCCCAACACCTGCCTGCCTGGGAAGCATTTCAGGAACACTTCCAAGCACACAGAATGTAAACAGCAGTTATGGCTACTTTTGTTGCTTAGTGGGCTGGATAAGTCACTCCAGGGGCTGCAAGGGAAGCCAAAGAAGGCTGAGGGGTTACAGAGATGAACAGAGCTTCCTGCACCTCCAAGCAGAGAAGCAGAAATCAAACATCATCACTAGCACCTTTTTTTGGTTTGCTCTTTTTGATGTGCATACCATCTAGATTTTGGCAAACTTGGAAAGGAGAACACTCACTTTTAATGTTTCATTTTAAAGCTACTAAATACTGTTAAAAGTACAACAACAAAAAAGGGCAATATAAGCCACTTCAAGTCACATACCCAACACTGCCTTTGCCAAATTTCCTTTATAAACTAATCTTCCATGTTCAGGGTGATCGTGAGGGGAGGATGTGCTGAGGCTGCGAACAGCCACTCCTTGAAAAGATGTAACCTGAAAGATTAAACCAGTAGGAAAAGATGAAACCAGGAACATCAGTACTAGACCTTATCCATCCATATACACATACACACATATATGTACATGCATATACTCACACAAAGTTTTTCCTTGCCTTGAACCCATCCCCAGTGTTTCAAACTAGAGATTAAAGTTAGGTTACACCCCAAAGCATGCCAAAACTCCAACTAATATACTGCCTGTTTTAATAACTTTCCATGTAAATATCTCAAATTAGCATTAAATACGTGCAACCCCATTATAATTGAGATAGCAATTGTTTTACACACAGCTTTGGAGGGAGACATTTATTGTATCCATGCTCATCACATCTCTGCTCATAGAATAATACAATAGCATGGGTTGAACCGAGCATTAAAGATCATCCAGTTCCAACAGCCCTGCTTTGGGTAGGGACACGTTCCTCTATACCAGCTTGCTCCAAGCTCCATCAAGTCCAACCTTAAGCACCCTGAGGGTTGGCACATCCACAGCTTCTTTGGGCAACCTATTCCAGTGTCTAACCACCCTTGGAGAAAATAATTGCTTTTCCTAACACCTTATACTAGCTAAATAGCTTCCTTTAGACTGGCTAAACCCACTCTCAGTTTTAATCCATTCCCCATTGACCTGGTACTTCATGCCCTTGCAACAAGTCCCTTTTCCCTACACGACTTTCTTGTAGGCTCCCTTCAGGTACTGCAAGGCCACAAATTAGGTCATCCCAAAGTCTTCTCTTCCCCAGGCTGAACAAACCCAATTAGCCCAATCTTTCCTCGTAGGAGAGGTGCTACATGCCTCCAGTCATTCTGGTGGCCTCCTCTGGACTCGCTCCAGCAGGTCGATGGGGCCCCAGAGCAGGACAAAGCACTCCAGGTGAGGTCTCACCTAAGCGTAACAGAGGAGGTACGCCTCAAAGAGCACCTCGCTTTCCTCCACAAAATCCCCTAAGGGCAAAACCACGAGTCCCAGGGCCGCCGCCCTTTCCCCGGGGAGAGAGAACGCTGCCCCCGCTCCCACAGAGTCCCCACAGTCCCTACACAGAACCTGCTGGGGCCTCGCGGCAGCAGCGCCCAGAGCGGCCCGGTAGCGGCCGGCGGGGTGCGCGGCGCCCCGCAGCCATGCGGAGGCGGAGGCGCGGCGGCAGGCGGCGGAGGCGGCGGGGGCGCAGGCGGCCCGCAGCAGCAGCAGCGGCAGCATGGCTGGGCCGCGGCCGCAGCGGGGACACGGCGGGCGGTGCCACACCGACAGCCCCCGCCGCGCCGCTGCCGCGCAGCGCTTTGGTTCCGCCCGCGGGAAGGCTCCGGCCGGCTCCGCAGCGCCCCCGTCAGCATCTCCCGTACACTGCACCTCCTCAGCCGCAGAACCCCAGAATCCATTGGGCTGGAAAACACCTCTGAGGCAGTGAGTCCAACCTGTGTCTCTAGACCATGGTATTAACTGCCACATCAAATCATCCGTTGATCACAACCCCACTTACTACTCTCCTTTCAGATAGTTGTAGAGAGCCATAAGGTTTTCACTGAGCCTTCTCTTCTCCAGGCAAAATCACCCCAGCTAGCTCAGGTGCTCCTCATATGACTCGTGCGCCAGAACTTCTACCTAGTTTCGTTACCCTTGTCTAAACAGCCTCCAGCACCTCGATGCCGTGCGTTAATTGAGAGGCACAGAACTAAACACAGGACTCAAGGTATGGCCTCATCAGTGCTGGGCACATCACTGTTGGCCACACTATTCTACGTACAAGTCAGGATGTCACTGGCCTTCCTGGCCAGAGGGGCACGCGCTCGCTCATGTTCAGCTGCTGTGGGCCGACACCGCTGCACACTAACATGGCGGGCCTGCAGCTGCCCCCGGGAACTACGCGGCCCAGCATGCACCGCTCCGGGCGCACAGCATGCTGGGAGCACGGGCGCCGCACGGGCTGGGCGCGGAGGGGCCGGAAGCAGCCCGTGACCCGGGCGGAAGCGCTCGGAGGTAGCTGGGCCGACACCGCGGCCCTGCGAGTGGGGCGGAGGGAGCGGCGCCCACGGGTGAGGGGCTGCTGCGGGAGCGAGGATCTGCCGAGGCCGCGAGGGACACCCTGGGGGCGGGGATCCCGGTCGGGCGGGGAGAGGAGAGCCGGGAGCCCGCGCAGCCCGCCCCGCGAAGGGTAGCGGGCCTCGCCCCGTGCCTGGCGAGGGGGGCGCAGAACGGGGACCGGGCGGAGGGGCCGGAGGGGCGCCGGGGGCCATCGGGGTGCGCGGTGCCAGGCCGAGGTTCTCCCACCGAGGTAGTGGCCAAAGGCGCATTTCTCTCCCAGAACGCTCTCTTGAGAATGCCGGCGCCGCCGGAAAAGGGATCTCTGGGGCAATGCTGGGTTTGAGCATCGCTCCCAAACTCCTGCCGTAAGTGACGTTCGCCTTTTTCCTGCGCCCAGCCGTAGAGAGGGCAAAAGTTAAGGCAGAAAGAATTTAGGATGTGACCCCAGGGGTTGTTTTGCCAAGGTGAGAAGGGCTGGTTAAAGTGATTTGGCTGTAATGGTCGGCGAATGTAAGCAAAGAAAAAGGTGATACCCCTACCCACATATAACAGCAGAAATGAGCTTTTTGAGTGCCGTGTGTTCCTCAGAGGGAGGTTCTGCTTTAGTACAAGGTAATCTGAGCATTGGTAAGTTACTGAGGGCTTCACATTTGCGTATGAAAAGGTGGTGGTACTGCTGGTAGTTTGAAAGCCAATTTGGTCTTCCACCAGTAACTTTTATTAACTATTTTTAAATGAGTTTGGTCATGTAGATTAAGTTAAGTTAAGGTTTGCGTTCTGAGGAGACCTAGATAGTCAAAGGCCTTTTGTTTACTTGGCTTTGATGGCTTTTGGAAGCAAACCAGAAAAACATAGATAAACAGGCACGTGACAGATCTTTTTGGTAAGAACCACTGTGCGCACTTATTTCTGATTTTTCTCCTTTTGCTGTAGTAAGGACCAAAATTGTTAGGGGAGAGATAATGTCCAATTAATTAAAGCGTTACTTTGAAGGAGAGTAAGTGTTTATTAGTTTTCCTGTAGTTCATTGGCTGCATCTTTGCACAGGTGACACACACCTTAGGCCTTGAGATCAGCCTTTTATAACTTAATGAGCTTAAATTACATCAATAATACGTTTACGTCTGTAAAATTTTTGCTAACGTTTCCACTGGGAGCTTTAAGATAATTCTTAGAAACTTTTAGCACTTCAACATTATTTTTTTTCCCTAATGATAGAGAAAAGCCATTTGAAATTTCTTTTTTTTTCTGTACCAGAGTGGATGATGAACAGATTTAGATAGTTTCACATTGTCTTAATGTGAAGAATTTTAATGTTGTTGTAGAGAGACAAAGGAGTATTGAGGATACTCAGCTTCAGGTGTTTTGCTGTGTTTTTACAATTCTTATGTTACAATCAACCCTTAAGTTATGGCATGAAAGTATGGGGTTTGTCAGATTATGTAAGGAATTTTGATGTATTTTGACAAGTCTCTTAGCACCTAGAGAGGTTCAGGGTTTAGTTAGCTTCATTGTGGGGTAGTTTGCATAACAGCACTTTTTTGGTGAATGCCTATAAAAAAAAGGCAGAAATCCATTCTCTGTAAATTTTGCACTATGCCATCAGCCTGTTTTCGCCAATGGCAAGGGCTGCGCAGTACAGCTCGGAAGTTCTCTTTGGAAGACAACAGTAACATTCCCCTGCCCATGTTTTGGAGGTTTTCTTTCCTTGAAGCTTTCTGGGGAATTGCTGAAAAGGAAAGTTTCCTTAGACAGGAAATGTTAGTACTCCATACATTTGATCTTTGGTACTCTGTACATTTTATCCTATCTCACTTTCTGTTTATCTCAACTAGCATTCACTTATAGAATGCCTTCCTATCACGTTCCAGTGTGTCCCAGAAAATTTGAATTTTAGAGCCTGAGAGTAGTGAATCAGCTGATTTGGAAATCATGCTGTACTAGTTTATCCTCATATTTTTTCTAAATATGCTTTGATCCCTTTAATTATTACTACCTTAATAATTTTTTGATGCATGCTGAGCAGTGAATACTAAACTGAAGAATGGTGTTTTTAAACAAGTTGTTACACAGGATAGGATAGAATTTAGGATTGAGCAGTAGGAGGCTATGGTTGTAACACACAGCAGCCTTTGGTAACTGATGAACTCCTACTGATATATAAATGACACAAAAAAAGTCATATTTGGCTTTTAAACAAACATAGGAATTGACGAAGGCCAATTTGCCACATGTTTTCCAGAAATGGACAGTGTAGGATGCAAATGTCAGCAGCTGAAGTATGTAGTGTGTGTGTCGTGCAGCTAATGAGTTGGAAGCCATTTGAATTTCCTTAAACCAGAAGCTGAGTTTTTGAAGGATTGTTCCTTTGGGGTGAAAGAATCTGAATGCTTGAAATGTTTGCCTAGGTTCAATGTTCTTGTGTTACTGAGAAGAGAGCAGTGAGGTTCTGGAATGTGCAGTGGTCCAGTGTGTTCAGCTACATTAGTGTATGTCCTTCAAGTCTATTCCACTCATGGGATACAAGGCATACAGAAAAATGATATTCAGGAAATTCTGGCAAACTTGGGAGGTGAGCATGCAGCTTTGGGAGTGAGCTGGGATGGTTGTGAGCATGTTTCTGCTTGCATTTGGTGGTCGAGAGAACCAGGAAGGAAATCAGACTACACTCACAGAATGATCCTGTTTCTTCTTAAAGGCATAAGAAGATGTTGAGTTAGGGAAACAACAGCCTTGTGTGGCTTAATTGCCATGGTTTAGTGATTTGTGATATTTTGCAATATTGTACCTTGTAGGTGTAAATATTCTGGCAGCTTGTGGCAATTTTCAGCACTCTAATATCTAATGGCAATTCCATGTTTTCTGTTTTAGGCTGGTTGGAAAGTTTCTGTGCCAAGTAGCTGGGTTTATTTGTATTGGACTCCCTCTGATTAAAAACTGGCATATCCCTTTTATGTAAACTTTCTCTTAAGAAATGCAGGGTTTGGTTGTTTTGTTTTTTGGTTTTTGTTTTTATTTTTTTAAGGAGGCAGAACAGGAGAACAGTAATACATAATACATGTGCTTTTTTGAGATTTAAGTCAGGGAGCTGAGCTACCTTACAGTAATGCCCCATAAGCTTCTTGAAGGGCAAATGGAATTGTGAATGCACTTCAACGTAAATTAGTGGTTCTTTACAGGAGTCTGAAATAATCAAGTCAATAATATATAAAAAGTACATGTTAACAAAACTTGGATTGTTCTTATCCTGACTGCTGCTTTGGTGTAGCCTTGGTGAAGTCAAACAGGGCAACTGTGAAATGTGGAAAAGTAATTAAAATATAGGTAGTTACCAGGCACATTCAGAAATCTGTCTCTCCTCCTCTTTTATGCTGCTTTAATTATACAGAAGGAAAATATAGTGATAGGTTTTGTAATAAACATTACATTGGAAATACATTGAGAGAAAATAGGAAGACAATATATAAGGTTGTTTGACTCTTCTTGATCTATTATTTAAAACCTAAGGCAAATTAAGAAAAAGGTGCAGAAAATGTTCATTTTGTTCTCACTGTATGCACAAATGAGAATTTGTGGGAGGTATTTCTATATTCTTTTGATTTACTTTCTGTGTACACTTTTTTCTGGCTTTAAAGATGTTCTCATCTTCATGCAATGTCATGAAAGACTGAATGCTTCTTGATCCAGAAGAGGAACCATTACTGTGGGGTTTTTTTTCAGGGTTTTCAGGATTCCCGAGTTTCTTGTTTTTCTTTTCCCCGCATTTGTTGCATTGACTCTCTGATTTTTCTGGGCTCTTTGCTGTTGGCCATTTTTGTCAGGAATCAATCTATACTGCTAATAGTATTCATGACTTTTTTAATGACACATCATTGCATCAGAACAGAAACTGAAACTCGGTGTGTTTCTTGTTAACATGTCAAATGCATCATATATTGGAACATATTATGTCTTTTTCTTAAAAGCAAGTTGGCTTTTCTGCATCTTTTACTTTTGACAATAGAGTGTTTGGGGTTTTCTGTATCCAGAATCAAACTTGGATTCTGGAATAGCACTATAATTTTTTTTAAAATGTGCATTAGTTGAACTTAAACTGAGGTATTATGTTGGCATAGTTTTCCCAGTGAGGTTTATCCTTTTAATGAATTTTTGTATTAATCTGCATTCCAGTTTTGCTAAGCTGAATAGGGAAGATTTAATTTTTCTTTAATAAACAGACTTTTGTTATATCAGTAGGTTCTCTCTGTAGTTCTTGTAATTCAAACTTCCTTTTCTTGAAAAAAGGAATTCATAATTATGTGTGGTATTCCAGACAAGCTGTTGCTCATTCAACATTGCTCATTTTCCCTGTCTTTATTGAAAAATAATTTTCACATGCATTTGCCTTTTTGTCCCTCACCCTCTTTCCTTCTTTTGCCCCACAGAGCTGTGATCAGTTTATAATTCACCACAGAATGACTGTAACCCCAAATAATAAGCCCTGACTACATGAAAGAAGATTGTATTGGTCCCTTTATTCAGGAATCTTGATTTCATATGACTTAATTTCACTTGGCTTCTAGTACACTGTTTTTCAAGACTGGTCACTTTTCCGTGTTACATTTTGTCCCACTTTAGTTGCAATACTTCCCACTTCTGTCTCATCCAAATCTGCCTATTCTTTTCTGGCAGCATGGTTAAAAAAAATCAACTTTTTTTTTGAGGAACTAGTAGTACTTTTCTAGTCCAGTTGTTCTATGTGTGCAACACCATACTGTATTCTTGTAGTCTTTTAGAAAGGTTCTTTCTCATTTTGAGATTTCCTCTCGTCACATTTATTTAACCCCAGATGATATACTGAGCCTAGACTGCGTCTTGTTTGAGTTTCCTTTTCCCCAAAGAAAATGACTGATTAATTTTTTAAATACTAGATTCAGCATGTCCTAAAACTACAAAGGCTTACTGCATTTTTATCCTGCTTTACTATTATGTACAATTGAATTCACACCACTGAGCATGATAATTTTTTCTTCTTTGTTAATTACTGTATTTTTTTCCTCTCTAATCATATGATAGCACATTTGAGTTATTAAAATGCTCTTTGTGTATTTTTGTGGCATCTAAGTTTTTTTGTGTAGACTTTTTCAGTTCTCCATTTCCAGTCTTTCAATGTTTTAGCTTCTTCAAGTTATGCTTTTACCTTGCAAGGTCTTAGTATATCTGCATTCCCACTAACAGGCCTTTATTCCTGTGTTTTGCAGCATTATTTGAATTGTAAACCAAGGCATATTTTTTCATCACCACTTCCAAAGGGTGGTATCACTTCTGTGTTGTTTTACTTTTTTTTCCCCAAGTGTTATTTATAAATCATCGGTGGTTTCACTACTCTTTTGGAATGTAGCAAATGGTTTTGTGGCTAGAAAAAGAGGTAGTGCAAATGATCTTCTTCTGCAAAGTTTGAAGTAATAATGTGAGGTGTTTCTTCAGTTCCTGAGCAACAGATGCTCTCCAATAAGATGACTGATTTCTGTTTACAAAAACTGTTGAAAAAGGGTGAAAGATCCCATCAGTTTTAGTTCCCAGAATCCAAATGTAATTTCCTTAGATGAGTTCCTGGAATTACTGAACATGACGAAGGCATTTAACACTCCATGCTAGGGGAATGAATCGCTATTATAGCATACACAGATTAACTCTCAAAGAACATTCTTCAATGTGCCTTATGTTCAGGAGCTTTTCACATGCAAGAGTATAGGTTAAGATGTTCCTCATACCAGTGGTAAGGAAGGTATTTTTTAGAGATAGTTCTGTAGAGTCAGGTTATTTTCAAAGGAAGCAGCAATGTAAGTGGAGGATTATTTTTGCTCATTTCTCTTCAGAAAACTAAAAACTAAAGACAGATGGAGTAAATCAGCATCAAAGTGCTGTGCAGAAGTGAAAGTGATAAGCAGCAGCAAAGAGGTGTCTGTAGTATTTCTTCCAAATCGTGCAGCTTCCTCAGCTTGCTTACATTTTTTTTTCCCTAAACTTTTACCAGAAACGTAAGAGGGAGCAAATGGGGGTGTGGTCTCTGTTCTGATCTCTTTACTACCCTCAACCCTGAATATCTGCTGGGAGACCACCTAGAATCACTGGTGCTATTTTCCTGAATCTGTGGGCACACAGCAGTATTATTGATTTGCTCTAGGTTAATGTTTGCAGAGTGGCTGTTGATATGAAAGGAATTTAGGACAGCAGGTGGGTGGGTAGAATTTCTCTTCCAAAGTTTTCTGTTAGACAGCAGTGATGCAGTTTGCAGTGAAGAAATGAAAGTTGTATCTGAACATGCCAGATTTGTTTTGCAAATAAGTACTTCCATTGCTCTAACTCTTTAATTTCCTTTCCATGGAGAAATACTCATGCAGCAAGCTGGATATCAGTATATAAGCTATGGAAGCTCCTGGTTAACTATACCTACATTATATGTCTGAAGTAGATAGTTGTGATATTGGGAACTGTCAATCTTCTGTGAAGGAGAGGTTGAAGACCAGGTATTTAGTGCATGCTGATTAGACTGATCCCTGAGCCTTCTCTGCTCTGGCCTAAACAACCCCAGTTGTCTCAGCCTGTCCTTGTATGACAAGTGCTTTGTGACCCTTTGCGGGACTCACTTCAGTCTGTCATACTGAGCCCAGCAGTCCACATGTGTCCTGCAGTGCTGAGTGGAAGGGCAGGATCACCTGCCTCAACCTTCTGACAAAGCTCTTAAATAAAGTCCAGGGTGCTGTTGGCTGTTTTTGCTGCAAGGGCACCCTGCTGGCTCGTGTTCAACTTGTCCACCAGGTCTATTTGTGCAAAGCTGCTTTCCGGCAGGTCACCCTCCCAACAGTACTGGAGGTGCAAAGGTTAAGGGTTTGCATTTCCCATGGATGAACTTCATAGGTTTCCTGTTTTAAAAACGCACTGCTCATCAATACTGCATGTTGTTTATCATTGTATTCTTTTTGGAAGAGTGTTTATGATAACATAAAGACTAATAAGTAAAGGGGAATTTAGAAATTGTGCTGCTGACTCAAAGTATTGCCCCTTGTATTTTTTCAGACGCTCCTATTGCAAAATTTGCTGTTGAAAAAGAAACCTTTTTTTAATAAGAAGAGAATGGGTAAGTTCACAATCTTAAGAGTGTTTCTTGTTTTGTATGATTTCAAGCATTGTCTCTCTCACTTCAGTAAAGGAGGTGGATTCTAGCTAAGACTTTAAATGTTGATCTTGTCACTTTTTCTTGTAGCCTCAAACTTCCTACAAATGTTTTGCAGTAGAATTTTCTCAAGTGACTGTTCATTTATTGGAAGACTTGTTCAGAGTGTATCTATTCTAACAAAAAGTTTCACTTGCTTAACATGCGTGGTCCTGAAAATGTACATGCCGAAATAGGGATGCCTTTAGGCTTTTGTAGCACTAAACTTTTATATAGTGGCCAAGAAAATTTCACTGTATACTTCTAAAAATAGTTCTTTGCTTGTTTGTTAACCAAAGTTAGCCTGTTGAATTCTGATTCAGGATTCTGGATCATAAATACCAACTGATTTCTGATAAATTACATTGTGTGTGATATGACTACGTTTCTGAAACTTGTTTCTGCCTCAAATGACTGGTTAATGAAACAGGATTGGATGGATTCTGGTTTTGTCTATACTTTCTCTGAGTGTATTACAGCATGTTTGGCACTGGCAGTACTTTACTAAGATTGGCAACAGCTACATAATAATTCAATTTTGACTTCAAATTCACAAAGCAACTTGATTGGGGGAATGTTTTATTTGCTATACTGGCAACAGTAATTCAATTTTTAAAAGTAGCACTGTCAGGATACAATAAAAAAGGCACAAAAAGGTAGGGGAGGAATAAAGCCTTTAGGAGAAACAAAGTAGAGAGAGCAGGTTGTCCTGGTATTCAGTGAGACAGCAGAGAAGGGAGACAGAAAAAGCACAGTCAAACTGCTGTGGGGAGAATTTTGCAGTCTCGCTGGGTTTAGTGCTTTGGCACTATCTGTGCTTTCTGCCAAGGCCATAATACAGGTGTGCACTGATGCTGTATGGTTCTGGGTCTGGTTGGGCAGTCAGGAAGGATGAATCTTATGTCATTTCTTCAGTGCAGGAATGCTGACTGCTTTTGTTCTTACTGTTATTCAGAAAACATTTTTTCCTCACCGTCTGTATTTTTCAGTATCAGATATGTGTTTAATTAATTTTTAGCAAGTATTAGTATGATAAGACTGTAGATGTAATGGAAGGAAGCAATAGCATGTTCAATGGTATTTGAGAATGTCTAAAGGAAAACTTCATTCCTGTGCAGTTTTTAAAAATCATATCAGAATTAGATGATGGAGGGACGTTAATCAAAAAATATCAAGTTTTGCAAAACTACTTACTTTAAAACAGATTTCTGGATACTTCACAAAAGTAATCTTCAAATATGCAAAATGCTTCTGCCTTATTTCTGGTAGTATTGGGTTCTTCAGTCTGCAAACATTGTCATAGAAAAGACTTGAACTTGCATTTTTAGTAATGTGAATCAGGATATTGTATTCTGAAACTGTTATCTTTTTTGCCATACAGATGGAGAAGAGAAAACATACGGTGGGTGTGAGGGCCCAGATGCTATGTATGTGAAGTTAATATCCTCTGATGGCCATGAGTTCATTGTAAAAAGAGAGCATGCATTAACATCAGGAACAATAAAAGCTATGTTGAGTGGACCAGGTAGGTACAGAAGACTTAGTACCTTTACCTTCTTTTTTTTTCACTTTTTGGACAGTTTGAATTTTTATCATGCAGTAAGTAAAAGTTTGAAAAAGTTACAAATTTTTCACATCCTGCCTAGTTCCTGTTTCCAGCAGAACATTCAATGTCTGTTGGGGCACTGTGGTACCAGACTTAAAATTGCACTCTGCTATTTGGACAGTTAGGGATCTTATACATTGCTACTAGTTTCCCATGGTATGAGAACTTGAGGGTATTACATGAAACATGGAGCTGCCAAGTTCAAAACAAACGAGAGCTGGTAGTTCTTTATTGCCACATCCATGATGGAACTTCTGGTATTCCGTATGGAGTTAATTTTCTTCATAGCAGGTCACAGGGTTCTGTGCTTTAGATTTGTGACTTAAACAGAACCAATAACACCTGTTTTAGCTGTTGCTGAAAAGTGTTTGCACACTGTTCAGGCCTCACTCTTTCCCCACTCTATAACCAGACAGGAGGGTGTGCAAGAGGCTGGGAGGGAACACAACCAGACACATGACTTGAACTATTGAAGGAGATATTAGATTCCCTATGTCTTGCTCCAAAGTAGAAAAGGGAGAGGTGCAAAAGAGGGATTTTTTCTTGAGAACTGTCTCGTCATCAGTCTGCCCATGGGAGGTGGTGATTGCCATTACATCACTTGTTTTGTTTCTCTTCGCTCAACCTACAAGTTTTCTTGCTTTTACTGTTCCTTTCTTCTTCCCTTGTCCACCCACAGCAGGGGCAAATGAGTACACGGCTGTGTGGTGCTTTGCTTCTTTCTGGGGTTAAGGCCACATGTTGACAACATCCTATGGCAAGCAGTTCCTGAACTTAATGATGAAAGTTATCTACCCTCGCCTCAAGCTAAACTTACAGGAGGAAAGGATCTCACATGTTACTGAATATATGAGCCTATATCTGGTTCAAGAAGTGTCTGAACTAATTGGTCAGAAGACCAAAAGGATGGGGGAGAGAATAGGGAGAAGTTAACAGAAGTGCTTTCTCCATTCTATCCCCTCATCCTGTGCCTTGACCTTTGGCTACGTGAGTGGTTGGGCAGTAGGCTACATGAAGCTTGGAGCTGAATATGGTCATTATGTTCTCTTTTAGATTCTGGTGAGAGACATTACTGGAGAGATCTATTGGTTTAATATATTTTTTAATTGCTTAGTAATACTTGGGCAAACTGAGCAGTTAAAATTCTCAGTGTCATTTTATGGTTCCATTTGAAAATATGTAAATGTTTTGTGTCCATGACAGCCTCTCAGACATCTAAGAGAAAGAATAGTTACAAGACCTGCTCTGAACATTCAGTGTGAAGGAAGAAAGGCAAAATAGCCTGCTTAGAGGGCTAGAAACTGCTCTGTAAAGGACTCAGCAGTCAAGAATATTTTGTATAAATACTAACAAGATAAATGGGTCACAAGGAAAAATACTGTTGCTGTCTGGTTCAGTAGGTCATAATTTCACTGATGTGTAAGTCTTTTGTTGCAGTGCTGTGACTTGGCCAATATGCTAACATTTCTTCTTTTGCTTCCAACAGTTCCTGTACTAGAATTCAAGCCAGATTGGCTTCAGTACATGCAGATATTTCAACACAAATCTGTGTAGACATTAGTAAATAGCTCTATGTTGTATCTAGAAGGAGATGCCCACAGAAACAGTGGAAATTAAACATTGCTAGTCTCCATAAACATGGAGTTAATGTTAGGTTTTTTTGGATTTTTTTTTATTGTCTTTCAGTTTAATGAGTTCGAAGTCCAAAGATGTGAGGCGAAGAGAGACAAAAATAATATAAATCCTGTGGGACTAACTAGGGATTGTAACTTTTGTGTCATCCAGGTTTCATTGTTATATGCACTATAGGAAGCGAATTTCAAATTTACTTGTGTTTTGAGATTTGAATTCTGAATGAATTCTTTCATATCTAATAGGCATAAACTTGTACTGCATGTAAACTTTCCTCCATGACAGCTAGTTTGTTTCCCTGTCCCTGCCATCTGTTTGTTTCACCAGCTTATCAAGCTAATGCAACTTTGGGGTTTCAACCCTCTTGTCGAATTTTTCTGAAACTGAGGAATTCAAAGCTAGTGGGTTATAGAAGGGACTACTGATATACACATATACGTGTGCATATGCAGATAGGAAACATCTAAAAACCTTTTGGACGAGACACCTAGAAATTTGGATTGGTACCTTTTAGAACTAAGCACACATCTGAAGTACCTATCACCTGTATTGAAAGTAAACCTAAATTTCTGGTGTATTTGTTCAGAATAATGCTGATAGGCTGCAGCCTAAATAAACATTTCATAATGCTGGGTGTTTTAATATTCTTGAGGATTCTGAATGTGGTGTATCCTGCTTTTCAATGAAAAATCTAATACCCTGGAAGATGAGACTTAGGCAGGTCTATTTAGAATGCATTGTCTTAATATGGTAGGTTGTTTCATTTTGCAGTGAATTGAGATTTTTCACTTCTGGTTTGGTCTTCTTTTGTGTTGTTTTTTTTCTTTCTACAGGTCAGTTTGCAGAAAATGAAACAAATGAGGTCAATTTTAGAGAGATCCCATCCCATGTCCTGTCCAAAGTATGCATGTATTTCACCTACAAGGTCCGCTATACCAACAGCTCTACGGAGATTCCTGAATTCCCAATTGCACCTGAAATTGCACTGGAACTTCTGATGGCTGCAAACTTCTTAGATTGTTAAATAAAATAAATTATAATAAAAAATGTAAAACTTTTTTCAGTATTTAATACATGTAGTTCAGTTAGAAACTTTTTTCAGATAGCATGTTGCGTGTGTGCTGTTGAGAACTGTAAAGTTCACTGCAGAGGCTATTGCCTTCAGTTATTTTGCATATAGCAATCATTCAGTTGGAGTTTGTTTTGCTGCTTACACAAATAAGAACATTTTCACAAACTGAGACAAATAAACAAATATGCCAATTAGTAGATGGCTATGCCTTATCCTTTAGGTGTGGTAAAACTTTCTTTTAATACAATGACCACAGCAAATACTGGAGTTTAGTCTAATACTCTCTAAAAGATAATTATAGTTGAGTAGCTGTCTAGGGTTTATAGCTTTCTCTTATTTTTAAAGTTTCTAAACATCTGAACTTAATATCCTTTGTAAGATAGCTGTCCTGTAGCATAGTTACATTAACTAGATTAGAAGTGCCCTCTTTGTATACTGTCAGCGATTTTCCATTTAGGTTGAAAGTGGAGTATGTAGGAGAATGCTTAAGGCTTTTAATTTAAGTCATAGTATAGACATGTGCAAAGGTGTAGTTGATAACATTTTGCTTCTATAACCTCAATTTACCCCATTAGTAATTTCAAATATTCCAGTCACTTGTCTCTGCAGTAAGACTGTGATCCTACTGGCAGTGACTTTTAAGGGGGAAAATAACTGTTAAAATCTGTGGATATTCTATATAACATATATGTTTTTTCTTAATATGCTATCACTTGACCTGATAAGAATTTTATATAGCTTCAGTTATAGTTTATTTCCATTGTTCTGATTGTTTATGTAAAGTCTCTATTTAATCTCTAGATTAGTAGGCATTTAAATTTTGTAACATAGCAACTGAAAAGACGGAAGTTGTCCTGCCTTTTACCTCTTCCTCAACCTCTCCCTTGTACCCATAGCAAAAGACCCTGAAATGTGGAGGTCTTTTATATTTGAAGGAAAGGACATTAAGCAGATGTTTTAGGAGCTGTTTTATAAATTTCATAGGTATTTCCAGTGTTTTTACAAATGTTTTAGGGAAAAAGGATTGGCAAGCCACTGATATAATATTAGAGTGGAACACATTATCTCTTGGTAGATCTTGCTGGCAGTTGCCTGTAGTATCAATTCTTTGTTCAAAATAAGTTTCCATAAAGAAAACAAACAACTTGAGACAAGAAGTTGTTTTTTGTTCAGCTGCAGCCTGAAGAACCCTTCTGCTAAAATCATCTGTAAATGAGAATAAAATGAATGCATCATGAGAAATGATGCAAGAACAATGTAATTAGCATTTCCATCAGCTGCCACTGCTTCAGCTTTGTTTTGATCAAGAAGTGATTGTGGTCTATCATGGAAAAATCCCACCAACTGATGGTGGAAACTCTTTCTTGATGTTTTAACTCACAGCTAATTTAGAGGAATGAAATTCTCCTCTAGACCTGTTTGTCAACATCAATACAACTTAGAAGATATTTTCCTGGATGAAAACTAGTAACTTAGATAGACTATGCAGTCTGCCCATGGAGGAGGTCAGTTCTGACAAATTAAATTTTATTCTGGGCTTAAACAATGATGACATTTGTCAGTGTGTTGGTAGATTAGCTGACGTTTATTCACATCACATACTTTGGCACAATTTAATGTGTTTAATGTGGGGATGTTTGTGACTAGATTGGCTTTGCACAGTAAAGCTGAAGTGCATTGTAGGGTGATTGTCTGAAATTCCGTGTGTAAGCACTCTGGTCAGTGCTGTTAGTAACTCATTTTCAAGAGCACTAGAATGAGAAACCAGAGCTACCCTGTTATGCTGCTTTTGTTAGAGCCGCTAGGAATACCCTAAAAGGTAAAGGAATACCAACATGGATATTTTAGTCACAACTGCATATCAGTCTGAGTGAGTCTTAAGTTCACTGGCCACTTTTTATAGTCTTGAGGCTAATGACTTGAGGCTAAAACTTACTTAGTTTTAAACTAAGGCAAAAAGGATGTCATTTTTTAAAACAGTTTTCTCCTTTTTTCCCTCTTTCTTCCCCTTTTTAAGCATTCTAGAACAATTTCCTTAATTTTGTTAAAATACATTGCATTTGATGATTCTGTACTTTAGCAGTAAGGTAAAATAACTGATTTAGCTCTGAATAATAATTTTGTTGGTTTTCTTTCAGCTTCATGTATTATACAGTAGCTTTGAACACTCAGGAATTGCAGTAGTGTCCAGGAGTGCACTATCTGCAAAACCACCGGCTGTTAAAATGAACCAGATTTCTAAGGGGGAGGGGGGCAGGGGGAATTAGTGCAATTTCCATGATAGTTAAATGGGTATGCTATTATCAGACAATTGGAAACTTACCACGCTTAACCCCTGAGTTCTAAATAAATTTCAAAATTGAAAATTTTTAAATCTGTGTTGCTGTTGATTTATGGCATCTTAAAGGAAGTGTTCATATGCAGAATCATCATTTTCATGGCTATACTGTATGACGAGCAAATTGTAATTAGTATTTGGGTAATAGGTTGTGAAGCTGCATGTATAAAATAAAAGGTGGTGGGTTTTTTCACAGTTCCGAAGAGTTTCATAGAATTGAAGTGTTAAGGTATCTTGTGCTGCTCTGAATTACATTCTCAGCACTGAGTACCAAAACAGCCTTGAAGAGGATACTTTCAAGGATATCCTGCTGGGGATATTTTGAAAACTTCAAGTGTCCTATAGTACTTCTTTTACTTAGAAAGGTAACCTTGTATTTGAGGTTCAAATTTTAAGCTGAACTGCTGATTTAGTCATAAAAACTTCCAGATTCTTTATTAACTGTAAACAATGAGTAGAGTCATGCTACAGTATCGTTTGTAATCATTTCAGTGTGTATAAGCTGCTGAAGAAGTCTCTGATGGTCTCCAACATGAAATACTCTGTGCATCTAAAATGAACTCCTTTCCACAAGACATGAAATTCTTTTCTGGTTTTGAACTTGAAAAAAGGAGAAATCACCATCAGGACTCTCTGTGCCATTGTATTCAATGGATGCTGAACATGGTATCCAAAAGGCATGTCTCAATTAATGGTAGGAAGTTTGGAAAATCAGTTGCTTCTGTCTGTGTTTCATCACTGTCTATTTTATTTCACAGGCCTAAACTGCAGTAAGTGACTGTCTGGTTTTTTACTCCTTTCTTCTTTTTACTTTTCCCATTGAAAGGGCGCTCCCAAAACTTGCCTAAATCTGTTGATTTATGTGATGAAGTGGGCAAGGAACATAGTGGGGCAGAAAAAATAACTTCTCAGTCCATATTTTCTACTCCTAGTTTAATTTTGTCAGGTCTCAAATACTGCAGTGTTTTAAGGGAGTAACATTTACTGCAGAGTAAACAAAAGCACAAAGAGAAGTGGCAGTATTCCTACCTAAAAAGTAAGTGTTGAAGCTGTGGTATAAACTTAATTGCAACACTTGACTAAGACAAAAAGAGCAGGCATAGGAGAAAAATAGCAAGAATTCATTAAACATTGAGTGGATTTAGAAATTAAACTAGGATGCTTGTTTTTAAAGAAAGACTAAAGCTTCAGAAAAAAAAAAAAAGGCTTTAGGGATTTTTTCCCATAGAAGAAGTTAAACTTTTGAAGACTTTTGACAAATAATGAACTGGACTGGAGCTGGATTTTTTTTTTAAACGTAGCTTATTAGATGGCAATTTTATGGGAAGATAACCGATGCTGTGAACTGGAGGTGTGGCTCAATGTTTGGATGAGCTATGAAACAGGACAAAGTAGATTCTGTGTTTATTATTAGTCACCTGTGAATCTTGAGTGTCATCACCAAGGCAGCACAGAGAAAAGAAGAGGGAGGTTTTATTGAGTTTTAACAAGTGTTGTGTGTCATGAAATAAAGCTTTGCTTATGCTGCCTCTGAAATGTAGATTGTGCAATTTCTCTTCTATGGGAGAAAGGTCACTGAGATTTAAAAAAACAACAAAACAAAAAAAAAGATCTCTTTGTCATTACCATGTTACTGTTTTATGTTTACAGAATACAGGATTTTCCTCCCACACTAGATGGGAGGAGATCAGAATTGCAAGGTCATGATTGTTCTTTGAGAAATGGAGTACTTCAACATTTTATCCTTTTAAACTTTCATAATCAGACAGTTTTCAAGATGTGAGTCATGTAATGTTATGTTGTCTCACATATTGAGGGTAGAATTGGAAATTAAATTAAAATTGCCCCTGAAATACATACTGCCTTTTAGATCAGTGAAAGTAACAACATCAGAGATTTTACATAAATTAAAATCTACAGTTCAGTTCTAAAGTTGCTAGTTTTCAGGATAGTTTTGTGGGATTCGTTTTTTGTGAATACATGCATAGATTATGCTATTTTGTATTAATTCCATATTAATTAATATTAATTAATTAAACAAGAAGTTAACTTTGAAGTTAAAAACACAAATACTGTTAATTCCATTAATGCTAATTCATGTTTAAAACTGCCTTTTCAGGTGAGTATTCATAGCTAAGGCTTTTCTTCCAACCGAAAAAAAATAATACTGGTGTCCTATTTATACTAATAGAAAACTTATCTACCAAATCACCGCTACACAAAACTATAAATAATACACAATCTGTATTTTATATTGCTATGAATTCTTATTCTGTCTAGAAAAACAATAGGATCCCTGTTAAGCACATTATAAAGTTGTCAATTTTGGTTTGTATAACCAAGCTAGAAAAGTATCTAAAATTTGAATGCATTTGGCACAAAGGATTTATTTTCTCTCTATAGAAAGGGAAAAGCTTCTTCCATTACCACACTAAGATGACATATAATGTTTTCCAGAAGTGACACTCCATGTGAGTCAGAATTATTTGTAGTTTGCTACAAATGAAACATGAAAATGTATATCAATATTTAATATTTAAGCTGCTTTCACAGTTGTCATAGATATTTGCCTGTAATAAACAACTATGACTTAAGGAGAGAATCTCTGAAAATACTCAGCTGAAACAGTCAGCTGCTCACCCATTCTGTTTTTATATCATGGCTCTGGTTCACTGTAATCATACCCAATATGAAGTCTTGTCTTTCCCATGGGACCTTAAATAAACCAACAGGCTGAATCAGTTGCATCTTGGTGTATAGGCTTGTAAAATGAAATTCTTCAAGCTCTCTAAGTAGTGTCCAGGGTCCAGTGAGGGCAGTGTGCAGTCTGATGTGCACAGTTGGAGGAATTGTTTCTCAGCCTTTGGGAACTGCGGTGGTTCATCACACATCTGTAGAGGTTACCCAAGATGCCTCTTCACTAATTTTATCTTGCTTCTAGCCTGGCATAACCAAGCAGCTGCTTAATTTTGAAAATTCTTAGTATCTTCTTTGCTGATTGTGAAGTCAGAGTCACTTCTGTGCATTTCTAACAACAGCATGAACTAGGTATTCTTGTAACTCTTGGAGTCACCAGAGAAGCCTCCAGTTCACAGGTTTTAGAGATAAAATACAGTTACTAAATTATAATTAAGTTGGAATCTTGGAGGTATTATCACTGAGCAGCTCCTAAACACTTGGATTTGATAGACACATTAATCAACCTTCTGATATGGGCTGTGGATACTTTTGATGTGGATGAACTTTTAATAATTATATAACATTACACTTTTAAATGCATTCATCTACTTAATTGAGTATAGGTCCTACACAGTCCTCAATAAATTTTTACAGCTTTTGTCTTTATAACTGTTTATCTTTATGGCATTTTAAAGAGTTAGAGGGCTCCTGCTGCCTAAAAACATGGCTTGACAATTACTAAAAATTGGTAATTACAACACATGGCTCCAAACAACAGGACAAGAGACAATGGGGAGAATCTGATGCAGAAGCAGAAAGTTCCATCTGAATATAGGAAGAATTTCTTTTCTGCACAGGTGACTGCATTGGAACAGGTTACCCAGAGAGGTTGTGGAGTCTCCCTCACTAGAGATATTCAAGAATCTCCTGAATGTAACCCTGTTATCAAAGTTATCTTGCAAATTTAGGCTATTTTAATTTTTAGGTATCTGTGAAATTTATTACTTTCATATTCTTGATATAATATTGTATTAGTTCGATTCTGCATCTTTAGTTGGTGGTTTCTGGCAGGTGCACCAATCTTGTTTATAAGATCTTCATTCCACAGAGCTTTTAAACTCAGTGACCTTCTTTAAATTGGCAGATAGGAGTGAAAGAAGCACTTGGCACAATTCCTCTGAGGAGCAGGGAGTCCTCCATGCTCAGGAGATACAGTGTCCTGGCTCTGCAGATTACAGGTGTGATGCCACTTGAGTAAAAAGGGGAGTATAGTTCTGTGTAAGGAGACAAGATGAAAAGCTAAAAGGTACAGCAGACACAGGCAAAAGAAATCGAGCTTTCATGCCATTTTAGTACAAGGAATCATAAAGGAGCAGGTAGTGACAGTTGAGTGTGTAGAAAAATGATACATTAAAAAAAAGTGAGAGCAGAGGAAAAAATGTTCGGTGACACTTGAAAACATTATGGGCAACACAGGAATAGAATGCAAAATTATAGGGACCCTAATCAAGAATTACATTTTACCTTTGTGAAACTGTCTTGATATACCAGAAAATTATCTAGTGAATGCAGTTTGAACATTAGTTGCATTTTTCTTTAAGTATTAGGTTATGTAAATTCAGAAGAAAAGTGGATTTTTAGGTCAACTTCAAGAATATTTATCAAAAAAATTTTAGTAGGAGGTACCATTTTCATTATTTGTTCCATATGTTTTTGGTATGTGAGTCATAAGCATGTATTTGATCAGATCAGTGTAAGATAGCCTCTGAAATAATGAAGATAACAGATTAAATTTCTCTTACCCCATAAGTTTTGAATATTTGGGACTCAAGACTCTGATCCTTGAAATCTCTGGCAGAACTTAGATTGACTGGTGATAGATCAGGCTGCATTAGCTAAATACTAAAGCATTCTTTTTAAAAAACCAAAGAGTTATTGTGTTGTCCATCTCTATACCTGCAACAGTTTAGGAAGGGTTAACTGCAGAAGTGTTTTCTTATATATTTTGCATAGGTAAAGGTCAACACTGAAATGAAAACCAAATTACAATAACCTATTCATAGTAAAAATTACCTCTCTGGGAATTAGGACCTTTCCTTAGTGGGATTACTGGATAACCTAACAAGAAGGTACTGATATTCACATATTCGTTCTGGGAGTCTGATAATGGTTTTTGTTTTCTTACTGTGCTTATGGGACTGCTTCCCTAATCCCTATAGAATTATGCACTGTACAAAACATATCTGCAAGCCAGGTTGCCAAGAAATGAGGAAAGGGAAAAAACCCAACAAAACACAGGGATAATTCTCCAGATGCCCCTATTCCCATGATGAAGGAGCTAAAAAAGTGTTTCATGTATATATTAGACATTGCATGATATTTTAAAAAACAAAGGTGATAAAAGAGACCTTTGGTAGCCCTGTATGAATAAATTCAAAGTGAATTCAGGGATGGGGGATTCTGCCCACGGGTTTCACCTGCAGCGTAAAGCTTTAGGTTACTTACATACTCAGTTAAGATTGAGTGGGTAGTAATTAACTCATGCTCTATTTATATGCAGGGCAAACTGTCCCTTACTTTTCTTGCCTTCTATCCTCAGGAACAGGATTTGCAGCATAGATGAAGTTATCTCGGTAAACAATACTTCAGGAGAAAAACATAATATTGAAAAGCTCTGTGTGATAGATAGAAAAGGACTTACTGAGCATAAGGGCAGTTAAAAGCTATGATTTTTTTTTGTTTGTTTTGCAAAGGTGGTTTTTCATCCAGAGATAATTTTCCTTTATTACAGAGTAGAAGTCAAATTTGTACTGAATACAATTTGCTTAAGACCACAAAGCTGATCTTTCTGTACAAAACCAGCTTGCAGTCTATGAAGTGTACTGGCATTCATAAGCTCATGCTGCTTTATATCTTCTAACCTTCAACAGGGTTTTCTGGAAGAGGCTTAGAAACTGAGTATAATGGTTTGAAGTCAGTTGTATCTTGCTGTGATTACATCAACACAGATAGTCAATATGTCCATGTTTATAAGCAAACACATGTCCATTGCTTAAACTTGATGTTCTTGCTATCTCTGTGGCATATGGCATTAAGAGATGTATTTTAGGATAAACATATGTTTGGATCGTGCAAAACAGCAACAAACAGAAATATTCCACTTAGTGCTGTAACAGCCTCAATTCCTTCTGAAGAACTGCAGGAAAGAGAAACCTTTACCAGCTCTATGTGTCTACTTAATGCAACAAATCCTCTGCAACCTAAATGGTCTTGCAAAAATCATATAGTAATAAATATTGACTGCTAGGGAAAACATAGTTGAGCAATATCAGGTTGCATGGCATCAGGAGCCCATAATTTTTCAATGAGAATTGAATTTAGAAGACAAATGCATAGGTGTAGCTTACACGACAATAGTTTTGCCATCTTTACTTTTTATAAGCTCATTTCCTTTCCTACTCAAAAATCAAGATGTATTGATTCTGTCTTCAGCAAATTCCTGCAAAGCCAAGGGGCTTGTTAACTTCTGCAAGGATACTCCTGCTGTCTTCTGCTTAAAGGGTTCTGCCTTTTAAGCAAACACCAAAGTTTGTGTGCTTGCTTTAACATCAACAACACTGTTGATGCTGGATAAAAGCTGGAAACTGATGCCATGTTGTGCTGGGGTTTTGTTTTCCTCCAGTTAACTGTTTTCATAGTTAAGGATATTAAAAACATACCAGAAGGTAAAGCTTGTACGTAAAGGTAGTACTTGCATCACACTAAATTACATGGTTGAACAAGGTAAACAGGCTTTCAGGTGCAGAACCCCTCTAGAGGTCTAAAATTAAAGAAGAAGGTTTCGAAGGTAATATAAACTGCAAACAATTGTTCAATAATTTAATTCTTTGCTTATCAGGCCATGTCTGAAGAAAAAATTTGGGCTACCACTGGAGCAGAGGTGAGCCAAGGATTTTTTAGCATCATCAGAAAGGAAAGGGGTGAAGGGACAGAGGAAGGGGCTTCAGTATTTTTGGAATGTGCAGCATGAGCAGTGGGGAGATGGGGATTATAATGACCTATAAAATCAGTTTCTCTGTTAAATCCTTAGTTTTACGTAACCACTGGGATTATAAATTTTATAGGTTGTCTTTGGATAAACATTTTGTAGGTTTATCTTAAGGATCTGTTAAGTCTGAAATACTACAGCAGGCATAACAGCTTTATGAAGTGTGTTTCCGCAAGTTTGTTTAATTTATTGATTGCACACAGTCACTCTACTGAGCGCTGCCTGTTTATTTTCACCTACACAGATACGGCAAAATCATCTGGTGCAAAGGACAGGGATTATTCCAGTCCAGGAAAGGAAAACGTGGAAAAGCTCCGACTTAAAATACACCCACGTTCATTTGGACTCGCACACCAGCAGTGCAGGAAAATCAGATGATCTGTGGCAGAGCAGCACGCAGGGAGCGAAGGGCACAGCAAGAGCCGCGCACCCCGCGGCCCCTCAGCCGAGCGCCACCGGCCCCGGGCCGACCTGCGGCGGGACCTAGAGACAGCACGTGGAGTAATGGCACACATGAAACACAAGGGATTTGGGATTTTAGGTATCAGGAAGAAATTATTTACTGTGAGGGTGATGAGGCGCTGGATGAGGTTGCCGAGGGAGGTTTGTGGATGCCCCATCCCCGGCAGTGCTCGAAGCCAGGCTGGAAGGGGCTCTGAGCAGCTCGGTCTGGCGGGAGGTGTCCCTGCCCATGGCGGGGGTGTCGGATCTAGATGATCTTCATTGCCCCTTCCCACTCCTTGACATTGCAGGGTTCTGTGGTTGTATGACCCTCCCAGGGCACACCAGGCGTGAGGGGAGCCCAGAGGAACCCACAAAAGGGAGGGGCACAGTCCGCATTAACTGAGTCACTTGAACACTCGGCACGTGCAGCTATAAAAGCCTTCACAAACAGAAGCCGGCGCGGGATCCACCCCTTCCGGCCCCCCCGGGTGCCGGTGATGGACACGGTGCTGCTCCCGCCCCGGCCGCAGGGCCAGCAGGGTACAGGCAGCGCCGTGGGAGCCCCCGGCAGCCGGCAAGGGCGGCAGCTCCAGCTCACAAACACCGCCCGCCCGCGCCGCTCGCGCTCCTCGGGCCCGCCCGCACTGCCCCCGCCCCGCGCACGCGCGGCCGCTCAACGGGCGGGCACGGGCACGTGACCGGGGAGCGCGCGGGGCGGGGCCGCCCCGGCGGCGGCGCAGAGGGGAGGGGGAGGAGGCGGATCCATCATGGCGTCGATGCAGGTGAGGCGTCTGCGGCGGAGCCCCCGGGGCAGCGCTGGGGCCGGGCGGCGGCGGCGGGGGGAGCCGGGAGCAGCCGTTCCGCCGGGCGCGTGCGTGCGTCCGTCCGTCCGTGCGTGCGTGGCGCGGCGCGAAGAGCGGCGCGGAGGGAGGAACCGCTCGGGCAGAGCTGAGGGCGTCGAGCTCCCGGGTAGCGGGGCCGGCGAGGGCAGGTGGCAGCAGGAAAGGTTCGGTCCGGCGCCGGGATGGAGGTGAGACGCGCAAGGGTGTGAGGGGCGAGGCCGGTACTCGGACGGCGGCGGGCGGGGCGGGCGCGGTGGGAGGCACCGGGCCCGGGGCGCGGGGGAAGAGGCGCCTCAGGGAGGCGTCTGGCGGCGGTGCCGCCGCTCCCTGGGCAGGCGAGGGAAGGGCGAAGGGATCGCTGTCCCCCGGGACTTGAAGGGCCCGCTGCTTCCCTGGGCGCCGTGGGAATGTGTATCACACCGTGCGGGGTGGGCGGTGCGGTGAGGGAGACCCTTCTCGGGGCATCGTGGGGACCGCGACCCACAGCTCCGAGTTCTGGGGTTACGGCGCTGCGAGTCCCCCGTTTCGGGGGGCTGGGACAGGCGTGTCCTGCTCCAAGCCGCGTGGTGCCCGTGGGGTTCTCTTTCTCTCCGTAAAATGAGGTGGCGGTGCGGTGTCAGCCCTGTGGACAGGTAACGTCTGGCGTTCTCGGCCGGATGGGATTGCTGTAGGTACAGTAGCATGGAATATCCTGCTGTCTGACAGGTATTTCCAGCTGAATTATTCATTCATGCCTACTCCGAAGGGGTTCTTAAATAGGGGCTGCAGAAATTGCTCTAGTGGAATGGATCACTTTCACAGTGAGCTGCTCTGAGTGGGTGGTGCTTTATTTCGACTGGGGCAGGAGGAAAGATCTCTAGGTTTTGTGGCAGTGGGCCCTGTCTCTCCTTACTTAACCAGCAACTTCTCTACTTTTCCTTGGGTATCTACAGTTTTCCATTTTGTTTTTATATTTGGATCATCTACATCTCCTCTCATTTTGGTCCAGTATAGCTTAAATTTTTTGTCACTACTAATACAACAATACAGGAGTGTGCCAAATGAATGACATTTGTTTAATTTTGCTAATAACCTGGAAAAGAGTTACAATGTCAAATCATTGAACTGTATGGGATAAAAAATTATTCTTCTGAAGTTTGGAAGCATACTATCCCCCCGTGTGTCTTTCAGAGTTACTGAAATGAAATGAGATCAAGAAATTGAACATACTGTACAGAATGTTCTTCTTTTAGCAGTAGCTTAGGCAGGTAGTCTGATCTGCCTTGGTTTTATTAGCTCTATCTGGCAAATTAATTTTTGCAGTGCTCTTCTAATGTGCAGACTTTTACAAGCTCAACTGCAAAATAGAGCTGTAGTTTATTAAGAAGTATCTTTTATAAAACAGTGTGAAAAGTAGGGAAATGGCAGCTGTGAACCAGGAAAGAGGTGCTCTGTAAAGGGTCTTGGTAGAGCTGTGCTGTGTCGCTGTTTCTGGCCTAGTAAATGACCTTCTACTGCGTGCCTCACCCTAATTCCTGTTGCTCTCTCTGTACAGGGGAAAAACGGTTACATATTAAGTGAGGTTGTGGAGGATGCATGAATGACAAATGTTGCCTAAATGTCAGATGTGTGGAGGGTAATACTCGCTTCCTGAAATTACAGCCGGGTTAATGTTGTAATTGCTTTCATTTTAGAAATACCAGCTGTAAGATGAGACGTTTTGTTTTCTTACATGCTGTTCTGTTGTCTTTTGATAAAAGATTCAAGGACATTTATGAAGGTTTCTTATCTAAATACTGCTTGATTGCAGGATGCTCTCATTACTCTTTCCTATGTTTGGTAAACTACTAATTTAAGAATGTAGTTTAGCATATTGGAAAGGAGTTGTAAACAGTAAGCATAAATGAAAATTTAATAAGTGAACACTCGAACTAGTAAGTTTATCGTAGACATGCTCCTAGGTGAGCAAGATTTCAGGACTCTGAATTCCATCAATTAGCATTTAACTGTTCAGTGTGAAAAAATGTTTTGCAAAGGAAGCTGGTATCTGTAATTTTAAGTTGTTTTCTTTTGTTCAGAATAATTTATTATAATCAGTGCTATCTTCTAAGTTGCCTGACACAACAAAGAGATGTCATTTTCCTGATGAAGTATAGTGTTTTTAAATACCCAGAGTTTACCTGAAATGTTTGTGTAACACATTGTCGTCTCTGACTATACCAGTGGTCTGACGCTGTGCTATTATGACAATATTATTTATTTTACTGGTAGAAATGGTACATCGGTGCACAGATTAAGTTCTAGCTACTTCTTAAACTGCTGTAATTTTATACCCCAGGTTAATTACATTTTATTTTTACAGATCCACTGAAAAGTCTCAGATTAAGTGACAAGAGTTATCTGATTAACCTTCTTAGTCTACAGGGAAATTTTGAAACTTGTCACAAATTGCCTCTTTTTGCTAATGGCTCTAAGCATCACCTCTATAGTTACTGCAGTTCAGTGGATGCACTTGTAAAACTTGTGACTTTGGGCCTCTCTGTGTATCATTAAACTTAGTGATTTTTGTTTGTGTGGACACGCTTTAATGGGAGTTTTCTGTAACTCTTATTTTCTGCAACAACAGAAGCTGAGGCTTATGAGGTCTTGTGTTTTGTTTTCTAACCACAGTGTTGTTGCTAATTTGCTACTGCTGGACTGCTTTAAACCTGGTTTGCATAACTTTAGGCAAATCATATTTTTTCTTTAAAAAAAACCACCCCCAGACAAGCCTTTCAAGGAAGAGCCTATTTTCAAGAATTTTCCCAGAAAAAGCCCAAGCTTGTGCAATGTTCTGCTGGATAAAGACAGATATATTCTGGAAAGGCAGAAGTAATGTTGAACAAGGGAATAGGACAGATTTGCTTTAGAAAATTTTGATATAGCAGCTTTAGAAATCTGAAGCCTTTAAATGCAAATGCTAAAGAAATAGTAAACAGTTCTCAGAATGGCTGGAAACACAGGACTTGCCTTATGAATGGAGGAGCAGGTAAAAAACAGATTAAGGAAGTTCAGTTGAAAATGTACAGAAAATATTTCATTCCATACAAAGTGTTAAATAATTAAAGCCTTTCCCTCAACATGCAGATATGAGCTATTTGCATCATAAACTTGAAAGATTGACTTGATCCATAATACTGGCATATTAATTACTATGATTTACCTTCCACTGCCTTTTAGTTTTAGTACTACAAACCCTGGGTTTATTTGTGAAATTGTGGAAATATTATGAAGAATGATTTTAGGTTTTTTTTATCTCCAGAATAATTTCTCATATATTCTGTAAAGCTAGGCACATCATATGTGTATGTGTAAGTATGTACATCTGATTGAATGCAGAGCTGATGTAATTAATGACACAAACAACGTTCTAAGGAGTGTAGGATGTTAGCTTTCACTGTGCTTCTGTGTTATGCCTCGAAAACTGCTGTGGTGGGCTACCATCAAATTACATGCACACACCAAAATAAGGTGCTACTTGAAAAATCTTGTTTCATCAATAGAATTTTTTTTTTGAAAATGTGTTTCTAAGCAGCCATTTAGTAAAATAATGGTGTGAGATGACAGTGCAGAATTCATGGCCAGTGTGAGATCCTAAAGATCACAGAATGCAAGCTAGTAGCAATATGAAAACTTCTCGAAAGTTTCCCCCCAATATTTTCAGTCACTGGGTTAGGGGATGAGGAGAATAGTTACAGACCACTGAAATCGCCAGAAAAAATATGTACACTATTGGTTACACTTCCTTGTATTCTTTACCTGTTCTTCTCGTGAGAGTGGAAGTTCTGTGTTTCCAGCTGTTCTCGGAACAATTACTTATTGCTCAATCTTTGCTCGACACTGGCAGAGTTTTTATTTAATGATTTGGCAATACTTTTATCTTATTCAAAGACTTTGTCCAGGAAAAAGTATTGAACTATTTTTTTGTGTGTTCCAAAAAAAGCCAAAACCCCAACCTTAAGTAAGGAAAGCTTTCAGTCAGTTGGAACTTGGATGGTTATGCACATTGGTTCTGTACTGTTCAATGTCATAGTACAGGATGCTTATTTGTGTTGTTTTGAAAAAGAAAAAAGGGAAATGAGTGCGTACTGTAGTGATATAAACAGAATAAAACTATTGGTAATTAATAAAGTATTTAGTAGTTCCATTGGTGAAAGCTAATGAAGATAAAATTCAGTAATTATTTAAACATAAATGCAAGTGCCATAATTGAAACCAGAGTGAGTAGAGAATAAAAATAATTTCTTCTTTGTCCACTAAGAGATTGTCAGTCCTTTACATAACCTTTGGTACTGATGTGTGCTATATTAACTTTGGCATATAACCATGCTAGAGTGAAGTAAGATAAATACAAAATTTTTAGTAATTTTACCAAGATTAGTTAATTTCATCTTAGGAGTTTATTAATAAAGTGTTGACTTGAATACCAACTCATGTTAAAAATTTATAGTCTTCATTCAGTAAAGATAAATAAAATTTACGGCTTTAGGCCCTGAGTAGTCTCATTTGCTTGTTTTTATATCTGCCTGTGTAAATAGAATTTTGAGAAATACTTTGCTATGCAAAAGCAGTAGAATTGAGCTGCCGAATTTTTGACCTGGGATGGAAGAATTCACTTCCGAGAAAGAAAGAAAGCAGTAATAGAAAAGCTTATTGAAACCAGTGTCCCCTGAGCACTGTCAGCAGCTCTTCCTTACAAATAGACCAGTTGTACAGCTGAAATGTAAAAAAACTTGGATGCTTTCAACCTGTCACGCTGAACGCTGGTATCTCACAAATATGTGTATGATTTCAATCAGGAAAATAAAGTGGACAGGTATTTGTCGTAAAAAAGTAATTCTGGTTGATTGCAATTATTCTTTGCTCTGAGTTTTATAGCATTTTATACTTGTGTCTAGGCCTAGCTATTCAAGTTCTGAGAAGAGACAAATAGAACACAATACATTTGTGAGAGCCAGGGAATGTTGTCTGGTTAAGCTGCTCCCTTGGAAGGCTCTGTGAGTTTGTAATTAATAAGCTAAAGCAGCTTAGCTCAAACCATGTGTGAAACTCGGCGATCAAGTACTTTCTCTAATTGTTTGCTCCAGTTGTACTGAGCTAAGAGTTTTAGACTTAAGGATCTTCTCTATATATCACACAGGTATAGACCATCCTGGCAATTACACCCAGAGACTGAGATTACATTACCCCTATTCATGTGAAAGAGAGGAGGCACAACTGCCATTGCATTTACCTGTAGTTATGGCTGTGTGCAACGAACGTAAATGCCTTCAGATCATTAGATCATGTCTCTCACGCAGCCTTGGTTTACAACTGAGGGATGAGCATTCAGGCAGATTACAGGCTAAAATTTCCACTCGGGCAGAGGGGAAGAGGATGACGAAGGTCTTTTGCTCAGTACTTGCAGCCAGAAATTTTGTGCGTCTTGCATGGCTTTGAAGTAGTGAAGGACTGTGACAGAACTGTCAGCTGATATATAGTTTGTCTTTTGAAGGGAGGAAGAGATAGTATTATCTGTTTGCTGAAACCTACCACAACTTCATTTATTTACACAAACGAAAATAAGTAGGTCAGATGTTTTAAACAAAAAGAGCCAGTAAGCAAACTTTTGTGATGAATGAAGGTCATGTAACATGTCTTCTGCCTGCTTTTGATAATTGAAGGCTTTCAAAAGGTATTCTGGAATATGTTCCAGCCTTTGCAGTTGTTTGGGGTTTTTTGGTTGTTTTGGGTTGTTTTTTTTACTTTGCTTTGTTCAAAAACATATTCTGGAATCTGTGCAAGGTTTTGCAGTTTGGGTTTTGTTTACTTGTTTTTCCTCAGGTGACCTTAATTACTGGCATGAAAAACAGGTATCAATCAGGGATGGCAGGGAACGAAGGGAGAGAACCTTGTAATTTGCCTTCCTAAGAGCAATATTAATGTGTTAGTAAAGAAAAGACAGAAGTTAGTGGTGGTAAGTTAGGAGTTGTGAGACTCCTCATTTTTCCTAATTAATGATCTCATTGAGGATCCTAGCTATTCATCCTTTCGTGCACAGTACTAAAAATAATTGTTTCTCCTTGGGTGATTACAAATGCAAAGTTGTTTGTCATACTTTTTTATCCAACTTAATTAAAATCACTCCTTAATCAGCCTCAAGAAGAAAATGTGTATATATGTCAGTAAATTATGATAATAGTTTAGTAGAGCATACCAAATACTGTCCCTGAAAGTTGTCTGGAATAAAGTACTTCATGGAATTTGATGCTACTTGTTCATGTTGATTTATTTATTTCTTTAAGAATTGGTGACCAGTAATAAGAAACGTAAATCCATTCAGTTTCCTTGCCCCTTCTTAAATTAAAAACTGTCCTCCTGTCATATTTAGGGGTATGGATTGGATGAGTACTTAAATCTTGTTACTGTTTGCTCTTACAAACATTTTACCACTTTTTCTCTGTAAAATGCTTTTTGTCAGAATAGAATACTTTATCTTGGTTACCAACCTTTGGAATGTTTTCATAAGGAAGAGAAATTCTCTGGTAAACATATGGCTGACCTCATTGTGCCAGCCTTCACTATTGTCTTAAATTAATTTCTTGAACTGAAACAGTTTGAGTAGTGCCAGGCTCTTTTCCTTAAAATTATCTGTGGTTGACTGCATTACTGTGTGAGACTTGTGCTGGGTGTTGGTACATTTAAAGACTCCATTTACAAAGCAGATGACTTGCTGTCAGTCTCATTCTGTAATAGTGGATTCCATTTAATTTGCTTTGAAATGACAGGTTCATTGTAAAAAAATTGATTACCTGGCAAAAAGCTTTTCAGACTGTGAAGTACAGAATGTTTCCTTTGTATGTGTAGTTATTGTGATTTATCTTTAATTATACTGTAGTTTTGATTTCAGGTTGATCTTGTCTCTTAGTGAGTTTAAATCAAGTGTATTATTCCCTTTCAAGGAGGACTGTTGCTTTGACCTTTCAGTCTAATATTTTAGAATCTCTTGGAGCATATGAAGATGATATTCTGTTATCAAACTGAGAAATCAACAGTTCTTCCTCCCACCACCCTCAGTCCATAACTGGATTTTTGAAAATAAATGCTCAGAAGAACACAAGAGATGAGTGATGGGAACTTTATTGTAAGTAGCTTTATAAAATGATTCATGCATTGCCATTTGGTTCCTTTAAAATGAGAGAAATGTGCAAAATGCCTGATGTTCAGATCTCGAAGTCTGGGCTGGTCTGAGGAAATAACATTAGAACTGAGTTGCCAGATGTTAACATGTTTTATTAGAAATGAGGAGGAGACTAATCTGCTTCTACATTCTCAGTTTAGATTGAAAACCTACTATTCAGCCAAAAATAGAACTAAAACACAATTCTTTGAGCTAAAATCCCAGTATTACTTTTTAATGGACAGAGTATTCTGTGGAGCTGTTTTGTTATGCATCTTGCTGGAGCTTTAATTGACCACATCGAGATGATTATCTGTCTCTACTCCTCTGGGCCTTGCTTAAAGTTTACTAGAAGAAGTTTGATAGGAAAAATTCATGCAGGATTGTGATAATCTAGTATCTGGATGGTTTGTGTATTTAATAGTCTGGAGCAAATGATTTCACCTGAATTATGGGCTATAATCTGCCAGGACTTTCTTGAATGACCTGGTTGACTGGGAAATAAAGGAGATTTTTGTTTGTACGAACTGTCTTTCTCTAGATGTCTTAAGTAGTGAGATGGAGTGTAGCAGGTAACTTTTTCTTAAATATCACCATTGTTGATCTTTATGTTGTTTCTCTTCTGTTTGATAGCTTTTTGATATTTTAAGTTAGGTTTCTAATTAGAGAATAATGTGCAATCAGTTCTTGGAATATTTAAACTGTTTAAAATGTGGGGTTTTTTTCTGTTACTGATTTTTTTTTTCCTTTTCTTTTTTTTTTCTTCTTTAGAGGAGTTTAGTTTGAAAACCGTAGCTATCTACCTGTTGTTTAGAACTTCATATTCTGGATTTGTGGCACTTTTCAGTCAGAAACGTGTCAACAGAAGAAGCTGAAATACTGAAAATAGAGTTATAGTGGTCTTGTGCTCTCAGGCTTGTACTAACTGCCAAGCAACAGCTTTGCTTATGAATCAACATGGTGGTGTTGTACAACACTGTCATTACAGCCTGTTCTGGGACAAGGTTTCTCTTTGTCTCTGTACAGTGACTGTCTCCTGCATGTAAAACCTCTCCACTGCAGAAAGGATGTTTTTTGTGAAACATTTTATAACTTTAAAGGGGGAGGAGGTGACAGACCGTAGCTCATAAGCAAAATGTAAATTCTTTGCCAGGACTTTATCATATTACTGACAATGTTGTGGTGCTAACAGACTTTGGGCCCATCTAAATTTTTGGATGTGGAAGAGAGTTTTTATAGTTATGGAAGAAATATTGTTAGGTCTCTGTAGGGTGCAGCAGCTTTACCAATATAAAATAGAAGAGTGGAGCCCCTGTTGGATTAATGTTTAACTTCTATTTATGAGTTAATTTTCTTCCTCTTTGATCTTTGAGCCAGATTAAGATTTGAGTTCACAGTGTCCAGGCAGGCTCATCATTGGAAGACTATTCCTTTCTTACATCTTACAGCAAAGAGAAGAGAATTTGAATACATAGAAATAGAAGGTTTGTAACACAGTTCAAGAGCAGATGTTTTGGTCCTCATACTTCCTTGTCTCTGAAGTTGCTGTTCCATCTTTGTTTCTTCATATCATCATGATACTACCTTATTGGACATGGCTAATTGAGTTCCTACCAGTCCAGGTGAAAAAGCCGCTACATTTCAGTTAAATTGCCTGTCATGTCTTGTTTTAATGATGAAATAAGGTGTGGCAATGAAACATTTCCTCCAGCAGAAGTGAAAGGAGTCTGTTGTCTGTTTGCCACTTCTGCTCTGCTTGTAGTTTTCTGCTCTACTGGTAGTTTTGCTCTTCCTCTAGCTATTTTCTACTAAATTCTTACCACTTCCCTTAATACAGGATGTCTTTTGAATCTGCTTAGGATTTAATCAACTCACCTTTTTATTTCTCTATAAAAAGGAAAATCACTGAAATAGGTTGTAGGTAAGCTGTTTGTCATTTAGTTTGCTACTTTAAGATATTGCTGATTTAAGACACTGCACATTTTGTACTGCATTTATTAAAACACCAAAAAGTGAAGTGTTCAAGAACTGCAAACTTATTTTCTTGGTGTTATTTATGCTTTCAAAGTTTATAATTTCGCCTCATAGGAGATAATGAGCCAGGAGTGTGGGCATACATTCTGACTGGATTGGATTAATGTGTTAATATTTTACTGCTAATCAACAGTCAATATACCACTGTATGTACATACCATTGTGTATATATTGCCTGCTCCAGTTATGAAGAGTAAAATGTTACCTGAAGCAACACTCGCGGGTTGGCCTTGGTCCTCTCAGCTGTGTGTACATAAGTTATACTTGTTAGTGACCCCTCTAACTTCACTGTACATATGTTTTTGTTTACCCATAGTTCTGTTAAACTTTAGCTCTCTGTGCTCTACTTTTCCATGGGTGGGGCAAAGCTGTTGTAAGAATTCTAACAATGGGCTTAGAACCGAAAATAGGCTTCTGATATTGTGATACTCCTTTTTTAAAGGCATTGACTAAGGTAATTTTCACATGCCTACAAGAGCTAGGGAAGTTTTCATGGTGGGTAAAGAAGATACCTTTGCATTACTTCATTGTGAGGGTTTGTGGTTAAAGTCTGTAGTCTTGTCTGTCCATGGGTGTCCCTTGTTTGTGGTAGAGTCAGAAAAAAAGATCCCTGGTTTTGGGCGGTGTGATGGTGATGATGCCATAGATGCTTCAGGAATATAGGTTATTGACACTTGAGGTAGCCAACAGGGACACAGAGACCAGTGAAATAATTTTGTATCTGTTAATAAGCATTTATGTGCTATAATATCCAGCTCAGTTGGATTTAGTGACCAAATTACTGGTTTCTAGGCTGGTTCTGAAATACTTGTGTTGAAAACCTCTAAGCATCTTCCTGTCCTATATTGCTGTTCCCCCCTCCTTTTTTCACTTTGCACCTTTTTACTTGCTTTTTCCCTGCCTGATTTTGTATGTGATTCACCAAGAATCCACTCAAGTGAGAATTCAGCTGTGGCACTTGAGATGTTACCTCCCCGGTTCCAGAGGTGACCAAGTAAGATGTGTGCCAGTTTGGAGAAAGAGGAATGTGTATTTTCGCTCGAAGCTATTGGCTTCAGACATACATTTGACTGGAACCATGACAGACCTGCTGTCTGTCAGGATAGAAGCGGTAGAGGTGATGGTGAGTTCTCGGGGGACAGTCAGGAATTTTACTCCACTGGCACCAGTTAATTTTGTGTTCTTTTTTCCATATGCTTTGAAAAGTCTTATGAGTTTGATACCTTAGAAAATCTGTGGAGGATAATTGAAGGAGTTGCACAAATCCTGTTTGACAGAATTAGCAAGGAGATACAAACCATTGCTATGTCAATCATGTCTCAAGTACATGCATAGACTTCTTTTGGAAGTGATGCTTGGATCAGCGTTAAGCTGTGTTCTTTGGTTTCATCCCTGATTCATCCTCTCCTGTAGAGTTAGGTGAATAAGTAATCTTGGTTTCAAAGACTCCCACTTCAAAATACTTCAAGCATTTTGAAAATATTTCTATAAACTACTTTTTACATAACTCCTCTCCCTTTCGCAGGTGATTACTCCTTTAGTTGAAGGACTGGGCTGTTGGCCAGTCTTGGGTTTCTGATGTTCTTATTCAGCTGTTCAATTTCCCTCTAGATTGTGAATGTTTTTATCAGTTTGATACATATTAGTTCTGGTTTACTTTAAAGTTGTAATACAAGAATGTTTAAGATTGTCTCTCAACAATAAGGAAAATATCAAAGTTAGATTGCCTGTGCATCCTTCATGTATTCCCCTGTAAGTCTGCAGCCTACTTTCTTCCAGTCCCCTGCAATAGAAAGTGGACAAGTGGGAAAGGTGCTTCTGTATGAAATGATGGATTAGCAGAAACATTGAGGAGAGTGTCCTGTGATGTGAAAAGCACAGTAAAGCAAGCATAGCTCCCAAGAGAATATCAATGTATGGAAAAGATCTGTTTGTGGGTTATTTCAGGCATGAATAGCTGCACTAGCTTGTATTTTGACTTGAAGGAGCTGGTTGAGAGGCTGAAAGCAACTTGAGTGTGTGATTAAAAAATGGTATTCCTGATTCATGGTAAGGAAAAAGCCAAAAGCAGTTGTAGTGTTGACTTTAGTTGTGCACATCTTAATATAGGTGGAGTATTGAAGGGCTACAGATTTTTAGAAAAAATACTAATGTATGTTATCAAGGTGTTTCAATATGGAAAAAAATAGGAATAATAGTAAAAGTCAATATGGTAACATGAGGCCTTATTCAGTGACACGAAGATTGAGGAGGCTTTGTACAGAAGAGAAAATTGAAACTGAGTACAGTAATTTCACAACTATTAGGTGCACCAGATCATAAGGTGCATCTCCAAATTGTCGGCAAATTTCCGAACTTTGTCCATATATAAGGTGCACCGGACTATAAGGCACACTTCCGGGTTTCGATCAAAATTTTAGTCAAAAGGGTGCGCCTCATAGTCGTGACATTACTGTAGTTCCTGTTAAAGGGACAAGCATATAGGAGTGAAACCGACTCACAAATCATTGTTTTAAATTGGATTATTTGAAAAGCATTAAAAGATGTTCTTATAACTCATTAGAAAGATGAGGAAAGGGATGAGCCTGAAAACAAGAGGAGGGCAAAGCAAAGAATAGGTGACAAATACTTGGATTGATGACAAAGCATGCCAAGCAAAAAGGGCAGATTCAGTACGCTGAATATTATGTCAGTCATTAAAATTTAGCTATGTAAGTTGGTTTGCTTTTTGAAACTGTTTGATCAACTGAATCTGAGATTTCTGACAATTGTTTTGAATGAGTTTCCAGCTGATAAATATTATTTTTGTTTTTCTATTATCATGTGAAATTTTGACTTCTGGAAATCACTGGACCAAATCACATTGAATTAACGTGATTTTCTCCTTGTATTGCGCAGTAGGTGTTGTGAAAGAGGAGCAGTAGCTGTATTTTGACTGAGCAAAAATTTTCCACATGTGTTGATGTGACATTCGAATAAGCACACAAGTAAAATATGGTATCAGTCATGTGGACTCTTATTTTTTCTGAAACCATGAAGACCACAAGTTATCCAGGTTGTAGTTGGTTGTTTAGACTGATTGATTGAGAGGAGGTGTTTGGTTCTGTTTAACACAGTGAACCTGCCAGAGGGTGTTTAGAGGGCAGTCTGCATTGGCTGGAAATTATTTACTTGAGTAGAGATTGGGAAAGGTGAGATGTGAGTGGAAATAAATAAAAGAACGTTTTTGTGTCCATGAAGCCTAAGAGAAGTAATTTGGCCATAATTAATTCAACCCACCCGGATCTCTTATGTAAAGAAAATTCTTTCAATTGTAAAAGCAAGAGATGAAGTGATGTGAAAAAATGTTAAAGGCTTTTAACACAACTTCCTTACATTAGGAAGATGGAGAGCTATCTTTAAGTCTTAAGTTTATAAGATTCTACAAATGAGAGTTAAAATTGTCTGAAAAGCTTTGTTCTGTTATATTTTGTCCTCCTATGTATATTGCTGCTAATTTTCTTGAATGTTTATGAAAACAAAAGCAATAATTCTACACTCATGGCTGTCAATTATAAGAAAGGCTTTCCCACTGGTGAAACTTTCCTTTTCAAACGCTTAATTTGAGGAACTTGCAGCTGCAATTTGCCTTTAGAAGCTAACGTGTATGAGTTTGATATACCAGAGTCACTTTTGTTTTTTTAAAGTATGTTTGAGTCTTGAAACTGAGAGTGTTTGTTTAGACTATGTCATTGTAAGGAAATTATTTTGTCCTTTGTAACTTTTTTGGTCAGCAAATACTATTCAACACTGAAGAGAAATAAGTTTCAAGTTTTTGAATTTAAACTTGAGATGTTTTCTGAATTACTGTGGTAACGAGGAACTCAGTTTCCTAATTAAACTGTATGAATCTGGTCTTTAAGGGCTTCACTTAAGATCTTTTAAAAAAACTAGATCAGTCTCCTGATAATCCAGTTTCCATATTAATGAGACACAACAAGAGACAAATTATTGTAAGACAGAGAGGAAGAAAAAAATAGTCCTTCATTATATCTGTGGAAAATATCTACAAGTTTTCTGAATATCTCTAGCTGCACATTAGGCTGTCTGTGCAAGCATGGAACCAGCAGCCCCAGTAAAGTGATTCTTCTCCTCTCTCCAGTACTTGAGGCCAGTTGTGGAGTGCTGTGTTCAGGGAGCTGCAGTACAGGACAGGCATTGGGGTACTGGGGTTGAGAACAGCAGATGATAGGCAGCATGGCTGGGCTGTACTGCATAACCTCCAAGGAGACTGGGTATCTTCAGCTGTAAGAGATCTTGCTGATGCCTACAACAAAAGAGAAGAATGTCAGGGGAAAGCAGAGCCTCAATGGGAAGACAAAGGGCAATAGATACATATTGGAATGTGAGGTGTTTTGGTAAGATACAAAAGAAACATTTTTATACCATGGGTAGTGAAACACTGGAATGTGTTGACCAGAAAAGTTGAGTTAAAGATTATTTTCTAAATATTACTTAGTCTCTCTCTTAAAACATTTTTTTATCACTGTTTGAATTAATTCTGGTTAGTAGGCCCTATGTGCTCTTTACAGTTTTGTTCCAGTTGCTGTAGTGTACTCTCATGTTCTGGAAAAAGTCTGTAGGCAGCTCTTTATTATTCTGAACAGAAATAATTGACTTGATCTTTGATTAAGAAAAACTCAGAATTTTGAAAATGTATAGTGAAAGTCTGTTAAAGATACCCAGATATGTTCATCAGATTAGGAATGATTAACTGGTATGGTGTGGCTAATTGACTAGTAGAAGGTTTTGAAATGTAGAGTATATTTTATTATTCCAGCTGGGGAAAAAAACCAACAATAACAGGCTTAAATTACATCTTAAATGTGTGTCTGTTGGTCCAATAGAAGTAATTATCTTTGTATATAAACTGCCCTTTATCTCTAGTGGCGAGATTAACATTTAAGAAGTTTTTAAAAGCATTTTTTCCTCTTGAATTGTTTAACGCTTTCAGAATTCCTGTCACTGAGAATTGGAGAAATCTAGGAATTTATTACAAGATACTTCTTTTGATCTTTAATATCAAAGCAAATTATCCAGATAGTCAGTATAGCTGGAGATAAGAAAAATGAAAAAGTTATATGCCATTTCTAATAGCAGTTGTTGCTCTTCTGTCCTTAATAATTCTAGGATGAGTGCCTCTTTATTTGGGAGGGAGCAGTGCTAAGATACGTAAAATCGATCAAGGTGTAGTGTAATGGAGGCAATGGAATACAGGTTGTTTAGGTTGACATAGGGTTAGAGAGGTTACTGTGAGGCAGAAGTTTTTGCTGAAACTTGGATTTGTTTGGGATAGTGCTCTGAATCAAGAAAAAATCCAAAAGTGGTGTATGTTTCTTCACCTCTAAATCCCTTCCTTCCCTATCCACTGAGGAGCTATGTGTAGGAATTTGTCATTAACCAGAATTGCACTGGACTATGCTTAATAGATAATCATAGTCAGGGTTTTTTGTGGATTCCCTTATTTCAGTGTGATTAAATTTATTTACTGTAAATTTGTTTCATTATTACATTGACAGTGTTAATCTTGTTTTTCTGGGTTGTTGAGTTTCTGGAACTTAGTAGATATTAGATAACACATTCATTTCCTACTGAACGTCCACTTTTCAGCTTTATAGGGGAACGGCATGCATTTTTTTTTTGCTTTTTTTTTTTTTTTTTTTTAATTGATGTTTCCACTGAGAGCTGCTAATAGAGGTCAGATGGAACTGATTATAGAATGGTTTGGATTTGAAGGGACTATAAAGATTATTTAATTCCAACCCTCCTGGATGGGACTGTCCAACCAATTCCTTATCTACTGACCAGTCCACCCATCGAACCAGTCTCTCTCCAATGTAGAGAGAGGGGTGTTGTAGACTTGCCAGAAGTCTAGATACATGGCATCTGTAGTCCTTGCCTTGTCCACTGATGCAGTCGCTCCCTTGTAGAAGGTCACTAGGTTGGTCAGACAGGACTTGGCTGTCCTGAATCACTTCTCTGGCCTTCTGGCCTGCATGTGTCATAGTACAGCTTCTTGGAAGATGTGTCCGGTGAACTTCTCAGGCACAGAGTGAGGCTGACAGGTCTCAATGTCATTCTTTTTACCCTTTTCCGGTCAGCTGGGACTTCACCTGACTGCCCTGATGTTTCAAATAAGCAAAGGGGCTTGGCAACTAAATCCACCAGTTCTGCTCAGGAGTTCGGAATGCTGCTCATTGGGTCCCAGAGATTTGTTTATATTCAGGTTCCTCAAGTGGTTGTGAACCTGAGCTTTACTTAAAGGCAGAGGGTCTTTGTTCCCTCCTGCTCTCCATCCACTTGAGTGGTGTGGGAAGAGAGCTTGCCATTGAAGACTGAGGTAAAAAAAAAAAAACCCAACCCAATTGTTGAGTACTGTAGCCTTCTGGTCATCAGTTTTTTCCAGCTGTCCAGGATTTTTTATGGGTGGGAGGGGTTATACCTTCTTTGACTTTCCTTTTCTGGCTTACATTGATATTTGAATTGGCTAACTGGGAAACAAGAATTTCTTTAAAAATGTGATCTGTTTGATATGGCATATTTGACTCAAAGTATAAATAGTATTTCTTGCTATTTCTCTGGGATATGTTTTCTGGATGTTTTGAATTGCAAATGATGAGCAGTAGTGTATTGTCTGTATGTGGTATTAATGCTGAATGGACAGGCCCTCCTGCCAGTGTCAGCAAATGTTTTAGGATCAGAGGAACAAAGTACTTCAGTGGTACAGTTCAAGTGTACATTTTAATTTGTTTTTTTTTTTTTTTTGCTACTGGCTTTTTTGTTTAGAAGGGACCATAAACATGGTATATGATAATCAAAAATCTGTGAAATGGGATGTTTTTGCGCTAGTAAAATGGATAAAAGCATGACTGAGTCTGTGTTAAGCTGAAAAGATGGTTGCTGGGGAAAGGGCCAAAGATGCAAACTTGAAATTAGATAATATTATTTTAAGTGTTGGTAATTTAAAATTTTTTAGGATACAGAACAGACATTTTTTTTTTTCTCTTCAAATTACTGTCAGACACTGATAGCTTTATATTTCTGGTTTTAATTAAATTCTAAAGTGTGTTTTAGGCTCCTTTTTATAAAGACAAAGTTGTATAGTTGGTCTACATATATAAGTAAATGGATCTACTGAATTATTTACTCTTCTTATATTCGTATGTTCTTTGCTATTTTGTAACCAGTGTTTCCCAATCTCATCTTTAGGGGAGTTTGAATTTCCATTGTCATAAAAGGTCCTCTTTTCTGAGCTTCTAAAATCTTTTTCTACCTGACAAAGTGTACACAGGTTGACTGCTTTTGAGGTGTATTTGATGGTGGTCTGGGGTAGTGCCAGAAAGAGAATTGACTTCAAAACATCTCTACCATTCAAATTAAGGATTTATAAAATGGTTTTGTAACTTTGCTCCTTTGCATTTTAATTCACAATAATGGTGTTGGAAACACTGTTAGCGTTTTCTTAATCTGGGCAGAAGAAGGCAAGGTAGACACTAGGATTCTAACCTGTTTTTCAATGTGTGACCAATATATACAGCTTATGAAAACGCTAGCATTGGGTTTTCAGTTTGCTTATATTGTATCTCAGGGACAGGTAGGAGCTTAAAGAAGCCCAAGAAAGTTTTCAGGGCTGCTTGATAGAGATAGAAAGTTCAGTGTTTTCAGAATGTAAATTGTGAATATATAAGGGCCTTTTCTTTATGAGTTGTGTGGTTGAATTTATTGTAGTCTAATTTGAAATATATTTGGTGGGATACTGAGTCATTTCTGTGTTGACAAATCAACACTTTATTTTCCTTTGGGAATTTTTTTAAGTTCTACTAAGCACTGGAAAACAGCTACAAGTGTGTGATAAACTTGTATTTTAAAAAATTGGATATTGAGGTACTAAATCCCCAAACCATATATTTTTATTCCTTTGGAGTATTGAGATCATTTTGACTGGTAGTGTAGTTGAAGTAAACTTGTAGATGGTAACCTTAAAATTGTTGGCAGGAAAAAGGACAGAAGTGAGAAAGCCTTGAACTTTTTGTCATCTAGATAGTTTGGAAATGACAAAACATATTGCCTAACTGTTTTAATGTAGAAAATTGACTCTAAGAGCAGTGCCAATGACAGCACTTCACAGAGTTTACATTTCCCTTGCTCAATAGATTGTAAGAAACTGTTCTGGTAGTTGTTATAGAAACAGCTGGTTGCAGTGGCCGATTCATCTTTGTCAGAAGGCAAGAATGACCTGAGCTATTGCCACAATACTTCAAAAAGTGCTATGACTCTGTAGATTCTAAGTTGCAGTTAGTCTAAAGTTTTAAGTTTTTGTGCAATCCAAATAGTCTTGTTTTAGTTTTCTGTTTTGTCCTCTGGGATGACATAGAACAAGGCAAGGGCTTGCACAGATGCCAAATGGAAGTGTCTTAGATTACTTAGAGGAGGAAGTTATGATGTTAAAGTCTTGTAGATTTAATTATAAAACTAAGGTGTTAGTATATCTGAAATGTTCGCTGCTAGTGGTAGAGCTCTTATAGATGTTTGTGTAATACAACAAATTTCTACCTCTGTGTAGTTTGTAACACAACAGCTCTTCCTTTTGCACTGTTGCAAATGTAAGTGCCTTTGCATTTTACTCAAGAAGTA
>VRYO01001463.1:30987099-31013736 GCA_009812075.1 Sialia sialis
TATAATTGTGAAATTACTGTAAGTTTAAAGCTTGTAAGTTGTTTTGCCTGTGTCTTTTCAGTTAAATTTCCAGGAGCAGAGTCATCCTTCTTTCTCACCTTTCAGTTTCACTTTGTTTAAAAATTGTCAAGTAAAACTTTTAGCTTTCAAAAATTGATGAACGGTACCTAAGTGTGTGTTTATTGTTGAACTTTATTTAGTATTTCAAATATTCTGTACAATTTCTTTATAGAAACGATTACAAAAAGAACTATTGGCATTTCAAAATGACCCACCTCCGGGAATGACTCTAGATGAAAAGAGTGTACAAAATTCAATTACGCAGTAAGTATATATGTTGTGTTATTTCTGCTATCATGCTGAAAAGACTAAGTAATGAAAAGTTCTCTTCACACTTCCACCACTTACTCCAAGTAACACTGTGAATTTTGCTTTAGTCGAGGCAATGAAACATTGTTCTCCTTAATAAGCATATTGCAGTAATGTGTTGGACACTTTCAGGAACAGGGTAGTGAAATCTACTAAATTTTTATTAGACATTTTACAGTCCAACAAACTGTCAGTTGGTAAAAGCTTCTCTGTTTTTTAGAATAAAATAATTAATTATCTTTCTACTAACCTCCAAAACTCTTCTAGATGTATTGAAATAATGGAGTAACTGTTTTAGAGTTCTGTGATATTTGAATAGAATATGTTATAGCTGTTAATTTTCATTACCTTCTTTCTCTAAGGCAAGTGGAGAAAACTTTTTAAAAAGCAAAACTGTCTGGGTACACTTGTTTGCACTTTTTTCCCTGCCTTGGGTTTCTTGGTGATTCATGAAATGGGAAGAGAAAAACATGGTAGAATATTCTGTGTCTGTTGAAGTGGACCGGAGTTGTTCTTCGTATTAACCTATTTTTTAATTGACAGAAATTTAAAATAGACTATTTTGACTTTTTCTTCTCATAACTTTCTAGTTTCATTTTAGAGAAATGTTAAAAATTGAGCACATGTAAACAGTGATAAGAGTATGATCTCAGACTATATATTCTGGGTGATGTTATTGATTGATGGAGCAGCTTAAACATAGAGCCGAATTTTGATATTTTCACATCTGCATTTTGGGTGGTGGCACTCATACCATGTTACATAAGGCTTTTCTGAGACTCATATATGCTGAGTTAAACACTCACTGCTTTTTAAATGACGCTGCCCTTTGTGATACTTCATGCAGATGGACAGGACTAAAATTGAAATAGCAGATTTTAGTTTTCTGCAAAAATGAGTCAGTCTAATATTGCAAGTGGTATTCACTTATTTCAACAAAAAGCTATTAAACCAAAGTTTGAGCAGATGGAAAAGGATATCTCTGCTTCCAGAATGCTACCTTATTATAATTACTGCTCTGTACAACTTCTATACCTTTCAATACCTTGCACATAAAAACTTCCTATTTACTGTCAGGCTAGATTTTGAAACTGTCACTGTTTTAGAAGCTTCTTGTCACAAGTAAAACGATTTTTCTTTTTCTTCTTTGAGGATTTTTGGAATCAGGTAGCATGTTTTGAGTTCGTTAATCAAGTTACAGTTTGAATTGGCTGCATTAAAAATTCGTGTAGCAATACTTGCTTGGCTTTTGAAGACGTTGAATAAAATAGTTGGATCCCATGATGTAACTGGGTCATTTAGAACATTGAGCAATCTTTTATTTTAAATATACAAGGATTAGAAATTTGAGAAGGCTAAACTGTAAAGCACGAAGGAAATATGGGTTCTACTGATTCCTTGACCATAAAAGGAGCAATATCCAGGCAAAGTTATCTTCTACTTAGTAAAGTAAATTATTTTAAAAACTTGAAAATGGAAGTTCTGAATCACAAGGTCCAATAAATCTAAAGAGTATTGGTGCAATGTGTATATAAATGTAAAAGCAGAAGGTGTAAGAAGAGATAAGTGGTCTGGAGTGCAGATAGATTAAATCGAAGGCATCTTCACAAAGCTAAAATATGAGATATACTTCATCAGCCTTCACTGTGCAGCTATCACTGTGCAACTGTTGAAGATGCATTCCTCTTGAAGGGCTAGCATATTTATTAAATATGCAGTTTTTCTTGAAAAGAGCCAGAAGCCAAAACACAGCAACTACAATACAACCAGCAAAAACCCCCCAAAGAGTGATAGAGGGGAAAATAAAAAATGTGCATGGCTTAAATACAGAGGGAGAGTATATATTACAGGAGGATGGAGAGGTTAAGAATATGCTCATAGATCTGCCAGCTAGAGATGTTGGCATTTCTGAGTACACTGCTTTTCTGCGAAATCTCAGCTGCCTTCCTTGAGTTTATGTAATCCATATTTGAGTATTTTTGTAGTCTCTTTATCCTATTGTGTTGCTTAGATCTGTAAAGCTCAATCAAAGGTGAAGAACCAAAAATGGGAAAGTGATGCTGCAAAGGATGATATTAAGTGGTTGACAGAACTCTAAAACCATACAAGTTAGATAGCAGAATGTTGCCGCATGTGTTGAACAATATGCAAAGCATCTGGTTTTAGCTGTATTAAAAAAAACCGCAGTGCCAGCCCTACAACAATAAAACCCCCACATGCAACACCACCACCCTCCTCCCCAGCAACTCCGCCTGTAATGTTACTTTAATGTTATTATGGTGGAAGGAGCAGAAGCAGAGGGAAAAGAATACTGATACGTTGAGGTGTTGCCTTCATTACAGATTCAAAATACTTTTTTTTTTGTTTGTTTTGTTTCAATTTGTTGGGATCTTTTAATTTTTACACTATTAACATTTCCAGTTTGGGTTCCATTAGCTGCAAGATACCATTTAATTTCTGAATTTTTCACAGATATAAGTCCGAGTTTGCCTTTTTTCTCTTGGTTACAGATTTTATTTTAATAAACTGTATTGATGTTTTCAATGACAGAAAAGTAATACAACACAGAAGAGAATGTGTACTAGTTGGTTTCCTTCCAAACCTTTCAAGTTTTCAAGCAGATTTTTTTTTCAGCTTTGTTGTCTCATATTAAACAGCCATTTCTTGGGAACTGATGGGTATGTGTATAGTTGAAGTCATAATTACATTTATAAATTGCATCATTATGTGAGTATCTGTATGCAAAACACCAAGCTTGTGTCTTTCAAGTACAGCCTTGATGTATTGCTCACCTTTGTGATTGTTACAGTGTTAGAAGAGAAGTTAGATGATCTGGCTGTGATTGATATTTGATTTGATTAGTCAAGTGCTCCAGGAGGACAAGTATTAACTTGTCAGTCTTCAATGCTAACAGCTTTTTTTATCTGTTCCTTAGGTGGATTGTAGACATGGAAGGTGCTCCAGGAACACTCTATGAAGGGGAAAAATTTCAGCTTTTATTTAAGTTTAGTAGTCGGTATCCTTTTGATTCGCCTCAGGTAACTGCTGCCTTCTTTCTCTTACTGCTGCCTTCAGGTTACAGCTGTATGACGTGTGCTGAGTAGTGTGTTATCCACATAGCCTAAAGTCAGCTTCACTTTAATTTGTATTAAACACATTGTTCAGATACCTTTTCTTTACAAATGATTCTGCTCTGATAGGGCTCTGATGACAGATGAAAGCAGTGTAAACTGGGGGCTTCTTTGATGTTATTCATGTCATGAAAAACGGTAAAGTAGGAATATCCCCTTTACTGTGATGCAGGACCCAAGTAAGCAACAAACTGCTGTTTCATCCTTTCTTACTTTCAACATACTTTGTTCTGGTTCATTTTTAAGACTCTTGCGTCTTCTCTGCTGCCACTGTTAATAAAGCTGAAGAAATACTGTGCTTCTGATAGGGATTCTTGTAGATGTATGATGTACTTGAGAGATCTGCAAATAGTGTTATAACTGAGGTATGTGATACTGGGTTGCTTTCAAGACAACCTAGAGAACTGAAGGCACGTCAGAACTTACAGACTGCTGTGTACATCCATGCTTCCATTACCTGAGGGAAACCTTTCAAAATATGGCTGATAAAAGCAGTGGTCAGCTGTCACACATGCTTTTCTGAAAAAGGAAGGAGAGAAGCAAGACTACCCTGGTTGTGTCTTGTCTGTTTCAGCTCAGAGTTCTTGCAATGATCTCTGCAGCTTCTCTCATTGTTCTTAAAACTGAAGCATGAAGTTATGAGAGGCACTTAAGCCATAAAAATGAACGTATGTTTAGGCACCATGATAAACACTAAGATGCTGACTTTCAGTCTTTTACAGAACAAATTGGCCACCTGTATTTCTACACCTCACCAGGTTTGTGAGGTACTGCTTATAGGTGATCCACAAGAGAGTAGCCAGTTAATTTGGTTCCAGGTTGTCTTTATTACCCAATCTGTGTGTGTGGCTCTGTGTAATTTATTGTTAAGTAGCAAATTAGATCCATACATCTACACTGAATTTTATCACAGAAAGCAATCAAAAATTTAAGTACTAGATACTGGATTGTTTTAGGTGGCTAGAATTTCAGTTTTTCAAACATTGCTGTACAGTAGGGTCATTCTGCACTACAAACTTCATAGTCAAAATTACCTTTCCTGCAAATCTAGTTACTGTGAATTGACAGTTTTCACTTGTGCTGCTTTAATCACTTGGATGTTTTCTGCTTTTAAATGTATGTTGTCTGTCATAGAGTGCATGCTTTTACTTACCTAGTCTGCCTAGTTCAGGTTGTCATGTAAAATTAGGTTATTAGAAATACATTACAGGATTATGAAGGTAAGCCCTTTAATGCTTAAGAAATACCAGTTTAAAGGAAGATCTGTGTAAGATCTGTGAAAGATCATTGTGCATCCAATTTCTCTTATGTCTTAGAAACCTGTCTACCATTTTGCAGATATATTGAGCTCTAATTTCAGTTTCCTATATGGTGGTGTTGCTTCTTGTCATCAGTGAGGAGGTGGGTGTGTTGTGTACATGCCTACATATTTTTATGCATACCTATATCGCTTAAGAAACACTTAAGAAACTTCTGGGTATTATAGTTACGAGTGATAGAGATTTATGTTTTTATTGCATAAAACGAGTTTGGAAAGGAGTTCAGGAATAAATACTGATATGAAGATTTCACTTGTACTCTCCATTGGTCCTGAGCCAATAATGTATTTCACAAAAACATATAAGAGCAATATTTGTCAAAATTGCTTTTCTAGCCTTTTTTTGACTGATAGTGTCTTTTAATAGAGAGGAGTTCAGGTTCTAAATGCTTTTCTTCCATATTCTCCATTTTCTATTTGAATTAATATTTTAAAAGTATTTCCTAGTTGGTAGCATACTTGCATTTCACAAGTCCTTTATTTATAGTTAATAAGATTGATGAATGTTATTTTTCATTCTGAAACTCGAATGAGTTGTCCAGAACTTTATTTCTGTTATGTCCAGGTTTATAGAAATACTCATTTGTGAATCTTGTTGTGCTTCTTGGTGTATAACATTGTGGCTTATAAAATCATTAAAATCGAGTGTTTTGGCTAGATAGCTGTATTCCTTAGGACATGGGAGACTGAGGCTGCAAGATTTTGCACTGTCTTTATGTTGTTATTTTTGCATTTTTCTATGCTGTATAAATAGTAATAGAAAATCCCCTATATTTAACGGTTTATTTTATTCCATCTTTGCTAGCTATTTAGGTTTCCATTGATTGCTTTACATTTTACTTAATAGTTTCCAAAATTGAATTAACCCAACATGATGAAATATGTTATTTCGTGTAAGTGGAAATGGCAGACCTGCTTCTTATATAAGATTATATTGCTTTCCCCAAACCAATCCAGTTTTATTTAAAATGGGGGCTATAAATTAGTTATTTTTATTCTTTTTTTTTTTTTTTTTTTAGGTCATGTTTACTGGAGATAATATCCCTGTTCATCCTCATGTTTATAGCAATGGTCATATCTGTTTATCCATTCTAACGGAAGACTGGTCTCCAGCCCTCTCAGTGCAATCTGTTTGTCTTAGCATTATTAGCATGCTTTCCAGCTGCAAAGAAAAGGTATGGGCTTTTTTAGCACTGTTGAAGTAGAATAAGCAAAAGTTAGTAATTTTCTACTTTATGATGTCAAATTTGCATTTCTCAAATTCTAAAATAGGTAAAAGTACTATATCTACATTTATACTACTGAGAAAATACTAAGCTAGAACTGCAAAATAGACATTGCAGTAAGTACTTTGCCACTGTTTTCATGGTAACCTGTTTATATATCATTACTGGAAAAGAGCAGTGGATGGAATCCTTACAGTTGTACTAACTGAAGTTCAATCATGCTTTAGGACAATTCTTTGAGAAATTATCCTTCCTCTAAAGGCAGTGCGGAATGACTAGTGAAATGCTTTAGTGCAGATGTTTCTAACTTTGCATCTGTGCTATTTCAGTGAACTTGATAATTTTCACTTCAGGGAAATAAACGGTGCTAAGCTGCTTTTTTGGCACTAATACTTTAGGCCTTTTTGTAAAGAGATTGCCCTTTCACTTTTGACCATTTCTTTCGCAGAGGGCTGTCTGTGGAAGTTAGATGTGGTCTGAGCTTGTCCATATGTGCTATCCAAACATGCTTTTTTTTTTTTTTTTTTTTGCATCCCAGTCAGTCCTAGTCATATATGTAGTCAAAAAACCACCCCAAAACAGCTTTGTATTCTATTCTATCCTATGAGGTTTGTAAATTAAGGCACTTAGGAAGAAAGCTGAAGAATATATAATAATGATTAGATACAGATAGTAAAATTTGTTTTTTTTACCCACTCTGAGCTGAGCCTTAGAATGGGAATTGGATGTAATGCATCAGAATTAGATTCCAAACTGCAAAGGAATTTAATTTTGGTGGGTTTTTTGAACAACAGCTGTTTCTTGTGAGTTAGTTTCTTTTGTTTGTTCGTTGTTCTTTTTTCTTTTTTTCTTTTTTTTCCCCTCCCCCTATTTATCACCAAGCTGTTTGATAATTTTTACTATTTTATTTTCTCGGAGTATCTCAAGTAAAAATTTATTACCTGGATCTTTAAGAGATTTTTCTTGACTAAAAAGGTCTAGTCCTGCCTGTTACCTCATTTTTGCTGCATTCACATGGTATTCTTTCATAAGCTTATTAAATAGCTCATGTATTACAATATGAGGATTGTTTGATTATTTGTAGGTCTTTTCTTCTGTTGCAGAGGCGACCTCCAGATAACTCATTTTATGTAAGAACATGTAACAAGAATCCAAAGAAAACAAAATGGTGGTATCATGGTAAGTATCTAACTAGGACCAGAAATATTTAACTTCTTTTCAGGCTGAAGGCAATTAAATTGTGTTCAAAGCATTAAACTATTTTTTTTTCCAATTCTAAAAAGTTATTTAAATCCTGTTTCTGAGATACTTTGCTGTGATTTTTTTTCTATATCACATTTGAATAATTTATGGTTGAAATTTAAACATGCTTTCAATTCTAGGATTGACTTTCATTCAAAGTTCTAGTAAAGTGGATCAATCCATGACAAGTTTAAAGTTTGGGATTGGAGAAAGTCCATGATGAAACTAGGTTTTGCTCTAAACCATTTTTTTGTTATTGTTATTAGCACTTTAAAAACTTTGGTTTTGTTGAAAAGATACATATATGTTTGTAAATGGGACAGTTGACTAACTATAAAGGCTTCTAAAAACTAATACTCAGTAATGTAGTACTAAGATTCTCCATGGACATGATAAAGAAGGAAAACAACATATTAAAACTTCTAGTGTCTGCAGTGCTAGTGTTGTGTTGGGTTTTTTTTCTTTATTTGATTTTGGTTTGGAGTTTGCTTTGCTCTTGCTTTTGTGCTTTTTTTTCTTTCCATGTGTTCTATGTCTTGCTTTATACTGTGTGGTTTCTTTCTTCTGCCTCAGCATTTGTCATCCTCCACCCAGAGCTGCAGTTGGCTGTATGTGCTTGTCTTATCCACTCCATTGGTGAGGAAAGAGTGAAGAAGGGGGTAGAGATGGGCCACGCTTTGTTTCTCTCCTCTCTTGTTAGCAATGCTTTCCTTGCTTTCCCTAGGAAAATTCTGTACAAACAGTAGTTATTGGAAGCACAAGTGCTTTGGGAACAGATATGTCAGAGCAGGTGATAAATATTCTATGCTAGTGTGATGCAGAACAGTTAATTCTATCACTGCCTCTGGCTGAAGATTCCACCATAACACATCCTCTGTTTTTCATGACTTCCTCACTCCAGGATATCTTCTGTCCCTCAAGTGAAACTAGAGCAAGTATTTTGAGGCAGTGAGAGTTCATGACTGGAGAGGCAAATTCCAAAGTCTTCACCCTTAAAATTCTTAAGATTCTTAAGAGCCCATCAATGGCCTAACAAGAAAAACCTGATAGTTTCATAATACTTGCTGAGACCCATGGAATCTTGATATATGGTAATGTAACAGAATGAAACTCTGTTTCTCATAATACAGTAACTCCAAAACAAGGTAGCTCCAGGTACAGTAAGAGAAGTGCTGTATGTCACGAGATAAAGGAATATCTACGAAATTTGGGACCATCAGGTGGTTGTTTTTAAAGCTAACTCCAAGAATAATAATCGTATTGCACACAACAAGTTTCATCCTCACCAGATTATTCAGCAGTTACTTTCTTTTCTCTCTCTGTTTTCATGCTCTTGTAATGTGTATGGTACACCTCAATTTCTAGTTTTAGTTTCTCTTAAATGGCAGTTTTTGGAGAGCTTTTGTTAACTTTCTATTCTCATTTGCTAATTATATTTAAAGAGAAACAGGTAAAGATCAACTTATTGGCTTTATCTTGTGATTAAAATATGCTGTGTCTCCTTTCAATTTGTACTAGTCTCATTTTGATTTAGAATAGAAATCTGTAAAAGGAGAACAGTCTGCCAATACTACTTTTATTTCTTAATAATGAAATTCAATTTGTGTTAAACAAGCTAAGCAGAAACTTAGTATGAAGAGAAATCTGAGTTACTGATTCTGAAGCTTGCTGTTTATTATGGCTCAAAACCATGGCTTACAGTTCACTGAATGGGCATTTTAGTTACTAGGAAATGACTATGCAGTGCTTTTTTCTAGAAGTCCGAAAACCTTACCCCTTCTCAAATTCAGAGCAACCTAAAATCCATCCTGAGGCAAGGGAAAGTAAGTTAGTTCGTTTAAATAACTCATACTGTCTGGATTAAAAATTTGTTGAGCTTCCCACCACCTTAAATTCTTACAGGAAAAGAAGTGAAATATTCCTGATGTCCACTGGACAAAAAATTCATGAATTGTAGGAGTGTTTTCCCTTCTAGTTTTGTCTGTGTGTTATTAGCTTCTTTTCTCAGTTAATTTTGTTTCTCCTATGTGGACATACAACAGGACTGCCGAGGCATGATCTTTAAATTGTCAGCATTTTCTAAACAGGTTTAAAGAAATCGTATGTTACAGTAAAATGGGAAGTATGAAAAGATGCTTCTGCCATGTTTATTTTCTGCTCACGCTTCAACTGAAGTTTCATGTATCTAATCTTGTGGTTGAACCACATTGGGCTAGATAAGTGAGGGAATAAAAAACAGTCCCACCCAGGAAAGAAAACCAGCTCTCCAGGGGTAACTGCTGTGAGAAATTAAATGCCAGTGCTAATACAACAACCTGTGGAGGGAGATGCGGAGTTGTTCTGACACTTCTGCTGACAGCTGCCCGTTGGACTAGTTTAGCTTTAATGTGACATTGTAGCTCTGTGTTTTGAAGAGATAGGAGGAAGCCTGTCAAATATATTAATACATGCATTTGGAGGAAAACATTTTTTTTCCACTATGTGCATGGAATGTATTTACCTGTGAGCAAAATAGTCTCTGGCTGGGAGCTGATGTAAAGCAAACCTGGATCAGCAGAGAGTGATCAAGTGGTACTTTGAGACATACTCTGGCATGTAAATATGTGTTTGCATTCAACTTAATGAAAAACAGAGATTTTGCATCCCTGCCCGAACACAGCAGCTTTTTCCGCAAGCAGAATTATGGAGCTTTGTTTGTGACAAAATTATGTCCTCACAGGCCCTGTTTTAAAGCTCCTGATCTTTGATAACTGAAAATATTTCTAGATTGTTTGCTCTACCAAATGTCTGTTTCAACTGGACGTTGAATTTCCTGCTGAATTTCGATATGAGAGTTGCTCATGTTTTGTTAAAGACAGAGAAGGATCCTCCAGATACCGTTTACTTGGACATTCAGACTGAAATTGGTTTCATAAAATTGTCGACTTCCTTTGCTGTTCTCAGGGGGTAGATTTTTTTGGGGAGGGCAGGAGGGGAGCAGCCAGGGAGGGGATGCGGAAGAAGGGAAAGGCAATGGTATTTGTTTTCAACCAGCACTTCCTTGCTGCTTTTGGATTTGGAGATTGGTTTGATTTTGGTTTCAGTTTTTTCTTTAGTAGAAAGTGTTTTCTCAGATATTTGGCCTAAAATTTTAGTACACCATTGAAATATCCCTTCTCTTTCTCTTTTGCATCCTTGTCCATTTTTTTACATGTACAGTAGCCTACTAAAAAATTAAAGAGTTTTTTTACAAGTAATAGCTTTGATAGAATATTTTCACATGAGAAGGTATGAGGCTACATTTTTTAGGTGTGGGTGGTTACAAGTAAGTCCTTTAAAAATAAAAAGACAGTAAGTTTGCTTTCTGCTAACAACTAAATATTTACTGCTAGCAGGTGCAAATATATTGAAGGTTGATGTGTGAAGGAGAATGTTTAAAAGGGAGAGCATTAATATGGAGCATAATGCAGAAAAGCTAGGCATAGAACATGCATTTTTATAATATTTTCTGTCTAATCCCAGTATCTAAAATTTAGTGTATAAAATTTAGTTTCAAGTTTAAGATTTTAGGATTATAGTAGTAACCTATTACTTTTGCATAAATCAGTCAGCTATTTTGAGTCTTGATGAATAAATCAATATACATATCTATATATATATATATATAGATATATATAAACACACACATATACACATAAATGTACAAAGGGTTGAGAATACATCAGAAGCAGCCCACTCTGCCAGGTCTTATCCCTATATAATCCTTATAAAAGGATGTCTTAATTCAATAACTATTGTGGATCTGTGGTCCTTCAAGAGTGCAAAATGTTAAGCATATTTGATTTTTCATTTTCCTGGTGAGTGGCTTTCTAAATATCAAGCATGGAAATGACTGTCATTTTAATGGAGTATTTGCTAATACTAATGTCTTTGGGGGTGTATATGTATTTCGCATGTTTAATTTTTGATACTGTCTTTTCTTCCCGAGTTGTTATTTAACAAAACAACAGAATTATTCAATCAGGGTATTTCCTCTGCATGTTACTCTCTATGCTAGGAATTGTTTCTGCCTATAGTGCCTTGCTAATTTGGAATTAGACTGTTTATATGTTTTCCATAAATGCTTTTCTTTTATTTTAAAGATGACACATGTTGATGCCACCATTTTGTGATCCTCGTAGCAGAAGATAGTCCTACTGAGAAAATGAGCACTTTGATCATTCAGTCTTTGAACTTTAACCTTTGACTGGAAGTGACCTATAGGCAATGAAGACTACTTCCTTTGACTGCATTTTTACTAGTGTGCATTCTGGGCGCATGTTGATCGCTGGTTCAGTCCATGCAACTGACATGCTTTTATTAGTCATACAGTATTAATGCAGGTGTCCAGAAATGTCAGAATAATTCCATTATTTTTATTTTGAGCTTTTGGAAGAATTCCAGGTCTTCATATATTGTGCAATAACACTGAGCTCCTTGGCGGTTTTGGTGCATCCGTTGCCGGCAATGGACATTGTACCAGGGAAAGGTTTTGCTCCTGCCACAAAAAAGATTGACACATGACAGAACTTATGGAAGTTTTGGATAGATTTGGTTTATAAACAAGGGATTGACAATTACCTTAAATCCAGCCCATTCTTTTATATTTGGATTCTATGCACTGTGACCACAAAACTAGCAGCATGAGTTAACATGCCTAGCTGAAGGACTGTAATAAGATCATTACGTATTTATTAAATTGTTTATCTGCTGTCAAATTGTTTTGACATGGGCGGTTTTTCAAGTGACATTGGCAGAGAGGTACAATGTTATCCCTATGGTGAAATAAAACTACTTTTTGTATATAGTTATTCATATCTCTGAAGCAAAGGTATGAGTAATTTAGGGTATGAGTGATTTAAACAAGAATTTATTTTGGAGATAGAGGATGGCAGTGATATAACTGAACTAGCTACAGTCCGTAATTGGGCTTGTAATTTGTACTTTAGAGCTTTTTCCAAATAGATTGCACACTGTTATTTCCTGCTAGCCATCAGCATGAGCCCTACTGCCTACACCAATATTTCATTTATTTATGTGTTCGAAAGCAATCCATATAACATTTTTTGTTTGCATTCACTGTTTCTTTTGTGTTGTATGTCATGTTTGAATGTTAAAAAACAATATTTTGATTGAAAAGCTTTGTCAGAAGATATTTTCATGTAAATTATTTCTTTATCTTGTAAGCATCATCTTGTCTTTTAATCCTGTATTATAAAAAGAAAAAAAAAAATACATTTTTGACAGAGGCTTAAAGTTTTCACAAAAAAGTGTGGACCTTCTTATTTAAGTTTAGACTAAAGTATATTTTCTTAACTTGCTTGTCCCACATAGCCATGCCAATTTTTCCAGGCTTTTCTTCACCAAAAAAAGGGGAAAAGCCTAAAATCAGACATTTTTTCTGTGGAGCAACATTTATTCAAATAATAGTTGTTCTCAGCACTCTGTAATATTTTGATACTGCAATTAGGTTGTCTTTGTAGGAAGCACTTTTATAAACTAAGTATCTTTACACATATGCAACGTTTCTATTTTTTTTTTTTTACTGTTGCCTTATTATTGCACTCAAAAAAAAAAAAGTAATTAATGCATGAATGTCTAAATCAAGTAATAGCTTGATGTAAAAACAAAAAAAGGGCAAAAAAAAATCCCTAGACCAAATCCACAATGCAACTATAGTAAAAAGCAGAAAATTGGCTGAAAAGACTGATTTTTTTTTTTTTTTTTTAATCTGCTGAATGATAACTGACATTTTATAGCCTTGTACATACTTCTCTGTTACCTATTGTTTAAAATACTTCCAAAAAAAGTATAGGTGCTTAACTCAGGGTGGATAGAGTTAGATGGATTTGCTTCAGAGAAGTCTTTTGTACAGCATCAGAACTGTAGATACTGGCAGTGAAGTGAGGCTACAAAATACTTCAGGAACTGCTTTTTTTTCTACTGTACTGAAAATATCTCTTGGCCTTTAAAACTCAATGGTAAAATCTAGCTTTGGATATAAATTTGATGTGTGTATATATTTTCACAATGAGCCTTGGAAACATAGAATTAATTTTCTCTTAAGAGCCAAAAAAATAGTTTGAAACGAAACAAATACTTCTCCTACAAACTTTTTGTTTAGCAAAAGATCATAAAACTGATTATTTTTGCAAGTGGTTCATATGAACAAGCAGTAATCTGATACTTAATCTGTATAGTCTTGTTCACTGGTCTGTATTAATTCAAACATTTTAGAAATTCATTTATGAATGGTTCACATAATGGGTCCTATCAAAATATCCACAGGAAAGAGACGTTAGTGTGACCAGGTAATGTCTGAAGAAATGGCTTAAGTAATCTCAAATTCAATTCTTTTCATATAGTGGCTTGGGAAACTACAAAACATCATTTCAGAGAAGCTTTATGACATACCATATGTATTTTGTTGAAGATGGGTGTTGTAGTACAAAGCATTATACATTTTATTGACCTGTGCTAACACATGGACTATAATGAAGTTAAATAACCAAATTTATGCTGCTCTTTAATAAACCCCCCACCCCCTATAATACACTTAGATCAAGAACATGCAAGGTAGATTAGAAGAGAATGTACCTCAGGTCTTACGGTTTACAGTAGAAATGCCTCATTGGTTCTCATGTAAATCTGTGGGTAAGTTCACCTATATAGAGAGGGCTAAGACAAAGCTTATATACCACTCAAGCCCTCAAAATAATGCAACTATTCTATGATGTCCTGAAAAAGGGCTTGAATTAGATGGAAGTGGTGCCATCCTTTCCCGAGGGTGACTCTGTATGTAACTTTCTTTCACTTGGAATTTCTCACATGGAATGGTTACAGAATTGGCTTGAAATTACCATCTTTTATTTTGTGTCAATATTCATGTTGTTAAACACTTTGTTTTGTGTTTAGTGTCTTTATACTATAACACAATAAATTCTCGTTTTAAAATAGATTTCTACCCTTGAATGGAAATACGTGTGGACCTTTTCATGGTGGAGTGCAGGAGCGCACAGTTCCTTGCATTCAGCCACTCTTAAGACAAAGCTGTCAGTAATTCTAAAATGTTGTGATGCGTATAAGAGGAGGAATTTGCATAACAGCAAGGTGTTTCCTCATTATCCAGAGGGTATCTGTTGTAACAGCTGAAAGAAAAAGTTAATTTATAAAAAATTGCTTAGATGTCATGCTTTCATTCCTCACAGATGAGCATATAGTTCTTTATTGTGTTTTTCTTTGCCATTTGACAAGCACTTATAATACTTAATCAGGAGTTTCAGATGTAGGATTCTTGTTTGCCTGCAGTGGTGGTAATAGAGTTTCTATTATTTTGTCAGCATCTATCAGGACTGTTTAATCAAATCTGTGTTTTGTACCAATAACTGCTTTCAGTTTTTTACAATTTTTTTCCAAGAAGTGATGTCTTCTGCTTTGTAAAAGGCAAATCACTGCATACCTAAAATATGTATTTTTATGAGAAAATCAAGATTTTAAAATTCATATATTTTATATTGTAAAGATTACTCTAAATGTTTGATTTTTTTATTTTTTTTTTTCATTTACTCCTTGTTTTTGAAAGTCTGACAAAATCTAAGATGTAAACTGTATTTAAAGGTATGCTTTAAGGAGACCATAAAATTTCCAGGTCAGTAATTAATGATGTTTTAAAAAGGGGGGGTGGGGGAGGGGAACCCTAATTAAATGAAAAGATTTGCAAAAATGCTGCCGTAGAGTGTTGAGTTTCGTTTGGGGGATGTCAGTATTATTTTTGCCTCCTCTAGTAGAGCAATTGAGAATTACGTTGTGTTTGCATGCTCACAAATCCTGACCATTCTAAAGAATAGGTTTGAATGAATTTTCTTTTAAAACCAGTTACTTTTAACCCATATAATCCAGTCCAGTTTGGATTTTCTCTAATACATAGAGGATATACCTCTATATCTCTAATACATACCTGAATAGTTGGATGTTGAACTAAATAAGGGAGTTAAGCTGTCTTAGTGATATTCCATCTTCAGCTGCAGCCACGCAGCAGCATGGGAAGAGAGACTTTGGATTTAGGTTGTGTGCCAGGTTCTTGTTGGCCTGTTGTTTCTAGGACTAATACTGAATTTCCAAACCTCCTGTTTTAAAATACCTTTATAAAATTGGAAGAGTAGAAATATCATTAACTGCCTTTTACTATAAAATATATAACTCGAAAATACAAATTTGAAAATACTTAGTCTCTGGCTTATTTCACTTTACTGATAATAGCAGTTCAGGAAAATCTGTTCACTCTCAATTTCTTTTTCTTGCAGATTTTATGTACTTTAAAAAATAGTGTTAAAGGAATTTTGATTAGCTGATTCAATGTAGCAAATTCTCTCTGGAGCGACTTAAAGTGATTTTTTTTTTTAAAATACATTTTTAATTATAAAGTAAGAGTATTTCAGTAACAGTGTAGTGCCACAGTAATTTCCGTCCTGAAGTATGTAGACAAAGCCATATAGGTTTCATTCAGATAATTATTTTGTATTTAAAATCCAAAAATTAAATGCAAAATCAATTGACTATGCCATGTACAAAAGTCTGGAGATTGAATTTATAAGCCTGTGTCCATAGTCTCTGATAAATGCTTCATAGAAGCTTTAATGTGTGAGTCAGTAGTAGGATAGATTTTATTCAACTCCCTCTACTTTACAGATATTCTATGTGCAGTGTAACTTTGTCTTTTGAAGTGATATTTATCTCTTGATCTCTGCTGCTGAAGGAGTGGCTTGCAAGAGACTCTTCTGAATAGGAATCCAGTGAAGAACTGAAAACCATAATGATGGCCTCAGATGCTACAATCTGAAATCCTTTAACACTTTCTTCCCTCCTGCTGGCCTTTTTGTTACTTAAAATCTTCATGATAAGACCTTAAAAGTTTTGTCCTGCCTTTAGCAATTGGGGAACCCGTCTTCTTCAAGCCCTTTGAAGTGCTTTGTGCCAAGTAGGTCAGGGTTAAATCTGTTCAGATGAACATTATGGGCTCTTTCTCTTCCCAGGACTACAATATTATCTGGATACTGCTAATGCAGTTCTCCAGGGCATTTATTCCTTAAAATTAAGCATGGTTCCTGCTATTACCAGAGAAAGAAGAATTTGTATTCCTTCCTTTCCAGTCTAATGATTTACATTCCTACCTTGCCTCTAACTTTATTCCTGAGTATGTTTTGGGTTGATTTGACATAGTAAACAGTAGGAAACAGACTTAAGGAAAAGTAAAAATATGTCTTCTCAATTAGATCAGCTTGCTGCCTAAGCAATAGTTTCAGAGCTAGTGCAAGAAATGGAAAGCTTTGTGTAGCTGGAGTTTGGAAGGTGGGTGCTAAAACATGATATGTATCTTTAGAAATTTCTGAATAATATTAGCAACCTCGTGTTATGCAGAAGCCGAGTCATGTGCTATGTGAAGCCTGAGAGCTGGAGGCGGCCTGGACTGCCTATGACAGTCAATGGCAGGGGACTTTCCTATCTTTAACGGTTTTCTAGTAAAAAAATCTGAAGTTGTTCCAAAACCTTCAGGTGATCTGTTACCTCTCCATTTAGATGCCTTGAGTTCTATGCTCAGGAACATGTTGGCTTTTTGTGTTTCGGTGGGTTGTTTTTTGTTGGCTGTTTAAGTTTGATGTTTTGTTGTTGTTATTGTTGTGTTTTGGTTTTGGGGTTTTTTTGGGGTTTTTTTGTTTGTTTTTGTTTGCTTTTGTATTTTATATGTAGTAAGTCTGTAGTCATTGTTCTGTGAGGATATTTTTAGTTAACTTTTAACAGATCAATGTTGTCAAACCTTAATCAAATATAGTTCCAGATACAATGAAACTGTTTAGAAAATGCCAGTTATTTTCCAGAAGGAAGGCAATAATGTTGCAAAGTAAATGTTCTTGAGATTAGATAAAAAGCCAGATGTGTTTGGTCATCTAACATTAAAAAACACTTGCGTCCCATATCTCAGAAGTCTCATTTGTCTATTGTATACTTCAAGAACAGTGCTCTTGCACTCTGGTAGGAGGTTTTCAAGACAAAACCACACTGGTTGCCTTCTTATCCTTTCCTCTGAAGGTCTTGTTCAAGGAATTGATAAAACCTGATGGTTTTGATCTGTATTTATTTGTGCTGGGTCAGTGAAGAATGTGTGACAGCTTGTACTCTGGTGATGAAGTGTGAATAGCTCTTGAGTCTCTTCTTCTCTAAGCTGTCCATATGTCTGCAGAAAACATTATTAGCTCTGTTTCACATGCACAAAATAAAGAGCATTTTATTGGTGTAGACAATTTATTGAACATCAGAACTCTGGATGATGCAGTATAGAATGTATACATAACTAAGTAAACAAGTAACAAAGTCATCAAATCTCCAGATGACTTAGAGTACATCCGGCCTAAAGTCTTGATTTACATAAGGTTTTAAATTTGTGGGGCTTGAGGTGAGGGGAGAAATTGTGTGCATCACCTTGCACTGGTATCTTCTGTATCACACTTGGTTTTGGACTATACTCTTTTAATCTGTGTGTCATCTCCCCCAAGCAGTAACTATTATTGTGTCTTTGTGTTCCTTAAATAATAATAATCCAGACAGTCCCGTATTGGGAATGATTTTTCAAATGTTCCCTCAAACTGTGTTGACCAACACAATGAGGATACCACATGGAGATAGGCTGTGCTCACAGAGTAGGGTGGGAGGAAGAACAGGCAGTTTCTGAAGTTTTAAGTTTTATGCCATCCTGAAGATTTCCTAAAACTTGGTGGCTGGTGGCATGGTATTTTGGGTTTCTGTGATTTTGGGTTTGCATTTTTGGTGGGGTTTGTTTGGGTTTTTTTGCTTTGGGTTTTTTTTTTTTTTTTAAGAAGACACTAGTAATTGCACCAATCTATAATTCTTGTGTTACGAAGTTCTTCAAAACTGCAAAAAGGCAAATGCAATGCAACTATGGTCATGATGCAACTGAAGGATTAAGGTCCCGTATGATAACCAGTAGCAGTTTGTTAGATGTGCTATATTAAGGAAAATAGAATGGGTAGCCCTCTCCATGAACTGAGATAGTAGGTTTCTTTTTGCCTTTGCAGTAGTTTTACCAGAAACCCTAATAAACAGCAAAGTAGATTTCATACTGGGACTGACAATGGTATTTTGAAGTCTTTCGGGTGGAAAATAGTTGGCTATGTCTTTTGTAATTCTCAAAATCTCTCTGTTAGCTTCCTTTCTTTAGTCTGTAGGAATAAATCATACCTAGGCACTACTTATGTCTTCCTGGTATCTTGGGTACAACTGGGAAATGCTGTATAGAAAAGCCTGTAATCCTTTTCCCTAAATGCTTCTCTGGATTGTTGTTACACTCAGTTAAATACAACATCTACTTCTGTGTGTTGCCCATCAGCTACTTTGTAATGTTGAAGGTTTTTGAACTCATTTCTGTGCAACAGTTTTTACAAGTGAACATTATAAAGGCTTACCACTTGGATTTTGCTATAAATTATTTCATCCAGAATGCAGGTTTCCTTATATTAGTAACTGTAGCATGCAATGTAGTAAGGCTTAAGTCTTCCTGAGTGAGTTCTGAAATGTAAATCTATCTGAACTTCTTTATTCAGTATTGGGTGTACCTGGGTAAGTATAACAAAAATTGTCTTATGCCAGCCAGCTCAGCCTGGAGCATCCCTGCACACCAAGTTTAATATCTCAGGGCTTTCTTTGGAGTAAACCAAAGATCTTATTGGAAAATTTCTGGTAATCTCTGCATAAGGTGATTCCTTACTGTTTTGTGGTGAGATGGTTTTTTTTGGTGTATTTCAAGACAGCTATTAATGCACTAGTGCTTGATTTTGAGAAATGGGTCCTGTCACTATTGAGAGTTTGTCACATGATAAAGCATTTACTTAATTCTTTCTTTCTTATATTTGCAAAGTATTATGGCAGATTTTGGCCTCTGGAAAGGAATCCTCCTGCATTGTCTGCACCAGAATGCTGTTTCTGTCTGCCATAGAGTTTATTTCTTGGATTTGGTCTCCACAGTAGTTATACATAGTAAAGGTGGGAACTAATCTTGCTTAGGCTATGCATTAATTGAGTTTATTTTAGTGTATATCAATCTTTATGTGTTTTACCTTTATATAATATCAAACACCTTTTTATTGCAGCTCTTCAGTTAAAAGAGCAAGATTCCATCAACATTTATGTTTTCATTCTTTATTGATTTTTTTTTTTTTAAAGCAAAGATACTGCATTAAAAATAATGTGGATAAAAGGAAGTGAGAACTTGCTAGCTTTTGTCTGGAAGTTAAAACTTACAAATTCTTACTAAATACTCCTTTCAAATTTCGATTTTTTTAATCTAAGGGGTTTTTTTGTTGACTTTGTTTTTCTTTTTTCTAAACACATTCTTTTACTGACATTCAATTTACCAGATACAGAGATCAAAGCACACAACTAGTCCAAAGAATTCAGTCAGTAGCAAGATGCTTCCCATTCTGCATAGTTTGTTTGCTTCCCATCCATCTCTACTAAGATACACTGCTAACTACATTTTATTGTGGGACAGTGGAACAATTCTGCATGAAAAATCTGTATTTCTACCATTTTGTAGAAGTAAAAAAAAAAAAACAAAACAACAAACCTTAAGGATTTATGCAGTAAATGAAACCTGTATTAAACTAGTAATTTCTTAAACCATTATTCTCTTGGAACAACAACTAGACTTACATGAAGCCAAACTGCAAGAGCAGAAAAAAGAAATTGTCTGTAGCTGACATTCATACAGAAAAAAAAGGGTTCCCCCTTTCCCAGCCCCAGAAAAAGAAAGGTTCAGAAGTTACCAGTACTGCAAACATGACTCAGTATATAACAGGCTTACCAGTGTCAATAGGAATGGTAATAAAGCATTGCCTACATATGCTTCTAAGTATAGAATCTCATGAATGGAAACGCTAAAAGCAAGGGCAACTGGCAGCATTGTCACTCAAATTATTTTTATTTTTAGAGGATTACCAATGCTTCCAGTCTGCTGTTAGTACTATTTCTTGCCAGCGCATACAAACTTCATTCTCAGTTTGCCCAATTTTTTAAGTGACAGCAACAAGATTCCTGCTACTTCTAGGGTCCGTAACAAAACACAGCTTCAGAACAGGTGGAGTATAATTAAATAAGCAGCTGCTGTTACATTAGCTGAACATAAAGAATCCATGCATGTTACACCTACATCAAATGTCGTTGAAGGCCTCAGTTTCACCTAGGAAATACCCATTTCCAAGAGGTTTACTGTGCAAGAAGTTTGCTGTATATTATTCATGTAACAGCAGCAAGCACTGTGACTTTCTCAGAGGACACTGAACAAATAATATAACAATGTATTTGAGACATACCAATATTAGATGCAGTTGGTTAAAGATGTTTGGCTTCACATCATTTTACAGTCCTGCCAAAATTAGGACCCCACCTCTTAGTAAAGTTTTTTTGAGTCTGATGACAAATTTATAAATTACTGCCTGTAATGAAGGACAAATATTGTCATGTACATAAACTGACAAAATAGCTGGACTAAATACTATGGCTATGTGAAGGTGTAATACAGTAGACAGCAAGATTTGCAGCAGTTTTAATTTTGTAATATTTAAATATATAGTCAGTGCAACATTCTCCCATTAATGATATCCCACCTTACCCTGCAATGTCACTAAACCGTCAGTTTGCCATTATGTCCTAGCTATGTTAGAACAGCAGGAGTTTGGAAGTTATAGGTGCTCTAGGATATTTTGGGAATTGACACAAATGTCCTGACTAGATATTTTTGCTAAAATGTTGCTGTATAACACATCATTGAGCCAGACCTTTCCCAGCCATCCAATAATTTACCAAAAGCACTTGTTTTGTGATGGTTGAATGTTGCTGAATTTGGCAATTTAGGAAGAGTAAACCCCCACATAATTGGAGAAGTTCAGTATTCATTTAATGAGATAATAGGACCAATTTATTACCTGGAACAAAAACAAAAAATGCTTAAAAAGGCAAGGTCTGTGGCAGATCTCTACATCTCTGAATTTCTCTGAAAGTTTAAACAAGAACAGTCTCCACATGCCTTCATAGAAACATCCCCATGTCTGACAATGTGTTGATTCTTCAAAGCCATATTAAGATAAAGCATAAACAAATTACAGGACACTGCATCTGTACAGACTGATTTTAAAACCTTGGGACAGTTTCATCTGTTGTCTTGCTACCTTAAATTCACTTTGGAATCCAGTGTATTACTGATTTATATACACATTTGATAAAAGAAAAACAAAGTACTTAATTTTCCTGTCCAACGCTGGCCTGAAGTTCAAGATGTTACAGGCCCTGCTTTCTCTGGGATCTAGTCTGCTCCTTGTAAGGCTGGCAATAGCTACAATTAGATACATGCTCTCATGAGCATGGCTGCAAGTAAATGTGACTAGTATGGACACTGATGTACAAACTGCTCCTTTTACTGGTGTCACTTTGGCTATGTTTGAAGTGTTGCTGTAATCTTCGCCTGCACTGAGAGGTGCTAATGAGAATCCAAAGCATTTCAAGGTGTTTGTGATCCTCTCATACAAGATCCTCAGTGGAAATAGCATCGTGTTTGGGCTTATTTGAAGGCATTTTGTGTAGTCTGAATGCTATCAAGCAAAGCAAAACCCCCAGCCTTGTGAACAGGAGTTTAATCTTATAGAATCTATTGCTTCCTTGGCCTATAATTACACTTTGGCATTCCCATATTTCTCTCCTGAGCAAAGCCAGTGTAGTCTCATCAGGTAGCAATGACTACTAAAGCAGAAGTGGACCATTTCTAAGTATCTGTGTGCTTTGTAATGGAAAACAAATACACCACGATCTTCAGGTTGCTAGTTCTGTTGCTGTTCTTGCTGATTTATCAGACTGTAGTTACCTTTGTCTTCATTGCTGTAGTCATGAGATGTGAATCTCTAGCTGACCTGAATTATCCTGGTTTTCTTCTACCTTTCTATGCTCTATGCTTTAAAGAAGTAATCCAAATCTTGTTGGTTTTTGATTGTTTTTTTTGGTTTTTTTCTTGGTTTGGTTTGGTTTTTTTAATCTGTAAAACACAGGATTTTAAAGAACTTTCTAATATTCATAATGGGTAATGAACTTACATGAGGTGTCTGTGCATATATATACACAAAGTTTGTGCAGTAACTATATATATTAACTAGATAGGCAAATTAAAACTAGGGACTTGGGGCTATATTTTGTGCAATTTTGGATATATGAACTATGATAATAAATCAAGTTTTCTGAATGTGCAGTACAACTTCTAATACTTAAAAATTATACTGGTAAACTACTTTAAGTTTCTCTAGCATTATTAGAAAAGTAAAGCATTTATTTACACGTGGCTTTACTATTCCCAGCTGATGTATGAAAGCAATGGCAGGAAGTGAGTGCTGGGAAATACAATGCTACCTGCAAAGCAATCTATATTTGGGGCAGTGGGTCAAATAATAAAGAAACAGCATTGGTATATCTTAATCATATGAGACCTAGATGAAAGCTGGTAATTGCAAAATCAGCACATCTTTTTGGTTGAGTTCACTCTGTGTTCTAAAAAAAATGATAGGTGTTAAAGGAGATGAGGACCTAGAGGTTTCTCAATGCCCTTGTACCAACAGTGATGGAATTCAATATATGCTGACAAGTGCAAGTTCTAGTTCACTTAATTTAGATTCTTGAAGTGATTGTGTGATTCATCTGGTTTAGGGAACTCACATTTTAGACATGAATCATCAAAAAGAGTGTGTTAGTGTGAGTTGTTAAAATTCATTGCTTATGAATCCTTATTGGAGCATAAAGAATAAATGGTTTCCATTACCCGAGAAAACTCTTTACAGTATTTACTTGTAGTTTGTTTTGTCTTCATTTGTTCATGCCTCTCATTCCATGCACTACCTAGTGATAAATTGTTTTGGTGAATGGTCTGTCATGCGTTGTAGTTAAAAATCTACTTTTATACTCACAGTTCTGAACCTGTAATTGGGGAGATCAGTGGTCTGACTAGACTTAGGTTCATTAATAATACTGGATTTTAATAATGTATTAATCCCAAACTCCTGGGGTTTGCTTTTAATGATTGGAAAAACATTATTAAAAAAATTAAGTGACCCCTTCTTCTGGTACTCAACTGTTAAAAGCTTTTATTTAGTTGAATGACTGATTAATGAAAATAATGCATTATTCACTTCTTATTGGTATTTTATGAGCACTCTATTAGCTTCATTATGCTTTCAACTTTAGTATCAAATATCATCCAAGTTCTTTAATAAATAAATAATACAGTTACAAAGAAACTTTATAAAACTCTGAAACAGAATTCTGGAAGAGGCTGTAAAATATTGGAAATTTTCGAAAGGAAACCAAGCAACCTGCTAACTCCAAAGTCAGAGCCAGCTTTAAAGTTGGTCCTACTTTGAGGAGGCAGGGTGGAGCAGACCTTCAAACTCCTTTCCAATCAGTTCTGCAAATCTCCTACTTCTTAAATACATTATTGAGTATTTTCTTTGGGGATTTATTTTTGGTTTGGTTTGTAACACCAAAGTGTATTATTGAGGGGTGGAAACTCATTTCTTGGTGATTTCTTTTAAAATTGCAATTCTAATAGTGCAATATATTAGTAAAAATTAGAATATTATGATTTTTTGAAAGTCAGTGTGAAAGTGCTGATTTATTTTTTTCTGAATCTGAGGTTAAAAAGCACAAGGCCAAGTATCTTCAGGTGTCCTGCACTTGTGTACAGACCAAATGGAATAATTGTTTTTTCTCCACTTAGGTATTTATGCAGGCATTTAGGCATTAATGTGGGGTTTTGTTATTTTCAAACTGCATACTGAATTAATCAGTCCTATTAACAACTTGCATACTGAAACCAGATTGTTGGGGAAGTCATGACACTCTGGTTATTTAATAATGGGTAGAGTGAAAGAATACATACAAACTTTTGCTTTTACTGAAGGTACTGACTAGCCTTCATCCTGTATCTCAGCAATAGCAGGAAAAGCACCCTCAAATGTAAGGGTGCAATAAATATTAAGAAGTGACTAGTAATGCAATTTACTTGTTCATATATGTAAAACTCCAGTCATATAGGAAACATTAAATACACCCATGGACTTAAAATTATTACAAAATATATTAACCTTTGTTTTGGAAGATATGTATATATACATGGTAAGTTTTGGGATAAATTCTGCTCTTTTGTATTCAGTTTGCATTCTGTTTGCACCACAAAATGTGTATCAAGATACAAGACTTCTGAGTTGATACGTATCTCAAGATATGTTTCTAAACTAAGGTTTAGCTGTTTAGTAATAGCAATGTTGTAAAAATGTTAGGTATTGAAATAGTAGCACAGATTGGAGATTTTAGAGGCTTGATGGAATTAATTCTATCTATTACAGAAAGTTCACAAAACCCCCCTCATAATCTGATGCTGATGTTCATTTTTCTCTGGGTGCACTGATGCTAAGCATGTGCTACATTGCAGGGTTGTTCTTCAAACTACTAATAGTAAGTAAAGCAAAAATGACATGACATAAAATTATGAAGAAAAAACCCAAGAACAAACACATGAAAAAAACTCCACAAACTTATGTGGACAGCACCATCATGATTCAGTATCTGAATGAATTTTACTCAGGAAAAAATTTGTAGTAGCCTAATGAAAAATACTTGTATTATTATCCATTGCTCCATTATATCAGAAGACTACAAAAGAAATTGTATTATACTGTGTATTTTTGTCTTCAGTTCTTAAATTAAATTAAGGGGTAAGGAATCTCAGAATCAGAAAACAAAAACAATGGAGGAATGAGAAGGGGAGGATTAACAAGCTAGCACTGCTGAATACAGGGTATGTATAAAACTCTCATAGCAAATGCTGAATTCCCAACATGTGTTTAAACAGGTTGTAAATATCATGTTAGTGTTCTGTTAGTATCAATAAAGTCTTGCTATCACTTAGATACTCACAATGCAGCTCTGCCACTAGGTGTCACGATGTGTATTTGGTGTGTAACTTATCTACAATATGCAAGCTTACTACCAAAGTTCACCTGGGCTCTGTGCTTTTAGAGTGTTCTTCCACTATGCTTGGGAATCATTACAGGCTTTTTTTTTTTTTTTTCTCAATACTGAACAAGCTCTTGGTATCAAGTAATAATTTAAAAAAAGAAATATTATATAACAGCAGATAGTGCAGGCAATATACTCTAATATACTCTAGATTCATTCTGATCCTGAGTTACCTGTTGTTTCTTTAAATTACATTTTTTATGACTGATGTTATAACTCTCCTATCTATCATTAAAACATAGTTGTGTAGCAAAAATATATAGATCTTTGTCCCCTCAAAAAATCTAGTTTTGTTTCTGAGCCTGAGGAATTTTGATACTGCAGGCTTGCAAATCAGGTAGGAAGATGATTGCTTCAAGTTGTGGTGCTTCTACCTGACTTTTGCATAGATTTAAAGATTCTTGGCTCGTTTTACTTGAGCCAGTCTAGAAAACAGATTTTTACAAAGTAAGTTAGATTGTGGATTAAACTTGGACATCTTTTATAAGGAACAATAAACTTTTGATTACTTAAAGATTTGAATGTTATCTTTTTCCTGCTAAAGATGGTCAGAAATCAATTTCTTTTATTTCTCTCCTTTTTATTCGTCTATTAATTTCTAATTTAAAGACAGCAACACTCTAATCTCAATTTTAAATAAGTATTTTTTTTGTTTCTGCCTTAAAAAAAAAAAAAGAAAGTCTAGTTCTGCCTTCTGTAAGGGATGTGCAAACCTGAAACGTAGCAACAAGATAAATATTTTTATGGTGGCAAAACCAAAGACGGTTGGTTTTGGTTGGAAAGGCACAGAAGCAGCAATTATGCCAGGGCTTTATGTGGCTGAGCCCTGGCACTGTGCAAGGAGGGAGGGTTTGTGCGCACCTGCGGAAGGAGGAGGTGTCAGTCATGCACCGTGGAACCTCCATGGCTGAGCCTCCAGAGCTGCGCTCCCTGGCCCTCGTTCCTGCAGACTCCCTCCAGGCAGCACCCAGCAACTGCATCAGTTATCTGCCCTGATTCTAGACCGAATAAAATTTTAACATTCATCTTGATAAGTTTTTACCTTTCCCTGAAAACAGCTCTCGGAGGGGAAAGGTCAGAGGGGAAGCACGTTGAAGAGTTGGTGGTCCAAGCTAGAGTGAGATGAGTAACACCAGCTCGGGGAAATAAAATCAAGCCTCATCTCTGGTGTGCTGTGGTGGCTGTCCCTTTCTCCCAGTATTTCTGCCAG
>VRYO01001463.1:31014736-31067437 GCA_009812075.1 Sialia sialis
CGGGGCCGTGCGGGCGCTGCTGCGCCACGGAGCCGCCGGCCCGCTCCGCTCCGGCGGGGGGCGGCGGCGCCGACCCCGCCATCCGTCCCGGGGCCCCGTCCGCCGCCAGCCACCCGCCCGACGAGGGGCGCAGGAGGCGGGCGGGGGCACAGGTGGGCAGCGCTGCCGCCCCCGGCGCCGCGCGGGAGCTCCCTCTGGATCCCCTCCGCAGCTCCCGCACACGGGTCCGGCCGCCGGTGGCGGTCGCTGCACCAAGGCCGGGCCGCGGCCGGGCCGTGCGGCGGGGCCGAGCTCGGCGGGGACCGCGCCGGGCCTGCCCTGCCCCAATCCCCGGGATGGAGTTCTGTGCGCCCCGAACTTGCTCCTCGTCCTGTGTCCCGCCCGGCCCTGTCGCGGTGCGCGGCCTCGGGGGCGCACGGTGGGCGAGGAGCGCCCGGCACCGCTCGCCCGGTCAGCGGCGCGGACCTCACAGCTCAGCCGGCGTGTGTTAGTACGTGTGTGTTAGTCAACCCTCTCCGTGCACGACTTGCGCTGCCCCCAAACTTTGCCATCAGTGCTGGGCTCTCCCACTCCCAAAATGGATGTCGGCATCTCTCCCAACGGTGGGCAGCGGGGCCGTTTACCGGCCTTCGCCCAGCGCGAGGGGTTGGGGCCGTCGTCGAGGTGGGACCCAGAGAGACACCGCTCTGATGTTGCTTAGTCCAGGCTTCTCATGGGCTGGGCAGCCTTTTCCAAGTGTTTAGGTGTCTGGTGGGAAAAAGTTCATCTTGATAGCAGCCAGGCCTGGAAGTCAAAGCCATACCCTCCTCCTGTGGAAGTGTGTGCTGCTTGGGCTTAGCAAGAGTGAATCCTGCAGCAAAGCTGTTCGCCTTGTAGCGCTCGGGGTCCCACCTGACAAGTCAGTGATATCCAAGTGAAAAATTTCCCTGCAGTGTATCTGGTGTTGCCTTACAGCCAGCAAGCTGTTTCTGTGAATTCCAAGGCGTAAGCTTCTCAAGCCATGTTTGGATTGCTCCCTGTGCAACTACTGTGGTACTCAATAAAAGTTTTTGCTGTACAGAAGAGTAGATAAAGTGCTGCTGTTGTAGCCCCTCTCCTTGTGTGCAATACTGTCTGGAACAGTACGGAGGGATGTGTATGAGTAACTGCAGTGTTGCAAGGCACAAGGAAGGCTGTTTGCTCTGCCATAGCTCGGGGTGGTTGAACTGTGCTGTCAGGGAGCATATGTTGCTGTATCTCATGTTTACAGTGGCATCCAGCTGCACAGGAGTACCGTCTTCCTAGGTTGTGTGGTAATTCCAGGTTAGCAGTCTACACCAGTGAAGTAATACTAATGCATTTAAGCCATTTTCTAACTACATGGAGGCTCTGTATAGGCTTTGTTGTGACATTGCTACTTATATAAACAGTGCCAGGCTGACAGATTTCTGAATGAAGTCTTTTTTTTTTCTAGAAAGTCAGCAGCAGTGTAAGATTTCCAGTACTGATTTCCAGCTGCTGAACCTTTGCTTTGACCTAGAAAAACTCAGAGAGAGAGATTTCTGCTCCTGCCAGTGTTTGTGAAGACTCCTATTGCTGCCAGCTAGGAACAGGATTGAGGCTGCCTGCTTGTTTGTAGTTTTTATGGGGAAGGGACAGTTCAGATTTTCTTTCCTTTGCAGACAAATTTTCAGCCGTGTTACTCAGCTTGGGCTCTGCTCAGGCTGCTAAGCCGGGAGGTCAAAGTCTTTTTGAATCTTTTTGGTATCTTGTTCCCCAAGAATTATATCAAAATAATAATAAATTTGACTAATCTTAAATTCTGATTTAAGATAGTAGATTGTAAAGAAAATTTCTTATTTTACTTGCAGAAGAAGCTGATCAGAGGTGTTTTAATGACTGGACCAAGTTGAAACAAGCATTTAACACCATCAGCCTCCTCTTTGAGCCCAAAGGCTTGATTTTTCTCCACAGCTTTAACTTCACTCTAACTCTGGTTTACATTGGTGTGAATGCGGGAAGTGAATGGAATACTATGTGTTTTATTTGTAAAGTGTCGTGACAAATGACCTTGGGAAGGTTAGGCAACAGGCCATGGTGAAGCAGATCCTCCGATTCCAAGACTGGGTCTCTAGCCATTAGGAAAGGTGCACCTGTCATGCTCCATCTAGATGGTTTGTTTTGACCTACCCAAAATATGTGGCTATTGATTTGTTAGTTATTTTTTGAAAACACTGAAAAACTCCCATCAATTATGTCCAGTCCTTCAACCCCAAATACATCTTCTTATGGTATTATTCCATTGGAGAGCTGGCCTTACAAAGGAAGTGTGTGGGTTTTAGTGCTGTTTTTTTGGCATATATTTGATATATATGGGCACAGTTTTATTCTGATCTATTTCCTCATGTGATGGTGGGGAAGGACCTAACATTGCATTTTTTCAGGATAACTGAAACAACATAATTAGCACATAATTGTGCTAATGAGCCACAAGAGCTTCACTTTTCCTTCCACTGCTTGCATTTATTTCCTATCACTACTAGCAAAATCTATAGGAAAAGAGGCCTGTCTTTTGCCAGAACCTATTATTTTGCACTTCTAATCTTTGTGTAACACATAGTCTGTATTTTTCACAATAGTTCATGAATTCTCTCTCCTCTGAAAAGAAGAAGAGAAAGACAGGGGGTTCCATTTGGTTGAAGGGCATAAAGACACAAGGCAGGGGTCCTTGGAGGCAGGTCAGGGAATTGGCAGGAAAGAAAGGATAGTAAACAAGGGGGAATGAAACTGGTGGGAGTGCATTACAAACTGTGAAGAGAGGCAATGGAACCTGTATGAAGTGTAGTTAACACACATATATAATTAATATATACCTATTAAAAGTCAAGGGCCCTGCGTTTAGGGTGTCTGCTCATTGTCAGCAATCGCCATTACCCAAAGTGTGTTTGCATTAAAAGATCAGGAGTTCAGTAAGAATCTGGGAGAGGACTTCTCAGCCGTTGTTCTGGAAAATATTTAGAATAAAAAAATTGCTTGTCACAACTAATGTAGCAATGAATTTTGAAAAGCCATCTGTGGTAGTGTAACACTAAAGTAACATCTGTGTAACTGCTAAAGTTTGTTCGTTTCAAGAGCTAGTGCTTTGTGGTTTGGATTTTGTTTTGTGGGTCTTTTTTGTTAAACTTGTAGTTTTTGGAGTACTTCCCAGTGATTAAATGTGTCATACTGTGTCGTAGTCCTTCTTTGCATTTGCTTTAGTCAACTATACTTCTATAGTACATCAGTAGAATGTTAGCAATTTATTTTTATTTAACCAAATAAAATCAAGTTATGAAATTTAAATTTTTCCTGTTAAATAGCACTTTTTTCATGTTTACTTACTAATATTGTGACTCCACTATGCTTCTGTATCCCCATAATCTTGTAATTTAGTCACCATTGAAATAATGGAAGGGGACACTTTTTACACTGGTTAGAACTCAGGCTTTAAGCTCAGGTCCCCATTGGTGTTTGGGGAGGTCCCTGGTTATAACCAGCAGCCAGTTTTTATATCAAGTATGAGTTAACATCCTATCCTTAGATTCTGGGAAAAGTTGGCTTACTAAGATTTTTACCATAGTAGCACATGCTCACTTGAGGGGTATATTTAGTCTCAGCTTCTGAAAAATTCCAAAGGATCACAGTGGTCCCGCTTCCATTTCACTGCTTGCCGGCTTTGGGGAGGCTGTTTTGCCTTCAGGCTAAAGGAAATGTTTTTGAGTGTAGCAGACCAGATTTTCTTGGAAAGTTTCTTGTAATGAAAATGGTCACCTGTAGGACCAAGAAAAGAGATGAGTAACCTAATTTTTATTGCTATTCTTAGTTTCTTATTTTTTGCACCTGTTAGGTATTTGTGGTTCCCAGATTCTCCTACAATGACCCCAGTTAAAAAAAGCAGCATTATACGAATATAAGGAAATATCAGTATGCTAAATGTGCAGATTGATATCAGTAACTGGAATTGTCTGGATAAGTAACTGTCTGCAAGTGATAGAGAACTTTTTCCATGTCACCCAGATGACGCATCCATGCAACTGGTACATTTTGAAGGATGAAGTCAAGATAATGTCATTCCCAAGGTGGAAATATAGGCCTGGTTGAGGGCAATGTTGGGTCACTTAGGAGCCTATGCAGTTGTTCTGATACAAACAAGGTAATAATGAAATAACACTCTGCTGTAGCTTTGGCTTTGTTAGACAAGGTAAGAACAAGAAACAATTTAAAATTTCATGTTAGCTGTTTGTTTGTTTTACTTTTTTTCCCTTCTACTGGTTCTTCTTCAGTCATGGAAACAATGGTGCTTTTCTCTTTCCACACTGTGGAAAATGTTTTCTCTGTTTTTTGTTTCAGGCTTGTATCTCTGATAGTATTTAAACCTGCCTGCTTTGAATAGTGTTTCATCTGTGATGGCAATGTCCATTCAAGAGGGTGTTTTGCTTACGATATATACCTAAAAGACGTTCCTTTTGTACCTGTTTAGGACCTGGGAATTGTAATGAATTACTCCAGAGGATTTTCTTCAAAACCCTTTTGACTCTGTGAGAATTCAGTGCAAGACACTTACTAGTCTTGTATTAAATGAGGGTCCAGCTAAGGCTGTCTCATCTTTGTGAAAGGGAATGAAAATCTTGTCCTGGATCAGGAGGCAGTTAAAGCTCTCCCTGTTTTTTTCAGAGGCACACCTCAACATTCTGTCTTAGGTATAGGGTTTGACCTTTTCAGAAGGGGACGTGGCCCACATAATTTTTATTTCACCCCTTTTCAACTGGCCAATTATTATTACTTAGAGGCTTAAGCAAGTGAAAACTGACTGAAGATGCCAGAACTGGATCAGTTTTCCACAGACTTAATGGAGTTGCCATTCGTGAGGACATTCTGGATCTGGACCTCCAGGCAATCATAAGTATTTGACAAGTCCCACAAGAAGAACTTAATATTTAATTAAATTCTTCAGCTGTTACATTACATTCTTCTGAAACTGGCCATTCCATGAATTACTGTCAGTGGCAGTTCACCAGAGGAGGTGGCTTTGGAGGCCTTTTCTCTTTCCAGGGTGCCATTAAGCTACCTGTAAAACTTTATCTCCTTTTCTGGTTATCAAATCACTGCAGACACCCTTGATACTTTGTAACACAAGTTACAGTAGGCATGAGAACCACGGCTGCTGTAGCTGGTGAAACTTCAGTTATTAAATATATTTAAAATATTTTAAAAGAAATGTAAGCATCCACTTGCCCATCCTGGATTTGAAATAGTTTTCTTTCTTGGACACACTAATAATTTGTATATTTTCAAGGTTTTTGAACCAATCCTGTGGTCACTAGGAATTCTGACATTAAAATAATTGATTTTATTTGCTGTCATTGCAAATACTGACACTATTTACCTTTGCTCAGGTATCTCATAGCTGACAGGAGCATGGGAGACATAGGTACTGTCAGGCAAATATACCTGATATGTCCCCAAGATAGGGCAGGACAGAGCATTGAAGGTGAACAGGGTTAGCTGAGGCAGTTCTATTTCTGGGGCCTGCTCTGTTTTTTGAATGTTGTGTCTGTTGTGCTGGATTGCAGATCTGCTCCACAGCTCTGGGGTGAGCACTTCTACCTAAGCTTCCACTGTGTGTCATTGCAACCTGGATAGACTTTGGATGACCCTTGGGCTAGGAGCACAGCCCTTCGTTAACAAGGAACATCAATTTTTGCAGGGGGTTATACTGTATTAGGCATATTAGCACATCTTTCCAAGATCCTAGAAAATGGGCTTCTGTTTCCCTTTTGAAATACTCTTTTTAAATTTGATTTTGATTTGCAAGGTAAAGAGCAGAAGTCTTAGTTGTGAACAGAAGTGTTAGCTCCCTGCAAGTTCAAAAGCAAGTTTGTTCTTGCTAGTTTAGGGTGGTGCCAGAGTCACAAAAGCTAACTTTACCCTGCTGAGTCTAATGGCCCTAGAGTTCTGATAGTGCAGTAAGTAGTAAGAAAGACATTCCTTTGAAGGGCAGCTCAGAGCATGATCCACCCATCCATCCTCTAGGTGGTCATGAGCCTATGATGTTACAGCATTACCATTCCTAATAAACGCAAACTTCTTTTTGCTTTGGTTCAACTCCAGGTGCTCTTTCCAAGTATTTTGAATCATGTAATGTTACCAGTGCATCAGCTTGCACTTTAAGCCAGAGTTATCCTTTGTTTTATTTCTGACTTTTTCTGCGTAAAAATACTTGAGACAATTCCAAATTTTAATTCAGTTTGTTTACATTTTTTTCCTGTAGTAGTTAAGCTTATAACTTCCTTTGGTCTGGGGAAACAAGTTATTCTGAATCATCAAGTGTACAGATGAAGGTCTCTTATTTGCTATTTTATGATGTATCCTACTTAGTGTTCCTAAATACTAGTACATAAGTTGGAGGAAAAAGCCTGGTTTTGTTGTGCTGGGTCTGTGCCCTCACAGTGTGCTCAATTTGAAACAAATATCTCTTTACCAGCACTCTTCCTTCTGTTGTTCATTGTTACTTTAGTATCCTCCTTGCTCATTCAACTCCAGAAATAACCTTTTGCCATCCTGCTAGTTGTGTGTTGCCTTTGTGCTACAGCTGAATTTGTAGCAGGCTTTTAGTGTTCAGCTAATATTTAGCATTGATCATGTAACCAGTTTTTCTTCAGTGTTTGCTGCCTTTGCTAACTCTGAGAGGATCTGTTAAGTGTGCCACTAGGAATTTTTGCTGCTAGGATTTTCTTCCTCTTCCTGGATTGTCAAAATCTTCTATAATCAGTAGCTTCTTTCAAAGATTTATTTATTTTACTTCCAATGTAATTTATTTGACTATGCTTCATTGTGCAACTTCATAATTTCTGTCCAAAGCAAGGCTTAGGACAAGGAATCAATAGGCTATTACTGTCCTGGTGAAGTTTGCTGGGTTGTTGATGATTCTTTTCATTCTCAGGATGTTTGAGGAGTCTTTGATAGCTGCTTGCTGCATGTGACTGAATCTGTTAGCTCCTTTGATTTTCTCTTAAGCTCTCCCAGGCACGTCTCTTCCCATCTTTGTTGGAGTCCAGTGTTGGTTGCCCCATGTCACCATAGGGTCTGTTCTGTATGATTTGTCTACTTCCTTAATTTTGGACTCTGTTTCTGCTGTTGTTGAGACGGGCCCATGTCATAAATTTCGCAAGATTTCTAGCTCTTGCATAGCATCTTTAAACTTAATTTTCTACAGTCGAAAACTTAAATTTTGTGCTTATATTCTGTCAGAGCACTTAGTAGACCCAATCCAATACTCAAGAATTATTTTACCTTCATTTGTTGACTGAGGAAACCTGCACTTAAAATAGGGAGGAGGCTCTGTCAAACCAGTGTGGAACTCCTGATGTCACAGGAACTCTGTGCCTGTGAGCAGAGGCCCAATCCTGTCTCCCAGTCAGCAGGGAGCTGGTCTCTCTATGAACAACATTATCTTATAACCAAGCAATTCAAAAACCATCTATGGAAGAGTTGAGAGAAGGGGGAGCTCCAGGAATGTTTCAGGAACAGAAGGCAATTTGACCCCAGCTGTTTCTGGGAGCTGCAACTTCTTGGAAGCTGTATGAGGCTTCATCATGGGCATTCATCACTTTAGCTGTCAAATACAGTGTTTTTATTTAAATACACTCATGGAGAAGAAAAAAAAAGGCACACAAACCAGAATTTCATCTACTTCTAACAATAGATTGCAACACCTGTTGCTTTGTCCACTGAAACCGCCTTCTCTGAGGATCTTGTAGCTGTTAATTATAGCTAGCTGACTACAGTATGAGGAGGGCTGATAGCAGGAGCTGTAACTTCCTTTCAAGAAAAAGGTATGTTTCTGCTACATTACCAGATTTGCTACTTCACATTATTGAGAATTCGTTTGTCACAGGCAGTGAAAAAAAACTGAGATGATTTTCTGAATTCCATTAATAAAATGCAATGTCTAGTTAGGGATTGAAGTCACTAAGTAATTTTTGCCTGCTTAAGAACAAAATAACAGTTGGAGGGATGTCTTACTTAGAGTACGTTGTAATTTAAAATCAGTCAAACCTATTGGTGATTTTAGGAATGTAACTACTACTTGTCAGAAAATTGGGAAAGAAGTGCTGCTTTTAGAAATAGATAGGAGAGAAATTTCAAAATACTAATTAAATCAGAAACTAGATTCTTGGAAGCACCTAGATTAGACTCCAATATCACAAATAAGGAGCCAATTACAGCTTTGATGCAAGCAGGTCTGTAGCCTCAGTGTGTCAAGTCTGAGTCGTGTTTCTTTCATTTCCTTAATCCTCTTCACTTTTAAGCTGATGATTGATTGTTAAACTAGTGGCTTAAGCTTCCCTTCTATTCAGCTATTTTTCTTAAGGAAAGCTGACTAACTTTTTGTGTTGAATGTAAGGTGAATGTGAGTTATCTGTATCTGGAGTAAAGATGGTATGAAGACCACTTAATCTTTTAAAAAGTGTAACATATATGACAACGTATCACCGAGTGTCTGGGGGAGATACAAGTTTCCAGTTCTCAAGAAGTCATCAGTAGTTCGTTGTCACGGTAAGGGAGAGAGCTACAATACTGGACAGCCAGCTCTTGTGCTTTGGGTTAGTGCTTGCTCTCAGGTGCAGTAAGCAAATACAAAAAGGATTTTACCTCTAGTGTGTGTGTCCTGCCTTTTATCTGTAAGGCATTATAGCCACCTATAAGCTAGTTTTTGAGATCTACCTCAAATGATCTACCATGATGAGTTTTGGATGAGGAAAGCCTCCCACAAAGAAAGCTCTGATGATCACCTTGCTGTTTCTTGAAGGAGTTTCACATTTTCTTCCCTGTAGTAGTTCAGGGTATCTTGGCCTGGTCAAACTGATGGCTGTGTCTGAACCAATATTCTGTCTGGATGGCTGAGAGTCTCTTCTGAGCTTAAAATTTGTGGCACTGTGAGAACTGGGTTAGCTTGTACTGGCTGCTGGAAAATTCCATGGCTTTTATACCACCTTCTCTGTTTTCTGGACAGGAACAATAAATTGAGAGAGACATTCTGATGAGATTATCTTAATGTAGCAAACATTTATATAAACCAGACTGATTTTTCCCCCTTGGGCTTTGGTTTATAAACAGGTTGAAATGTTTTGTAATGCCAAACTGTCTCAGTTTCAGATTGGCTTTCTTTAAATTTTTGTTTTTTTCTGGTGTTGAAATCTTTAAGTTGATAATCTAATGGATGTCCCTTGCCATTTTAATACAGAATAGCAGTCCTTTTGCACATCATTTTTCTAGATGAATATTTTCATCTAGACTAAAGTTTCTCTACTTAGGGCCTCTGCTTCATGTCTGTCTGTGAAGTCTCTACTTGAGTCTTTGAGTGGCTGTCTGGTATACACAGCATCTGACTGATTTCTCTGTTAGAATAGAAAATTAGCCATGTGTGCAGTCTGGGGTCGTTAGTTTTACTGTACCCAGTAAGATGCGTTGTGGCCTGAGTTGCTCTTTTCTCAGCTTTTTCATGTCAGCCTTGCTGTTGCCAGGGAAGCAAGGGAAGAGTTGCATTCCTGCCCGTCAGTATGCTCCACTTTCTGTGAAGTTTCTCTTGTTACAAGTTTTCAGACTCTTGTTCATGCAAATGTGTGCAATTGCAGTCAGTGCCCTAACCCCTGCATTTTTCATCACTCCTTACAAAAAGACGTGTCTCTGCAAGGGAGCTTATTGACTTCTGTAATTGTGTCTGTTAGTTTTAGTAACATCCATGATCACTTACTTGTTGAAGACAACTTTGGCAGTAGACTTTGGGTAGGATTCAGTTGGCTCTATTTTGGCTTCTTGTTTGAGACACTTGTTTGGCAGTTTGAGACACTAAGTTACCCTGTCTCCTTCTCAGCTGCCACTCAGCTGTGTGGTTAGCTAATCCTAAATTGGAAGCCTACTTGTTGATCACCTTGAATAACTCCCTGGGACTGCTGGCTGTTCCGATGACTAGTGTAATATATTTCTTTAAATACACACATTATTGCCATTTCATTGCCTCTTCATGTCAGGGTTTTTCTGAACTGCCTGCCACATGCAGTGTCAGATGTGGCTTGAGTCTTCAGAGAGAATGTCTGCTTCCTGAAGCAACAGCTGATGGAATAGGCAGGTATCCAAATGTGGTATCTCAGGACATCTCAGCTGGCGCTGTGTATTGGATCTTTAAAAGCCTATAGTGGGTTGACTCTGGCCAGATACCAGGCACCCACCAAAGCCACTCTCTCACTCTCCTCCACAGTTGGACAGGGAAAGGAAATATAATGAGGGGTTCATGAGTTGAGATAAGGACCAGGAGAGATCATTCACCAAATACCATCATGGGCAAAACAGGTTCAAATTAGATATATTAATTGAATTTATTACTAACAAGATCAGAGCAGGATCATGAGAAGTGAAATAAAACCTTAAAACCACTTTCTTCGTACCCCTCCCTCCTTCCTAGCTCTACGTTCTCCCCCAGCAGCACAAGGAGACAGGGAATGAGTGTTACAGTCAGTTCATCACCTGCTTTTTCTCCTGCTTCTCAGGGAGAGGAGTCACTCCCACAGGACATAGTTCTCCATAAGCTTCTTCAACATGAGTCCACCCCGTGGGCAAGAGTCTTCCCCAAAGTGCTGCAGCATGGATCACTGCTGTGCAATCCTTCAAGGACAAGTACAGGAGCAGGGCCCCTCTCTCCACAGGTCTCCCATGGGCTCACAGCTTCCTCTCAGGTATCCACCCGCATGGGGAGGCACGGGGCTTCTCCACAGGCTGCAGTCAGATCTCTGCATCCCCATGGATCCCCGTGTGCTGCAGGGGCAGAGCTGCTTCACCATGGCCATCACCACAGGCTGCAGAGGAATCCCAGCTCTGGTGCCTGGAGCATCTCCTGCCCCTCCTTCTGCACTGACCTTGGTGTCTGCACACTTGCTCCTCTCACATATTCCCACCCTGCTCTTCTCCACCCAGTTACAGCTGCACTAGGACATTTCTTTCTTCTTCTGAAATATATTGGAGGTGTTGCCACCACATCAGTTTTTGGAGCTTCCAGGGGTTGGCTCTGCTGGACACAGAGGAAGCTCCTGGTAGGTCGTCACAAGAGCCACCCCTGTAACCCGCTGCTGCCAAAGCTTGGCCATGCAAACCCAAACCCATGGTAATCCCGTGCTGTATTTCCTCTGACTCCAGCGACAATTTAGACACCTTGCTTATATTTGTGAACCTGAATTATAGATGTCTTTCATCCTTATCTGAGTCCTCATATCTTACTGTTACAGCGGTGCCATACAATATGGGTGACTGTGCTGGTGTGAGAGGTACTGTACATGTAGATGGCTTTGTAGATCACCAATTTTTCATATTAGTTACTTGACTTTTGCTGTAGTGGTTTAAGTAATTTACTACATGCTAAATATTTGCTTATTATATTTACTGTGACATATTCTATGTATTTCAAGTTGACTAGATCCAGTCTTGATTTCAGGGTATGACTTCTGTTCTTGCCTGTTATAACACTTCATAATTAAATGGCAGCAAAAGCCCCTATGTTTGTCCATTTTTTGATTGAGAAAATCTTTAGCTTTAGTCTGATTCCAGAATTAGCTGCCTTATTTTTCTGGTTTGTGTTTTGACTTTTTATTTCAAATTTACATGAAACTATTTTAAAGTGAGTTGTTAAAGAAGGATTAACTCAGTGACCGATGTAAATAATATGTAATCCCACATAATGTGATTCTGTGATAAAGGTAATGTAGTCATTGACTTAGAGATTTGCATGTTTTTTGTAGCAAATTGGATCACCATCGTATTGGAAGTTAGAGAATAGATATGGTTTCATGATGAAAAAGTGTGCAAGGTGAAGCAGTTTTTACTTAGTTTCCTGAGTTTTAAGTCCTTTTATGTTGTTTTAATGTGCCTGTTCTGTAGTAATTCAAAAGGGAGGTTGAGCTGACTGCTGTTTGAAGAAGTGGTTGAAAATGACGGCTGCAGATTTTTAATCTGTTTTGTACTTGATTTTTGTTTCCAAAAATATCTTCCTTCCATTCCTCAGGAAGGTTCTTACTGATTGTATACGAGAGCTGGCAAAGGATAGTCCTCTATGGGTGATAATATCTGAAAGCATGGTGGGATTTGCTGTTGTGACCTGGTGTTCACTGCAGCTGCTTGGCCCTTCCTTGCCTTCCCAGGGCTTTATCTGCAACCCTTTTCTGCTCCAGTCCAAGAGCAGAGGAAACAAACTGTAAGAAATTAAAGTATCTAGTCTTCAGGGACTGAATTTAACACTCAGTTCCTGAATCAAGAAGGGGAACTTTCCTGTAAGCCTTGCAGCACCTTACATTTTGGATATTAGTCCCTAAAATTCTGTGTCACTTCCTTTGCTTGTAAAAACCTTACCAAAACAATGAAAAGAAAAGAGTTAGTGATTTCTCCCCCACCCATCTTTATCCTTCTGCAAAGTAAAATGCTTTTAAGGCATCACTTCACTCTGTCATGTATTAGCTGTTAATGAGCTAATAGCTGTGTTCATATATCCATTGAAACTAAGATTCTCTACTGTAAGGCACAATAAAAAAAAAAAGAAACCAGGCCACAGGTTTCTGAAGATGTAATCATCAGGGATGAGATCACAGGCTTTGTGAGGAACAGTGTGAAGGAGGTGAACTTCAGTGTTATGGCTTGACAGCTAAGCTGATTAGCAGGAGTTGAAAGGGCTAATTCCTTGCACCCACTCCAGGTCAGGAGTTTGTGGCCCTGCTTGTACAGGCCAGATGCTCCTCTGATCTTTCTCCTTACCTGCCACGTGAACTGGTTCAATGAGATGGACAAAAATTGTTGGGTTTTTGCTGCAGGGAAGAGAGGACATGGGATTGTCCCTTGCTATGGCAGCAAGTCATTAGATCAGTTTTGCTGTTGACAAACCACTCCTCATAAGGCAAAAAGCTATGAAATTGATGGAGGAGCAAATGGGAAGAACAAACGGGGGGACCAGCAGTGTTACAGAAAAATGTGTGTTTTAAAAAACAGAGAAACCCTATGCAACTTCACACCTAGTGTTTTAAATTTTTGCTATTTAAAATGCATAAATAAGATAAATTTTGCTAATGAGTCGTATAACCATCTGCTGATTGTTGCTTTAAGTCATATTCTTGCTAAACTGCTACTGTGTGGCCATCTCGTTACTTGGTTTTAGAAGACAAAAGTTCTAATTAAGCTGCTCTGGAGGTAATGCAGAGCTGTTCCTTTTGTCAAGCCCAAATAAGCTCCCAGATATAACACAGTAAAAAAAATCACGTGAGGCTTAGAACATCTTTAGTACTTTTTATAATGTTCACAAATGTATAAATATTTGCCGTAAATGTGAGAAATTGCACACCAGAAATATGTTTTACCTTTAGGCAGTTTTGCATGTTTTTGTGTAACTGAGAAAATGATTTACAGTAATTTCACATTTATAAGCTGCATCTTTTTTGGCTGAATTTTCAAGCCGACTCCGGATGTGCAGCTTTTCACCTGATGCAGCTTATATATGGACAAATTCAGGCGAAATGCCAACCTGGAAGTGTGAGGCAGGCCCGGGTCAGGGCCGGAGCTGCTGTGGCGGATGGGGCTGACCTGAGCCATGCTGGCCCAAAGCAGGGCGGGGCTGGCCGAGCTGGATCCTCGCTGGAAAAAAAAAAAAGAAAAAGGAGGGGGGTGGGCAGAGTGGAAAAGTGTGGCTTATCACCCGGTGTGACTTATTTATGGACAAATTCCATGGACTTTCCAACAACCTGGAAGTGCAACTTATAACCAGGTGCGGCTTATAAGTGTGAAATTCCTGTAGTACCAGGAGAATAGGAGGAGAACAGCGCATTTGATGGAATTTTAAAGCAAAAACTAAAACCAAACCCTTCTTAGTTAGGAAACTGTTAACTATTAGAGTTCTGTGGCTTGGGACTTTTACAGAAGAATCACATTAACAAGCTTCAAACCAAAATGGGGTTTGGTCTGAAAAAAACCCTTGAAATGCTTGCTGCTTGCTTAGACACTCTCCCCAGTCTATTGGATTGCTGTTCCTGTACCTTTCAATGTTTTCGTTAATGATGTGGATGAAACAGTACACTTATTAAATTTGTAGATTCTATAAAGCGGGCTTAGTGAAAATTTGCAAATATTTTGGAATTAGAATTAAAACTTGATGTGATCCTGAAAAAAAATAATTATTGTCTTTTTTTCTGTTTTATTGGGGTTTTTTAAATAAGAAAATTCAAGAAAGACAAGAACAAAGTCTCATTAGCAAGGAAACAGATTCACAAAGTGAGCACAGGCTAGCGCTTGCTGGGTAGCAGTTCTGCAGAAAAGGATCTGGGATCATTAATGTAATACTGACCAGAAGACATAAGCAGAACTCTTGGTTACATAAAATATAGGTATATCAAGTATTTTTTCTTGCTCAGCAGTTGCTGACCCTTAGTAGTTCCATTTGTAAATTCCTTCACAAGTGTGTAGTATGGGCCACCACAACATACTTTTGCACAGATTAAATTTGGTATTCTGGGTTGTATGATGGAGAAGTATGAAAGTGTGGTGACTCTACTGCATATGTGCATTTTCACTTTCTGTACAGATGAAATCCAGCCTTCTATTCTGGCTGTTCAGATCATTAGTTTCTCTCTGTGTTGATTGTGAATGCAACTTGTCTTTCTAATACTGCTTTTTCTATTTTCCCATGTTGTACAAGTGTGTTTGATTTGAAAACTCATCGTCCATGCTTTTTGCCTTTTGTGGTGTTTTATCTACTTTATCTGTCTTTATTTATTCAATTACTGTGACATAGTCTGAAAATAATTCCACCTGAGCATTTAGTTCATGTTTTATGCCACAAGATCTAAGGCTATAAAGTGATTCTAGAAAAATACAGAAAGAAATAATAAATTCCAGAAAGTAATAATAATCAGAAAAAGTGTTAACTAATTCTTTATGCTGCATGGTGCAAGTGTATTCACAATTTTTAGAAGTATTTTGCATCTGCAAATGTAAGTAAATATTTGTAGTGGGTTTACATGGCCAGGTTTTGGTAACAGGGGGGCTACAGGAGTGGCTTCTGTGAGAAGTTTCACTTGTGGCTGATGGAGCCAATGCCAGCTGGCTCTCACATGAATCTGCTGCCAGCCAAGGCTGAGCTCCTCAGCGTTGTTGATAGTGAGTCTGTGAGATAACAGATTTAAGAAGCAGGAAAAGTTGCTGCACAACAGAAAGTGCAGTGAGAGAGGAGAGGAGTGAGAATATGTGAGAGAAACAGCTCTGTAGACAACAAGTTCAGTGCAGAAGGAGGGCAGGAGGTGCCCCAGGCACTAGAGCGGAGACTCCTCTGCTGCCCGTGGTGCTGCCCATGGTGAAACAGCTGTGCCCCTGCAGCCCATGAAGGTCCATAGTGGAGCAGAGATCCACCCACAGCCCATGGGGGAGACCCACAGGATCTCTGGCCCCATGGAGAGACAGAGAGGTCATGCTGGAGCAGATTTACTGGCATGACTTGTGACCCTGTGGGAGGCCCCTGCTGGAGCATTCTGTTCCTGAAGGATGCCACCCTGTGGAAGGGATCCACACTGGAACAGTTCACTAAGAACTGCAGCTTGTGAAGGACTCATGTTGAAGAAATTTGTGGAGGACTGTCTCCTGTGGGAGGGATCCCATGTTGGAGCAGAGGAAGAATATGAGGAGTCTTCCCCTTAGCAGGATGGAGTGGCAGAGACAACATGTGATGAACCGACTGTAACCCTCATTTGCCATCCCTCTGGGTCATGGAGAATTCAGGAGTAAATTTAATCCTGAGAAGGAGGAATGGGTGGGAGGAAGATGTTCTTAAGATTTAGTTTTTATTTCTTGTTTTTCTACTCTGATTTGATTGACAGTAAATTCATTTAATCTCCCCAAGCTGAGTTTGTTCTGCATGTGATAGTAACTGAGTGATCTTTTCATGCACTTGTCTAGACCCACAAGTCTTTCATTATATTTTCTCTCCCCTGTGCAGCTGAGGTGGTGAGCCATAGAGCAGCTTTTGTGGTCACCGGTATATAGACATGGTCAACTCACAACGTTGTGTTTCCTGATATATTAAAAAAACGAATGGACTATTTTACAGCAATATTTCCACTTAAATATGTGAGGAGTTTAGTTTTGTTGTTTTTGTGTGAGTTTGTTTTGGTTTGGTCATTTTTAGTCTATGAGGGAAATTTCCAGCTTGTACATAGTTTAATAAGAAGGTCAGTACCAACTATTTAATGAAATCTGTGTAGCTGCCTATGAACTAAGTGCTCAAAAGGGGAAATGAAGTAAAATGCAATTCTAGTATATTTGCATCCCTCTATGTGTTTGCTATTGCATTTCTTCTGCATCTGTGTGGGTGGGATTACAAGGAGAAACTATTGCAGCATCTCATAAGATGCCATACACCTGCAGTGTAGGCTTACAAAAATGACGGCACTGCGACTTGCAGACTTTGATTGGATAGACGTGTGTGATTAAAACATTAGGAAATATCATTTCTTGATGTGGCAGCTGAGTAAAGGCACAAAGCTGGGAGGCACAGCTGTGCAGTCCAGTTTTCTCTGAGCCGTGCAAGTGTTCATAACCACTGTTGGGCTTGAAGGGAAGCCTCTCTGGAGACACTTGGATGTAGGAATTTCCTAGATGTGAGTTGGGTAGCCACCTGAAACGGGGTGTGGGGACTTCTGTAATTGCAATCTTAGTATTCTAAGTGAACCATCACTTTTGTATATGTCAGATTTTTCAAAAATATCTGCATAGAAGATGTAAAAATATTTTGATTATATAACTGCATTTCATCTCTGACCAGCTTAGTGAAATCTCTTTCCCCCAAGTCCTACATTTTATGTAGCAGTGTATTTTATTATGTTTCTGCTTGTGGCTGGAAGACCTCAAGTTTTTGCTTCACTGTTTATAAAACAGTACAAAACTAGTGTATATATGTAAAAAATGTAAAGAAAAGATGGTACATAGAATTTTTCTCACCTTTTGTCATGACATCAAAGATTGGCTGCCTGGTAGTGTGAAAATAGCGTGCCATCACTACATCAACTATATTCTTTCTGTTGTCTCTCTCTACCAGTGGATTTTTAGAACTGATTACAAATTTAATATCTCCATATCTCATCTGCTTAAGAGTTATACCCCATGATTATATTACTGCCTGGACATCTTTGCTTATACAGATTAATTTGCAAAATAGTTTCCTGTAGGAGTTCTGCAGCTTTAGATATATTAAAAAAATGCCACCCAGCACCCTGTATGTTATGATAAATTCTGATTTCAGAATTGAATTTTCAATGTACTTTACTTTTAGTGTCTTCTTTTCCCCCTAAACCATATCTTGTTCATTTTTGCAGTTCCTCAATACTATTCTTAAGCTGATTTTTCTTGTTTTATCCTTAATAATAGGAAAGAATCCATCCCACAATTTGTTTCTTTAGAACATCAGTACTGCTGAACATAATATTTTATTTGGTTATTAGTAAGTTCTGCTTTCATGAAGAATATTTTAAAATACTGGAAGCTGAAGTGGTAATTCACAACTGGCAGGGCTCAAGACCGGGTGTTTAGTAGTATTTCGTGCAGTATTTCACCATATGAGTAATGCATTCCTGGTGTTTGTAGGCTAAATTGCTGTAAATACTGTGAGTTTCGATGATATTTCATGTTATGTTGGTTTCATTTTAAATATATTTAAAACATATGGCCTGATTCTGCCACCATTGACTTGAATGTTTACAATTAAGAAACTTTTTCAATTAATTGCTGTTTATACTAATATATTTAAAATCAGACATGTTGTATACCAAAGAATTCTACAGGTCTACACCTTCTCAGTCTTTAAGTTAGGCTTTTCTAACAATACTGCTGTGTTGAATGGCATTTGCTGTGAAGTGATAGTAGGATTTGTACAGTATGAATTTAGTACATATTTTTTCGAACACATAGCAAATTGCATATGTATATTTTAAGTCTGTCACTATTAGTATTTTACTGAAGATACTTATGAGAAGTGCAGGTGATTACATCTCAGTTTTTAATTTTTTCTACTTTTGCCTTTCCAGAGACTTGAATCAGTTATCTGTATTACCTCAGTAATCAAAATGGCAGTCTGAGCCTCTTCTCCAAAGCACAGAGTCACAGTAATAGGATTTATTATTTTCATTATACTAGTGCAACTGTATTAAAGTACTTATACTCCAAGGTGTAATGAGTGATTTGGGGTCTTAATCCAATAATACTGTCCCTCTGAGTAAATATTCTTGGATATTTTTAATGGATTGGTGGGGAGAGAGAGACAAAAATACTGATGGTAATCAAAAATTTTTTATATAGGTTATTAATTTCAATAAGCCCTTTGTTAGAAAGTTTTTCAGGTGTTGAATGGGCTTGTTTTGTGGGTTTTTTGATTTGTTTTTTAATTTGTTTTTTTTTTCCTGCTAGGGAGAGAGAATTACCCCAGCAGAAGGAGCAAAGAGCTTAGTGGTAAAGGGATGCTGCCTGTGATGGATGAGAGCTGAGCCCCTGCTCTGCCTTAGCCAGTGGGGCCAGAGGTGCTGCTGGGAGAAGACCCAGTTGCTCTCACAGGTTTTGTCTCTCTATCCACTCTGTACAGAGCAGTTCATATGTATGAACCCTGAATAATACAGTCTCTGTGCATGCTGCTGAGTAAAATATATCATTCTGCTCCTATGGGACAGGAGAAGCCCAAACCTTTTTCCCAGATGACTGACAATGATTGGTTTATGTCTTAATTGAGTGGATTACCTGGGATGCCTGCAAACCCCTAAACTGTTCCTGTGAGGTTTTTGCAGTAGCAGGAGTTTTCAGCCAGTAGCCCAAATTTTGCCAAGGAGCATACTCTCAATGAGTAGTGTGGAGTGGTGCCCGCACCCTGGTTTGTTTATGCATGTAGACCTAGCCTGAAAACAGGTATTGGCAATCAAGAAACTAATTTGGGCAGATGAAAAGAGGTAATTAATACGTGGCATATTCCAGGTAAACGTTTTAGCCATTGGGTTAAAGGCTAGTTTAGAAAATCCTGGTACCTCTGTCAGTAATAAATGCAAGGATTGAAGTACTCCACCTGTTGACTGAATAAGCAGTGATTTTTTATTTTTTTTTTTAAGAACATGCGTATTTGATTTTTTTTTTTGCTTGTTTGTTTGTACTTTTTTTTTTGTTTTGTTTTGTTTTTTTCTCTTTTCTAGTTTGGTAACAGGCCGAAAAAAAAAAGAAATAGGGATTTTCTCTTGCAGCCTTATTTGATACTTTAGGTGCACTTTACTGGAAAAACAATGGCAAAGTTTGCAAGTTTCCAATGTCACTTGGTTGCAAAGTCATCCTCTCTTGAAGATATTGGCAAGTGCTTATCTCAGCTGCAGAGTATTTGTGTAGAATTTAATTCTAGAACAGTAATTCTTCCTGCTATGTTTCAGGCAGGGTGACCCCACCATTGAAAAACAGAACCTGGAGCCAGGGTGTGTGGGTTCTTCTCCACTGATGTTCTTTGGCTCTGAGCTCTGTTTCTCTGTGCATCCATTTGGAAGTAATGTTTGCAGAGGCATGACTTTTGTGGACAGTTTTGTGACCCAGATCCAGGAGCAAAAAAGGAGTGTTGCTAATACCACTGTAGTCATTGGACATTCAAAATGCAAAATGCTCTGCTGATAATAATGTGTTTGTTGCAGTGACAGGCAATGGCACAAGTTAAAATGCAGACTACAGCAAACCTGTCTGGACCCACCATGGCCCCTGTGGTGCTACCCCTGGCAGTTACAGCTACAAATACACTGAGTCTGCCATCCTCAATGAATGGATCCATTTCAGAATCTGCTGCCAGCTGTAGCAGTCCTACTGCCAGCCTTGTGGATCCTGCCTCATTGAACAACTCACCAGGTAAGTTGGTCCAGATATATTTTCTCTGGTGCTCAAATTAATCTTTTTGATGCACCTGCTAATTGAAAAAGATAATAATTAGATCTTAAAGAGGATTAAAATAAAGGAGAAAACCCACGTAGAAAAATGTTTTGGCTAAATAAACTCTTTACCAAGTTTTGTTTCTTTATTGACCTCAGATTTGGAGTGAAGTTTTGATCAATGATTTAAAAGCTCAGGAAAGAACATGTCTATTTTGTCAAATTCTCAGTGTATCTTTTATAGAGAAGTTTTAGTGGGGCAGGAAGGTCTCCAAGTTTATTTCTCTTCCCTAGAACAGAATGTCTTCTGACTGCTTGGCAGTTTGATGTTTCCTTTGTGGCCTGTAGTTCCTATGCTGAACTGAGTATAAAATGCAGAAGTATTGTCCTCAGAATTTAAGCAAGAAATGACAATGTGTGTTAGGGATAAATACAAATAAATTGCAAAAAACCCCACAGAAAGTGAAACAGTCTAAAGAATGAGAATTAAATCCTTAAAGGGGGAGGTGTTTTATGGGAGTGTTCTGAGAATGACTTCACTATTGTGAGTAAAGGAAGACACTGGGAAGAAGCTGGCAGAAACCACTGGGTTTTGTCTTCTGTATTTGTCTCATAACTCTTATGCTACCCACTTCTGCTTCAAAGTGTGGAAAAACCATTCTGAAAGAGTAGTCAATTCCAGGAATCAGTATACTCCTGACAGTAAATTTTGGTGACACAGAAAATACAGAATATGCATATACTCTCCTGCACTGTCATCTTTCATAAAGACATTTTGGAAAGAAATAGCTTGGGGGCATTTTAATTGCATGTAATCAAAATTGTTATTGTGAACTACATATTCTCATGTGATTAATACATAAATGGTATTTAAACTTTGTATTTAGCATATATGCAAAACTTATGTTTTAGCCAAAGTATTTTCTTTTCTAAGCATGCTGCTTTTGCAAAGCTTTGTGAAGTTGTGAAGAGTACATTTCTCCACAAAAACTTTACAGACTCTTTATTTACAGCTCCTCTCCAAGATAACATGGCAAACCCCAAAGAGAAAACTCCAATGTGTCTGGTAAATGAGTTAGCCCGTTTCAATAGAATTCAACCCCAGTATAAGCTTCTGAATGAAAGAGGGCCTGCTCATGCCAAGGTAAGGTCACAGATCCAGGTGATGAGCCATACCTTACATGCTGAACAGATAATATCATGGTTTGGACAAATGTGCTTGTCAAACCCAGCTACATTTCTAGTGTAAGGGCTTTCTTCCTGTTCTTTATTTTGCTGCTTTTTTCACCACACTTTTGGAAAGTATGCCTGTATTTCTGTTACAGAAGCCCTGTAGATCATTTTGAACTTTACTTGTCTCTCATCTTTGAATTTATATTTGCTGGTCTTTATATAGGTCTCGTGAAGGTCTTTTTAGGGTATCACCACCCTTCCTTCTTAATCTTTCTGGAGCACTTGCTTTTTAGACTGCATGAATCTTTCTCCGCAGTCAGCATGCCTCTGATAACTACCTCTGCTTTTGTTTCATGATAATGCAGGTGATGACAAATTTGTGGCATTTTTAAAAGTGCTTATTGATGCAATTTTTTGTCCATGAAGTTGATAGTCTATCTTTGAATCTTGCATTCTAGGCCACAAAGTTTATTACTGTGCAACTTTACAATGTAGAGTTATACTAAAACTCCTAATATGATATAGCGTAGAAGTTTCTAGTGAATTGATAGCTAATTCTGGCCAGTTCATGTATCAATTTGGATGTGCAACTTGATAAGTAAAAATTAGGATGATTTCAGATGATGGGGGATACAGAGGAATATCCTCATGGTAATTTTTGGATAAAATTCTGAATTTCCTCCCTAGTTAAGAGCAAACCAGGGGAGGAAAAAAATCCTGGAAAGCCTGAGTGAGACACTGGCATAATTAGTTGCTTCTTTGTACTTAGTATTTCTGAAGTGGCCAAATCACATGAGGCAGTGGGGCCAAGTTGTGGATTAGTAATAGTTTCAGCTCCTCATGGGCTGTCTCTGCCCTTGCCCCTTGTTTCTGTGGTGCACACAGTGTTGCCAGCTATTGCAGAAGTGGCAAATCACTGACCTTCAGCTCTAGCTGGCGATTCTGAATTCGTTACAGTGGTGGAAATGATGTCAGCAGGTGTAGGGCTGCTTTTAACATCCCTTGTAGCAAATAAAATTTGAAGTGCTCTTTCTCTTCCTGGAGACCTTTGGCACCACAGGATATGCTGGCTGCTTGGTTTTAGGTTGCAGCATATTGAATTTGTTGGTCTTTCTGTAACTTCTTGCTATTGTGTTTATTGTGGATAGGAGGACATAACCTCAAACTGTGCCAGGGACACTCAGTTTGGACATAATTAATTTTTTTTTGTCTGGGGGTGTGGTGAAGGATTGGAATGAATTGCCTAGTCCATGATGGAATAGCCATCCCTGGAAGTTTTCAAGAAATGACTGGACATGGCACTTAATGCTATGGTTTGTGTGGTGTGGTGTGGTGGTGTTTGGTCAAAGTTTGAACTTGATAATCTTAGAGGGCTTTTCCAACTTTATTGATTCTGTGATATATTTGTTATTACTTTTAAAGGAATAGATATCAATGAAATTACTTAATTCTGCATTATCTGCACTTCTGAAAGTTAGATTTTCAGTGAATTTCTTAATTTTTCACTTTACCTCATTCTTTTGGTTGTGCTCATAGTGGTAAAAAATATGGTTATATGCTCTATGGACTTAGAAGGATATTAAGTCTAATTTTGATCTGTGTAATGAGATAAAAGAGAAATGGATGAAGAACAAGCGTGGTATTCATGAGATTATGCAAGTTTTGATCAATGAAAAGCAAAGAAAAATGGAATAGATTATGACTTTTTCTTAGCTGTTTTGTATCATGTCTTGCTAGTAATATGATGATATACTTGACAGAATATGTGAAATAGACATGAGTCAGTCCTGGGAAGTATGACCTGAAGGATGTAATACTGCTGTTGCTCTTTGCCATTCAAGGAGCTTCTCACATTGCTTTGCTCCTACACCTACTCTTTTCCTGACCACTGGTGGTTTTCACAGTTTTCAGAGGTGCTCTACAAGTTAGGTGTTTGTGTTGGGTCCACAAATGCTAGAAAATTTTCATACCCTTTTGTTTAGTTGTCTCTGGAAAAAAAGTTTAGACAATTGATGTGAAATGGAAAAATAGCAACAGTGCAGTTGGTAGAGAAGTGACTCTTCCTAACAGTGCAGTTAGGGCTTCTAGGAGTGGATTCTTCATCATAAAAAAAATCAGGAAGTCTTTGTTAGTATAAATGATGTTTTGGAGTATGGTAGTCAAATTGATCATGTCTTCTGTCCTTCTATGGCAGTGTCATTTCAGGACACAAATTTAAAAGGAGCAGTGGCAAAAGAAAGCGGATGGTGGTACGGAAAAGAGGGAAAGGGGTAAGGGATGTAGCACTTCAAAAGCTGGGAAGGAGGAGAGAAGGTTTTACACAGAAGTGAGGAGTAAAGAATTGTCAGAGCTTAGAGAGACTGACCTTGCAAGCACAGCAGAGCAAAAACAAGCCACAAGCATGGTGGTTTTTTCATTCCTGCTCTCTGGACATCAGGTAAATTATGTTGGGTGTAAGGAACAGAAATTTCCTCAGGTGAGAACTGTCTCTCAATCAATAGCAGAACTGTTAGCTCTGGTATTCCAGAACTTGAATGTTCCATTGTCTGTCACAGAGTTTGGATTTAGGCAGGTTTATTCCTTTAATAAAGGAGTAAACCTACTTCTATGTGTGGGTTTTTGCAGGAGTTTTTTTGACAGATGTAAGTGAGAAGGTGCTTTGACTGACAGAAGTTTACTGAGCAAGCCCTTTATCATCCTGAGTTCCTGTTAATTGTTCTAAGCACTAAGAGTTATATGTAGATAAGTAGCCATTATTAATCATATTTTCATTTAAATTCAGGATTTTCCTCCTCCTGTAAAAATAATACACCAATAGTTTCTTGTAAAATATAAAATACATTAACTCCAGACCCAGAAATCAAATTTCAACTTTTTTAATAATAAGGATGTATGTTTGTAGGTAATTTGTATAATTATGAGTCTTTAGCTCTAATACCCATCTTAGCTTTCAGGTGGGGATAGCGTTTGACAGAGTGTAAAACTGAGAGACTATTTCTCTCTTTCTTCCATAAGGAAATTACTGTGACTGCTGTGTCAAAAACAATAGGGCAATAGGAGCTGTGATACAGCTTTGCATTGTACTTCTGAAAATTACAGTAGGCCAAACCTCAAGGCTGTAATTAAGACAAGAGTATGTATTTATAGAATTCAGTTTGAATGTGATGTGTGCTTGTGCAAAGGGCTGAGTTGGGAGACACATACATACTTGTGTTTAAATGCCTCTTTGCAAGTACATGCTAAAAAAATGTATATGTAAAGGCAGACTTAAAGACTGCCCACCGTATTCATCTCTAAAAATCTGGTCCTGGATCTAGCAAGTTTAAATAATTTAAAAATTTAGAGACCTGTCAAAATTAAAATTTGACTTTATATACTTCTCATACTAATAGGTAGATTTTTTTTTTTGTTGACTCATTTTCTGAGGTAGGTGTATCTTAGTTTACTGCATGTATCCTGCCTTTCACCTAGGGATTAAATAGCAAATATATTGACTTCCTAGCCTTCCTCTCCTTGTTCTCAGTTGCTCAAATTTAAACAGAACATTTATGTATCATACAGAAGATAGACTCGGTCTAATATCTTAATCATGCATTGAGTATTATCTGCACAATTTGCACAGCATGGATACTTGAAATAGGTCTCTATCACAGAATATGATATGTATGGTTTTTATCAGTTAGTCCATTTCTGAACTCTGGAGGGTTACAGTTCCTGTCCTTACTACAGATTTTACAGTAAGATCTGCAGTTTCATTTAAAAAGATAATATTTATTTTGTTTCTTTATCTTTTTGAACATATTTGAGTTGTGACTCTGTCCTAGCAAAAGACATTATTTTTAGAAATCTGGGTATGTGAGAAATTAATTCACTCTGTAAAACTATCAGAGCAAATTCTCTGCTGCCTTGAGAAGTTTATAATCATTTATATTAAGTCATAATTATTACATTTTTTTTCTCAGTAGCATGTTTAGCATTTTCTTTCTACAAGTAAAGTGACTACACATTCAAATAGATGAAGAAATGTGTTCTTAGCTGACCTGTACATAGTCTTCCAAGAGCAGAGGATCAGTTTGAAGTTATTTTAACCTGGTTTAAATATTATTCTGTTCTTTGATAATTGACATTACCATTGCACTGTTTTATTTTGTGATTTGAAAAGCCAGATGTTGCTCACTGATAAGGTCTCACTGATCTCTGGAAGAATCAGATGCGTTATCTGGAGTTGAACACAATGAAAAGGGAGCATGGTTTCTCTTCAGCCCTGGAAGCTTTTATACAGATTGTTCTAATCCACAGCGATAATCTTGCCAGTGTTTACCTGTTCTTTGTCTTTGAAGATGTTCACAGTGCAACTGACTCTTGGAGAACAGACATGGGAAGCTGAAGGAAGCAGTATCAAAAAGGCCCAACATGCTGCTGCTAGCAAAGCATTGAATGAAACTACCCTTCCCAAACCAACGCCTAGACCACCCAAAAACAATGTAAACAATAATCCAGGTATGGCATTTTCCTCTGAGCGTTAGATCTTGTTGAAATTTGTAGGATGAAAATCAACATAGCTATAGCATGATTGGATAATGCAGGACGTCTAGTACGCTTTCATGGAAGAATTTTTAATGCACATGCCACTGTAAGGAAATATATGATTTAGGTAATGCTTAGATGTGTACAGAGTGATGGTATGTGATCAACAGTAAGCAGAAAGGGAAAATCAGGCTGAATTAACTAAAACACATTTTCCAAAGAGTTATTTTAGCTAACTTTACAATGAAATTGGACATATTATCCAGTCCAATTCTGTGAAATTGCATCTCTGGCATAAACAAAAGGCATGAGAAATTTGATCGGTAGTTTCCTGCGTGTTGAGTTTTCTTTCAGAGCAACTTATGCTTTCAAAAGCTTTCAGGTGGCTTTGGAAACTTGTTTCAGAAAGAATGTGTACTGGTGTCTTGCATCCTTCATTTTGAGCTGTTACCTGCAAGTTGCCTGCAGTGCAGGCAAAACCTTCTGAGGTACACATCTCATGCACATGCTCAGTGATCTGCCTTAATCAATAAAGAATAAAATCCCAACTTCATTTCAGACTAATGTAAAGGAAATCAAGTGGTGAGAATATTTTCTCATTTTTATTTTTCAACAATCCTTTACCCCCTATCTCTTTTCTGTTTTCTCTTTCTTCCCTTAAATTTCTGTCTGCCCCTCCTTCTCTTTTAAAAATGTATTCTTCAGCCACTTTCTTAAAATGAAATAATTTTGCAGTTAATCTTCTTTGTGTTGGAAAGAGAAAAGTAAATTTCTTTTAGAACTTGTGAGTATTATCCTGAGCATTAGCCATGAAGGATTGTTTGAGGGTGGTGTGGAAGTGTTCTCTTGCCCCTTTGGAGATCAGTATGTTGCCTCTCCAGACCTAGGACACTGCTTCTGCCCTGTTGCCTTCACAGTCACCGTGACTTTGGCTGCTTAAAAAGAAGGAGGCTCAAACCTCTATTAAAAGTGATTCTGAGTTTGGCTTTTGACATTGCAGAGTATTACTGAGTTTCTAGAGTTTTTTGGTTTTGAGTGTATTCTTAGAGGGAAAATCTGATAACAAGAGGAATAGACTTTAAGAGAATTAATTAGGAATTTTATAACCTAACACTGTAATTTTGCTCCAAGAAAGGTGCATTGTATATGCATAGGTATCTTCTCATCAAAATGACATTTTGTATTTTTGTAAAAAATTTTAATTCACAGTAGTGTCTTGCCCTGGAAATTAAAAGAATTGTTGTTGGTATAAGTTTTTGAGTAAGTGTTGCATAAACATTTTCATCATTTGTCATGTAAAGCTTCAATGTGAGACTGGAGAATTAATCATAGCTTTTTAAGGGTAAATTTATTTGAATCTCCCATTAAAATATTTTCAGAATATATTAACTCTGTTCTGTTGGAATGCACATTTAGCTCATTTAGGATTGTTTTACAACAGTGTAAATGGGGATTACTGTAGCTGAATGTTTCATCTAAGACAAAAAAGAAAGAAATAAGCTGGATGTAGCTAATTTGACATTTTTGAAACTGTGCAAGTGGGCAAGTACTGGCTGCCTTCTATTTTTGCATTCTGTCACCAGTAGATGGCTGTAGTTGCACTGATTTCCAGAAGCTGTGTGTCCAGTCTGTTAGATCATTCCTGTGAGACCATCAGTTCTTAGACAAGTTTTCAAGTCTTGCACATAAAACATTTTTTCTAACTTGTTGTAAGACTTCTGAATGACTGCGGTAATGCCTGTTACTTCCTGCGTCTTTCAATGACTCTTTGCTCTATTTGTGGTTTTATTTAATGGTATTCAGCAGAAAGACACATTATTCTCTTATCTTTATAGTTCTTTCAGAAAGTATCATCATTTATGTATTATAAGTACTTTGGAAAGATTAATAACCAGCTTGATTATTGATTATTACACTGACTTTCTCATTCATATGTCTAGATTAATCCACTATGATTCTATGAATCTCTGTGAATTCTGTAATCTCCATAATCTTAATCTCCATATGATTCTATAATCTATATAAAACTGTATAGAGAATGCACTGAGAGAGATTAAATCTTTTTCATTGCTGGTGATTAAGTTGGCACCTATATTCCCATCTTTTAAAGAAAATGAAATTTCTTTTCAGTTGCATATTTTTAATTTAAGAGTAAAAAAATGTCGTGTAGCTCTGTCTGTGCAGCTCAGTCCTGCTTGTGTGTTTTTCAGTATTTAAATCACCTTACCTACATTGGTTTTTTTGCAGGCAGTATAACACCAACTGTGGAGCTGAATGGTCTGGCGATGAAAAGAGGAGAGCCTGCCATCTACAGGCCATTAGATCCAAAGCCAATTCCCAATTACAGAGCAAATTATAATTTCCGGGGCATGTACAATCAGAGGTTTGTACTCTTTCTGTTATTTTATTTTTTTATCCTTATGTTATAAATATTCACTAAGTTCCTAGATTATTTCAGAGTAAAAGAAAACTAAAAATTTTGTTAAAAAGAGTCTGGAGTCTTATTTAGAAACATGCCTGATTATGCCCTAAAAGAGATAAGTGCCCTAAGCACATCACGAGAAATAAAGCCCTGTACAGCTGCTTTTATTTCTTTAATGTGCATTAAAAAGCACATTACATAGCCTTGGTAGTAAGGAGGCAGAGCATTAACTTCAGAGAGAGGTTTTGCTTTTCTTTGTTGTCATATCATGTGATTAGAATCTGTGGCATCAAAAATGAAGCACTCTTTTCTTAGAAATTGAGTATAAAATTGGAAGAATGGCATTTTGAAAACTGGCTTGAAGCCATTCTCAGGTTTCTGGTTTTTTAACTGTTCTTCTTGGTCAGCTCTCTCAGTTCCTTAATCCTCGAAGTTTAGTTAGGAAAAATCCTTTATTTCATGGTTTAGAAACCCATATTTAGAACTATGTCAATTTGTAATCTGGAAACTTCTTTCTCTGAGATGGGTTGTTTTCCCATTTTGCATATTTGTCCCCAGAGAAACTGTATTAGATCAGGCCTTTTGAAGCTCCAAGAGTGAGACACCAAGTATGATCTGTAATATGAGAAAAGACCAAACCAAAACAGATCAGGAAATTCTAATCACGTTTATCAGTGAAAAACATTACCTTTTTAATACAGGTTTGCTTGATGGATTTAGTTTTCATTTTTATGCATCTCATAATTATCAAATAGATTGAGGATATGAACTCTGAAGGAGTATTTTGGTTGACATTTACTCTTTATTAGAAATTGAATTTATTGCAATGTTGAAAAATTAAGGAGTTTTTTAAAAAAGCAGCATTTCAGAATTTTCTAAAGAAAATATTTCAATTTACTTAATTTTATTTTACTTTTCCCAATACTTTTAAATCATGATAACTTGGTAAGTGTAGAGTTTTAGCACGTCATTCACAACATTTTTTGTTGCATCTTTTTATTTGCTTGGCTGGTGGGTTTTGTTGTTTTATGGCAACAATACCTAGAATCATAGAAGACAAACCCCCCTCCCCCAATAATGTGGAAGAAACCCTTTAATTAATTTACAGAGCAGTGCTTGATTTTTGTATCTCTTGGGTTATATTTCTAGTCACTGCTGACCTGGGTCTCCGCTTAAATACATCATGGTTTAAAAAGCTAATTATGGTGCTTGAAATGACTTCAGTTAATATTTAGAAAGCCTTCATTTATTTGAATTGGTTTTATAGTTAGATTAGCTTGACTAGAAGATAAAATACTATACTGGAAAAAATTACAGCTAGTTAAAGGAATAGAATCTGGAATTCTGGAATCTGAACCTAATTATGTAAAGGTATTGGTGGAAATAAAACGTCAAAACATTCAGCAGTTACTTAATCTTAATATTTTATTTCTTTTCATAGAAAATGATTAGTGTGTCTAGCTCAATCTATAAGTTTGCTTCTTTGGAAACTTTCTTTAATGAGAGCCATTATTTTGGTGTTAGGGTAAAATGATAGATGATTATTTTTCTGGGCACATTAGGCAGCCAAGGCCACTTGATTTTTCTGATCACAAAACAAACAGGCTGGGTAGGGCAGAAGGCCACAACCTGTGCTTGCTTTTTCATTGTGCCTATTTGAGTGCAGTTATCCATGCAGAATAGCTAATAATACTGTGGCTAGTAAATGGAATAATAACTAAAACCATGTAGTAAATAACTGAACATACCTGTCCACCTGCATGAGCACATACCCACTGTGCAGACATCACGTATACACAGGAATGCTAGATTAAAAAGGAAGCAGAAAAATTATATGTATAGTTCTGTTGATGGACTACTGTGTTAGAAATAATTGTTCATTGCCTTTTTTTGCATTGGGAGGTGCTGGCCCTTTATGATCACAGTAAGTAAGGAACTTAGACTTTGGAAGGCATCATTTAAATACCATTTATTAGATCTACTGGTTTAAGAAGAGAGTATTACAGATAATCTTCCATACCTTCAGTGATCTTGGGCCCCGAGTGGTGTGGCGTTGAACAGGACTGTTCCCCACGGGCACCACACCTTGCAAACCTCATCCTCAGCAGAGGTTAATCCCTCTTGGTCATTCACACTCTTACAGGAGACAACCCTGTCAGGAATAGTCAGGAATGATGGTCATGTGAAAACTTGGTTCTGTGCTATCAGATAAAGGCAGGACCATGCAGGTGGTACCAAGGGGGAGCTGCCCAGGGGCTCATCTCTCACCACAGGCTGTCCTGTGGCCAAGGGATTTGAGCAGCACAGCCTGTCCTGTGAGCCGTGCTGCAGCTCAGCACAGCCCATGCTGCTCAGCCTGGCTGCACCGTGGAGCACTGGCTGTGATGGGCACCATCCTGCACCTCTTCTAGTCAGCTTGGCACCTCCTGCTCAGCCTCACCACAGGCAAGCCTGGAGACAGTCTGGATCTGTTACAATAGCCAGTGAAGTTTGAAATATGAAGTATATGATGCAGCACTCTAGTATGTTTTTGTGGTATAATACGTTACATTTATTTTCTTCTACTGTCACATTTCATTTAGCATTTGTTTGCTGACTTTTGGGAATTGGGTAGTGGAATAGAAGTATTGCTGAAGTACCCAAATAAATGCAGACTATATAGACAGTTTAAAAAAAGATTTGAGAATTAATGTAGATAATATGCTGCATGAAGTCTTTTTTCATTTTCATTAGTTTCTGACTGTATTTTCTTTTATTAAAAGACGATACAAAATATTTTAAATAAATTGGAAGCTTTGTCTTTTATACTGTGTCTGCATTCCCTTTACTGGGCTCTGTTTAAAGAAATGTGCTTTTCAAATAGGTGAAGATACAGACTAAGATTAAGGAGATTGCATTAGCAAAACTTTGATACTAGCAAGAGTAATGCCTTGAGATAAAAATAGATTATTTAGTTCATTCTAGGGCATATCTCTATACCAGTAAAGTCTAGTGTTTCAAGTGGCACAAAAGATCCTTTTCAGTATCTCATGGAAACGTGATCTGAGAGCTGCAATTCATATGCAAAGTTGGTGGCTAGATTCCATGTCAAGCAAAGATGATTTATGTCAAGGTGGCAGTGATTCCTCCTCTTTCATTTGTCCCCAGCCTTTGTGTCCCTGAATATTTCCTGCCTCCAGCACTAGAAGTTGAGGTGCTCAGAAATTAATCAATCTTTGGGGGAAAAGGAAAGGGGAAGTTACTCCTCACTTTATAACTGTACTTAGACATCTTCTTTTCCAGTCACATAGGAGCTTGTGCCTTCATCAGAGTGGGGCAGGGTGTATCTGGAATGCAAAGGCAACTTAGGTTGATTTAAGTGTGTAAAAGACTACTCTCTCACATGCTGTGGAGCATATTTACATGGGCAGTATGTTGCACAGAGGATGTTGAAGCAGGTTTGTAAGGGGCCAACATCCATTTGCAAGGTCTGCAGCTGATGGCATAAATTTATAGTGAAGGTGATAGCTACTTTCATGGAGAAAAGGAAAGTGAACAAGTGAGAGGAAAAAAGGAAAAGGGGAAGGTTTTCCTATCTGTCAGCATGGGAGACAAGTGATGAGATGTCCCAACTGAGCATCCTTCCACAGGTGTTCTCTTCAATGCAGCACATGTTCCCTGTAACACTCCCATAGTAATTCTGTGGTTTTTATTAGGACATGCTCTAGCTACCTGTTGCTTACAGTGCTGATAGTGCTGAACCTGGGTAGGTGTTGGATACTGGCTGTTCATAGAGCTTTGTGCATGCAAAACTCATGGTAGAGAGCAAGATGTTTAAGGCAGTGTATAACACTGTGGTAAGGTTTTAGCCTTGTAAGTCTCTTCTTCCTGCTAAGTTAGGAGGTGCAGGGCAAGTCAGCTACCCTCTTAGGGTAGCTAAGTAGATAAAATACAGTCCACCTTGGATGAAGTATGAATGTTTTCATCACTCAAGATAGTGAATGCAGTGCTGGCTAACTTGTTAACAGCATTGGGTCATTGCCATTAAACTGCATATCGTGACAGGCTGATGAAGTCTGTGTGATGCTGAGCTGAACCATGTGAAGTTACCAGCTTAGATCTCTGGTAGTTTGGATGTCTATATACTGCAGTTCATTTATTTCACAATGTAGATAAGAACTTGGAACTCTTTGGATTTTCTTTATTGATGCAAAATCCATGCAAGTTTGGTAAAAGCAAGTTTGACGGCCTCTGATGAGACAGAGCTTTTGAAAAAGTTGTCAACCCTGAATCCAGCCACATTAGACAACTTCTTATTTAACAAAGGTTTTTGTATTCCTAACAGAGATTATAATATAGGAAAACACTTTTTTGACACTCAAAATTTACCAGTTATATACAACCAAATTAAACACTCACCGGTTAGAATTTCAAGCAATTTTGCAACAAAGGCACATGAAGACCTTTCAGTTCAAACCTTTCTGTTACAGAAAAGCTAAAAATGATGAATATTTCATTTTTTATGGCTTCTTGGATCTAGGAGTTTTCCTGGCTGACTCTGGGGAAGGAGATGCTGATGCTTTCAGGGCTGGATTGGTAACTGATGCAGCTTGTATGTTTGTCAGCACAGCGTTTGGGATGAGCCAGGAGAACTGGTATGCTACTCAGCACAGGCCAAGCCTTGAGATGGCAGGTCAGGTTTGAAAACTATTGGCAGAGCTGAGCACAAAACATATGCATACTCTCATATCTGAAGACAGTGCTAGAACCTATACTCCCTGGCATCTCTCTCTTAAATGCAATTGGCTTAAACCATGTAAAAAGAATTAAAAACATGGCTGTTTAAATTAGAGCAGTTAAACAATCAAATAAGGTATCAATTCTGACTACAGGGTTGTCCAACTTGCCTTGTTACCATTGAATGCTGGCTTGTTTTATTTTTTTCTACAATTAGAATCAAAGAGAATCATTCCCGAGGTTTAATTGTCCTGCAGTACTTTCAATTGTAGAATGTCTGTAGGTGACAGAACAAATTATATATAAGAGATTTACCAAAACTAAGAGCTTTCAGCCAAGAAATAAAGCCACTAGAAACTGTATAACTTTTGATCTTTTAGTTTGGAAAGCAGTGTTAAAGAAATCATAAAACCCAACCCTTGTGCTTTGGGAGAATTCAGAAGTTGTTTTCTTAATATATAAAATTCCTTAATATGTGTCTCACCACAATCTAGAGAGCTTGAAAAATCTATATAAAAAAAGGAGGTTTCAAAATTAAAAACACTTGTGAAATATAGGAACAAAGGGAATACAAAACAATGACAAGCTAGAGAACGGAAATAAAGTAATTAAAGCAGTTTCTTGCTTGGCTTTAAGGAATTTGGATGGTGTGATAGCTCTTCAAGCATGTCACGCAAAGTGGCAGTGTCGCTAGGATAAACTACAGCTTCTGTGCACTCGGACAGTTTCTGCTGCACTGGGCTTTCATCTTAGTCTTGTGTAGGGTTGCTTCTTCCTACATATATGTTGTGTACTACAGACTAAGGAGAAGACTAACCCCTCTCTCCTCAGAGCATAGGAGAGTGCACAAACCATTCCTTTCCCTTTTTCCATAGCTCCACCATTCTGAGCAGATTTTGCTTTGATATTAATTAATGCTTCTTTACAGTGCTGTTTGCAAGACCAAACTTAGAAAAATAAAGCAGCAGCATATCCTTGCCTCTTATGGAGCCAGCTGGTGCTGCCTGACCACAAAGCACAGGGTATCACCCTACCTGGGCATGTAGTTCCTACCTGCCAGGTAGCCTGCTCTCCTGCTGGGTACTCAGTTGCTGCATGGAAGTGTTTGCTTAGACTTCTCTGCTGCTGCAGTGATGTATATCAGCCCTGTGGACCAGTGCCTAAATACTGAACAAGCACTTTAAAAATGAGGGATAATAAAAGAAAGCTTGAGGGCTGGTCTTTGGCCAACTACATCTGCAGCTGCTAGCTTCATAGTGGACTAACATGTTATCCAATCTAATGATCAAAGAGAGAATAGACTGTGTGATTATTGGATAAATTACTAAAATTGTCAAGTCATATTAATAAAAGATTGTATGGTGAAAGAATGGAATAAAATGAAAAGTTTTTTTTCTTTTATGAATGCTGACCTAAGATTTAATATGCGCATCAAAGGAAAAAGATTTGAGGGAAGTGTTACTTGACATGAGTGCTTAGTAATGCAGTCTAAATCCTCACCCAACTTCATTTGTTTCACAAAAGTTACATAGTCCTGTGAGAGGAACATGAAAATCTAGCCAGAAGAGCAGCTGTAGAAGCCAAATTTGAAGTGCGTGGGTTGCAATGCAGGAGACAATGCAAAAATCTATTGATATTACCTTCTCCAAAACTACACCTACAGTTATACAACCCAGTTAACTTATTAACAGAAAGAGAATGAAGTCTGAAATTTTCCTGACTTTTAGATGTTCTTCTGTGCTGCTTGAGCATCCTGTTTACCTTATAGCAAGACTGCTCTCTGCATGGAGAGCTTCATCTGTTTGAGGTACAAAAATTCCAGTGCATAGTATAAAAGGTTGTTGGATCTGAAAGACTTTGATTTCTTATTGATTAGATCAGCCAACAGCCTGGAAAATGTAAAATTCAGATTACTCCATGGAGTCTTTTTGTTACTCTAGGCACATGATTAGCCTAATATCTGTTGCTGAATTCCCATTATTGAGGCTTTATGTTGGGGCTTGCTGCAACAGAGGAGGATTTTATGCACAGCTGTGTGTAAAGCAGATTTTTTTTTTCCAAGCAAATATACTGTGGCAGATGTGGGACACTTAGTTGCCTAAACATAGGTCTCTAGTGCCACTTGAGACAACATGGGGTGTGTGAGACATCCACATGGGACCAATGGATTTAGCAGACCTTTACTAGAGTGGCAGTGGAAGGTCAGGCAAGATACCCTAGAGCATTTCAAATGGCCCTGCGTAGCTAAGTTTAGGCAATTGAAGGAATCTCTAAAATTGATGTTCAGTCATTTCATATAATCCACTAGGACTCCAGCTATTTGTGAGAAACTTGTCTGTTTCATGGATCAGTCCTGTGTCACTTCATGTGGATGTTTTAGGTACATGACCGCATCTCTGATTGTACTGTGTGCTTGTGTTTAGGCAGCTAGGTGCAGTTCTTCATGATGCTAGTGGGATTTGGATCCAAGCTCAGATGCCTTTCAGATAGTCTCTGTGCATTAGAAACTCAGTCTCCCTTTATATATGGAAGGATTAATCAGAACAATTCCTAGTCTAGAGTGCTCTTTGTCATGCCTTAAACTAGATTGTCTGTTTTGTATGGATCTCTTCAGGGCTTCACTTTCATAGCAACTTTGTTTCTACACATTAACTAAATACCTAAATTTAGGCATCTGAGTCTAGAGCGGAATCCTGCTCTGAGAAATAATCCTAAGAATGTTGATTTGCTATAATTTTATGAGTGCTATAGTGGGAGTCATTTGACTGTCGAAGTGGAAGGACTGAAAAAAAGACAATAATCTCTCACTAGGGAAAAGCAGGAGAGAAAAGTATTAAAAGAACAAACTCTTTAGGGACATATCTGGGTAACAGCAGTTTTGAGGAGAGGCAGGCATGCAAGTACTGAAATGCTTTTGATTGAATAAAGTACTGTTCTGCTGCAAGAAGCAGACCAGTGCCCTTGCTCCCCACGTGAAGTGAACCCTCAGTTCTGGAGCCTATTGTGTTGAACTGATTGTAGCAAACAAATCCCTTGGTTCGTAGGGGAGCAGTGTGGGGTGCCACTGGGGTTCAGCTTCAGACCTTAGCCATAGGGTACAATGTTCTTCCCCTAAAAAAGCCAGAGTCAGAACTAATTTGCCTGCATTTCCAGTCAGTGTTGCAAAATTCTGTCCTCAAAATTTGTATTTTAAGGATTGAGAGGTGTGGTGATAAAAATGTTTACTGACTGACTTTGCAAAAACTCCTTTCTGCATTCCTCACACTTCTTCCAGTAGTTTGAGAAAAAAAAAACCTTGGAAGAAATAGTAAAACCTACTTGGAAATAGAAATTAGAAGTTTTGTTAAAATAGGTTATATCTCCTTAAATATGCTATTATTTAATTCTGAACGACAGATACCAATTTCAAAAAATTAAAACTTATGGAAATAAAGAATAATGCAAGTGATTGTTCAGATTTAATTGTTCAGCTGGAAACAGCTGATTTAGACCATTAGATGGCAGCATGAATTTGTGCAAGAATTTATCAGCAAAAGCATTCTCAAAAAAAGTTGCCTTTTTCTATTCTGAAGCTTTTCATGAGTTTAAACTGTCATAATTCCAGCACAAATCAATTAAAACCAGGTTTTCTACAAGGCTTTGTCTTATAATTTTCTTCACGTTTTCATCTTCTATAATAACTGAAGCTCTAATGCAGTAGCTTCAATGGTAATTTTCCTTTTTTATGTAAATCTAGTGTGAGTAAAGGATGCCAGTTTGCCAGCAGTGACAATTAAGAGTTTGGTTTATCTGCACAAAGCATGAATTCTGCATTTCATCATATTAATTCATTCCTCAGGCCTAACCTAAAGACATTTCTTTAAAGACAAGGCTGCAGTTTGGCCACTAAACCTGCAGTCTGTTTGTACTGAAGAACCTTTCCGATGATTTGAACATCTATTTGCTTGGAGTGACTGAGATTGCCAGCTGATACTTAATTCAATTGTGAACATTACCAATTGAGATGGGATTCAGATCATATCTTAAAGTCTTGTACATCACCCTTTTATTTCCCCTGCTAGTGTAGTGACATTATGGTGTAAGAATCCAGTCTCGGACTTTCAAATTAATTCTTTGTGTTCATCTTCTGCATGATACATTTCACTTCCCCTGGCCTGTTTGTTCCCACTAGTTGCCTGCCTCCCACACAGACATATTGTTACAAGAAAAGTGTTGAGTACAGCTGTGCTAAGATTTTTCTTTGCTAGTATCTGTTTCTAGGAAAGGAAAAGGGAGAAAGTCAGTCCATTTCCTGTTGGTTTAAAACAGCAGAAACATCTGTTTGTCTTAAGATAGTTTTCCCAAAAGAACAGTGGCAAGGGAGCTTGCAGGTGATGAGCTTTGCCATTGCCAGTAGCTATCAGTTTAGACAATAGTGATTATATGGCTGGCTTAAAACAAAATAAGACTCCTTAAATGGCAGAGGATATTTATTCCTACAGTAAATTTTTTGACAGCTAATGTTTAATTTCTACAGTGTTTTAAATCTTAAAATACATGGAGTATCTGGGATCAGAAAACCCAGATTCTGCTATGGAATCTATAGTTTCCACTAAATTCTGACCAAGATTGATTTTTCTGTAGTCCCCTCACCCTGTTATCATGAATTTACACAATGCACACAAAATGATGTTAGGTGACATGTCCTGGCACAGCGTGCATATAATCCTTCCGACAAATCCATCCTGTCACTACCATCCACTGCATTAATGGCTACATTTAACCTATGAGGGATCAATAACATATATACTCTTAAGTGTATTTACAATATTGCACTGACAACTGTTAAAATAATGTTATGCGGGCTAAAAATCAAGCTATCAGAGTAGAGAGCAAGGTTTGGGGTTAGTGTTCCAAGTACAGTATCTCTTTATTCTCCCGGTCAATGCACTTACCTGTTGTCATTAAAATCTTTTTAGCTTTAATTGTATAGAATCTAGATGCTTCATTGCTCTTTGTGCCTAAAATGTGGTGCATCAGGCATGACATTTTACAGTACTGTAGCATTCTAAACAGTCTTTGCTCAAGATGAAGTCGTTTTCTCAATGACCTCTTGGCCCTATTTTTAGAGGAGCTCTTAAGCCCTAATGCTTCAATCTTTTCTTAATTAATGTTTTTATTCGTTTTCTTTCAGGATATAGTAACCTTCCCAGACCACTTGCTTTCTTGCTCTATCTGCTAAGAGTGCCCTTGCCTTTGTGGTCCTTGGCTGATGTTTTGACTAATTCTCCTGAAGCTTCTTCAGTGGTTTAACTTCCTCAGATTTTTCTCTGCTCTGGAGGAAATGCATCTGGCTCCAGATGTAACTCCAAGTTTCACATGTGATTTTTCGTGTTCTCACAGAGCCTGAAAACATAGAGAGGTGTAATACAATCCTTATCTTTGGTTTCCTAATGTCTATCTTTCAACACTGCCCTTCTGCTTGAGAGACTTCCTGTAAACCTTCTGATCCAAAGACCCTCAGAGCCAACAGCTTGCCCCAGCACCTTGTGAATTGCTTCAGTCTGTTGGCTTTGCAACACACTGGGTGTTCTTTCTCTAGCCCTGGATTTCAGGCAGCCAGCTTTACTTTCAGAATATGGACAGAAGACTAGTCTTGTTGATATGTATGAAAACAAGCACTGATTCAGAATGCTCCTCCAGGAGCAGGAATATTTTGGGTGTGTTTTGTTCTTTCCACACAGTTGGCTCTTTATTCACCCTTATCTTTTTCCTGTACTTCTGCTGAACTAACAGTGTTTCAGCTGGGACACCTGTGAGATGGTGGGTTCAATGGAAACAAACCTGTGTGGCCTCCTTTCTTTTTATGGCCTTTCTGCTGTGTCCAGAACTTGAATATTGGTTACCAGTAAATATGTTCTCTTTCCTTTGCCTGCTTGTTTTGGTAATGACAGAGATGAACTGCTGTTAGAGCTCGAACTTTACTTTGAAAAGTTGCCATAATTTTCCTGAGGGAAGCAAGCAAAAAGGTTAGTGGCTAATTATTTTAACAGCTTATGACTCTGTGAGATCTGACTCTCTCCCTACAAGATCTTTGTCATTGAAAGTTCTGCCACAGAATGAGATAATATTAAATATTCTGAAGAAAGGTTTTCAAGATTTTTTGTAACAGAATATATGCAGTCTGAAGGCAGAACTTTCCACCAGCAATCACTATGTTGTCTATAATATTGGTTTTGTGAGTGCTTGTGTTCTGTGAAAGAAAAGTACAGTTAACATCTCTTCTGAAATGCTGATTCACAGGATCTTTCAAAGATCTTCTTGTCTTTATAGAAGATTTTTAAAGAAGAATGCCAGTTTAAGTTGGATTTACTCAGAAAGGATAGGTGCACTGACAGGTGCTCATCAGTTACTTTGGCACCATAATTTGTTTGGCTTATATGTTTTACTAAAATTGAGCTGAATCCCTCAGTATTGTGATTAGAAGGGAAATCATCTCTGGACAAAAGCCAGCCCAAAATTTGGCTTTGAGGTTCTGCTCTGTGACAGAGGAGAGTGTGAAGTCTAATCACCTTATTGATTTAGATTCAAGTCTGACACTAGTGTCAGGGAGACAAATGAGCATTCTTAAGGAGGTGGACATCAGCAGCAGAGCCTTGGTTCCCTTCAGTAAAGGTAATCTCTATGCTGACCTTGTTTAACTAAGTCAAACACCATAATAACCGTTTCACATATTATGAAGAATTTCTTTACACAGAGACTTCTCAAGCAATAGAACAGGCTGTCCAGGGATGTGCTTCAGTCACCAGTACTGGAGGTATTTAAAAGATACATAGATGTGGCACTTAATGATATGGTTTAGTGGTGTACTTGTTAGTGTTGGGTTAACAGTTGAAGTCGATCTTCTCAGAGGCCTTTTCCAACCTAAATAATTCTATGGTTCTATTTTAACAGTCCTTGATATCTCTGTCCTTCAAGACTTAGAGTCCCTGTTTTCTACAATACAATTCCGCCCCATTTTATAAACATTTCTTACATTTTCTACAGTTTAGAAAGTCTGCAAGCTTGTATTTTAGTGTACTGGTATAACACGATCTACATTTTTTTTCCCTTTGTTAATATTCAGTACTAAATTGTATTCACTGGACCAAGGTCAATCACTGTTCTTTGGTGATCACTACTATGGCAATCTCATTGCATTACTTATGCATTCTTAATAGCAATAAAGAGCTATTTACTTGTCAGTCATTGGTGTAAATCCATTAAAGATTGAAAAAGATTATTATTATTAAATGATAAAAAAATATTAAAGGATATTAGGTCTACTTCTCTAGGAAATCAGCACTTCTTGTGCTTTTAAGGAGAAAGGAATCAAACCACTGAAAGGCTTCACCAATTATTTTTGGTTTCTGATCTTTCTTCCTTTACAATCTTCTATATGTTCAATTAACAGTCACCTTCCTTTCCCCTTCCAGGTGTAGATAAAGCTTCCTTCTTAAGGCCATCCACTTTTTTGTCAGCATTCTGATATGATTAGCAGGGCAACATAAAATGCTCTCCCTTTGCAATTGACCAAGCTCTCTCTCACGTTTCTTTTCTTTGCAAGTCTAATGACACAGAGGAGATTATTTCTGGATAGAAGCTTTAGCTGGCCATGTGCAGCCATTTTTAGAGGCTGCAGAGCTGATAACTAGCAGGTAGGGAAGTGTGCATCCTCAATTAGCTGCACTCAGCTGCTGAGGGCTGGCTTATTAAATCAGAATTAAGTGTGCTTTTTCAGCTTCTTATTATGATCCTTTAATTTCCAATTTTAAAGTGATAGGTTAAATTTCTTACTCATGATAATGCAATTTGATGCCTGTATGTTTACATTCCTCAAATTGGGAAAGTACAAAATGGGAACAGTTCACACTAATTACTTGAATTTAATTTGGATGGTGAGAATCATTTTGTGAATTTTCTTGGGCTTTCTTCCTCTGTGGACTTTCAAGTTAATTAATTCCTATGAAGTCCTTGCCCTGAGATGATTTTGTTAGTAACACTTCTATTAGTATTACATTACTGGCATAAATACATGATAAAATTAAATAAGTGATATACTTCATTCTCTCATTTACTTAGTGTCTAGGCTGTCAAGTGACATGAGTTTTTTTCTTTTTTTGACATGTGTTTCTTATGTAAAAAGAAAATGATACTGTAGTCAGATATGCAGCATTGTTTATGTTCTTTTACTGTAATGGCTATTTGGACAGCATTCTCAGTAACCACTCTGCATGCTTGTAAAGATTAGTGAGTAATACAGTTCATGGGAAATTTTATGAGCTGAAGTAGATAAGAGTTTGAGATGTTTGTCTTCTGGATGTCTGCTTTAACCTCTAAAGTATACAGTGTACATCACAACTTCATTGTGTTTTCCCCTTTTATTCTTATTGTACTTGGTTTTGTGTCACAAAAAAGAACCTTTTCTTTTTCCTTGTATTTATCTTTTCCTTCCCCCGGCCCCCAACTCCATTTCAGCACTGTCCACTTGATATTTTCCAATGTCTTTAACTCTGTAGGAAGTATTCTTGTTATGTTCCCATGTAATTTATGCTATTTTTACAGTCAAGAATAAGTTGATGTTTTGTAGACTATTCTTATTATTTAGTTATTCAACTGATAAATAAAAATGCTTCTTCAGAAGAGCATAATTTTTTTTCTCTTTTCTCTTCTTGAGTCTGTTGTTTTTCACTTGTTTTTTCTACCTTAGTCTTCAGTATACAATACTTTGGTAGGTTTTTCTCATGATCATTTTTCCCTTGGGTTTTTCCCTATTATTTCTTCTTAGCCTTTTTTTTCCTCCCTGATATATTTCTTGCACTAGTTTTCTCTTTAAGAGAGGGTATTTGGGCTGGCTTTGAGACCCTTGTGAAACTTTGACAAGTGCTTCATCTTAACTTCAGGGGTGTAGATTGAAGGAGAGAGAGCAAAAGAGGTGGAAGCAGAGACCTGAAGTTACTCTGAATCTAGTGCTGCATAGCTAGTTCAGTATGTTAGGTCTATTACTTGTCAGCTTAATCCATGATGGTTCAAACTCCTAAACTTAAAATGTCTGTAGCTTTCTGTTGGTTTCTTCTAATTACTTGTGATAAACAACAGGGTTTTTTACTTCTTCTTGTACAGATTTGCTATACATGGTAAACAAAATAGTGATAAAGTCAGAGAGTAAATATTGAAATATTTATTTCAGTCAAATGTCTATTAAGCAACTTGGAATTCAGAGAAACATGATGTGGCAATATTATCGTCTTGTCATCACAAATTCTCCTGGGAAGATTCCACATTAGATAATGTTGTGTTAAACTGAATCCTCCTCCCTCTTGTTTTTCACTCAGGAATATTTCGATATTGGGATCGTGGAAACATGAGTCAATTTTTTTTTTTTTTTATTAAGTTACTCATACTTCTTGAAGGCGCTACATAGCCTCTAGCTCAGGAAAAGAAAAAAAAATATAGAAGGGAATTATCATTAGCTTCATGAAAAATTCCCAGACTCTCAACAAAGTTTAAAAGAAAATATAAATAAAGACAGACAAAAAGATATAAAACTCAATGTGAAATTACTATGTACTAAAGGTAGATTGTGTATGACAATGTGTTAACCTTATATGTTATGTGCCAACTCATTTTTTTAGGTAAACAGAGTATAGCAAATCTTATATTTGTGGGATTCAGTTAAGCATTTTATAGCATTAGATAAGGATAATGTTTTCATTAAACTGAAGGAGAAGGGGATTTGTGTAAGAAATGCAGGGTGGGAAAGGAAAAGAAAAATAATCAGCAGTATTAAAAGTCAAACTAGGAGGAAGATTATTAAGTGCAGTTCTTCCAGTTTTAGAATCAACCTTTTAAGTTATTTTTGTTCAAGATGTTTGCACAAGAAGTAGGAAAATGTTCATGAGACGTAGAGGGCATAATTGTTGCACAGGAAGGTCAAGACAGGCAGGAAGACTTGGGTGATAGAGAGGAGTGACGTATTAGAAATGCAACAAGACCAGACTTTCCAGTCAAAAGTGCAAGATTAATAACATAGTAACATAGGCACTAGTAGTACTAACTGCATTGTCACCTGAGGGTTATTCAGTTGAAAACCACAGAACAGAAATGCTATGTTATTAAGTATTTGCAAGATAAACTGAGAGGAACTAATGTCGTTGAATTAGTGGAGAAGCAAATGTGATTTTTAAGATGCATTGAGCAAGATATTTCTGGTATAGATACATAAATATTCCTATTATACAGAACACCATTAGCCTTTTAAATGGTATATTGTCTACCATTCTTTTGTATTTAAGAGCAGGAGCAAGTGTGAGGAAGGGCTGTGAAGGATGATCAAGGCAGTAGGTAGCCTTTTGTACAGAAAAGTTCTGAAATACTTTAACTTGTTCCATTTCAAAGCAAAGGCTGATATGGAGTGCAAAAGCTCATCTTGGAGGGTAAACGACAAAAAAATAAATAAGTTATGTAAGGGACAGGCTAGTATTAACACAAAACAAAATAACATGTGCAAAAGTATAGCCAAGGTGAACATTAGGAGATTCCTAAGTATCAACTCAGCTTCTAGATCATCCTCCCAGCAGAAGCAAGTAATCTCATTTGTTTTCTAATAGACCTTAACAGATAAAGAGGATTACATTATGCAGTTGCCTGCAACTCATGGATCTTGACTGCTTAATGTGGGATTTTCTTACATTCTTGCATTTGAAATAGAGAAGGTTTGGGGATTCTATTTTTCAAAATGGGAAGCATCTTTGTTATATTTTCTGACTATTTTTTAAAAAAATGAACAGATGCTTTTGAATCTCTTTCTCTTAATGTTTCCATCACATGGTTTTCTTTACAATTCTTACATAGTCAGTTAAAATTCTTTTGCTTAGGGATTTTCTATAAGTAGGTCAAAATTGGTTTCATAAATGACCATAGCAAATATTAAATAGAGAAAAAATACTGAATCATTTAGAATTAATTAAATTAATTTAAAGATTTCAAAGATTTGACTTCTAATTAAATACCATCTTTTGAATGAAGAATAATCTGGGACAAATATATGTGAATTTTCTTTTTTTAATTCTCATCTATGTAGCTGGGAGGAGGTCAGCATTCAAATAAGGGATGTCTGTGGCTAAAACTGATACATAGTGTGTGCCTTGCTCACATTACATTAAGAATGCTTTTGGAGGATGTGAAAGTAATCTAGAAGAGAAAAGTCAGACTAATTCATCATAGAATCATGGAATGGTTTAAGTTGGAAGGGATCTTAGAGACCATCTTGTTCAAACTGCCTGCCATGGGAGGGAGGAGCAACCTTCCACTAGACCAGGTTGCTCCATGCAAACTGTTCCAGTGCCTCACCAACCTCATAGTTAAGAATTTCCCACTCATGTCCAGCCTCTCACCCACCAGCATCCCCAAGTCCTTCTTGGCAGGGCTGCTCTCAATCTGTGCTGGTACCAGCCTGCCTTGTTCCAGGTGCAGCATTTTGCACTTGGCCTTGTTGAAACTCATGAGATTCCCATGCGCCCATTTCTCGAGCTTGTCCAGCTCCCTCTGGATGGCATCCCATCCCTCAGGTGTGACAACCTCCCCACTCAGCTTGATGTTTTGCAAATTTGCTGAGGGTGCACTTGATCCCTTTGTCTATGTTCTTAATGTAAATTTTAAATAACACTGATCCCAGTTGCAGATCCTTGAGGGGACACCACTTGTCACTGATGTCCATCAGGACTGAGACACTAACTGCTACATTCTGGATGCAACTGTCCAAACACTTTCTTATCCATCTAGGAGTCCATTCATCAAATTTGGTTCTTTCCAGTTTAGAGAGAAGGATGTGGGGGACCATGTCAAAGGTTCTACAGAAGTCCATATAAATGACATCTGTAGCCTTTCCCTTGTCACTCCATTGCAAAAAGCCATTAGGTTGGTAAGGCAGGACTTGCCCTTGGTGAGGCCTTGCTGGCTGTCCCCAGATGATCTCACTGTGCCTTAGCATAGCTTCTAGGAGGATCTGTTCCATGATATGTCCAGGCACTTGTTTATATTCAGGTTCCTCAAGTGGTCATGAACCTGACCTTTACTTACAATAGGAGGGACTTTGGTGGTGTGGAAAGAGAGGTTGCCATTGAACACTGGCAAAAAAAGTTGTGGAGTACTCTCTTCATCTGTTGTTACCAGCATCATTTTTCAGCAGGGAACACTTTCTTTGATCTTTTCTGGTTAACATACTTGATGTTCTTCTTGTTATTCTTTACATTCCTTGCCTGGTTCCATCTTCACCTTGACCCTCCTCACCTCATCTCTATGCAATCATACTTCATCTCTATACTCTTCCCAGGTTACCTCTCCTTGTTTCCATGCCTGTGCATTTGCTTCTTCCCCTTTAGTTTGACCAGAAGTTCCCAACTAAGCCACTCTGATCTCTTGTTTTCCTTGACCAATTTCTCACTCCTGGGAATTGCCAACTCTTGTGCCCTGTGGAAGACTTCCCTAAAAATCTGCCAGCTCTGTTCTGCTTTCTTGTCCCTCAGAGAAGTCTTGCAGGGGACCCTATTGACTATCTCCTTGAAGAGCTGATAGTTTGCTTTCCTAAGGTTCAGAAGCCTGACTTTGCTCTTTACCTGACCCATATCCCACAGGACTGGAACTCCACCAACGCATGGTCACTATAGCTCAGGCTGCCTCCAGTCCTGATGTCCCTGATTAGCTTGCTTGCATTGGTAACAAGCAGGTCCAGTATGACATTCCCTCTGGTAGGTCCGTTACTTGGCTCAGGAGTCATAAAGTAGAATCATCAAGGTTGGAAGAAACCTTTAAGATCATCAAGTACAATATCAAGGCAGCATGACCACTTTTGTACCACTAAACCACAACATCCAGGTGCCAGATCCAGATGCCTCTTACCCACCTCCCTGGGCAACCTATTCTAATGGCTGACCATCCTGATCATGAAATTTTTTTTTCTGATATCCAGTCCCAATCACCCCTGTCTCATCTTAAAACCATTTCCTCTTCTTGATTTTAAACAAACCCAGCTCCCTCAGCTGTTCCACATAAGATGCGTTTTCTAGACCTTTTTCTGATTTCATGACCCTTGTTGTGCTTCACTGGACATGCTCCAGCACCTCAAAGTAGGGACCCTAAACTAAACACAATACTTGAGGTATGGCCACACCAATGCTGAGTAAAGGCGGTTCCCTGCTGGCTGCACTATTCTTGATAACAGATGCCATTGGCCTTCTTGGCTACCTGGACGTTCTGCTGGCTCAAATTCAGCCAGCTGTCAACCAGCACCCCCAAGTCCCTTTCTGCTGAACAGCTCCTCCTCCAGCCTGTAATGCTGCATAGTTGTGACCCAAGTGCAGGACTCAGCACTTGGCCTTATTGAACTTCATGCAGTCATCCTCAGCCCACTGATCGTCTGTCCAGGTCTCTCTGCAGAGCCTTCCCACCCTCCAGCTGCACCCAGCATAGTGTCATTGCAAATTTACTGCACAATCCCTACATCCAGATCATCAGTAAAGAGATTTAAACAGGACCAGCCCCAAAACTGTGCTTTGGAGAACACCACTAGCAACTGGCTGCCAACTGGCTTTATCTCTATTCACCACAACTCTCTGGGCCCAGCCATCCAGCCAGGTTTTAGCCATAGGAAAGTCCACCCATCCAAGCTGCAAGCGGGCAGGAGGATGGTGGGGGAAATAGTGTCAAAGGCTTTACTGAAGTCCAGGTAAATGACATCCACAGCCTTTCTGTTGTCTACTGAGTCACTTTGTCTTAGAGGGAGTTCAGGCTGGTCAAGCAAGGCTTTCCTTTTGTAAATCCATTTTGGCTAGGCTTGATCCTCTGGTTGTCTTGCATGCACTGTGCAATGGCAACTTGCATGATCTCTTTAATAACCTTGCCTGGAACTAAGGTCAGGCTGACAAGCCAGTTGTTTGCTAGATCATCCTTCTGACTCTTCCTGTAGATGGATTACATTTGCTAATTTCCAGTCGGCTAGAACTTCATCAGTTGAGCAGAACTGCTTTTAGATTCTATGGAATGGTTTGGCAAGTTCTTTCACCAGTTCCCCTATTACTCTAAGGTAGATCCCATCTGGGGCTATAGTCTGTGAGTGTTTAATTTGCATAGCAGTTCACTAACCATCTCCTCCTGATTTATGGGGCTTCCCTCAGTTCCCCAGTACCCACTTCTAGCTCTGGGACCTGGGTATTCTGAGGACAGCTGGTCTTGATATTGAAGCTGGAGGCAAAGAAGACACAATCTCTGCCTTTTCTTCATCCCCTGTCACTGCTCTCTGCATTTAACAAATGCTGAAAACCTTCCTTTTGCTGCCAATGTACTCATAGAAACTTGTTTTTGTTGTCTTAAACTGTAATGGCCAAATCAAGTTCTAGTTGGGCTTTGGCCCTTCTAATTTTCTCCCTACATGACCTTGTGACATCCTTGTAGTCCTCCCAAGTTACCAGATCCTCCTTCTAGAGGGGATATATTCTCTTTTTCACCCTAAGTTCTCTGTTTAATCAGGCTAGTTAAAAAGTTATCTTCCATGCATTCCAGGAGTGTCTTGGATTGCCTACAACTTGCTCTGCTACTTTCCCAGCAGATGTCAGGGTGGTTGAAGTCCCCCCGCAGGACAAGAGCCTGTGAGCAAAATCCTTCCTGGAACTGGAGCAACAAGGCTTCATCTATAGGCTCTGCTTGATCAGGCAGGCTAGCCTGTAGTAGACACAGTTCAAGAATAATGGAGTGTAGTTCTCAAAAGGAGTACTTGGAAAAGAGAGCCTCTTTGTTCCCAGGTGTTGTTGTGGATCTGCTGAAAGAACCAGAAGGTTCACTGTGTGAAGACAAAAGTAACTATACTGGATGTTTCCTTCTTCAAAACAGAGAACTCACATCTGTAAGAAATGCACGTGGCTAATGGACTGCTTAGGAAAATAGGATATAGCCAGGGAACAGCTGTACTAAGCAACTTGCTCCCCTAGAGAAATTTCAAATGTTGCAGAGAAAAAGTTGTTCATAGCAAATGCTGTTTCCTACTCCCCTACATGGTTTGTAGCTCTCTATCCATCCACTCACAAAGCTTACAGCATTTTCCTGATTAAATAGTGCCAGCAGGGCTGCCAGCTTGATTGACTTCATATGGAAAAGATGCTAGATAGAAAAAGTGCAGAGAATGACCCTTTCAGCAGAGCTGGCATCTGAAGAATGACTTTCCCATACTGTGTTGTAGCTCATATTTTAGTGGCCTTTATCCTGGCCACTAAAATATCGTCCCAGTTCCTCTTCACTTTGCATTATGGAATGGGAATAGGGTAGTACTTCCTATAACACTAGTGTAGTGGGGAAGTAATTTGCTTTATTTGTTCTTTTTTACTTAGCTGAAGAATACGTTGAGCGTTAAAATTTAGAGAAAACTTCACTGATTTTTTAACATGAGACTAAATCTAAATAAACTTCCTGGTTTCTGTGAGCTGCATCTTGCACTTGCTTTTTTTCCCTTTCTAAGAAGAAAGTAACAATATTTATCAAAAACATTTATGGCATTGAGGAATCCAGAGAAATGCAGGAAATGCAGTATGAACACATAAAGTATGTACTAATACTTTATTTGTCTTTGTGTGTGTGGATTTGATGGCCAAAAAGGAAGAGGCCCCAAGGGCTCCTTAGTATGCAATTAATATTTTGGCTAGAAAAGCAGCAGATTGTTTCAGTATGCTTACATGTTATGACATCATATTCCAGTAAAATTATAATGAACAGAATTTTTGTTTGTCTCTGTGGCAAACCAAAATGAGTTTTCTAATTGTCAGCAGACCTTGGTGATTTATTTAATTATAGTGGCGCCCACTCACACCAACTTAGTTGAGGTCTGTCAGCATTTCTGTTATGAACCCCTATTTTTAGGGGTTTATAACTAGTTGTAAATATTTACTCATTGCTGAAACTTGACATCCAAGGTCACATTCATAGAGCAAATATCCTTTTTCAGGTTGACTATTCTAGTGGCATTAGCTAAAAAGTAGGTTTCTGATGCTGTGAACTTAGAAGGAATAAAGGGAACCTGCTTTCCAGACCTTTTATTTGAAGGATCTTTTTAAGAATCTCAAATGTCAGAAGAGCCAGATGAAAGTGAGCTTGTTTTTATAGGTTATGTTACTGATTGTGTATTATCCATTATCACAATTTGTTTTCTTTCAACTGAATGTATCATTTCACTTGCCTTTTGTGGTTTTCTAGTCTTACAATCTTCTGTTATTTGGCTGTGTTGGTCAGCTTACATTCTGAGGAGTGCTGGTGTCATCTGAAAATCTTTTTTACATAAGAATAATCTCCAAGGAAAATCCTAGCATTTGTAGCTGCCATGTAGAATGCAAGAAGATGCATATTTTCTAAATTAAGATAATTTAAAGACTTTTACAGATCTAATGAGTCCATGTGTGAGATGTTACTGTTCGAAATCCTGTTTCAGTTTGTGGCTGAACAGTGACAGAGGACTGAGAAGTGTAGAGCTGTTGTGTAGATGTTCTTATGATGGAAAATATTGTGCTGATACATTATTGCAGAATAGTCACTAAATTTTATATAAATATCCCAAAGATTGCTAATGCTTTCAACCATTTCTAATAACTCATATGTAGTATCCTGGGAAGGTTTGTTAATAATCAGTGACTGATACATCATTTTACCTTTGCATGGGCTTGTTCTTTACATAAGTGTACATCTTCAGGATGCAGAGTAATTCATTATTAAAACTCAATTTAATTGTCACACTGTACTTTCAGACTGTAATACTGTGATTACTTTTGAGGCTTTTGTTAATATGGTCTCTGTCCTCACCACTGAAAAGAGGAAGATGTTGTTTCCTTTGACATGCTCCTTGTTCTAGAGAAGCCAGTAGCCTCACAGATTTAGTTCATTTTCTGAGGATTTCAGGTGTTCCTTTGCATTTTCCTGGCAATGCTCATATTATCAGTGCTCTGTTATAACTCTGCTTGAGGCCAAGGAGAGCAAGAAAAATTTAATCAAAACCATGTAAAAGCCTAATCATTCTGGCAATGCCAATGAGCTGCATGAGGCTCTAGAGCCACAGGCTCAATATCATTTTTCCTTATTATCACATAAATAGCTCCCTAAACACTCTTTAAAAAAAAGGTGGGGAGAGGAGAGGGGAAAAGAGAAGGCCTGTTATGGGATTTGAGTTTATAAAGTGGATTAAGTTCATGTGCTTTCCTCCTTTGCATGCAGTGGAGAGAAATGTAGGTCTAGTAACTCAACAGGAAACAGGAACTTCTGATAGATACTGTGTCTAAATCTAGGTGGTTGCTAACAGCACTACCTCATTTCTTTCTATTTAAAGAGGATTGTGATGTAATAAGGTGCTATCAAGATGCCAATGCTATCAAGATGCCTACTGCTTTTGCATGACAGCTTGTCTTGTGTAAGCAGCAGCCGCCACATGCAGCCATTTCCAGTTCTACATCTTCTGGGATGGTGGAAAGATTCCTGCAACTCTTTGGGGAGCTTGGGAGTACCTGTTGCTGCAGGGAGGAGAGAACTACAGTGGGCTGTGGCTTCTTACAAGCTCCAGCAGCTGCCAGTCAGCTCTGTCAGCTACTCCTAGTCAAAAGCTGCATTGAGCTTTCCTTCCAGTTGCCTCCTGATTTCAGAGGATCAAGTACGCTCCCAGCAGGTACTAGGGAAGAGCACATGGAAGTGCAGGGCCTAGAGCACTGCTCCCAGAGACAGCCAGCAGACACAGCAGATTGCACAGCAGATGATACAGAAGGGAGTCAGAAACTCTGCTGAGGATGGTCAGCAGTGCTGGTGATGCACCACCTGGCACAGTTCCTAGCACCATCTGGAGCATCTCTCCAGCTCTCAGAGACCTTGAGTCAGAGCTAGCTCCAGAGTTCTAGCTAGGCTGTAGTGATGGTGGTCTTGTCTGCAGGAGGTGTGCTGTGTCGGAGAATTTGTGTTACCGAGTGAAGAAGATGCAGGAAGGTGTCAACAAACTGCTGACATCAGTAGGTCAAATGAGTAAGAGATCATTTGGATTTTCTGTGAGACCCTGCAAGTACGAGAGCATGAATTCCCAGCCATACTAAAGGAGGAGCAGGGAGAGTCAGTGCTAATTGGGCTGGGAAACTGGGAGGGAGTCCTGTGATGGCAAAAGCTGGAAGCTGGTAATTTTTGGCATTGGGAGGAAGGTTTCTGCTCCATCTGCAAATCTGCAACAATATCAGTGCCAAGTGTTTGAATTCCATTAGGCATGTAGGAACTTTGTAATACCAGAAAGTGTGGTCTGACACTAGAACAGGTCATCCAGAAGTGTTGTGGAATCTGGTCCACAATACCTTGGACCAGGCCTGAACAAGACAGTGTAACTTCAGGTCTTGACCGTGTTCTGGATGCTGCTTTGGACCAGATAATCTCCTGAAGCCCTTCCAGCAGGAGTTATATAATTTTATGAAAATGTTACATAAGCAAAAGCATTTCCAGACCTTAATAGTTTTTGATAAGTGTGTTAAACTGTAAACAAGAAAGCAAAGTAAATACCCACTTTTTGCATGTTGTAAAGGCAACTTAGCTCACTCCTCCAAGGCCCTATAGCCAGAGGCATATTGGAGCCAGTGTTATGCTTGGCTCTTTCCATATAAATGTATTTTTAGAATTAGGCACAAAGTTCAGGGACATTGAGGCCAGAGTACTTACTCACATTTGTCTGGTTCTGAAGTGTACTGGTCTCTGGTAAACTTTGTATTTTCTTGTACAGTTGAAATGACTCAATTACAATTATTAATGAAAATTCAGAAAATCTTAATATAAAAAGAGTTGCCATCTGTGTCCACCTTTAAAAAGGCTCCTTTAAGAGGAGTAAAGAAAATATAGTACTGTGTTTGATTGAATCTAGTTGGAGTCAATCTGGTTTTGTAGTGATGGACCTTGCTTTTGTTCATGCATTTGGAATCCTGGAATCTTGGTCTTTCTTACATGGCTTACATGAACAAGTTATTTGTCAAGTGATGATCCATTTCTGCTAGGTGTTTTCTGTGTCATCTGACTTTGTTTTCCCTTAGAGCTGAGCTATGATTACAGGCAACATATGAACAACCTCACAATCCTTCTTCCTCTATGCCACTTGTGTGTGACAGGAGTTGTCTCCCAGGCAGGGCTTCCACTGAAGTTTTTGAGTCTCCTTAGGTTTCATCTTCTCAAGACTCAACCTAGGTAGAGAGCAGAGCTAGGCTGTTGGGCTGATAAATAGGAGAGCTTTTTGCAGAGCTCCACAAATGTAGGTGAAGAGCTGGTTTGCACATAGGAGCTGCTGTCAGAGTTACTGCCTTGCTGAGGAGCAGTCCATGAATTTGAGTATTGGGTCTTATTGTGGGGGAAAAGATAATGTTTTATCCCTAAATACTACTCTATTTTACATAAAATGGATGGGTAAAATTCCTAACTTGTATTGTTGTTTTCTTTTCGTGACTTCCTTCCAGGTATCACTGCCCAGTGCCTAAAATTTTCTATGTCCAGTTAACTGTTGGCAACAGTGAGTTTTTTGGTGAAGGAAAGACTCGTCAAGCTGCTAGACATAATGCTGCAATGAAGGCCCTTCAAGCTCTTCAGAATGAGCCTATTCCAGAAAAATTACCTCAGGTCTGTTCTTCAGGAAGCACTTCTTTTTTTTAAACTAACTTGTTTTTTCACTGCTATGACTTTAAGTGGCATATATTGCTGCTTAAAAATTAATACATTGTGTCATCTTTTAAAAAATATTGAACAGAAAAATTATTCTCAGAATCATCTTTCTAAATTGAAAGCAAAAATGTAATAATGTTTCCCAAAGAAGTCCAAGTACAGTAATTTCACTAC